>CM062296.1:687597072-688797072 GCA_031216915.1 Pictodentalium vernedei | reverse complement strand
TCTCTGTGCCGACACTCATGACTGTCACATTTGCATTAAATCCGACAATACATCCACTGTTCATTACCTCAACAAACAAGGTGGTACGTCAGTTCAACTTTTCAACATTACTAAGGACATTTTGTATTGGTGTGATAACAAACACATCCTTTTATCAGCCACACATATCCAGGTAAAACCAACATACAAGCAGATCGTCTGTTTAGAAGTTTGAATATGTCTTTAGAATGGCAATTAAACACCAAGGTGTTTTCAAAACTCACAACTGTCTTTTTTCAGCCAGACATTGATCTATTTGCCTCTCGGCTTAATGCACAACTTTCAAAATTTGTTTCTTGGCGGCCTGATCCTGATGCAATATTTTGTGATGCTTTCTGTTTGAATTGGCATTCTTTCAGTCCTTATATTTTTTGTCCTTTCAGATTGAACGCCTGGTGCTTAATGAAGATCCTCCGAGACAAGGTAAGGAGGGCCATAATCATTGTACCATTTTGGCCTACACAGCCCTGGTATCCGCTCTTGCTGAGATGTCTAGCATCCAAACCAGTTCTGATTCAATCCCACAAAAATATGCTTCGGCTACCAAAAAGCTCCAAAAAACACCCATTGGCAAGACGGTTGAGTTTAGCCACCTGCAATGTATCCAGAGTTACCTCTGTGGTAAAGGCTTTTCAACTACAGCAGTTTCGCATATCTCAGCCTCCTGGAGGCAAAGTACTAACAAACAATACGAACATGCCTGGCAAAGATGGGTCCTTTGGTGTCGTCAATACCAGAAAAATATCCTACAGCCTTCTGTATTAAATCTCATAGAATATTTGACTGACCTGACCAGTTTTGCCCATTCCTATTTGGTTTTAAATACTCATAAGGCTATGCTTGTACAGACACTGTGGTTATTGGATTGTGACGTACGTGATTCTCCTTTATTATCACGGTTTATGAAGGGGGCATTTAATAATAAACCACCACTTCCCCGATATACATATTTTTGGGATGCTTCTCAGGTTTTACAATATTTATCAACTCTACACCTTCTCGACACTTTGAGTTTAAAACATCTTACTGAAAAGCTTGTCTGTCTTAGTGCCATGGTCACATCCACACGTGTTCAGACGCTTGCGGCATTAGATATCAATCATTTGACTTTTCAGAACCATTCGGCTGTTTTTTGTACCAATTCACTCCAAAAACTATGAAACTTAAAAGATATCAACCGCCCATACAACTGAGAACATTTCATAATCCATCCCTGTGTGTCTATTCTGTTCTGAAAAATTATCTGAAAAGAACAAAACCAATCCGGAAAAGTTCTAAACTTTTTATTTCATATAAAACATTTACATCTGTTTCCAATGTCACCCTGTCCCGATGGATATGTAATGTCCTGCGGGATCCTGGAATTGATGTCAACCATTTTAAGGCTCATAGCACCAGGGGAGCTGTATCTTCTGCCGCCTTTAGGTTAGGAGTTCCTGTTGAAAAAATTATGTTGACTGCCAATTGGCGTTCCTCGCGAACTTTTTACAATTTTTGTTGCAGACCCATTCGATGAGAGGTTTGGTTCCAGTTTCTGATGGAAGAGAAGAACCAATTTCGTTATATATTTTTTGTAATCCTCTCAATGTACAACAGGATCAGTATTAAATATGTAGTACAGTTATTCTTTGTTGTTATTTCTTTGATCCTCTCTTACGGTCTGTGCCATTGAAGTCAGTTGCTTGCTTTGAACAAGTGCATGCTTATTAAGGAGGACAAACAGGTGAAATGGAAAAGGAATGCCCCAGCTCATCCGAACGAATGTGTCAGGATGAGCGGCATTCTTTCCAATGAAGCCTGTGTAGGCTGTAGTAATAAGCATCCCATCCCAGGTGGGGTGCTTTCTTCCCTCCCCTTGCTTGTTACTTCGGCCACTGACTTCAATTCCTTTGGGAACTGATGACTTGCCATTATTACTAAATGCAAATTCAGAATACCAAATTTAAGATTGACAAGATATTGGAGCAGAAAAATAAAAAATTATTTTGTTTTGAACCAGATACCAAGAAAAAAATATTGACAGAACTGTTCCAAATAACAAACTGGTGAAGTATAGTACTGGTACAAAATAATGTAAACATAAATCAAACTTTGAAAATATTATGCATCAAAATAAGTTTGAGCTTACTGGTGAGAACAACACCACCCCCCTCCCTTATTTGTCTCTCAGCCTCTCACTAAGACTGTTGGATACTCATTTCATGAGCATTTGAGAAAATGCTGTCAGGTTATAGATGGTTGGGGGGGGGGGGGGGGAGGGGGTTGTAAAAATGGTGTACAAACTTAATTACTTATGGAGACAAGACATGACATTTTCTTGCAGTTATCGTGCAATATATTTCTTCCTTTGTATATTTGTAGTAAATATGGATAACCCAAACCCTTTAATATGTAAGTGCAGCCCATTTCAAACAAAGATTATCAAGACTTGAGGTAAAATAAAAAGAAGGCTAAATTTCAAGTCAGAAACTTTATAATGTTGAAAAATAAAGTGCTAACTTACCAAGGGCAAGACTGCAGAGTTCACTCAGAATGGAATCTCAAACTGCCTGTTACTCTAAACGATCGAATGAATGCCCCAGAAGGTTAATTATTGCACAAAATGTCTTTTCTCGTCCAATGTGTACTTTTGTTACAGTGCAGAACAGAAATGACCGATGTCCACATGCGATAGCCTTGTGGCAGTAGTGCGTGTTTCGTCAAGCCGAGTTCAAACTCCTATTTTAGTTTAAGTTCAAAAAGCACAAAATTTAAACAGAGCGGCCAGTTCACACCGTATTGAAATTAAAATCCTTGTACATTTTCCATCCTCCAGATATAATGATGCCTGCACACACATGTTTGAAAACACATTTCAGACCTCAAAATTTGTGACGTCTGATATGTTGAATGCAATCTTTTGAGTTTTTAATGTTTGGACTGACAATTTTTTGCGAATAAAATGAATCAACAGCGATTCTACAGGTGGCAAGGTCAAAGACTTAAGACTGGTTCTCTGACAAGATTTCCGTTTCTCTCTAAAATTCTTTCCACCGTTCAAATCGTCAACTATTTAATTAAATTAGCGATTAATTACAGTGAATTCTTTTTCAGGGTTGGGTGTGTAATAAATACAGAACCACACTTATGTTTGAATGGGTTAACGATTACTGGACTCGAGAGTGTGGCGCTGGGATAACCACTCGAGCCTACCAGCTCTCGTGGTATCCCTGCACCACTCGCTCTCGCCCAGTAATCGTTAACCCATTCAAACATAAGTGTGATTCTGTATATATATAGCAATATTTTGTGTTGATTTACTGAAAGTCAGCAATTGTGTCTCAAGGTAGGGGTATTTATTGTAGGTAAAATAGTTTAGGAATTTGGAGAATTCTATGGTTTAAAGGAGGTAACTCAAAATTGAATTGTCCCATTATTTGCATGATTAGATTTAAAAAATATTCATCTCTGAAATGCCACCTATCAAAAACAATATGCGTAGCATGGGTCTATCCACTACTATTATTAAAACACCAAAGTACTCTATTTATAAGACTTATATAACTTATATCAAGGCTTTAGTGACAGTGTAGATATATTTTGGAGATATCAAGACACTAAACATAAGAGATTTGGAAACACATCAGCTTACAGTATGAAGTATGTGACCTAATGAATTAAAATAAAGCAGACATGACGATTTGGCAGGGAACTTAAGAACCTAGGAAATAATGAACTTGAGTTCACTGTCAAATTAAGTCATGGTTGCTAAAAAGCAACCATGACTTAATTTGCCATAGAACTCAAGAAACTCATGGAACATTGTCACAGAACTCTAGAAATAACGAACTATGATAAAATCATTGATAAAAGGTTTAAGTGACAAAAATGTTAGCACCAGCTTCACACAATATGATCATTTCAATATTTAATGCCCACATGTCTCATTACCGCAAGAAAATCTTTCATTCACCATTTGCCTGCTTCCAGTTCAGCTTCCAGTTATTGGATCTTTTCTTCTTTCTGTCTTTGGATGACTTGGCAATGGTAGGGTTCCTAGAAGAGCACTCCTTTTCACACTGGTGGCATCATTAAACAGTGCTTTGATTTAAATAATTGTATTTATGAGTAGACAGTTCGTTTTGTTAACTTGTGTTTTCTTAGTTATGAAATAAATAGTTTATAATAAAATTGTAAATTATCTATCACAGCATATGTGGCAAAATGAGCTCTTTAATCTGGGCTGCAGCAATTAGGTCAGGATTCTATGACTCACTAGCTGTCATCCTGCACTCTCCCAGTTAAGTAACAGGTTGGTGAGATTTGTTCTGTTGGAAAGAGTATTAACCATTTACCTAATGAACGGCACATCTGTAATTTACAAATTGAGCAGTTAAAAAAAAAATTCCAAAAATTTGGAACAAAACCATATCATGTGACCCTTCATGGGAAAGAGCTCCTTGAGCTCATTCTGATGAGGTATCACCTGATATGGTTTTGTTGGCATGTTTTGAAAAATTTGAAAAAACAATTAAAATGAAAAAAAATCAATATTTATATCTTGTGCATTGAGTAAAGGGTCAAATCTACAGTGTAATATTGTTGATAGAATATTGATCAATGCTTTCTGGATGTCTATAATTACAATAAATCTCTTGGATATGTGTTACCATGTGCCAATTATATTATCCGCCTAATTATTTTTTGCCTGGTTGTCAGTTTAAAAAAACTAAATTATCAGACCCCCTAAAGGTTTTGTGGCATATTGCACAAATTGCTGCAAATCAATATTGTTCTTCAGTTTACTTTTATTTTTAGGCTGAGGAAAATGCATTTAATTAGGTCAGTTTAATAATGACAGCTTAGAAATATTGATGTTAATTGCGCGGTTAGGCTCGCCAGCTGTCAGACAGACAATCAAAGATAATTCAAGTGTGATAGAAATAAAACTGCTCAAGCTATAATTATTACAGAATTAAAAGGGAGCCAATAGATTCATGTCCACTGCCACGCATCAATGCTGGGTAATTGTCATTTAATTACTTTCAGAAGCATGTCACTTCCTCCTTATAAGGACTTAGCACACCTTTTAAATTTTCTTGCTTGTCTTTATTGCAGTGAGGCCTTATGTCATGACCTTATCAGTTTTCATTTGAGTACAATATTTTAATTAAACGGTGTCTCTCATAATTATACTAACCTGTCACATAAATAAAAAATACTATCCAGCAATACATGCAGAGATTAGGCTCCACAAAGTAGATCTTCTGTTTCTTGGGCCATTTTTTGTAAAATTGCATGTGGGCAGGTGGTTTTTTATTTTATTTTTTAATTTTGCAAATATTTCTTTGCCATCAAAAGTTCATGTTCTTAGTTTGTTTTATGTTTTAGTTCTCATTATATTCAGAATTGCATGTGTGGTGGTGTATTTCATACCTTGAGTTCAAGTAGACTTTGCAGTGCTAAAACATTGCAGAGCCTTGTTGTACTTAACCCTTTACCTAACATGAAAAGCAGACGACACATGCAAAAAAAATTCTTGAATAACTAATTTTTTTCATTTTTTGTCTCAAAAACATAGGTTATGACCCCTCGTTGGAACGAGCTCGACGAGCTCGTTCCAACGAGGGGTCATAACCTATGTTTTTGAGACAAAAAAATGAAAATATTTTGAAAATTAATTGGCGATTTTTGAGAATAGCGCTGGCCGGTTTTGGCCGTTACGTTGGGTAAAGGGTTAAGGGCCAAATTTATCAATTTTATTAACTTGGGTAAACACCATTTAATTTTTATTTTTTTTAGCTCTGCCTGACAAAGTCAGCAGAGCTTTTTTTCTGATATCGAGTTGTCTATCGTCCATCCATCCGTCTGTTGTCCGGCATCAACATTTTGTTTGTCCGAGTCATAATTTCTTTACCACTGGATATTTTTTAACAAAACTTTATAACAGTATGTATTGTCAATATGCAGTGTGCCATCAATCACAATAAGGCCTGTATCCATCAAGGTCACATGCGACATGGTAAAGGTAACGCTCAGGAAAATGTCAACATTTTGTTTGTCCTAGCCATAATTTTTTTACCACTGGATATTTTTTAACAAAATTTTATAACAGTATGTATTGTCATTAGACAGTGTGCCATCAATCACAATAAGGTCTGTATCCATCAACGTTAAAGTCACAGACCACCTGGTCAAAGTAACACCAATGTATTTGCCAAATTTTATTATGTTTTCAATTTTTGTCTAATAAACAAAGCTAATGAGCCTTCATTGAACAAGCTCAACAAACTTGTTCCAATGAGGGGCCATAAGCTATGTTTTTGAGACAAAAAATGATGATGTTGTCTGCTATCCGTGTTGAGTAAAGGGTTATCAGAATCAGAGATTGGGGATCAAATGTTACCCTGTATACGGCTGCCCCTGAAAGTTGTTGCCCTGGGCAGAGCTATCTGGGCCGAGAGGCCTCTTGTTTAAGTTTGCATTAGTTATATAAAGAGAGCATGCGGCAGCCAAATGGACCATGTGAGAGGGCCTGAAAAATAGATTTTTAACTTTTTTTTAGGCCTTATGCGATTTTTTTCCTATTTCTCCAGACCATACCTTGACAAACTTGTTCAATGATGGATTGTAAGTATGTTTTTAGAAAAAGAAAAGAAAACCTTAAAATGTTTTAAATAGATATTATCCCCTGCCATGAAGTGGGAGATGACTCACATAAGCTCCAAGCTTTCTGTCAAATCCCTCCATTACTCAGAAATTTGTTCAGTGTTAAATATATGTTATATTGTGTGCTGCTGTGCCATGTACTGTTACATTTTTTCTTGTTCAATTCTGTAATGAAAAGCATATTCTTTGAATAAATATTCTTTAAACTACATAGTGGGAGAGGGATAAAGAAATGGGTTCCATCTGTCCTTCCATCTGCCCTCTGTCCATCTGTCAACCTGCCTGTCCTTCCCTATTTCTTGTCATCAAATTTAAAAGAAAACCATTCAAAACATTTTTTTAAAAATTGAATATATCTCTTTTCAGTGATAATATGAATATGATTGCTAACCAGCTGTGTTCAAGTATTTCTTCAAGAGGTATTGCTCTCGCTGGACTTCATTGTCATCACATTTCAATTTCTTGTCATTACAGTTCAAAGAAAACTATTCCAAGATTTTTTCTATTTTATATATAGCCTTTTGGTGAGAATATCATGAAGGGGGTTGTGAACCAGCTATGTCCACATATTCCTTTGTGAGTTATTAACTTTGTTGGACTTGAATGGTGGGGGAATGGCCAGAACTTTTAACTGGTTGAGTGCTAGAAGCCACAATTGGGGCTTTCAAAAAATGAGGGTAAGGATCAAAAGCAAACATTTTCCTTGCCCATGATTCATATTTAGTCAAATACAAATAATATTTTGTTTATTAAATTTGTTTTTGTGCCTGAGGGCACTCTCCAATAATTTGTAATCAAACAAATTTTGATGAACAAATTCAGACCATCAGAAATAATCAATCCCTCAAGCAGTTAAATATTACCTTTGATAGTGACTTATAGCACTCACCGTGTTAATTGAATACTACTGTTAATCAGTAAGTCCTTACATTTATTTTACATTAATAACTACATTATATACATTAACATAGCAGCAGATGACTTAACAGTGTTGCTACGTTATTGTTGTCTGCCTGCACAGCAAGCCAGAAAATTAACAGACTGTCATCTGTAAAATGAGGTCCCCAGAGGGTGAATATAGTGATGCTACAGGGTAGCATCACTAAATTTACCCTCTGTGAACCTCAATCTGAATCAGGGTCTCAAACCTAAACATAAAGAGGTACCCAGAGGATAAATTGGCCCACTGTATGAGATAGCATCATCAAATTCACCCTCTGGGGACCTCATTCTGCAAATGTCATACTCCTTATTTTCAGGCCTGCTGTACAGGCAGCCAATAATGATGTAAAAACACTGTCAAGATATATGCTTCTAGCAGTAGAGTTCTCAAGGAAGAATACAATTGGAACAATGTTTTCAAAGCCATATAAAAGGGGCAGTTTGTGGCTGTATGGGGACTTATTTTCTTCTGGCAAAAGTTTGGATTTAGGTAATAAGGCTCTGTCCACTGAACTGCCGAAATGGGGAGGAAATCAAGGCTCGAAATAGTTTGTTTTCCAGTTCAAGTCAAAATGTTCTGCCCCAAGAAATTAGTACAGGTCATTTTAATTTGGTGCAGGTCATTTTCAACATATTGCTTTACACATTGTAAATTGACATATGGTGACTACTAAATGAGGAAATGACTTGTTAATTCGCAATGGAATTTAAGTTTATACCAAATTAGGCCTAAAAAAATAAAAAATCTGTTTCTCAGGCCCTCCCACATGGTCCTTTTGGTTGCTGCATGCTCTCTTTTTATAACCAATTTAAACTTAAAAAAAATAAAAATTAAATAGTTTATATCTGATATTTTACCCAAGTTAAAAAAATTGATGAATTTGGCCCTTGAATGTAAGAAGGCTTTGCAATGCTTTAGCATTGCAAAGCCTTCTTGCGCTCAAGGGATGAAATACACCACCACCCATGGTATTCTGTAGATTATGAGGCCTAAAACTTGAACCAAGAACATAAACTTTTGATGGCAAAGAAGTAATTACTGAAATAAAAAATAAAATAAAAAAACGCTCGCCCGCATGCAGTTTTACAAATAATGGCCTGAGAAACAAGATCTACTTTGTGTGGCCTTACCGGTGTTTTTTAAACTCAGAATTCTAAAATTGAGCAGAATTTTGCGTCGGTCAAAATGTCCTATGAATTTCAAAGTGTGTAGTTCAAAGTAAGTTTGGTGTCGGTCATTGTCCTTGTCTCACCACTTATTTTGAGCCTTGGCTGAAATTCAGCCAGTAGCAGGCAAGGAGTTAAACACCAATGTAGAATGGTTTCACACCGCATAACACAAATACAATTAATATTCCAATGTGAATGCAGCAACATCTGCATTGAAAAATGGACACACCTAATGGTGTAGCACAGACGCTGATTTTAATAGACAATTTATTGTATAATTACATTATGCAAGTCAAAAATTACCACATAAAAGGTGATATCTAGCTCCGTTCTCATTGATTTAAATCCTGGGACCAAATATTATTTCTGTTAACTCATAGAGTGCTAAATTATTTTTGATCATCAAAATTTGTTCCCTTTTTACAATTCATGGGAGAATGCTTGCTGGCACTCTGCAATAAATTGTAACAAACCAAATCAATACAGACTAAATAATTTTACTTCCAAGATAATATAAAATATATCCACTAAGTATGGTGCCTTTATGTTGTGAAACCTGCGCTTTAGAGTAAAACCCACATGTGGGCATCTAGTACTCTACCAGTTAACTGTTTGCGTGATGTGATCCTTTTAAGAAAAACAATTAAGGCTTGGTCAGGCTTTTATGTTAGTCCAAATTCACTGCATTTAGTGATGTCCCCAAAGTATGAGAGTCGTATGTTGGAAATACTCTGCAAAATTCATGGAAGTTTATGACAAAAACAACATCAGGAACAAGCACTCTCCTGTAAACTGTAGCAGCTGAAGAAATCTTACTAAACTAAGGACCCCTTTGCCGGTAGCATCTTTGTGAAAAACAAAACAATGATATTAAAAATCGACATGGAAAAGTAATTTAGCACTCTACCAGTTAAGCAGAATTTGGTCAGTACTCTACTCTTAAAGTAAATTGTGGTAGTAACTCCATTACGTTGCATACATTTGTTAGAAAGAACTCATAAGAGTTCTTGTCGGAGAAGATTTAAAGGGTTAACCATTAATTCCCATACAGCCACAAACTGGTCCTTTTATATGGCTCTGAAAAGGGTTTTCAAGTGTATTCTTCCTTGAGAACTTTTCCTGGCAGGATGCATTTAGTGGACAGGGTGGACGTTTTGGACAAAATATATTTGAGGTTATTTTTTGTACTTGTTTTATCATGGGAGGGATATTCAAGGAGCTTATTCAAGTGAAGGTTAAAAGGTATAATTTGGAAGAACAATTCATTTTCTTTGTTCTCTATTTGATGCTGTATTTGAATGAAAAATTAATGTTTTTTTGCTAATGGATGAATTTGGAGCAAAGCTTACACCAAAGGCAATGTATGACATACAACTGATATAATATATTTGGGGCAACTGAAACGTTCCATCCATGCACCAAGTATCACAGCTTGCTAGCTGTTGCAAATGTTTTTCTGTGGCAAAAATAATAACACGCTCATCAGCATTAGGACCATTGTCATTGAATAAAAATGGAACAGGCTGATCACCTGCAGTCATGCTCCATTCACCAGTTATTTTTAGTTCCTGGAGAGATTGTGGATCTTTGGGTCGATGAAGAGCTCGAGCTCTCCGCAGCACACATTTGGTTACATCTGAATTCGGAAGACAGGCTTTCACTTCATCAGATACTGTTGAAAGCACAGTTGTAAATATCTGGTTTGGTTTATCATTAGTTGTACTAGCCACATTTTTCATGTTCTGTCTACATTGTCATTGGTTTTCAAGATGGGGGGGGGGGGGGGGGGGGGTCACGTTTCACACAGCGCCATGTTATAGATTTCTGCTTGTCTGATTTTGACTTGACAGTATACATATGTCCCTCAAAACAAAGTTTTTTCCACCTCTTTTTGTTGTAATTTCCATGTCAAGACACCTAGCATACAACAGGTTATGAGGAGACAAGGACGGAATGGTTTCACATGCCGAAGGCGTGTAGGGACGGTTTGGGGAACAAGCCCCTTTTGACCCACATTTGCTGTATTTGAGTTGATACTTGTCTGAGTATGGTGAAGGAGGAGAGTGTCCGGGTACTTGTCGGCGCTTGTGACATTTCTGGTTCTTTTTAGGAGGAGGTGGTTTTGATGGAGAGACTGTGACAGTGGCAGTAGGTGTTGTTGGAGGACGGCTAGCTGGCTGACCTGGATGGAATGGTCTAGTCCGAGCTGCATTAGGTGTTGTTGCTGGTGATGTCTGTATTGGTGTTGCCTGTTGTGCTGCCATATTTATGTTGATTTGCCGGTTAATGTTTGCGAATGCTACCCTTAGTACTTCATCTTGCAGTTCTCTTTCGATCCTGCACTCTTCTGCTTCTCTTTCGTATTTGTCCTCAAGGCTTTCCAAGTCTAGGCTCTTTGGCACTGAAGGGAGAGGCGAGTGAGGGTCAGGAAGTGGCAAGAGGGCAACTTCCAATTCCGTCTCAGTCTCCACAGGACTGTCCGCATCCAACAGTTCCGGCTCAGGAGCCGGAAGTCGGTTGGGTGAGCCTGTGGGAGTGGGAGGGGAACAGGCAGCCGCCTCTGACCCTTTCCTTTCCTCACTCTTCTCTCTCTTCCTTTCCAAAAAGGCCTCCAGGCGTCGGGTGCTTCTTCGCTTGGTAGACTGGCTCTTCTTTTTCCTCTTCAGTCTCTTCTCAGGGCCTCCGGACTCCTTTAGGTGAGGACCAGTGTGAGAGGGGTTCCTCTCCCGAAAGGTACTCTCTACCTAAAGGAGTAGGTGTTGGTGATGTATCTTCTACAATGAACTCTAAGTTCAGGTGGACCCTCTTGCCTGTCTCCTGGACAGTCCAGGTGACAGGGCAAGAGATGGCCAGAGCTGTGATGGTCCTTACAAGTCGTTCTGGTAATTCCAGTGCTTCCATGATTACTAAACTACTAATTACTAATCAAGGTGACGTGGTGCTCACACTCCGAAGTCAGAGGGGCGAATGCTGAATGAATGATGTAAGTGGAAGTGGAGGAGATAATCGCCGAATGAAATGATTTAGCGCACCGAAGGCGCGCAGGGACGGTATGGGGAACAAGCCCCTTTCGACCCTCGGTAACTGTATATGATTGGCTGTCACATGTCTAAGCGTGTTGAAGGAGGAAAAGGTTCCGGTACTCGGCAGGTGTCTCTTGTTGCGGCGTGGCGATCTCGTTGACTGATGTTGGTTGATCCCTTGGGTGAGGACCAGTGTGGGAAGATGGGTCCTCTCACAAAGGTACTACCTCTCCCCGAGGGTGCAGTCGATCTAGATTTTCGGGCAAGTATAGTCTGCCACTTCGGAGGTGATTTTAAGTGATGGCCATCACTGGCAAGTATAATCTGCCTCAGGCTGTCTCTGTTTGATAGGATGCTTTTGAGGGAAACAACAACGACCCCTTTCGGGGACCACCAAGAAGAAGACCCGAACTTTCCTGGTTCGGGGGCAGGCCTGCATTGTAATCCTAATGGGTTGGGACAAAAGGATGCGCAATGCGCTTACAAAAAGGGGCAGAGGCAGGATGCAGGACCAACGCTCGCCTCCCTTAAAGTGGTTGACCACTTTTAGGGATGGAGTGGAGGATGTTCAGGAACCATGGGGGTTACCGTTTCTTTAACGGTTGGACTGTCCATAGCGGTTATTGGGGTGCTGGTCAAAAAGCATCTTCTGTGTACCTGCTTAAAAGAAGAATGCAGAATTAGTTTTCATTAGAATATGTAAAAAATAAAAAGATGAAAGTAGCACATTATGTTTTAATTGTGATCACAGTTAAGCTGTTAATCTGCCTGTTAGATCACCTACATAGGGTGATAGTGAGTTTGTAGCGGGAGGGTAACAGGTTTAGACACTAAACCACACCCGAGGGGTGTTTCTGTTATGCCCTTGGCTAGTTTCGACCATATTTAGATTAGTTTGAGTTTATTTTGGATCACGATTAAACACTGCAAATCCCACCTCCAGCCGGGGAGGCCCAGCCCACACAAAACGCTCTCGCCTGGTATTGCGGGCGTCCTGTGCGGGCCGAGCCGGAAACGAGATCTACAGTACCCAATCGTGGTGTAATTTTAGTTGAGTCGGTGAAGGCAGCCTTTCTGGTAGAAGGCCACAGTTAAGCTGTTTTTCTGCCGGTTTATTCACCTTCTCGTTCCATATTTATTTAGTTTTTTTAACTATATTTAATCCTGATGTAATTTTACTTGAGTCGGTGAAGGCAGCCCTTTCTGGTAGAAGGCCACAGTTAAGCTGTTTTTCTGCCTGTTTGTTCACCTTCTCATTCCGTATTTATTTAGTTTTTTAACAATATTTAATCCTGATGTAATTTTACTCGAGTCGGTGAAGGCAGCCCTTTCTGGTAGAAGGCCACAGTTAAGCTGTTTTTCTGCCTGTTAGTTCACCTTCTCATTCCCTAGTTTTTTTTGAGCGGTCTTAGTTTTGATTGCAATTTTTGGGCTTTTGTCGGCTTTCGCAAATGGCTCCAAGTTCGGAGATTAGTTCGCTGTTGGCTAACCGGTCATGATTTTTCGTGGCCAGGGTGGCTAGGTGGTCTTTAATGGTGGGCATATCGGCCCTGTCATGGAGTGTTTTGATGGGTGTGTCCCATGGGGCGCGGAGGGCAACTCTTAGCACGCGATTTTGGACCTTCTGGAGTTTTCCCATATTAGTTTGATTGAGGTCAGTATGATGAGGGCGCGGTGGCTCAGTTGGTAGAGGTGCAGGCTGCAAGCCGAGAGGTCCTCGGTTCGAATCCCACCTGCGGCAACCGCGTTGTGTCCTTGGGCAAGACACTTCACCCCGATTGCCTACATGGGGGCACGATGACGCTGTGTACTGAGGCGTACTGCACGTCGATGGTGCGCATGTCTTCAACCAATCTAACCCTGCCTGTGCTGCAGTGCAGAGTTCAGAGTTACGATGTTGGAGAGCTGACAGCTGCTCATCATTGCTCTGTGGTTCTCTCCGGGTACTCCGGCTTACTCCATCCGTAAAACTGTCACGGTCACGATTAGCCATTGTGCATAAGTATGTGACCTTAAACACCAATAAATATAAATATATATATATAGTTAGTATGATGGCACCGTATTCGAGTACTGGGCGCACAAAGGCTTTGTATAGTTTGAGTAGGGTGGACTGGTTGGCTCCCCATGAAGTTCCCTTAAGCATTTTCAGTAAGTTAATGCGTTTAGTGGCTTTTTTCGCCATGTCGTCGGTATGTTTGTTGAAGGAAAGGTTTTTGATCAATGGTGATGCCCAGGAATTTTGCTTCTTTGCATTCTGGGAGGGTGTTATCCATAAGTTTTAGGTCAAAATCCTGTTTACTTATCTTGCGAGTAAAGGTGATTCATTGGGTTTTATTGGCGTTTAGCTTAATTCTCTTTTGGCACACCATAGTTCAAGCTCGTTGAGAGTGCTTTGCAGGGTTTTTCGGAGCAGATTGGCCGTATTGTTAGAGTCCCAGAGGCCCTTATCATCCGCGAATTGGGAAACCTGAATGCGATCCTCGGAGAAGCTAAGGTCATTTACGAAAAAGATGTAAAGGAGGGGGCTTAGGACGGATCCTTGGGGGGTGCCAGCTTCGAGGGGGACAGTGGCAGACATTTCATTATTCACTCTGACTTTAATTTCGCGATCATTTAAGAAAGAGGATAGTAATCTGAGCAGTTTCATGGGGAGTCTCATTTTTGATAATTTGTAGCGCATTCCATTATGCCAAACAGAGTCGAATGCTTTTTCAACGTCTAACAGGACTGCCGCGCCTATTTGCTGATTGTTGATAGCGGTTTTCATTTGGGTGACTAGTCTGTAGACATGTTCGATGCCTTCTTTACGGTTTCTACAGGCTCTTTGCCATTTATTGAAGAAGTTGATGTCTTCAAGGTGCCCCCTGAACCGATTGGTAAGGATTCGTTTGAATGTCTTACCAATGCAGCTGAGCAGGCTGATTGGGCGGTAGCTGGCTGGATCGGAGGGGTCCTTGTCGGGTTTTGGTATCATGACACCGATGGCTTTCTTCCAGCATTTGGGAAAGTAGCCATGGGGGAGGCATGCATTGAATAGTTTGTTTAGTTTTTCGATTAGGGAGTTTGGGCTTTGTTTTAGAATTTTGTAGCTTACTTCGCCTTCGCCGGGTGAGGAGGAGTTTTTGCATTTTTTTATGACATAAATGATTTTGTCATTGGTGATGGGGGTGGTATCCAGCGTTTTCGACACCCGGCGATTTCGCCCCTCGGCGATTTCAACACCTGGCCGGGCCATTTCGCCCCCGAAGTCGGCCATTTCGACCCCCGAGGTCGGCCATTTCGCCCCCGAAAAAAAATTATAAATGAGCCAAAAAAATGTATTATTTTTAACTTACCTTCTCATATCCGCATGCTTTAAATAAATAAAAATAACAAAAAAATGTATAATTATACCTGTTGGTGTACTTAGGAATCTGATTGAAAAAATGGTCGGCCATTTCGCCCCCTGAAATGCTTTTGTGTTAATTTGTTATTTGCTTAAAACAACACACCAGAACAGAGACTTAATCACCATCCTTTGTTCACATTTTGAGAGATTGAAATTCACTCTACTGAATCTAGCGATGTTGTTTTTAGCGATCAGTGTTAACTGGCTTGTTTGTGTTGATACACATTTTAGTTATTTGTTCGGAATTTTCTCTGATAGCGGTATTTTTGTTTATTGTGAATGTGTTGTTTCAGCGAACATTGTTAACTGATTTCAGTGTGATTGATGGGTATTTGTGTTTACAAATTGAGTGTGATTGATGGGTATTTGTGTATACAATGTTATTTTATAAATAAGGAATGCAAATGGATTTTTCAGCATTCATCATCATGTCTTCAGACACAGCGTGCATTCACTGTTCCAAACAAGTCAGAAAGCGTCAGCAAGCATTACAGTGCGGTGGTTGTGATAGATGGCAGCATCGGACTTGCGAAACTGGAATTACCCAAGCTGCATATAGAGAGGCCGTAAAAAGTGGAGGTTCCATTGATTGGTCATGTAATGAATGTGAAAATCGAGATCAGCACTGCGCAATAACAGACTTGGTTCACTTTGAGTCGAGAGTATCGTTGGTTAGTGAGGAAATTAGCGAAGAAATTCCCATCAATACACAGCTTGAAAGTACTCGTACTTCGACAGAAGTTGGGCAATTTGAACTCGAAATAAGTAATTTGACACACAACTCATCTACGAGGGCGTTGGAAAGGTCTGATTTCGACGTCTCAAGAGAACCAAGGTCATTGATACCCGAAGTACAAGAAGAGTAAGTAATTGTTTTATTATAGTTTATTATTGTATTATTATTATCTTATATATTTCCAAGTAAAGAAACTAACCTCCATTCTTTTTTTTCAGGGTAACCTACCATTTTATTTGCTCTTGACCCTGCTCTTTCAAGAAGCCAAACACATACCGTTGTTCGTCAAGATGATCTCGGAGGGAAAGTTGAAACGCAGACAGAGAAACGAAGTGAGGCAGACACAGGGGAAATTGATGGAATTATGGGAGAGCTACAACAACAGACAAATTTCTACATCTTCTTTCTTGAAAGAATGTGCTGCAATTTATGCCCCGAATGGACTGCTACCAGATGACTGTTAGAATAATATATATATTGTACGCATCTATATTTTATATTCAAATTATACTTCTGTTTTTTGTCTGTTTCTATGTAAATAACGTTGAATCTATTTTGTTTGTGTCTTATAAAATAAATACCATATTGTCTGTTTCTATGTAAATAACGTTGAATCCATTTTGTCTGTGTATTATAAAATAAATACCATACAATTGTGTATTATAAATAAAGTTACCATGCCATACGATTACTTGTCTCTACTTGTTTATAACCCCTGGTTTATAACACCTGGTTTGGGGGCGAAATCGCCGAGGGGCGAAATGGCTTTGGGGGCGAAATCGCCGGGGGGCGAAATGGCTTCGGGGGCGAAATCGCCGAGGGGCGAAAAGGCCGACATTCATGGGGGTGACAAGGTCATCATCGTCCCTGTCTTCTGGCTTGTTATCGAAATTGGGGTCACGGTAGATATCAGGGTGTTCATTGATGAAGTCATCGATCGCGTTGATGACAGCGTCATCATTGCCCGTGCCTTGATACGGGCGATGCGTTTTTCTTAGGAGGTCGGCAAAGGTGTCGGCCTTCTCTTTGTCGGTGCGAGTGAAAGAGCCGTCTTCCTTCTTAAGAGGTTTTGCTGCAGCTTTACCGCCCTTGTTTTTTTGCCCAGTAAGAATTTTGAAAGAGTCCCAGAATTTTTTAGCATCTTGGGTCCTGTTTAGGTTGGCTGTTGCCTTTTCCCAGCTGGCTTGTTTTTCAGCTTTGAGAGCTTCTTTGACTTCGCTGTGAAGGCGGTTGTATGTTTTTTTGAGTTTGGCTTTTTTGCTGGGGTCAGTTTCTTTTTTGAGAGCGCGAAGAGCTTTCCATTTAGATTTGATAAGTGACAGAGTCTTGCCCGAGATAGTGTTTCTCCAGGGGCATACTTCCTCTTTTGGGCATATTTCGTTTAAGGTTGAGTTAATGATTCTCTCAATGCTCTCGCATTGGGTTTCTAGTTCCGCTGCATTGGATGGGGGGTGGGGGGGGGGGGGGGTGGGGGGAGTTAGTGAGTTTGACATCAATGATGTCGCGGTAGAGGTTCCAATTAATTTTCCTGAAGTTTCTGCGGAGAGTGGGGGGGGGGGGGGGGGGTACCTGAGTGGGCCACTTCCTAACTGCAGGGAGGCATGGACCGGGAGGTGGTCGCTGCCTAAGTCATCATCGCCGACCCAGTGGTCGTCGATGTGGTTTATCAGGGAGTCACTGGCGATAATTAGATCGAGGATTTTGGATGAGAATAATGGGTTGTTACTGATATAAGTTGCTGAGCTGTCGTTCATAATCACATGAAGGTTATGTTTTTTTGTGATTTCAAGGAGGGCTTCACCGTTGGGGGTAGTTTTATTGCAGCCAAAGTACAGGTGTTTGGCATTGAAGTCGCCAAGGAAAATGCAGTGTTTGTATTTCCTTGTAAAGAATTCAAAGACAGTGTCAGAAACAATTTTGCTTGGGTCGTTATAATAACAAACAATCGCAATGTTTTTATTGTCAACAGTGATTTCAGTAGCAATCACCTCTGCATCGAGGTGATTAGTTTTTATGGTTTTGGTTTTGATGTTCTGCTTTATTAGAAGAGCAACGCCGCCACCTTGGGTGGTTAGACGGTCTCTCCTAATAGTGCTGAACCCTCTTATTGAGAAATTTTAGCTGGGTTGAAGCCAACTTTCACAGATGCAGACAATGTCTGTACCTTCGAAGTATCGGCTCATTTGAAGCTTCTTATTGTTAATGCTTCTAGCGTTCCACATGGCTATTTGTAATTTATTCATGATGGGCGTTGAGTTATTGCGGTCTTTTAGTTACTCATGGAGGGTGGGTTTAGTTGATGTTAATGGCGGCTTTAATTAGTGTTTCTGATATTTGGGTTTTGAATAACTTAGAGGCTGAACGGCTGACATCCTGACAGATGTCAGACAGGTTGGTGTTGACATGTTTATTTAGGATGGAGTAGAGTGCTCCCGCGACGAGGGAGCATATTGTATGGGGTGAAGAGGTGTTGTCCGTTTTTTTTAAGTTGAGGTTTTTCATTTCTATATTTGTTTTAACCTTTTTGAAGTGGGGGCAGCCCCAGTAGTTGCTGATGTGGGGACCTTTACAGTTGGGGCATGAGGGGGATTTTGACTTACATGCCTTGGTGAGATGGTTTTCTCCGCATTTCATGCAGGTCAAGGCCCCCTGCATTTGTTGGCAACGTGTCCAAACTTTTGGCATTTGTGGCATTGCACAGGAGGGGGAGTGGATTGGTACTCCTCCGCCATGTGCTTTCTTCTGTTAATGGTGACCCCATTGGTTAGTATTCTTTTTAGCTCACCTGACTGAAAGTCAGGGTGAGCTTTTCTGATCACTTTTCGTCCGGCGTCCGGCATCCGTCGTCCATCATGAAGGTGGTGTTTGGGCCTTTTTCTCCCAAACCACTGGCCACATATTAATGAAATTTCATGTAAGTAGGGGTTATATAAGGGCATTTTGATTTTTTGTCAAATTAGGTTTCGGCTCATATTAAGCAGAGGGATGGGGCAAAAATGCTCCAATTCTTAAAAAATCTTCTTCTCAAGAGCCAGCAATAGCAGAAACTTGATATTTGGTATGCAGCTTCCTTTTGAGGTGTAGACTCAAGTTTGTTCAAGAGAAGTATGTCGGGCATTATTTGCCTTGGTTATGGGAGGGGCAAAAATTTTGGCCACGTCTAAAATTTCTATTTTCAGAACCGTCAGGTCGATTTAAACCAAATTTGATATGAGGTGATAATGGGTCTTAAGTAGTTGATTGATGCCAAAAAAATTTTTCTCATTGCCCCGTGGGAACCTCGGGAGCAAAAAATAGGAAAAACCTTAAAACTGCCATATCTCCAAAACTACACGGCACAGGGAATTCTTATTTTGTATAAAGCTTACTTTTATCCAGTAGAATAGAGTGGTTAAAACAAATCCCTATCGGTGTGATCACAAGGTACTTTTTTCAGGACTTTGAAAAAGTGCAGAGTTAGCACTTTTTAACACTGTAGGCAATGGGAAAAAGATTAAAAAATCTTCTTCTCCAGATCCAGCAGGCAGAATCTTTTGATATTTGGTATGCAACATTGTAGGGTGGATCTGATTCAAGTTTGTTCAAATCAGCCCCCTGGGTTCATATTTAGGCTCAGTATAGGAGCCCGATTTCGAACTTAGTGCATTTCAGGCAAATTTCTTAAAAAATCTTCTTCTCCAGATCCAGCAGGCGGAATCTTTTGATATTTGGTATACAACATTGTGGGGTGGATCAGATTGAAGTTTGTTCAAATCGGCTTCCTGGATTCATATTTGGGCTCACTATAGAAGCTCGAATTCGAACTTAGTGCTTTTCAGGCAAATTTCTTAAAAAATCTTCTTCTCCAGATTCAGCAGGCAGAATCTATTGATATTTGGTATGCAACATTGTGGGGTGGATCTGATTCAAGTTTGTTCAAATCGGCTCCCTAGATTCATATTTGGGTCACTTTAGAAGCCCGAATTCGAACTTAGTGCATTTCAGGCAAATTTCTTAAAAAATCTTCTTCTCCAGATCCAGCAGGCAGAATCTTTTGATATTTGGTCTGCAACATTGTGGGGTGGATCTGATTCAAGTTTGTTCAAATCGGCCCCCTGGGTTTATATTTGGGCTCAGTATAGAAGCTCGAATTCGAAATTAGTGCATTTCATGCAAATTTCTTAAAAAATCTTCTTCTCCAGATTCAGCAGGCAGAATCTTTTGATATTTGGTATGCAACATTGAGGGGTTGCTCTGATTCAAGTTTGTTCAAATCGGCCCCCTGGATTCATATTTGGGCTCACTATAGAAGCTCGAATTCGAACTTAGTGCATTTCAGGCAAATTTCTTAAAAAATCTTCTTCTCCAGATCCAGCAGGCAGGATCTTTTGATATTTGGTATGCAACATTGTGGGGTGGATCTGATTCAAGTTTGTTCAAATTGGCCCCCTGGGTTTATATTTGAGCTCAGTATAGAGGCTCGAATTCGAACTTAGTGCATTTCAGGCAAATTTCTTAAAATATCTTCTTCTCCAGATCCAGCAGGCAGAATCTTTTGATATTTGGTATGCAACATTTAGGGGTGGATCTGATTCAAGTTTGTTCAAATCGGCCACCTGGATTCATATTTGGGCTCACTATAGAAGCTCGAATTTGAACTTAGTGCATTTCAGGCAAATTTCTTAAAAAATCTTCTTCTCCAGATTCAGCAGGCAGAATCTTTTGATATTTGGTATGCAACATTGTGGGGTGGATCTGATTCAAGTTTGTTCAAATCGGCTCCCTAGATTCATATTTGGGCTCACTATAGAAGCTCGAATTCGAACTTAGTGCATTTCAGGCAAATTTCTTTGAAAATCTTCTTGATATTTGGTATGCACCATGCTTAGGGGGGTGAGATTCAAGTTTGTTCAAGCCAAGTCCCTAGGTCCATATTTGGACTCACTGTGGGAGCTTGAATTGTAACTTAGTTCAAAATGAGGAATTTTCTTTAAAAATCTTCTTCTCAAGATCCAGCAGGCAGAATCTTTTAATATTTGGTATGCACCATGCTTAGGGGGGTGAGATTTAACTTTGTTCAAGCCAAGTCCCTAGGTCCATATTTGGACTCCCTGTGGGAAATCAATTCTCTGGGTTGATATTTAGGCTACCATGTCAGGTGAGTGTCCTCAGGCCCCTTGGGGCCTCTTGTTTTGATTTTGGGGTCAGGGCAAGTAACTTTTACCTTCCATGTGCTGTTGCCAGTTGCTTTGGACGTAAATCACTCCCATTTGCAGCTTTGGACACCCTTAGTGATGGTTCCATGGGAGCATCAGGGTGAACCCTTGTAACGACAACAAAGCAAGGCAATACTTTTGATTTTTGAGTGGGAGGAGCCGGGTTACCAACTTTTTTCCTAGCATCTCTTGTTTGTCCTAGGCCACCGGCATTTCTTTTGACCGCCGCGGAGAAGCTCATTTCCATTAGGGGTGTGGGACTGGGTACGCTAGGAGTGCACAGTTCCTTGTTAGCGGTTGATTGTTTGGTTCTATCGATTGTCGGTTTGTCTGGGATCTGGCTGAAGGAGATCACATTGGGCTGGTGATTTCTCTGCTTTTTTGCCCTCCTAGAGGTCATAACAGAGAAACCTTCTGCATTTGTAGTCTCCTGTAGCTCCGAGTCGGAGTCGGAGTTCTCATGGTCTATTTTTCTTTTGTGGGGTGTTCCCCCCCCCCCTCCACCGCCAAGGGAGTTATTAGTTGACGAAGGTCTCCTATCTGGTAGACTATTCTCGTTTAGATTCTCCAGGCTGTTGCCAGAACTGAAGAGCTCCGACAGTGGCTTGTCGGGATTGAAGGTCTTGGCATTGAGAGGGTCCATCGGATCCTTTGGACAGAGGCTTCTATTAACTGATTTTTTCCCAACAGCCCTAGCGACCTCTGCATAGGATTTTGGGCTTCTGCCCTCCTCAGATACGGAGATTGCTGGGGTTGCCGAGTTGCTGGACTCTCTATCTAAACTGCTCTGATCTATGGTGCCCTGGTCATTTGAAATTGGTTCTACATCACTACTTTCCTTGTCTGAAAGTGGTGAATGGAGTGGGTGGATATCCACCACTACCTGGAACTCCCTGGGAGGAGAGCCAGGTGTGAGTGGAATGACTTCTGAGGCAGTGTTAGGCATATGGGACGTGCTCGGCACGTCAGGCCTGGCTGCTATAACTAAGGCACGAGTGAGCCTAGCTATATGCTCATCCTTTGCCTTGATATCTTCCCTGAGACCTGCCAACTGTGCATTGAGACTGTTGACGGTTTGGGTCAAACTAGCTATCTGTGCCACTAAACTAAACTCCCCCATAGCTTGACTATTATTATCATTACTTCCACTCACCTTGCCAGAAGAAACTGTCCTTGCTGCTCTCTCCCGTTCTCTCCTAGACTTTATTTCATCCTTTTTCTCTTCTCTTTTCCTATCCTTGATGGTGGCTGATGTAGCTGTAGGATTTCTATATATGTGTGCCATGGTTCTTGGTTCTTAGTTCTTTTTTTCAGAATCGAGTGTGCAAAATAAGTATTAAGTGACAGGTGTTATTGAGTTAGCTCTTTTCACTGAAATGATGATAATCACTTTTTCAGTGCAGTGATTTGTCTTAAATAATACTTATTTCCTACGATGATGAGCGCTGACGGGACGATGTTGGTGTGGGATTGTAATCCAAAAACGGGAAAAATGAGGAGACAATGATAATAGGAAATATTTATATATAAAAACCAAACTATCTTTGAATCCACATAAGACAGAGATAAAGAAAAGGATAATTTTCTGTCAATTGCTCTAACAACAACAACAGAAGGAAAGCTAAAAATTCTTTGCTAACAAAAGCTGATGGCAAATTGCTGTAAAAACACACCCAGACAAAAGAAGGAAAGCAGATAAATATTTTGCTATTAAAAGCTAAAGCGAAATTGCTATGAAAACACATATACAATATAGTAAGCTGACAGTTAGGTGGAAGGAGTATTACAATCACAACATGCATTATTTCATCAAACTATAATTATAACTATCCCTATCAACAATTTTTCACCAAAAGGTCTCCAATAACCCAATAAATATATGCAGAAAATATATGTTCAATATAAATAAACTGAACATCCCAAAAAAATTTATAATAATAGAAAATATCTATATTGTCCGAAACGTCCATGTCCGAAACGTCCTAGGCCGAAACATCCTAGGCCGAAACGTCTGTGTCCGAAATGTCTGGTCACCCCAGATAGAATACAATTACAAAAATAGTTGAATGATAGAGGTATCAGGTATGTTCACATTCTCGTCTGCATGTAACATATTGGTGTGATGACGACACACAGTGATTACAGGAATGATATGGAAAAAAATGCACGTCAAACTAAGTTCTTGATAAAGGAGGGATAAGAGATAAAGAGTCGGAAAAAGAGGATTATCACTAAACATTCACAGGTTTGTCTGGAGGGCTGCACTGACATAATCACTGAGCTAGCGAGCAAATTATGAATATCTTAAAAAGCCTGAACTTACGAACAATGTTTCAGAATAAATTGATTTTCAACATTGTGTACTTCCCCACCAAATCAAGGACAATTTTTCCTATACAATTTTCAGTTATGACCTGAAACTAAAGGTACTAAAAATTTGACATGCAGTTTGATTCTAGATGTGGTGGCAGTGAATGATAATTCTTTTCATTTTGCTTGTTTGGTCTTTTTTCCACTAAATTTCTGGGTTTTTTTCCACAATTTTACGATTTTCTGGTCTGTTTTCAGGTAAAATTAATGTGTTTCTTGTATTTTTTACTCACAAAGTACAAGATACAATTCCTGTCTTATTTGGTGGAAAGCATCCTGTGTATATTTTCCATTAACCCTTTACCCTAACAGGACTGCGGAAAACAACACTATCAATTTTGTCCTGGACAATCATTTTTTGTGTCCAAAACATAGCTCAATACCTTTCAATGTGACAACTTTGTTCCCATGAAGGGTAATAAGATTTGTTTTCAAAGCAAAAGTTGATGACAAAATTTGGTGTTCGTCTCGAAATGTCGATGATCTTCAATTAATTAATAGTGACCAGCAGGAGGTAGTGTTGTTATAGTTTGTTTTGATTAAGTAGATGAGTTGTGTTTAGTTTGCTCTGCCGACAACTCTCGAATAATTAGCACTTATCAGTGAGTAGAAAGTTGCATATACAACTTCGATAACTTTGTTAACTCTGTTAACTATGTTTGTCCAAACAAAATGCGGCATCCTTTGGACAATTAAAATTCACTGTATGGGTAGGCTCTATATATGTCCCCCACCCAGCAACTTCTACAGTCAAAATGGCAAACGTTCAGGTCAGTGCGACATACATTCCAAATGGTAGAGGTGGAAATAATCTAGTATTTAATGACTATAAATACAGAATAAAATCATGAAGGTCCGACGCAATACCCTGGGTATGCTGTAAAAAAGAATGATATAGTTTCCTCTGTTGGTGCTCAACACAATCATCCAGCAGACTTTGACCAGATTAAAGTTGATACGTTTTTGACAAATATGAAAAAATTGTGAGTTGTGACACTTAGCCCGTGGCTTCTATATATCTGGATCTAGTATCTTCACTCAGAAATGACCAAACCGAATCAAGTGTTGTTGAAAAAGTTCCCAATTATTATAGTGTAAGATCAGCCTTATATCGATCTCGTGCAAAGACCAGGCTGCCTCTCCCAAAGACACGGTCATCCATAGATCTGCCGGACACATACAAAAGCACAACAGTTGGTGATAGATTCCTTCTTTTAGATAATGGGGAGAATGAAAATAAACTTCTGATTTTTGCAACAGAGAGTAATCAGGCATTTTTAGCAGCAATGGACACTTTTTATTGTGATAGCACTTTTGACAAGTGTCCAAAAGTATTTGTGCAACTGTACACCATTCATGCATTTGTTAAAAACAAGATGGTTCCCTTAGTGTATGATTTCTACCAAGCAAAACCCAGGCAACATACTTGAGATTCTTTCGGATTATAAGTGAGAAGGCACAGATGATAGGTTTTCCGCTAACCCCAAGTTGTGGCTTGAAACCGGATTACCAAGATACAAACATTCAGCTTCTCATTCAAAGGACAATGGGTCTACCTCTGGTTCCTGTAGATCAGTTAAGTGACACTTGGCTTATGGTGCTAGAAGAATGGGAGGATGTTCTTGAATCAACAGACAGAAAAGTGGATCCCTGAGTAACCCGGTTCAGGGTGAACATGGGAGAGAAACCTGGAATCACTTTGAAACCGACGGACCTCGAACAACAAACCGCGTGGAGGGGTGGCACAGAAAACTTCAACTCTTCATAGCAGGTTCTCATCCCAATTTATATAAAATGATTGACTTTATTAAGAAAGAACAGGCTTTCCATGAGGCAAGTATTTTGCAGTTGAATGCGGGTGGAAAATTGGCACCGCGAAAGAGAAAATATAGGCGAATAGACAACATGATCCATCATTTTAAACGATTATTCAATGAAGGTCAGATAGATATATTGGACTATCTAGATGCTGTGTCGAAAAGTACAGGGTACTAATTAATTATATGTATGTATGTATGTGTGTAACAGAAAATTTTGTCATCAATAGAAAAAAAAATGCTCAATTTTGATGCTCAAAACTAGCTTTTCCAGTTTATTAAATATTTTTTTTCGGAAAAATATTTCATTTTTTTCTGATTTATTAAATATTTTCCCGTATATTTTATAGATCGAAAACCGCTATTCATTTGTTGCGAAAAATATTTTAGCAATCAAAAATGCTATTTATGTTCTCCCTCGTCCATAAATATCAGTTCTTGATTTTTAAAAATATTTCTCGTTATTGCCGAAATCTCTCCTATAAATTAGAAATAAACTATAATCTCCTTCCCTTTGATGTAGAGGATTAATCACACCCTCTTGTCCTACCTTTGGAAACAATAGCCGACCGCACTTCGAGAGGACCCCAAAATTTGAATGTGGATTTTTGTGTGTAACACTGGATGGATTTTTCTAATGCATTAGCTAAATTGTTAAGGTTTACCTGATTAACTTTTTAACTAATATAACACCAATACTGACCAGTGCTATTCACATAAATATTTTATGCAATATAGAGGACCACTCAGAATTTTATTAGGCCAAAAAATAGATAAATCTGTTTCTCAGACCCTCCCAAATAGTAATTTTTGTTGCGGAATAATCTTTTTATTTAAAAAAAAAGATTAATTGGTTTATATCGGATAAACAACCCAGGTTAATGAATAAAATACACTACTCCCCATTTTATTCTGTGGATTATAATAGTAATAATTCTTTATAATACTTTGGCCTTCCGCTGATTTGTTGCAGCACTCTAACAAGGAGGCCTACATTAACCCAGTCCCCCACTGGGCTAGTCATCTCCCACTCTTCTTCTAATCTCCCGACATTAAGTCAAAAAGTGTTTCATAATTCCTCCCTTTAAGAAATAACTGTTGTTTTCCTTCGGTTTATGCGATATAAACCGAAAATTTTCAGCACAAGCTTCATAACTCGCGTTAAACTTGTGCTGAAAATTTTCAGTCTATATCGCATAAACCGAAGGAAAACAACAGTTATTTCTTATAATTTAATCCGGCTGTAATATTAAAATATAAAAACTATGTGTACGTGAACGAAAAACTTTTAATTTTTGCATCATAAGACAACAGTCAAACTCAGGAAAGTGTGCCACAAACAGGTCACGTCAGTCAATGTCAAAATGTTTGTTGTTTTGATTTTCGATCGCAGACGACAGATATTTAGCAAGTCACGTAACAGTATCATTAAAAACATTTTTTTTAAATTCCCCCAAAATCATGTTTGGGTATATGATCTTTTATTCGTCTCCCACTTCGGTATATTTTATGAAATTCAATTGTTCCCGAGAAATTATCATTATATTCTCGCTGACTGGAGGCGATGAAGAATCGATCATTGATCTTTGTTTATAAGCTTGTTATCCATCTATCAGTCTGCTGTCATGCCCTCACGGTGACAGTTGGATTGAGTGGGCGGGGGTTCCATAGTCTTCAATGTTGGGTCGGATGTGCGAACGTGTAGCGACATTCCAAATCATGACGTGATTTGGTTTATACGATTTTGACGACTTTCACGCTGTATGCTTTCAACCAATCAAACGCAGAGGCGGGGCAAATGATTAAATTATTCTCTAATCTCCCAAGACATTAGATTATGAGGCGAAAACATGAAACAAACCAAGTATATGAACATCTGTGGCTAAAGAAATAATAATTTCAAAAATAAAAAAAAAATCCCCGCGTCCAACTACTTTGTGTGGCCTTACTTTTTTAATTTTTACCTCAAAATCATTGCAAATGTTGCCTCGTTGAAACAAGCTCATTGAACTTGTTCCAGTGAGAAGTCTTAAGCTTTGTTTTTGAGGCAAAAAGTGAAAATACTTGGTTATGGCCTAAAAAAGTTAAAAATATGTTTCTCAGACCTTTCCGCAATGTCCTTTTGGCTGCCACATGCTCTCTTTTTATAACCAATGCAAACTTGAAAAACTAAAAATTAAATGGTTTATGCCTAATATTTTACCCAAGTTAATAAAATGATAAATTTGTCTCTTGGGTGCAACAAGGCTTTGTAGTGCTTTCGCATTGCAAAGCCTTCTTGCACTCAAGGGATGATATATGCCACCACACATGCTATTTTGTACATTTTGAGGTCTAAAACATAAAACAAACTAAGAACATGAACTTTTGATGGCAAAGAAATAATTGCTAAAATAAAAAAATGAAAAAAAAAGTCTGCCCACATGCAATTTTACAAAAAATGACCTGATAAACAAGATCTATTTTGTGGGGCCTATTCAAGAATTTTTTTTAAAGCATCAGTCTGTTTATTAATGTTAGGTGTAAGGGTTAAATGTCAAAATGTTGTAAAAAAAATGCAGGTTTTATAAGTACTAAAACTGGTGCCAGCACTGCAGCAGTTAAAAGTTAAGTTATATAAATGCTCTTTATTCCATCTGCCTCAGTTAAAAATCAATAAAATAACAATTAAAAATATAGAATAAAAGAGAAAAACTGGATTATGAGAATTATAAAATCACTGGGTAAACAAATGCTTTCATCATCATTTGCACCAAATTGACAGCTACAAGACTTGAAGAATAACATTTTGGTATTGGGAATCTACTTAATAATTCATGATCATCACACTGAATGAGTCATTCCAACTATGAAGGCATGTGCTTGCAGTGTTTATAGATTTCTACAACAGCATGCAAAACTGCTACTGTGAAGCTTTGAATTTACCTTGTAGTCTGTGAGAAGATAATTTAGTGTAAACAAAAGCAATATATTTTTTAAGGATAGTTCAGTCTGTGGAACTTGTCCAATTTCAAACAGGTTGTTGACGATGTTATTGGAACAGGAAGGAAGTATACTTGATAGAGGGATTAGATTCCAGATTGGTCACAGAGAGTGATATAAACATTGATCAGCTGGTATTGGAGAATTCTACCATCAACAATCACCTTTAGTAATTAAGTGTGTCTTTTTTCTGTTCCTCAGAGTTTAGTGCTGAGTCTTTGGATGTTACCTGTGATATGGCTACCAAACAGTACCAGGGGACTTACAGTGCTTCATCAAATTTGACAGTGGAGGAAACAATAAGGGTGAGTTTCTTACTTTTTTTATATGGCTGTCACGATTAATCGATTGTCAATTGGTCACGCCAAAATCGATTAGTATTTTTCATTGTTAAAGAATCAGTAAATTTGGCCCTGTTTTATGCATTTAATAATTAAAGTTTGATGAAAAAACTATTGTTTCTAAAGATAAAAGGTCAAGAACATCGACGTTGAACCTCAAGAAGCCGTTAGAAGCATTTGTCTTTTAAGTACATTCAAAGCTTTGATGTTCTGAACTTTTGAACCGTCAGTGTGATAATCAAGACTGGTCGGCAGTTGCGGACTTGCGAAGTTCGCAAGTGATGACCGGTCTTGATTATTACACTGGCGGTTCAAAAGTTCACAACATCAAAGCTTTGAATGTACCTAAAAGAGGATCGTCTTTGTTGTTTACTTGAGGTAGGTCAGCTGACTTGAACTTCATTTTTAACGACTTCAAAGAGAGAGGGGTGTGTGGGGGGGGGGGGGCATCTAGGTACAATTAATCGATTATTATCGATTATTTGCAACCATTAATCAATTCCTAAATTAAAAAATTGTGACAGCCCTATTTTTTTTATTGAAAAATTGAATTTTGATTGAGTTTTATTTGTTTAAAACAGTGAAGCCATCCTGTTCTTATGGTGTACAGAAAAAAAAAACCCTAGGAATAAACCCCCTAGGAAAAAAACCCTAAGAAAAAAAAACCCTGGGAAAAAAACCCCTAAGAAAAAAGAACGTTCCAACAGTGGTAACACCTCACAACCATGGTTCTGATTATGCAGCAGTTGAGGCAGCTAGGATGTACCCACAGATGTAAGGGTAGCTCTTGGGAAGATATAGTCACTAAAACGGAACATCAGAAACAACCAACTTCATAACTTACCGATGGACCCAAAGAGACAAAAAGACTTCATTATTGAAAATGAATGGTGTCAAACGACAGGAGGTGATGATTTTTTAATTCACGATTCAGGACCAGACTCAGCAAATTGTGTTGTTCTTTTCAACTGCTCCAGGGTGTAGGTTATAGTATCAGGTTTTAATGGAAATATGAAGTGATTTTCCTCTGTTCATATGTGATTGTGCCGATTATTGTTATTCTTGTTGATGAAGGTTATAGTATCAGGTTTTAACCCTTTACCTAACACTAACAATTTTATCCGTTACATTAGGTAAAGGGTTAATGCAAATATGAATATCATTGTTGTTTACAGATATTTGAAGTGCTTATGCTCTGTTCATATGTGATTGTGCTGATCATTGTTTTTCTTGTTTCATTGAACCCAATCATATATATTTGTGCTGATAAAGTTCATTCTTGCCATTGTAGTTGTATATAGAAAAATGTCGAAAAGTGTAGGTTTTACCCTGTTTTGTACTGTTATATGGAAAATGTATTAATAAACAGAATATATTATTATTTATCTTTTGTTATATAATGTGACCATATTCATATTTTTGAAAAACTACCCTTGTATGGTATAAAATCGTTCGACCCCTAGGGGTTTTTTCCTAGGGGTTTTTTTCCCAGAGTTTTTTTTCCTAGAGGTGTTTTTTCCTAGGGTTTTTTCCCAGGGTTTTTTTTCCTAGGGTTTTTTTTCCTGGGGGATTTTTTCCTACCTTTGTTCTTACAGGCATGCTGAAAGAATAGACAGGCATGCTGTTTCAGTGCAACACATCAAAATAATTTAACCCCCACCTGACTCATTTTCAGGCTACTCTGTAGGCGGCCAAATCTTGCCTAGAACAACAGCCCAGGTACTCAAAATGTAACTTCATATTGTCTCTTGCAGTAAAAAAATGATCATAATTGGAAATAGGCCTCATGAGGTTAATAGATATTCTGAGGCACCAGTGAATCTATGTCAGGCAGTCATTATTACAAAAATTTCTTCCATAAGGCTGAACGACAACTGACTTGGAAATAGAGATAAGCAGTGATTTCTTGCCATAGCTTGGCTGCCTTAATGGGCAGCCAAAATTTAGCTAGAAATCACACTGCCCAGGTGAATGGTCTATTATCAGCAGGACCCCCTTAAGATGGCATGGTCAGGGCTCTGAGATCACAAATGCCTGAAATAGGCCTTTAAAGTTTAAGGTGTGTTTAGGACAAGTCACAAAACTACTGTAGATAAGATTTATGTTTATTAACCCTTTGAACACTGGTGGTATCTTCCATGCCAGTTAAATGTCAGAAATTGGAAGAGTCTATATCCATTATTTGGGAGTAGAGCAATTAATATTTTCAATTCATTGAAGGCTGCACGTTGAAAATATTAATTGATCTACCACACATTTTCGCTTTGTAGCCATCCTACTTAATTAAATTATGACGTATCGTGTTGCTGGACCGGAAAAGCGGTCTCTCGTGTTGAAAGAGTTAAAGAATGCCACTGTTGCGCTCATTGGCAGTGGCATTCATAGCACTGTGAAGGAATGATACAAGAATAACTTGATTTTGATTTTTCTGAGGTGACTTCCCTGTCAGTAATAGCAGGAAATCTCAGACAAGTAAGATACCGAATACCAAACCGATACCAGGATATACACCCCCCCCCCCCTCCCCCCCCCCAAAAAAAAAAAAAAAATACCGAACACAAATTTCCAATACCACCCATCTCTACTTGGAAAGTCTGTGATGTCCCCAAATGAGGCCAATATAAATGCCTGTTGATATTTCACTTGATTGAATCATGCATGATAGAGCTCCTTGAGGTCTTGTAATGCAGTGTATAATTTAGCTGTATTTGAAATTATGAAGAAAATTCTTATGTTGAGAATTATCATGTTTAATTTTGTTCCTTTTATCAGGTAAAGGGTTAGGTTACTGTAAAATATGAATCTGACATTTCCTTTTTTTGTTAATTATAATTTGCAAAAAAATTGTTGACAAAAGTTTCTGGCTCTGCAGTTATATGTTTAGAATATTTTTGTATATTATCCCCATAACTCAAATAGTTTATCTACATTTTTTTGTGAAATTGTAATCCATTTTCAGAAGATAATTTCTGTCTTCCAGCTGATGTAGATTGTATCAGTCCTTACTCCACTTTGGAATTGGCAGGGGGTATTTCCTCTTTGAAGTTATGTGAATGTCTTTTACTTTACTTTTTGAGTCCCTTGAGAAATGGAGTTATTGCAGGAATATTTAACACTTAAAATGCTGATTTCCAACTATGATCACTGTTTCTTAAGAAGGATAGGCTCCCAACATGCAGTCTCTGGGGAAACTTGCAATTTACAGTCTAAGTACCATGACAGTTGTTTTTAGGCAAGTCTTGGCTGACAAGAAACAAATACAAAGCCACATAATGTAGACTTTCAAGTGTAGCAAAAATGTTTATTTAAAAATCTCCTGCTCTGTAAGGGGTTAACTCATATATTTCTAAACATTGAAGGATAAACATATCACATGGTAGACATAATGCAGAAGTGTTTTAGTATCAAGGCCAGTCGGAATACCCTTAGTACTGATGGTGATTGATTGAATATCATTAAGAATCTATTATATTATAATGGGACATCTGTTGGAAAAGGCTCAAGAGAGCCCATTTCAGCAACATGTCGAATGACAAAATTTCATTCACAAAGACAAAGATAAACTGGTGAGTACATTGTGACCAGACCACAACTATAAAGGCAAGTTTAGCAAATTGTTGAAGATCAAACTGCACTCTTCAGATCAAGTCAGAAAATAAGCAGACTATCATCTGCAAAATGAGGTCCCCAGAGGGTGAATTTTGTGATGCTACCCTCTGGGGTCCTCAATCGGAATCAGGGTCTCAAAACTAAACAGAAAGTGGTACACCGAGGATAATTGGCCCACTGTATGGGATAGCTTCATCAAATTCACCCTCTGGGGACCTCATTCTGAAAATGTTAGACTGCTTATTTTCAGTCCTGCTTTAGATTCCTCACACCTCATGCAGGTAATTGTTAGTACTGACCACACCCTTTTATATAAATAAATTAGAACTTGTCTTTTCAGTAATCAAGCACTGTCTTTTCAGTAATCAAGCACTGATTCAAGAGTTCTCATTTTTATACCCTGACTCTTGAAGACAATGGGGGTATACTGGATTACATGCCTCCATCCACTCATCTGTGCATCTGTCCATCTGCAGCGATATCTTCCAAGTGAGTGGATGGATTTTAGTAAAATTTGGTATGAGAGATCCTTATGACAAGCTGCTCCCGCACGTGTTATAAAAAGGTTGCCCACATTTTTTCATTTGAGGTGTAGAATTAATTTATACTTCATTGGTCCAGCACTGCAGTGGGGGTATAATTGTCTTCAGCAATAGCTCTAGTTATAATTTTAAATGAATTTTGATGCAATCTTCGCATTGGAATCCTGAGTCAGTTTTAACATTTTTTCTGGTGGGAATCCTGAGAAGTAAATCTAAAACGAAAACCAGAGGACATTCTCGAATAAATTGTTAAAAAATAATTATTTTTGAACAAAATCTTGCTAAGCTAAGGCTCTCCTTGTTGAAAAAAATGCATATTGCAAATCACCTTTGAAAAATAATTCAGCTTTCTATTGGTTAAATACCAATAAATAAATAACTAAATAAATAAATAAATAAATAAATAAATAAATAAATAAATAATTCAGCTTTCTGTTTTTTAAATACCAATAAATAAATAAATGTCCATTTTTCAAGTTGTGTTAGGTAATGGGTAAAGGAGAACAAAGGATATATTTTCAGTTAGATCTTGTACTTGGCAACACCTTGGGAGTTAAAAGCTGATGTGGTGTTTGTAAATCAAATATTATTTTACCAAATGAGTTATGTGGCAGAATCAATGATCTAATTTGACTTGTCACTTGACAGCAATTACCTGATCACTGAGGTTTCATGTACCAATACTGTTAATCAGTAATGTATACAAATGCATGCTGGGAAAAAGGAACTTATCCATTAGATTTCTGCACTTATAAATCTTCTACCAACTCTTTTCTGTCTTGGCTGGCAATTAGATTCTGTGAGAGGAAAGTTTGGTGTTGAGCTGTCATGTTTTTAACTCCCCTAACTGAAAGTCAGGGTGAGCAAAAGTGATCACTCCCCATCCCTCGTCCGTGAACATGATGTTTACACCTTCTCCAAAACTGCTTAACTGATTTCAGTTAAATTTGAGGTGCTTGCATGTTTTGGCATCACATTTTGTTTTTGTTCAAATCAAAATGCCCAGCCAATAGGGAGGGGGTGGAGAAAAGAACTCCAAAATTTTTTTCAAGTCTTCTCATGAACCAGTGGGTACATTGATTTGATATTTTGTATGGAGCTTAGATGTAGAATCAAGTTTGTTCAAACAAAGTTTGTGTAGCAATATTTGCCTTTGTGATGGGAGGGGCAAGACTTTTGGCTCCACGTAAAATTTCTATTTTCTGAACCGATGGTCATATTTTAACCAAAATTGGTATGTGGAATTTATTGAGTCATAAGTTCTTGATTCATGCACAAAAAAATAATTCCTGTATCCCTGTGCTAAAAATAAACCCCAGGAGCTAAAAAAAATAGAAATATTTTCAAATGCTTATATTTCCCAAACCACACTGAACAGAGAACTGTTATTTGGTATGAAGCATCCTTAGGACCAGTAGAATGCAATGGTAAAAAAAAACAAATTGCCACCCGATTGTGTCGGTGAGCACTGTAAGGAGGGTGGGGGGGGGGGGGGGGGGGGTGGTGGAAGGCAATAAAAAAAAGGCTGAGTCAGCATATTTGCTAAAATTTAAAAACATTTTTTCTCTCCAGAAACACTGATCAGAATCTTTTGATATTTGATATCTTTTGATTTTTTTAAACCTGATGTTCATTATTTATACAAAGGTAGAGAAATTACTTCATATCATATCTCGAAACAAAAGCAAAAACTGTATCAGTAACAGTTCTGTTGTATCTTTCTTCCTTGTGTCCCTGAATAGGTTAATTGAAATGTGACCTTTATGTATTTATTTATTGGTCTTTAAGGTCACATATTTCTGCACAATGGCTAATCATGACTGACAGTTTTACGGGTGGAGGAAGCCGGAGTTCTCAGAGAGAACCACCCAGCAACGGCGAGCAACCATCAGCTCCCCAACATACTAACCCAACACAAGCAGGGTTAGCTGGTTGAAGACCAGTGCACCATCGACGTGCAGTACACCTTAGTACACAGTGCCACCATGCCCCCACGGGGGCAATGGGGGTAAAGTATCTTGCCCAAGGACACAACACAGTTGCCGCAGGTGGGGTTTGAACCAAGGACCTCTCGGCTTGCAGCCTGAGCCTGCACCTCTACCTACTGAGCCACCGTGTCCTCCTGAATGTGACCTTTAACTTATTTCAAAGAGGTGCTATGATTTTGAAGAAAAAACAATTTTTTGTGTTCTTTGGAAAATATAGTACAGTAGATACCACTTTAATTAGATATCTTTTAATGAAACAACCCTGTTATTTGAAGATAACTTACAAACACAAAACCAGTTACCATACTTTCAAAGCAAATTTGATCTGTTAATTGATTATAGATTAAAGAGTAATGTCCTGTTAATGGAATAAAAAAATCTTTTAATATGTGGAGAAATCACCCTGACAATTCCCAAATTTCCCTTGTTTATGGACCTTTTTTGGTCTCTGAACATCCAATATGGGCCTTCATTCTATTTTATCTTGTTTGACAGAGCTCTGTCAAACAGAATATAATAGAATAAATGTTCAGAGTTTGTCTCTAGAATACAGGAAAGTGGCCAAATCCCTGTTAATTGAATAATTTTCATTACCAAAGAGGCTATTGAATTAGTGAAGGTTCCACAGTACTAGTAAAAATTCCCTTGTTACCTGGTGGAGGTGCAGTGGAGTCCAGTAAACTGAATATCTCTGAAATGAAAAACCCTGTTAACTGAATATAATTTCCAAACACAAAACCATTTAGCATACCTTCAGTACAAATTTTGCCGATTAATTGCATATAGGTTATTTATAGAGTAAACTGTTAATTGAATAATCTTGTCTAACAGAGCTCCATGAGCTCTGTCAAACAAGACACAAAAGAATAAATGGTCAAAATTAATCTCTGATATGCAGCAAAGTGACCCAACTCTGTTAATTGAATACCCCTGTTAATTGAATAATTTACATTGGCAGAGTGGCTATTCAATTAACAGGGTTTTCCACTGCATTATCATATACCATACAAAAAGTACATGTAAAGGGTAAATGAAGTTTTGTATGTTACTGATGTTTTCATTTAACAAATTACTTAAGTTTTAACAGTTTTTGTTGGTAGTACTGTCAAGTGTAGTTTGTTGTGTAGAGCAGGAGCTACTTCACAAATGAGTTGTCAGAAATCAATAAAATACTATATTAGGCCAAACTGACTCTTTGTTTGTTCATCCTTTTGGAACATAGATTTTGAGCATAGATTATATATATATATATATATATATGTTGAGTCAATTTTCCAATATAGTTTTGTGGTTGAAGTTGGAAAGTTAACCGTGCTGTTGCCAGGGCTGATTTTGATACTGACGCAATATATTGTTCATGCATGACACCATTGTTGATGCTCATAAAAAACCAGTTATACAAAAATCCCATTTATTATATGATAGTCAGTGAATTATTGCAAATTATCTAAAAGATATTTCTCATTATACATCAACTCGTTGGATATCGAGAAACATCCCTCAGTAAATGATGGCATGCTATGCTGCATCACGTCGCCTTGAAGGAATGACCAGCTGATCTTTGTTACTGTTTTGAAACATACGCATTTGTGGTCGAATTGGGCTGAATATTGTGCAATTAAATGTCTCGTAGCATATAATAAAAAAAAAATGTATTCTTTTTAGTCAATATCAGGAATTATCTCATGAGTGTGGACCTGAAAGTTTTATTTTTCACAAGTGCTTGCGCAAATGAAAAATAATATTTTCAGGTCCACACAATGAATTTTTAGCTCACCGAAGGGAGCTTAACTTGTCACTTGCCATCCGTCGTCTGTCGTTGTCCATCGTCGTCGTGAACATTTTTCAAATGACTTCTCCTCTGAAATCACTAGTCTGATTTTCACGAAACTTCATGTGGATGTTCATTACTATATGGCAATTCATGTTTTTTTCAAATGAAATGGCCACGTCCCTTGGGGGCTCTGTATGGGGCATAACTCTGATAGCACCGTATGAATTATAGAAAAATTATTAAAACATGTTCTTCTCCAGAACCAGTGGGCAAAATCTTTTGATACTTGGTATGCAGCATCTTGGTATGGGTCTGATTCAAGTTTGTTCAAATCGAGCCCCTCAACCAATATTGGGGCTCACTATGGGGGGGGGGGGCGTGAATTTTTACTTAGTGCAATTTAAGAAAAAAATCTTCTTCTCCAGAACCAATGGGCAGAATCTTTTGATATTTGGTATGCAGCATCTTGGTATGGGTCTGATTCAAGTTTGTTCAAATCAAGTCCCTTGATCAATATTGGGGGCTCCCTATAAGGGCATGAATTTTTCCTTAGTGCAATTTAAGGAAAAATCTTCTCCAGAACCAGTGGGCAGAATCTTTTGATATTTGGTATACAGCATCTTGGTATGGGTCCGATTCAGGTTTGTTCAAATGGAGTCCCTTGATCAATTTTGGGGCTCACTATGGGGACCTGAATTTTTACTTAGTGCAATTTAAGAAAATTTTTTTTAAAATCTTCTTTTCCAGAACCAATGGGCAGGATCTTTTGATATTTGGTTTACAGCATCTTGGTATGGGTCTGATTCAAGTTTGTTCAAATTGAGTCCCTCGATCAATATTGGGGCTCACTAAAGGGGTGTGAATTTTTACTTAGTGCAATTTAAGAAAATTTCTTTAAAAATCTTCTTTTCCGCAACAAATGGGCAGAATCTTTTGATATTTGGTATGCAGTATCTTGGTATAGGTCTGATTCAAGTTTGTTCAAATTGAATCCCCTGTTCAATATTGGGGATCACTATGGGGGTGTGAATTTTTACTTAGTGCAATTTAAGAAAAAATCTTTAACAATCTTCTTCACCAGAACCAGTGGGCAGAATCTTTAGATATTTGGTATGCAGCATCTTGGTATGGGTTGGATTCACGTCTGTTCAAATTGAGTCTTTTGATCAATATTGTGGCTCACTATGGGGGCGTGAATTTTCAATTAGTACAGTTCAAGAAAAATTCTTTAAAAATCTTCTCCAGAACCAGTGGGCAGAATCTTTTGATATTTGGTATGCAGGATGCTAGTATGGGTCTGATTCAAGTTTGTTTAAAGTGAGTCCACCCCTCCACGATCAATATTTGGGCTCAAAATGGGGGCATGAATTTTTATTTTGTGCAATTCAAGTCTAATTCTTTAAAAATCTTCTTCTCCAGAACCAGCATGCAGAGTCTTTTGATATTTGGTATACGGCATTTTAGTATGGGCTTGATTCAAGTTTGTACAAATTGAGTCCCTTTGTTCATATTAAGGCTCATTATGGGAATTTGAATTTCAACTTGGTGTAATTTACAATTTTCAAACGATTTCTCCTCTGAAACTACTGGTCCGATTTTCACGAAACTTCATGTGGATGTTCATTACTGTATGGCAATTCATGTTTGTTCAAATGAAATGGCCACGTCCCTTGGGGGCTCTGTATGGGGCATAACTCTGAAAGCACCGTATGAATTATAGAAAAATTATTAAAAAATCTTCTCCAGCACCAGTGGGCAGAATCTTTTGATACTTGGTATGCAGCATATGGGTCTGATTCAAGTTTGTTCAAATTGAGTCCCTCAACCAATATTGGGGCTCACTATGGGGGGGGGGGGGGTCATGAATTTTTACTTAATGCAATTTAAGAAAGAATCTTTAAAAATCTTCTTCTCCAGAACCAATGTGCAGAATCTTTTGATATTTGGTATGCAGCATCTTGGTATGGGTCTGATTCAAGTTTGTTCAGATAGAGTCCCTCAACCAATATTGGGGCTCACTATGGGGGTGTGAATTTTTACTTAGTGCAATTTAAGAAAATTTTTTAAAAATCTTCTTCTCCAGAACCAATGAGCAGAATCTTTTGATATTTTGTATGCAGCATCTTGGAGTGGGTCTGATTCAAATTTGTTCAAATTGAGTCCCTTGATCAATATTGGGGCTCCCTATGGGGGCATGAATTTTTCCTTAGTGCAATTTAAGGAAAAATCTTCTCCAGAACCAGTGGGCAGAATCTTTTGATATTTGATATACAGCATCTTGGTATGGGTCTGATTCAAGTTTGTTCAAATGGAGTCCCTTGATCAATTTTGGGGCTCACTACGGGGACCTAAATTTTTACTTAGTCCAATTTAAGAAAAAATTTTTTTAAATATCCTCTTCTCCAGAACCAATAGGCAGGATCTTTTGATATTTGGTATACAGCATTTTGGTATGGGTCTGATTCAAGTTTGTTCAAATCGAGTCCGTCGTTCAATATTGGGGCTCCCTATAGGGGCATGAATTTTCACTTAGTGCAATTTAAGAAAAAATTCTTTAAAAATCTTCTTCTCCCGAACCAGGGGGCAAAATCTTTTGATATTTGGTATGTAGCATCTTGGTAAGGTTCTGATTCAAGTTTGTTCAAATTGAGTCCCTCGATCAGTATTGGGCCTCACTATGGGAGTAGGAATGTTTACTTTGTGCAATTCAAGGAAAATTCTTTAAAAATCTTCTTCAGAACCCTCATGCAGAATCTTTTGATATTTGATCAGCAGCATTGTCCCAATCAGTCCTGTTGATGTTTTAGCTCCACAGAGAGTATAGATTTATTCTGTAGAACCTTAAGAATAGCTTTTTATAAAATTTGTGTCTTAACAGTATGGAACATTCGGTGAGCGCCTAAGGCCCCCTGGGGCCTCTTGTTTCAGTAGCTTCCTAAATGATATTACGCTTCAGCACATGATGTCGCTTTGATCGTCGCCTTGAAGGAATGATCAATAGATCTTTGTTATTGTCTTGAAACTGTTTTCAGTCGAATTGGAATGAATATTGCACAATAAAATGTCACATAGCATATAATAATTAAGGGCTTCACATTCTATCCATGTGCTTCCTATTATCTATGTATTTTGTATGTATGGATTTGCCTCGTTTCAATTTATGGGAGAGTGAGCAAAATTTTGATGACCGAGAATGCATGCATATATACGCACACAGGACCCAGTTATCCTCACCGTTTGTTTCTTAGAAAATAAATAATAAAAAATAAATTCCTCCCCACCCCCTAAATTTAAAATAGATTCCAATGATAATCTAGGTATTGATTTTTTATGGCCTTGTGTCTGTATATTTTAATGAAACCTTTATCAATGAAGTTTCTTTGTATAATTTAATAAGAAGCAGCAAAGAATTTTCTGCCTCATTTATGAAGCATGGTGTTTTGTATTTTAGATCGAATTCAGTTCAAGTCTATTCATAACTGAATCCCCTCTGCCAGCTTGTCACTTTGTTTTGATTGTTATTAAACTTGTAACTTTAAGTTCTACGCGACTCGACAGACAAACTTCAAACGAACCGCTGGGAACTTTGCCAATTGATAGTTAATTCATCATGTCCTGTGTTCACCTGGCATTACAAATTTGGAAACCGCATCACAGCGCATTTATAGTCGTTGATCTTTGACCTCTTTACATTTTCCATAATCCAGTTCAACTTCAGAAACTAATTTGTTTTGCGGAATGTTACATCGTTAAGTGCCCACCTTGTCAACTATGGAAATTTACCATCCATTCAATTCAGTTTCATCTTCAGGAAGAAGCGGACGAAAATTTTCTGACACACGGCGAGTCTATTCTTAGATTTTTTCATCCATTTTATCCCATCGCTTTTCCACTGCTTTTCATCATGGACACTTTCGATTGGAAATGTCTCGTGATGGGTCACAGTTATATCGTCCGCTTAGGTGAATTTTTTAATGGGAATGCTGCATTCTCCCCTCACCAGAATTTTGCACCCCTGCTGGATTTGGAGCGCGACACTTTTCATGTTGACATTCGGTTGCATGGCAGACGTGAGGGCACTGTCCCCCGTCTACTTTCCGATCTGGATGTTGTCCATCAGTTCCGGCCGCATCACGTTTTATTGCAAATCAGGGTTAACGAACCGACATTCACCCCCTTTAGTTGGCTGCTGAGTCGACGAATTTGCGAAACATCTGCTGACTGAGTTTCACGTAAACACAGTCACCGTTCGCCAGTTGTTTCATCGGACCTCAGTTTCTTGTGGCTGTCATGGCAGAGCTTTGAAATCCGTCGCATTATACAACCAGCATGTAGATTTAGCCAACAACTATTTGGAAACTGTCCTCCCTGACACTTCTCCTGACATTTCTTTTTGGCATCATGGCAGGTTACATTTGGCTGCATGATCCCTTCTGTACGACAGTGTCCACTTCAACAACACAGGGTTACGAAAATATGCACACGGCATTCAGGGTTCACTGTTACATGCTCTGTGTGCTCACCAAAATCGTTCTTCCTGAGTTCGTTTTCTTTTTGACTGATTTGTGTGCTCTACTGTGTAGGGGCGGGTAACATTGTTTTTGGGGGTGTACGTGGTCTGCTTCGTCTCTAGTGTATTGAGCGCTGTCCCCCTCGCCCTCCCCGATGTTGAGGAGCAGGGCGGGTGGGGGGGGGGGGGGGGGGTAGGGGGGGCAGTGCCCTGGTCCATCCTGGGGGCATGTTGCAATGCATTTTTCCATTCCCCACAGTTGTTTCTTTTAACTGCTCTCGCCTGGCCTGTCAGTCAGGGGTGGCACATGGTAGCACCTTCAGCTATTTATGCTGCAATCCTGCCATTTGCTGCCCCTGTCTTGGACACTCATTGTTTGTGTTCCTCATTCTGGGTTGAGAGTCGGCTCATTGTTTTATATTGTTCACTGGGGGTGATGTGTCGGTTGACATTCTTTTGGTCACTGGTTCATTCCCAGTTATTTTCCCACATTTTTCCTTTTTTATTACCACGTCATGACACTGTTATGAATGCTCGACAGCCTGTTTCCTTTTCCGTATTAGTGCATCATCTTGGTCTTCTCAAAGGCACGTTTTTTCGTGTACTTTTTCTTTTTCATGTTTATGCACTCGGCTCATTTCATACCTGCATCTGCCATGCACAAAACTAGATTAGGGGCTGTCAGGCATTTTTTCTAGCCATCCAAGGAATTATGTGTGGTGTTGGTTGTCAGTCATTTTCTGTTGGGGGATGTTCACGACGTGAATACCGTAGTAACAATAACAAAACATGAAACAAACACAAAAACAAAAAACACAAATAATATACCTATGATTATTACAATTTTTCGGCACGACTCTTGCTCCTTTTCATTTTCGGCATTTGTTTCCTTGACTTTCTGCATTTTTACTGACAATTTGTGTTGGGGCATTCTTGTCCCAGGTTCACATTTGTGCCTCCTTTTGGCAGCATCCACCTGTGCATTCTCTTGTTTGGTGCAGAAGCGTAGCTCTTCTGTTTGTGTCTTTCTTATCATGGTTTTAAGGTGAACTTCCCACTTCAGGGGGGTGGGTTTTCTGTGAGCACTGGCGTGCCCCCCCCCCCCCCCCCCCACCTTTCCTCCATTATCAGTGAGGCACACCTCGTGCATTTGCAGGTACTACCTATGCTTTGTCTTCTGCTAAATTACCACACCACATCCTTTCATCCATTGCTCACAGCCTAAAGCACAATTGCTCTATAAGGGCTTATCTATTTGTTCTCTGCCGCCACCTTCTTTCTTTTTCAGCAATGCCACCCCGTAAAAAACGTTCTCTGCAAGATGGTTTGTCGGATGTCTTCCAACCAACCCAGTCTCAACAGATGCCAAGGTCCATATCTACTGCATCGGCTCTTGCCACTAAGTCAACATGGACGCCAAGGTCCAAGTCACCTGCAACAGATCTCGCCACAACAGTGACTTCAGAGGCTTCAGACATTATGTACGCAATCCCAATTTCTTTGGAGGACAATCCACCGTTCAATTCACATGATATTATGGACCCACCTGCAATTTTTCAGACTGCAACCACTTCATCAGTGCTTCAATCATATAACTCAATAGAGTCGGATTCCACGGTTCATACATTTTCACCTCATTCCATGCCAGCTTTTACTTCTGTGACCTCCAGTGACACTCCACATAGCTGTCCATACAACCTCACCAATTTTTCGGCGGACATTCCACATTCATCAGTGTCATCACAATTTCCTGCTGGTTCAAACATTACTTTTTCACAGTCTTTCCCTCAAGATCTGCTCAGGCGCATGTGACTTTCCGGGACGCTATTCCCACTTTTCCTCCAGTCATCAATAACACAATGTTACAACTAGCAGTGCGTCTGCTGTTTTTCTAGGCTCTACCTCACACGGACTGAAAGTCAGGGTGAGCTTTTCTTATCACTCTTCGTCCGTTGTCCGTCCGTCCGTCGTCCGTCGTCCATTGTGAAGGTGGTGTTTGAGCCTCTTTCTCCTAAACCGCTGACCACATTTTAATTAAATTTCATGTAAGTAGTGGTTATATAGGGGCATTTTGATTTTTATGCAAATTAGGTTTCGGCTCGTATTGAGCAGAGGGGTGTGGAAAAAATGGCCAAATTTTTTGAAAATCTTCTTCTAATGAACCACCAGTAGCAGAGACTTGATATGTGGTATGCAGAGTCCTTTTGAGGTTTAGAATCAAGTTTGTTCAAGAGAAGTTTGTGGGGCATTATTTGCCTTCGTTATGGGAGGGGCAAAAATTTTGGCCACGCCTAAAATTTCTATTTTCACAACCGTGAGGTTGATTTGAACCAAATTTGATATGAGATGATAATGGGTCTAAGTAGTTGATTGATGCAAAAAAAATTTTTCTCATTGCCCTGTGGGAACCTCGGGAGCTAAAAATAGGAAAAACCTTAAAACTGCCATATCTCCAAAACTACATGGCACAGAGAATTCTTATTTTGTATAAAGCTTACTTTTATCCTGTAGAATAGAATGCTTAAAAAAAATCCCCATCGGTTTGATCACAAGATACTTTTTTTCATTACTTTGAAAAAGTGCGGAGTCAGCACTTTTTAACAGTGTAGGCAATGGGAAAAACATTAAAAAATCTTCTTCTCCAGATCCAGCAGGCAGAATCTTTTGATATTTTGTATGCAACATTGTAGGGTGGATCTGATTCAAGTTTGTTCAAATTGGCCCCCTGGGTTCATATTTGGGCTCAGTGTAGGAGCCCGATTTCAAACTTGGTGCATTTCAGGCAAATTTCTTAAAAAAATCTTATTCTCCAGATCCAGAAGGCAGAATCTTTTGATATTTGGTATGCAACATTGTGGGGTGGATCTGATTCAAGTTTGTTCAAATTGGCAACCTAGATTCATATTTGGGCTCACTATAGAAGCTTGAGTTCGAACTTAGTGCATTTCAGGCAAATTTCTTCAAAAATCTTCTTCTCAAGATCCAGCAGGCAGAATCTTTTGATATTTGCTATGCAACATTGTGGGGGGGGGGGGGGGGCGGGGGGGGGGGGGGGGCGGGGGGGGGGGGGGGATCTGATTCAAGTTTGTTCAAATCGGCCCCTGGATTCATATTTGGGCTCACTATAGAAGCCTGAATTCGAACTTAGAGCATTTCAGGCAAATTTCTTAAAAAATCTTCTTCTCCAGATCCAGCAGGCAGAATCTTTTGAAATTTAGTATGCAACATTGTGGGGTGGATCTGATTCAAGTTTGTTCAAATCAGACCCCTGGGTGTATATTTGGGCTCAGTATAGGAGCCCAAATTTGAATTTAGTGCATTTCAGCAAATTTCTTTGAAAATCTTCTTCTCAAGATCCAGCAGGCAGAATCTTTTGATATTGGGTATGCACCTTTCTTAGGGGCGGTGAGATTCAAGTTTGTTCAAGCCAAGTCCCTGGGTTCATATTTGGGCTCACTGTAGTAGCCCGAATTATAACTTAGTTCAAAATGAGGAATTTTCTTTAAAAATCTTCTTCAGATCCAGCAGTCGGAATGTTTTGATATTTGGTATGCAGCATCCTTAGGGGGGTGAGATTCAAGTATGTTCAAGCCATGTACCTAGGTTCATATATGGGCTCCCTGTGGGAGCCTGAATTATAACTTAGTTCAATAGGAGGAATATTCTTTCAAAATCCTTTTTTTTTTAGATCCACTGGTCAGAATCTTTGGATATTTGGTATAAGCTTTTCTTAGGAGGAGCAGATGCAACTTGTTGAAATCAATCCTCTTGGTTGATATTTAGGCTACCATGTCAGGTGAGCACCCTCAGGTCCCCTGGGGCCTCTTGTTAATTATCCTAACATCGATGAAGCATAAATGTACTTATTAGAACTAGGCTATAACAGTAATCCATCTTAAACTTCCATAGCAAATGTTGTTTTAACAATCAACATGTATCACTGACTCCTTAAAAAACAATAGAAGCCAGCAAACTGGGAACCCAACCCCCCCCTCCCCCCCCCCCCCCACCACCACATCAAACCTTCAACCCATAAATACTTTGACCCCCTGAGTTGAAAAACATTCTGATGAAATTCATCTGTTATGATTCAACTTATCTCAGGACAAGTTGTATTGAGTAGAAATTGTACTCAATTGTAGAAATTTTCAAGACTGTGTGTCGAAATGCGTGACTTTGAAACAAACATCCATTTGTGATTTAAATGAACAACTGATCAGTCATTTGATCATTTTTTCAGTCTGTCGTTTGTTTTGTTGACTATCAGTCAATACTCGGGGGCGCAGTGGCTCAGTTGGTAGAGGTGCAGGCTGCAAGCCGAGAGGTCCTCGGTTCGAATCCCACCTGTGGCAACCGTGTTGTGTCCTTGGGCAAGACACTTCACCCCATTGCCCACGTGGGGGCACGGTGATGTTGTGTACTAAGGCGTACTGCACGTTGATGGTGTACCTGTCTTCAACCAATGCTAACTCTGCTTGTGTGGAGTTGGTATGTTGGGGAGCTGACAGTTGCTCGCCGTTGCTCAGTGGTTCTCTCTGGGTACTCCGGCTTCCTCCACCCGTAAAACTGTCACGGTCATGGTTAGCCATTGTGCAGAAATATGTGACCTTAAACACCAATAAATAAATAAATAATCAGTCAAAACTCACATGTTCATTTGAAGATGACTGAGCTTTTTACCGATTATCAGTTGGTTGGAATCACCCAAATCATTGAATTTGAAAGTGCAGTCACAGGGTACTATTTTGCTGACATAAAATGAACCAGCAATGGAAACTTTGTGTCGTTGCAAAATTTTCCTAATCCGACAGACTGTTCCATCTGAATTTTATTCCATTTTCAGCTACATATTATCAAACATTGTAAATAACTCAATTTTCCTTTTTCATCAACTTTGAATAAAAAATTGCTTGTATTTTGCCACTTTCTGAATGTTTGTATGCTGACAGACTCAGTGACTTGCTTCTCTCAATTTTGGTTTTCTGAACACAATATATTGTATTCCCAATTTAAATAAAATTTTCCTGCTCTTCTGTTTTTTGAACCAGGTGTTTTAATTTTGTTTACTCTGTTTAAAATAAACAAAATCAAATCAAATAGTACATTTGTACTCCAATGTGTGTTTGATAACTCCAACATGTGGTAGTACATTCAACTGCAATGGGTGGAATTTGATCATTATTTGTTGGTTATAAGTGTTTAATTTTTATACAACATAGTTTCAAAGTTTCAAGAGCAGAAAATTTACAGCATGTGTATGATTTATTTTCATAATATTATCAATAATCGGTTAGGTCATACATGATGCAAAAACCTGAACGTAATGGCTCAAGTGTTGAACAGACTGAATGCATCATTATTTATAGCTTTCATTAAATCTCTTTGGTAAGCCACCAATCATGGGCATTTTTGAGGGGATACATCCCACATTTGGGATTACTGCATTTATATCAAAACTGAACCTGGGACCCATCCAATCCTGAAAATTCTCCATCATTAAGAAATCAGGAATTTCAAAAATGTAGGAAAAATTACTATTTCATTTACTTCCCGTTAGGACAATCTGTCATGCTCACTTGTTCCTAAACTCCTTACATGCTGCTGGTGGATATTCCCGCCCAAGACTGGATTTCTGTTGTCACTGAAATATGTATAATTTGTGAACAATTAATCAAATTTCCCCCACCCCCCCACCCCTGTAAATTGAATGGACTTTTTGACCAATGATTTCTTGAGTTAAATGTGGATAAATATGCATCAAATCCAGTCATGGCTGCTTGATAGCAACCATGACTAGATTTGGTGAAAAATATTTTGAAAATACTCAGTGGATGAAGAATTAAATACCTAATTACAACTTCAGCAAATTTTAACATCTCAGAAGGGGAGTGCGGTGGCTCAGTGGTAGACTGTTGGACTACTATGCTAGAGGTCCCAAGTTTGATGCGTGTCTGGGACGACCCGTGTTGTGTTCTTTGGCAAGGCACTTTATCCCGATTACCTACATGGGGGCACGATGATGCCATGTACTAAGGCGTACTGCACATCGATGGTGCACACATGTCTTCAACATCGATGGTGCACACATGTGTTCAAGCTCTGCTCAAGCATTAACCACTCTGCTTGAGCAGAGCTTGAACAGAGTTAGAATGTTGAGGAGCTAAGTGTTGCTTGTCGATGCTCGGTGGTACTCTCCGGGTACTCCGGCTTCCTCCACCCGTAAAACTGACATGGTTAACTATTATGCATAAGTATGTGACCTTAAACACCAATAAATAAATAACACCTCAGAACAGGTGGTTCTCTATAAAGTGATGGGGGAAAGTCACCAAGACAATGATAAATTATCCTGGAAGTGATTTTCAGTCAAGTCTTGGCTGCCCAAATAGGCAGTCAAGACTTGACTAGAAATCATTTCCAGGCCACTCACATGGAGTAGATTTTTAAGGGGTCTGATTCAAGTTTGTTCAAATCAAGAAATCAAGGAGTTCATATTTGGACTTCCTATGGAACCTGTATTTTAACTGGGTGCAATATAAGGAAAATTCTTTAAAAATCTTCTTCTTCAGACCCACCAGTCAAAACCTTTTGATATGTCATATACAGTATCCTTATAGTGAAGATCAGATTAAAATTTGTTAAAACAAAATCCCTAGGGTTTGTTTTTGGGCTCCTTATGGGAATTTGAATTTTAACTTAATGCAGTATGAGGAAAATTCTTTTATAATCTTCTTTTTCAGATCCACCAGTTATAATCTTTTGATATTTGGTATACAGTGAGGTTAGATTCAAATTTGTTTAAATCAAGTTGCTGGGTTCATATATGGGCTCCTTCTGGGAACACAAAGTTTAACTTGGTGTAATATCTCACTTTTGTGTCTCTGAAGCTAAATGTTTTTTGCTAGCTGGGGAAATGGGGAATATATGTGGACTAAATTGCATTTGGAATGGGCTCCAGACCCTGCACACACTTAACCAGACCCTGCAGACCACTCTGAAAATTTCTGTTAGCAAAAGATCAAGTGAAGGGATAATCTTTGTTATCGACTGGTGAACACATTATTAGCATTAAGTTCATTGTCAAATGATTTTTTCTAACCAAATAAAACTGATAACTCTCAATTATACAACAAATAGTTTTTTCAATATCAGCACTAAAATCCATAGAGCAATTGTTGATAATATTGAGCTGTTTTATTGAGAGAAGAAACCTTCATTATTTTTTGTTCAGTTGTATCTTTTTTGTTCTCTCCTGAGAGGTATTGATCCTATTTTTGATAATTTTTATTTGATGACCTTTGATCAAGTGTATGGCTACCTGAGATGAATTATCTATAAATTTATTCATGTAACTCTCAGCTGTAACAGACATGTGCAGAGTTCAGCTGTTTCATAACTGGCTCAAATTTAATTGTGACATTAACCGTTTTCAGTCCTGGAATTGCTGCAATTCTTCTCAGTGACAGAAGCAGGGATGGGCAATTTCAGCAAATTTTCCGAGTTAAGCAAATTATACCCAAAATGCTGAAATTTTATTTTCTCCCACCACTAAGGTACTGAGATATGTATAAAGTCATGTGAGACAGCTGGGAGAGATGTGCCTGTCTCACCCCACACACGCGACCAACCTATATTGGCTTATCAGCATATTTAATGAGCGCAGGACTATTCAGTCATTGCATGTTCTTCTGTAAACAAACAACATGGTGTCATGTTTTGGAAATATTAGCAGACGGACATTTGTCGTATAAAATAGAAATAAAAACACAGCTGGCAAAACTAAAAGACACTTGACTCTTTTATATGAATTTTTCATTTTGAGTGGAGTGAGTTGAATGAAATCCCCATCGATAGGTTATGCGAATACATTGCAGAATTCATAATATGACGTCATTGGAATGTGTCAATGTTCATTTCACTACAAATGTTTAACCCCTTTCTTGCTGGCGTTTGGATTTAATTTTGTGGTATATACCTGTGGTAAATACAAAACTTTTGTGTGCTTTTTCTGGTAAGCAAATCAGTTTTTTTCAGAAATGGACAACAAAATTGTTTGATGTAGCTGCACATGCCCCTGAATTACTTTTGATGACATCAGACTGGTTTGGTGGGGGAGAAAAATTATCCCTGGTGGGGGCAGGTGTGAGATGGGAAAATCTCACCCTCGGGATAAGACATTTGGTCCAGACAGTCGGCAAGCCTCGTGTCTGTCCCAAATATCTTGTCATCAGGTGAGATTTCCCCATCTCACACCCCCACACACCAGGGATAATAATAATCTCTGTAAATTTGCATGAAAATGGTCTTTAAAGATCATTTTCATGCAAATTTATAAAATTGGAATCTGTCAACCAAGAGGTTCATTCTGTTCTTTTATGTTTTGAAAGAACATAAATTTCACAAATTTGTCCTAAAAAATTTGAGAATTTTTTTTGCAATTTCGGTGAATTTAGTTGAATGCCATTCTCATTCTGCAGAATCTGTCAAAGTTGTGGTTTACTCATTCCTTAACCCCATTCACATTGGTGTCAAAATATCTACATTTCAGGCTGCAGATTTTTAACTGATTCAGTCTTGTTCGACAGAGCTAATTGAGCTCTGTCAAACAATATTGAACTAGGTAAATTCCAAGTTGCATTAGGGGAAAAATGACTATTTGAAATTTCAGTATTTTGTCAACTGTGCTTAGGGATTAAGGCTTCAAGGCTAGCTTTGACAAATTTATAGCTCCGGAATTGTACGATAGAGGAAGGCTTCCAGTAATTCACATATTATCCACAGCAGTGGTTTCTGTGTAAGCCGAGGGTGCCTATACAGGGAGTCAAAACTTGAGTAAAAACCATTGATAAGCCACTGGGTTAAGCAGTCTTACAGGGGGAGTTTTTAAAGGGTTAACCCTTTACCCAATGAATTGGCCGCATTCCACCCACATAATTTTCAAATTAAGCAGTTGAAAAAAAGAATTTTCAAAGATGTTCAACAAAACCATATCATATGACCCCTCATCGGAACGAGCTCATTGAGCTCGTTCCTATGAGGGGTCACATGATATAGTTTTGTTGACATTTTTGACAAATTTAAAAAAAACAATAAATTTGAATTACCTGTTCGTTGGGTAAAGGGTTAAACTTGTTTGTCCATTCTTAGTTGCTGATATATTCACCTGAAATTCAACTGGAAAACTAACACAAGTTTACTTTCATTTGCCTGAGTGCAAAATTCATCTGGTATACCAGTTTAAGGTTTTTAAAACTGTCGACAGGCCTTTAAAATTCATCTGGGATACCAGTTTTAAGGTTTTTAAAACTGTTGACAGGCCTTTAAATTATCCCAAATTCAAGGCGGTAAAAGCTGTGCCCAAAATAGGAACCATGCTTAAATATTATCCTTCATGTATCTCACTTTGAAGTATGTCAAATTTTTCAGCTCGTGGAGTGTTTTTCTTTCTTTTTATATGCTGTGAAAAGTTACTTTCAGCTTTAAAAATCAATAATATTACTAGAAAATTGAATTTTCAGTAATTTTTGGGCACATTTAAAGCCCTGGAAAAGATGTGCCCCAAATAACATAACATAAAGATCTGACTGTCGATGTTTAATCCATTCATTTGGAACTTTCTGTTTGGGGGAGGAGGGGGATAAGAATTACCTTTTCTTCAAATGCTATTTAAAAAACAACTATTCAATTCCGGGAAGTGAAGCATTGCATGTGTACAGTGGTAAACAAGCTCTATTTACATGTAAAATAAGACCCAATCACCAATGCTTGGGGTGGATGTCTTCTAAAATAGAAAACATGGGTATAAACGATTAACTAAACTTGACTTTATCTCCCTGTTGTTGTCACGATTAGGCAATGTACAGAAATATCTGACCTTAAACACCAATAAATAAATAATAATTCAAAAGATAGTTTATTGTGCACTCAATAAATCAAGTATGGTTGGAAGAGAAAAACAAGATATTGAGAAATTATGTTGTTTTACTTTTGCTATACAAAAAGTCTGCTAATTTTATCTAGTTTGTGAAGCTAATGATAAAAACTAAAAGCTTATAATACATTTTATGTGATGATAGTAATGTTTGTCCACACTTTTTCTGTATTTTTTGAGTTTTCCTCTTATGTTGTTATTACTCAGTTGCATTGACCTTCATAGAAAGGGCTACAGTTTTTTTGTTACTCGATGCAAGTAATTCTAGCTAGATTCTAACTCATGTTATCTCCATCAGAAGCCTGGCATGCTAATCATTGTGGGCCCTCTCATCTCCCCTCCCATCTGGCAGTTAGTGAGTTTAGTTGTGAAGGGTGAGATTAAATTTGGAGGTCAGATTTTGTTCATTATACCCCCACTTTCGAAGAAAATGGGGGTATACTGGATTACATGCGTCCGTCCGTCTGTCTGTGCATCCGTCCGTGCATTCGTGTGTGAGTCTGTCCGAGAATATTCATAACTTAAGTAAATTATTATTTTTTATAATGTTTCTTGGTCATAGGTATGCCCACACTAGTTATTTTTTTTTTTATTATTTTTTTTTTTATTACTTGTTCACTTAGAAATTGTGTCCGTCCGAGCCAAATTTTGTCTGTTCAGCCTGTATCTCAGCTATCGAATGTTCTATTGCAATGAAATTTACCATGAACACTGCTTATGGTATAGACTTTAACTGGTAGAGTGCTAAATTATTTTTGGGTGCCAAAATTTGTACACATGTCTTTGCCTTGTTACAATTTATGGGAGAGTGCTATAAGCATTCTCCCATAAATTGTAACAAGACAAATCCATAATGACCAAATAATTTCACTTCAAAGTTAATATAAAGCATAACCACTGAATAAGAAGCCTTTATGATACAGTACCTGCACTTCAGAGTAAAGCCCAAATCTGGGCTTCCAGCACTCCACCGGTTAAACAAAGGATTCAATGATATTTCTCACATTCTGCTATTTAGAGTTATCCCCCTTTTTTGACTTAGAAATTGTAGGAAATAGACATTATTTGTCTGTTCAGTCTGTATCTCAGGTATGGGTTATCGGATTTCAGTGAAATATGGCATGCAGTTTGGCTATGACAAAGGCTTCTGCCTCATTGCATAAAACTTCCAAACACCAAACAATTTACCATACCTTTTGACTTAGAAATTTTTGGAAATTGTTGAAAACTTTCGAAGATGATGGAAAAGGGGCAGGGGGGTATACTGGATTGTGTCCGTCCATCTGTGCATCCGTCCATCAGTCCGTACGAGAATATTCATAAATAATATTTGTTGATCATAGGTATGCCCTCACTAGGCGGTACACCACATGGGGGTATGCACCGGACGAAAGTCCAGCTCTTGTTTGCATTTATTTTGGATTCATTGGTTGTAATTTTTAGCTCAACTTTGACGAAGTCAAATTTGAGCTATTGTCATGGCCCGTCGTCCGTCTGTCCGTCTGTCCGTACGTCAACAATTGGCTATGGCTCGGGCTAGAGGTCGTATTTATGAACCGATCTTTACGAAACTTCTTGTGTATCTTTGTTATGACCCTGGGACGGGAACGAGTGTTTTTAGGTGTGGTCCGAAATTCAAGATGGCTGCCAGTGGCCATTTTGTACCGATGGTGCAAAAATCAGTTTTTTGTACAGAACTTCTGTATGAAAGTTCTGATTTGAATAAAGTTTTGTATAAATGTTTAGTACCATGGGATACATCACATATAATACGGGTTTTTTTCTCGTGCGTAAATTATGCAAATTAGACTGACTTTGATTTATTTAGTGTTACTTTCAGAGCTGTAAGTGCCAAGCTGCTATGGCTCGGGCTAGAGGCCGTATTTATGAACCAATCTTTACGAAACTTCTTGGGTACCTTTGTTATGACTGTGGGACGAGAACGAGTGTTTTTGGGTGCAGTCCCAAATTCCAGATGGCTGCCAGCAGCCATTTTGTACCGACGATGCCGAAATCTGTTTTTTGTACAGAACTTCCATATGAAAGCTCTGATTTGAACAATTTTTTGTATGAATGTTTAGTACCATGGGATACATTACATATATTACAGGTTTTTTTCTTGTGCGTAAATTATGCAAATTAGGCTAACTTTGATTTATTTAGTGTTACTTTCAGCACTGTGAGTGCAAATCCCAATACGGCTCAGGCTAGAGGCCGTATTTATGAACCGATCTTCACGAAAAATTCTTGGGTACCTTTGTTATCACTGTGGAACGAGAAGGAGTGTTTTTGGGTCCAGTCTGAAATTCAAGATGGCCGCTAGCAGCCATTTTGTTCAAAATTAAGTGCAATCAGATTTTTGCGCAGAACTTCCAAATGAAAGATCTGATTTGAATAAATTTTTGTACGAATGTTTAGTACCATGGGATACATTACATATAATACAGAGTTTTTCTCGTGAATAAATTATGCAAATTTGGGGTCCGGGTGGGACTTAGAAAATTTTGGACCCAAATCCGGAAATTATTTTTTTGTGTTTTGATGCATTTTGGTCAATTTTAAGAAGAAGAAAAAATTTTAGTCTGAAAATATTTTGTTTGGGACTGAAAATTTCCAAACAAAAATAATAATCTACAATGATTGGTCTTAATCTGTAGTCCATTACAGTCACCTTGTAATTCTTTTATTATTGTTGGCTGGGCCAAAACAAATACTAATTCCTGTCATATTCATTATTCAGTTGTCTTGGTCACAGCAAGTACTAATTCCTGTCATATCCAAGTTGAGCTACAGAGTCATTGACTCTTTCATTTTTGTTTTAACCCTTTGAACCCTCGTTTCCTGGAATGATATCGCCTTTGTGTACACTTACAATGAGATGGGTCAGTCCAATATCAGTATACAAGGAGGATAAATAATAACTGCAGTCTGCAGCCAGATGGCTGCAGACTGAAGTTATTATTTTATCACCGAAGTCCCAAGTAGAGACCTCTTATAATAAGACAAAAATGGTACGAAATTATGCCTTGTCCCCAAAAATCGGTCTTACGAGTTCAAGGGTTAAAATGAGTTTTGAAGGATGTCAGGTGATTTTATGCTAAAAAAAACGCCCTTTCATTCAGTTAACCCAATGGGGTGGGGGTCGGTCGTATGAAATTTTTTGTTGCTTTTTTTTTTTAAAAGCTAGATTATGACTGCTCATTAGATTGAGCTTGTGACGCTCACTCAAATGAAAGGAAATTATCTTTCATGCTCCAATGAAAATTGTCGTATTGTGATAGGTCAACTTGCTGAATTACCTACAGATGTGTTCAGGTTTTTGGCAGGGTATACAAAACGACATAACGTTTTACAAGGTCACGGAAGGTAAACCCTGCCTGAAAATTGTGCCGAGAAGACGATTACATATAAGAATGCAAAGAAGCAAGCATAAATGAAAGGATTTGCAAACCATACAGACCTAAATTACTGCCAGCTGATACAAAAAATAACTGCAGCTAAAACTTTTCATAAGTATTTGAGCAGCTGATTTGAGTGAGAAAAATGCAAGACACCATCTTAAAATTTTAATCAAAAGAGTTAACTGATGAAGTGCATTGGAACCCTGTTAATTGAATAGTCACTTTGTCAGTAAAAATTATTCAATTAACAGTTCTCCATTGAAAGGTATTTGGTCACTTTACTGTAACTGATCATTTATTCTGCAAATAAAACAACTCAATAGAGTTCAAGGGGACCTGTGCATAGAAATCCCGTGAATGAGTCTGATAGGTACGCCTAACCGGTTTCGTTCTGATTGGAGAACTCGTCAGAGGCAAAGGTAACTACTTGTGGCTCAGCCTTATATACTATCTCGGCTCAGTGTGGCGGATGCAGAGTGATGACGTGTTTGACAAGTGCTAGGGATGTTTGTATTGGCACTTACTGATTTTGGTGAGAGGTACATCCAAAGTCGATGTATCGAATGACGTCATCCCATTGTTTCAATTGATGAATGGAAAAACTCTAATGTAGGGTAAAGGGAGGTAACAATAGTGGGAATAACACTCTGGTATAGATCTAAACAACCGATGATTTGAATTTTTCAGGTAGTGACAGAGAAATGTGATGTTAAGGCTCAAGTAGTCGGAGCAGAAGTAGCTGTGAATAGAGGGATAGGTACAGACAAAAAGGAAAGGAGCGATTCAGTATGTTGGGATACGGACATCAGCATTTGTGACAGGAAACTGAGGATGTGAGGTGGAGATGAAATAAAATAAACAAATATACTGACTTTGTTGTTTGGTGTTATCATTTATTAATTCCTTTATCCTCAGTTATAAGGAGTTAAGTTCATGACACGCGGAGCGATCTTGTCAGTGAAGGTCTGGTAGTGAAGTGTGGCTTCTGCATATTCGAGTACTTTTGCAGTGTTGTACAGGTCATTGATGTTGATGTCAGGTGGCGTGTTCCCCACATGGCTGTGGATCCGAGGGTGTGGGCTGCCAAAGTCCGGATTGATAATGTAATTCTCGAACAACGTTGGAGATAGGATTCTGTTGTGGATGACTGCCTTATTAGTTTCCGGTGCAGGCCGGGTTTCACGGTGCGGTTCTGTGGTATTAGCTGAAGAAATAGCCGAAATCGGTAAAGGCGAGATTGGGTCAGTTAGCGCAGGTTCCATAAGGCAATTAATTGCTGTTCTGAGCTGGCTGTAGTTGGATTCTAATGAATCGGTTAGGGTCTCTATGGTTTTGGCAGTGGGTGAAGTTGGTAACGGTGAAATTTGTGTGGTTCGCACAAATCCTATCGATGCTGAAGCTGTTCTGAGCAGGCAGGTGTCGTTCCAGGCCTTGTCTAAATTGGTATATAAGACCACAAAACTCACATAAATAGGTGGCCATATCACCACTGATGAAAAACGTAACCTGTCCTCCCTTGGCTAGGACTGTGGTTACGTCGCTCTTATTGTGACGTAATAGTGTCGTGCAATTTTTCCTTTCAAAATAATAATCGGGCAGGTAGCGAGTCGAACAGAAAGTGAAGAAAAGAAATCAATATATATATACCACTTACTTAAAAGTCCTTTCTGTTCAGGCCAAATGGTTGTAGTGTTTAAAGTGTGCATATCCCAATGGACTTCACTCAATCGGCGCTGGTCCGTATTTGTAGAAGATTCTGGGTCGGAGTGTAGTACTTGTATAATACGGTAGCGAATGTCGGAAAAAGAATGATTGGGGCCTTTGAAGTGAATGGCAATGGGTGTGTCCCGTATATGTCTAATGTCCGCCATATGTTCTCGGATGCGGATACTGGAGTTTCTTTTTGTTTCACCAACATATTGTTTACCACATTGGTTGCAGTGTATTAAGTATATGCAATTCCTGGTTTGGGCGGCTACTATTTGGCCGGTAACCGTTTTTTTAATTAAGTGGTATATATATATTGATTTCTTTTCTTCACTTTCTGTTCGACTCGCTACCTGCCCGATTATTATTTTGAAAGGAAAAATTGCACGACACTATTACGTCACAATAAGCGACGTACAAGGCCTGGAACGATACCTGCCTGCTCAGAACAGCTTCAGCATCGATAGGATTTGTGCGAACCACACAAATTTCACCGTTACCGACTTCACCCACTGCCAAAACCATAGAGACCCTAACCGATTCATTAGAATCCAACTACAGCCAGCTCAGAACAGCAATTAATTGCCTTATGGAACCTGCGCTAACTGACCCAATCTCGCCTTTACCGATTTCGGCTATTTCTTCACCTAATACCACAGAACCGCACCATGAAACCCAGCCTGCACCGGAAACTAATAAGGCAGTCATCCACAACAGAATCCTATCTCCAACAACTTACATTATCAATCTGGACTTTGGCAGCCCACACCCTCGGATCCACAGCCATGTGGGGAACACGCCACCTGACATCAACATCAATGACCTGTACAACACTGCAAAAGTACTCGAATATGCAGAAGCCACACTTCACTACCAGACCTTCACTGACAAGATCGCTCCGCGTGTCATGAACTTAACTCCTTATAACTGAGGCTAAAGGAATTAATAAATGATAACACCAAACAACAAAGTCAGTATATTTGTTTATTTTATTTTATCTCCACCTCACATCCTCAGTTTCCTGTCACAAATGCTGATGTCCGTATCCCAACATACTGAATCGCTCCTTTCCTTTTTGTCTGTACCTATCCCTCTATTCACAGCTACTTCTGCTCCGACTACTTGAGCCTTAACATCACATTTCTCTGTCACTACCTGAAAAATTCAAATCATCGGTTGTTTAGATCTATACCAGAGTGTTATTCCCACTATTGTTACCTCCCTTTACCCTACATTAGGGTTTTTCCACTCAACAATTGAAACAATGGGATGACGTCATTCGATACATCGACTTTGGATGTACCTCTCACCAAAATCAGTAAGTGCCAATACAAACATCCCTAGCACTTGTCAAACACATCATCACTCTGCATCTGCCACACTGAGCCGAGATAGTATATAAGGCTGAGCCACAAGTAGTTACCTTTGCCTCTGACGAGTTCTCCAATCAGAACGAAACCGGTTAGGCGTACCTATCAGACTCATTCACGGGATTTCTATGCACAGGTCTCCTTGAACTCTATTGAGTTGTTTTATTTGCTATATATATTTAGACTTGTTGCATAGTCATGGCTAGTCTATCTACTGCCACAGTATCTAGTTCGATCAGCACCTTGAGCTTAAGCTGTAGCATTAGTAACACTACCGTTAGGATGTCGGACACAGATGAGCCGAATGCCAAGAGACCACGTACGGGTCCGGGCACCATCACGACTCCGGTCACCTTCATTAGTGAGAAAAATAAGGCAATATACAGAACTATCAGAAACTTATACATTACGGTTACCGGCCAAATAGTAGCCGCCCGAACCAGGAATTGCATATACTTAATACACTGCAACCAATGTGGTAAACAATATGTTGGTGAAACAAAAAGAAACTCCAGTATCCGCATCCGAGAACATATGGCGGACATTAGACATATACGGGACACACCCATTGCCATTCACTTCAATGGCCCCAATCATTCTTTTTCCGACATTCGCTACCGTATTATACAAGTACTACACTCCAACCCGGAATCTTCTACAAATACGGACCAGCGCCGATTGAGTGAAGTCCATTGGGATATTCACACTTTAAACACTACAACCATTTGGCCTGAACAGAAAGGACTTTTAATTAAGTGGTATATATATATTGATCATTTATTCTGTTATATCATAGAGCTCTGTCAAACAAGATATAATAGATTAAATGCATGTGTAAGATTTATCAAGGCCAAATAGGTCCATAAACAAGGAGTATTAGGTGATTTGTGTGGGTAATTTCACAAGATATTACAAGATTACAAATTCATTTAACAGGAGTTTACTCTATAACTTTATATGCCAATGGCAGGTCAGATTGCACTGAAGATATAGTAAATAGTTTTTTGTTTGGAAATTGTATTCGAATAAGAGGGCTATCAATTAAGAGATATCAAATCAAGTAGGCCCCACTGTACTTGTTTTCATCTCACTTGCATGCATGAAAAATATACGCCACCGTGACTGTGCACGATGCGACACTTTAAAATTTTAAAGAGTGGAACAAATACAAAGAACATAGAAACAAGGTAAACAATATAAAAAATTCGTAAAACATAACTTTTACAATAAATTGGATGAATCGCTGTCTTATGACAGAGACCCCAAACATTTTTGGCACATTATTAAAATGTTCTTAAGCAAGGGAAGTGACACTTGCATTCCCCCACTCTGCCAATTGACTGACACTGGGTTAAAAATAATTGAAACATACAAAGAAAAAGCTGAATTACTAAACGAAGCATTTTCAAAAAACAGTAGACAAGAGGCCCAGAATCATAACCTTCCAACACCAACAAGTCTTTGCAATGGGTCACTCACTGACGTGATAATTACTGAAGATGTTATTAAACTCTGTACGCTCCCAACAAAGAAGGCAACTGGTCACGATGGAATAAGTCAGAGATGTTGAAATAAACAAAACAAACAGTGTGTAAACCGTTACGTATGCTTTACTGTTAGCCCCTATTGTGTGGCATCTGTCCACAAGAATGGAAGCAGGTGGACTTAATCCCCCATTCAAAAAAGAAGACTACAGCAACTATAACAATTATAGGCCTCTTTCTTTGCTCTGTTGTGTGGGGAAAATAATGGAAAGAATAATTTTCAACAGTTTATTCGCGCACTTCAATGAAAACCAACTATCCTACAAACTACAGTCAGGTTTCTTACCCCAAAACAGCACCATCTTCCAATTATTGGATATATACAACTCTTTGTGCCAAGCTGTTGATAGAAAGCTAATAACATGCAAGGTTTTTTTTGTGATATTTCAAAAGTCTTTGATAGGGTGTGGCACAAAGGTTTCATCTTTAAACTTCAGAAATATGGAATTACCGGTACCCTTTTTACGTGGGTGAACAGTTATCTATCAAATAGGGAACAACGTGTCCTAGTCAACGCATGCCAGTCTGACTATATTGCTGTTACAGCAGGCATTCCCCAAGGATCATTCCTTCGTCCATTTCTGTTTCTAGTGTATGTTATTGATATTGCAGAAAATGTTGAGTGGATTATAAGGCTTTTTGCAGATGATACATGTCATACAAGCTGTGGGAATTCTGTCTCAGACCTCACAGCTGTACTAAACAGCGACATTGAAAATATAACAACAGTGGTTAGTAACTTTTAATGTGCAAAAGACACAAGTAATGCTATTCTCACTAAATAGGAGCTCAGCACTTCCATCAATAAAATTTGGAGACTTAATTCTTCCTACAACAAGTGAACACAAACATTTATGCTTAACACTCCAATCCGAAATGTCTTGGGATCGTAATATCAATTCAATATGTTCTCAGGTTGGTTCTAAATTATCACAACTAAGGAAATTAAAATTTATCCTCAACAGGAAACTTTAAAGAAAATGTATGTCACATTTATCCTGCCCATATTGGAGTATGCTAGCCCCTTTTGGGGTGGAACACCCCAGTACCAGCTTAAAAATCTTGATGAGTTACACTGCAAGGCAGTGTGCATAGTATCGGGACTAACAAGGTCTGTTCCAAAAGAACTCCTCCTATTGGAAGTAAGATGGAGTCCACTTGGTGAGAGAATGGTTCTGTTCTATAAAATTGTTAATGGTCAATCCCCTGAATACCTGTCCGAACTATTGCCCTCTCGCTTTAATGAACTATCCAGTCATAACTTACGTAATGCTTCGAACTTTATTACCATAGCCCTATGAACTGAATTGTTAAAAAAGTCTTTTTTTCCCAGAAGCATAGCTGACTGGAACAACCTAGATGATGAAATAAAAAGTTGCCCTTCGTTGAAAACTTTTAAAAAAAGAGTATAACACTCCCTAATATATGGCCTTCAAAGTATTTTAATGTAGGTAAAAGAAAATACAGTATACTGCATGCCAGAATACGAAGTGAATGCAGCAAACTAAAATCAGATACATTGGCATGGCGGGGGTTCGAACCCACGCCAAGAGAGTTTCTTAAGACTGATTTGTAAGTACATTTTTCGGTTACAAAAAGTTTGGATCATAATTGCTTTACTGTCAACAGCCTTAGCCTCACCATTTGACCACTTCCATTTCACTTTTTTCTTCTCTCTCTCTCTTCTACCTTCATATTCGGTAGCTTTTTCATGTTATTACGTACTGATTTTCAAGTTTTTGTTCTTTTCTTCTCTTGTACAGTTACATTTTTGTTTACTGTATGTCGCCACTAGTTAATTAAAATTGTATTACCTACAGAGAGGAGGGATGCTTAAGTGGTACGCACTTGTCCTCCAATCCATTTTGTACTTTTGGTGCAATAAAATATGTTTAAACTAAACTAAGGAAGCTGGCTTAGTTTCCAAAATCAATGTGCTCCGTGCTCGAAACATTTTGAAATTTTGTTTTAACCCTTTATCTAACATGAAAAGCAGACGACAGTTGCCAAAAAATTCTTGAATAACTAATTTTTTTCATTCTTTGTCTTAAAAACATAGGTTAAGATCCCTCATTGGAACGAGCTCAACGGGGTCATAAGCTATGTTTTAGAGACAAAAAATGAAAAAATAATGAAAATTAATTGGCGATTTTTGTGAATAGCTCTGGCCGGTTTTGGTTGTTATGTTGGGTAAAGCATTAATGTGATTGTATTGGTATTCCAATATGTCAAATTCATTATCCAGGTCTACCACAGGATACACAGGCACATGCACCCTGTCAGAATTTCCGGTACCCTTTGCATGTAAATCAGGGAATATAAAATTCTGACAGAAATCATGAGGCTGTGTACCCTGCCAGAGACTTATATAACTATGGTAATAATGTTTTGGAAGCTAAAATAAAAATTGTCCTTTGAGTGGAACTAGGTACCATCTGCAATGCTTTAGCATTGCAGCTGGCACCATGTTTCATTCAGGAGATGAAATATAACCTTATTTGAATGGTGAATTTTGAATATAGCAATGTGCACATGCAGCCATTACATTTGGTAAAGGGTTAAACATGTCTTGCACAAACACTATTGACACCATGGATTTGAACTACAGCCTCTTTATCAGAAATACAAGGCACCAAGTAATGAGCTACCACTACCCTAGTTTGAGAGTTAACCCTCTGCTCACCACATGGATGTAGGAACTGGAGGGGGGCACATAGGGCATGTGCCCTCCACCTCTCACCACCTCCATTTTTAGCTGCGACCAGCAGCTCTATAAGTGGCAATGTTGGTCTGTCGGTCGGTCTGTCTGTCTGTCTGTCGGTCGGTCGGTCGGTCGGTCGGTCTGTGACCAACGAGTTTCAAAACTCAATAACTTTTGAAATACTTGATGGAATGACTTTACATTTGGCATGTAAGTGTATCTTATTGATGTCTAGCCACTGTTCAATGCATGTGTTGTTCCAAATATTTTTCTTGGAGTTATGGCCCTTGATGAACTTAGAATGTCGGTCAGTCTGTCTGTGACCAACGAGTTTCAAAACTCAATAACTTTTGAAATACTTGATGGAATGACTTTATATTTGGCATGTAAGTGTATCTTATTGATGTCTAGCCACTGTTCAATGCATGTGTTGTTCCAAATATTTTTCTTGGAGTTATGGCCCTTGATGGACTTAGAATTTTGTGAAATTGCACCACCCGTCGCAGCTACGGCGTTGATGTCGCGATTTTTTTCAAGAATTAGTTGACAGACAGACAGACAGACAGACAGACAGACAGACAGGGAGTATTTATGCCAACATTATCTTTACCAACCCATCATTGCAATCTTATTGGGAACTAGCAGGAAGGGAGTGCACAGACTCTCTACTCTTAAGATGTGACCAAAGAATCCCTTGTTTGCTTTGTCTCGACTATATATAGCCTTTGAAGTCAAGAAAAATGCAGAACTTTGGCTCCATATTTAACAAACTTCCCCATCGGGCCCAAATGTTTTATATTAATATTGTTTTTCTACTATGCCAAAGGCACATAAGCCACCATTAATATATTATATATCAATATTTGGGTGTGGCCGTGGCCCCCCACCCCGCTGTCCAAGTTTGAAATACTTTGTATGTTCCTTGTACACCAATGTCAAAAACCAGGATTTTCAAGATTAAACTCATTACAGAATATTTTATTATACAATCAGTGTGCAAAAAGTTAAAGTACTGACAAGCTATTTTAACTTCTATCTTAGATAAGTATAGCTTGATGAAGCACCTGTTTGGGGGTCATATAATATAGTGAAGTCTAAATTAGACATTCAAGTGCAGTGGTTCTCTATTATATCAGTAGATAGAGCTATTTTCCCAATCAGTGTGCATAATTCTGTGGTTATGTAAATAGTTGAAGTCTAGTCAAACAATGCATCATGTGTAAAGAATACTTCAAATAGATTCTGTGGTTTTGTAATTTTTCCAAATCCTACTGCTTGAGATCACTCTCTGGCACTCTGCTTCTTGACTGGTGAATAGTGCAATTAACTCTTAACCTGCTGAGTTGTTTCTAAGATATTTTTCATAAAATCTTGTCATGGCTGCAGTAGAGCAGCCATGACTAGATTTGATGAAAAATTCATCTACATTTAACTCAAGAAATCATTGGTGCAAAAAAATCCATTCAATTTACAGGTGGAAATTTGATTAAATGTACCCAAAATATACATATTTGAGTGACAAGAAAAATTCTGCCCATGATGGTAATATACACCTGCAGCATATGCAAGTATTAACCCTTTACCTAAAACCAAAGGCAGACAATACTTCCGAATAAAATTCTTGAATAGTTTATTTTTTCCTTGTTTCCGTCAAAAACATAGCTTATGACCCTTCACTGGACCAAGCTCATCTTTATTTTGATCCTTCTACATATTTGCAAAGATTTCCATGTTGATTGTCAGCATATCGAAGCACCTGACCCCACCCCTACACACCATCCCACCCTCTCTCTCTCTCTTAAACATGATGTATTCCAGTAATTTTGGACTCCATGCACACTTAGTACAATGGAATCCTGTTAATGGAAGATAGAGTGTTCAGTCATGTGACATCATCGCATCGTCATTGTGAAAATTTTCATTTGTTCAGCTTCAATTGCTTGTAAAAAAATAAATAATATTTTTGATGGCCACAAAGTAACACGTTTGTTAATAAAATATCCATGAACAAGTGGGTCTACAAGAAATTCTATAACTATAAGTATTTTTCTTTTGCAAGACATTTAAAAGCGACAAGTTGATATTTTCTCGCATTTCTGACCCAGGTTTTTTGTAAACAACAGATTTACCCCTCTCGTGTTTATGATAATTTCTGCTGGAAGATACGTCATATACAATTAAAAGAGGCACATTATGGGATTCCTGAGACTTTACTCTTTATTATAGGGTACTGTAGTTTTCGGATCGTAAATTTTTTTCCCATTTTCCCTAACGCAATAAAGTTTTTGGAATGATTTTTCCATTTCAAAAAACTTATTTCTCAAAAAGTACGGTACCTGGTAATAATATTTCAGATACGTTCTTTCCATTTATCAAGGTTTTAAAGTGATACACCCAAGCACTGCCTGCAGAAACTCTGTAAAAAAATTGTTGCTACTTTTGGATAGACCCACTTTTGTGTCACGCAGAGGTTCTTGTGTACTAATTTAGTCTGGGAAAGATCATTTGATGTCTTTGGGTTGTGAAATAGAAGAAAATTAGTTCAATACACAGGGGTTTAGATTTTATTCTCGCCATGCTGACTGACTTTGGCCAAGAAGTGAGACAAAATGATGGATGGAGGTAAGAATGATAACATAACATCACTGCATAAATTTGCATATTTAATTTGTTTTAAATTTTATTAGAATTATAACTGGGCTTGTGTGAACTTTGTCTTCAAGGTAATATTGGAATCACTTAGTTAGATACATGTGTTCTTGGTAAGCTTTAGTTTGGTTGTATACTAGTATGCAAACAGTTATATTTTCTTATTTTTACCTGCGTCGTCATCGGCGAAGCAGGTCTAGTAACCGCTCGACTCCGTCCGTCCGTCCGTCCGTCCGAAACACTTTTTCCGTCAAAGTTTTCTTGGCTTCTATGAAAGGGAATGATTTTATATTTGGTCTGCTGCTTCATAATGATGAGTTGTATCGTGTAAGCAATTTTCAGATCTGCCGTGCAGCCACTTCCTGTTTGCCGATACTTTGAAATTTTACTGTACCCACTGAACATTGAAATTTTCCGTCAAGGGTTTCTCGGCTTCTATGCAAGGGATTGATTTTATATTTGGTCTGCTGCTTCATAATGATGAGTTGTATCGTGTAAGCAGTTTTCAGATCTGCCATACAGCCACTTCCTGTTTGCCGATACTTTGAAATCTTACTGTACCCACTGAACATTGAAATTTTCCGTCAAGGTTTTCTCAGCTTCTATGCAAGGGATTGATTTTATATTTGGTCTGCTGCTTCATAATGAGTCCGTCCGTCCGAAACACTTTTTCCGTCAAAGTTTTCTTGGCTTCTATGAAAGGGAATGATTTTATATTTGGTCTGCTGCTTCATAATGATGAGTTGTATCGTGTAAGCAATTTTCAGATCTGCCGTGCAGCCACTTCCTGTTTGCCGATACTTTGAAATTTTACTGTACCCACTGAACATTGAAATTTTCCGTCAAGGGTTTCTCGGCTTCTATGCAAGGGATTGATTTTATATTTGGTTTGCTGCTTCATAATGATGAGTTGTATCGTGTAAGCAATTTTCAGATCTGCCGTGCAGCCACTTCCTGTTTGCCGATACTTTGAAATCTTACTGTACCCACTGAACATTGAAATTTTCCGTCAAGGTTTTCTCAGCTTCTATGCAAGGGATTGATTTTATATTTGGTCTGCTGCTTCATAATGAGTCTGTCCGTCCGAAACACTTTTTCGGTCAAAGTTTTCTTGGCTTCTATGAAAGGAAATGATTTTATATTTGGTCTGCTGCTTCATAATGATGAGTTGTATCGTGTAAGCAATTTTCAGATCTGCTGTGCAGCCACTTCCTGCTTGCTGATACTTTGAAATCTTACTGTACCCACTGAACATTGAAATTTTCCGTCAAGGTTTTCTCAGCTTCTATGCAAGGGATTGATTTTATATTTGGTCTGGTGCTTCATAATGATGAGTTGTATCGTGTAAGCAATTTTCAGATCTGCCATGCAGCCACTTCCTGTTTGCCGATACTTTGAAGTTTTACTGTACCCACTGAACATTGAAATTTTTCGTCAAACTTTTCTCGGCTTCTATGCAAGGGATTGATTTTATATTTCATCTGGAGCCTGATAATGATCAGTTGTATCGTGTATGCAATTTTCAGATCTGCTGTGCAGCCACTTCCTGTTTGCTGATTCAATTGCATGCAGCGACGCAGGTCCAGACCCGGTATTGGTCTTGTTCCAAAGAAGTGGGCATGGCCTAAATATTTTAATTGTGCTGCTATTTATAGTTATATCTAGCTGGTGGCATGCTAACATGTTTCAGGAGTTCAAAATGTTGTGGATTCATTACTTATGCTATTTTGTGATCAGGTTTGCTTGTTAATGTTCAATTCATTCTTTAATAATGGAATTTTAAAAAGTGGGCGAGACCTAAATATGCAAATTAGGAAATTTCAGCTGTTTTAAATCAGATATGGTTTCAAAACAAACTGTCCTCCTTGTTGTGCAAGTTGCTGCAATACTCCTATGGTGTAATTTCAGCTCCAGTAGCAAAAATGTGGGAATATTCTCTAAATAAAGGAAAAAAATTACATTTTCATGCAAATTATAAGGCAAATTAACTTGGAAGACGGACGGTTGGGTCATGTTAAAAAAAAATTCATTGGGAAAATCTCAAGGAGAGTGACTGGCCCATGACTGTGTGAAATTTGAAGACTGTGATTACTGCTTTCATTTTTATGAGTGTTAATGCCCTTTTTTACATCCAAAATGTGTGCTAAAACACCACTTTTGGGGGCATTTTTGGTTCTGGAATTTATATAGAAAACACTATGTCCCAATGACTAAATTTTCGACAAATATTGAAACTTCAAATGACCATAACTCGAAAACTACATGGAATTTTTAGATTCTGTAAAAATATTTCGTTTTTCTCATCACATCAGGAATATTTTCCAATCAGATTTATCACATGACCCATTATGAAATTTTCATGTAAAATCCCTATTGAAGCGTCATTTTGTGAGTGAAAATTATTCAGTTAACATAAGTATCCAATGAACAGGGATTGGGTCCCTTTCCTGTGTTCTAGAGATAAACTCATCATTTATTTGGTCTTGTTTGAGAGAGCTCCATGAGCTCTCTCAAACAAGAAAAACTAGATTTAAGGCCTGTATTGGATGTACTGACGCCAAGTAGTTTTTGTCACTTTCCTGTATTCTAGAGTAAAAATAAATTTTCCTTATTTATAGAGCTATTTGCTCTCAGTACATCCAATACAGGCATTTATTCTATTGCATCTTGTTTGACAGATCTCCATGAGCTCTGTCAAACAGGATATAAGAGATTAAATGCCTGTATTGGATGTACTGAAGCCAAGTAGGCCAAAATTCAAGGGAAATTCAGTAAACTGTCGGAGTAATTTCTCGACTTATTACAAGATTTTTTTATTCAGTTAACAGGAGTTTGCAATATAACCAATGTGTACTTAAACCATTACCTAACGAATCAGCTGCATCTATCTGCATAATATGCAAATTCAGTAGTTGAAAAAAATATACTTTTCAAAAACTTTCAATAAAACTAATCATGTGACCCCTCAAAACTTCAGGGAAGGAATAGCTTTAACAAAGTGTTCGGTGGAAAAACTGTTTGGCAGAGGGTAGGGTTTGGGAGAGGGTAGGGTTATCAAGTATAACTATGGATTACTGGATTCTTTTGAACTTTATTGTGGAGAAATTGATAACTATTTCTGTTTTATTTTTCTGTAAACCATATTCTTTTCATATATTTTTTTAAAATTAAATTTCATAATAGTTAGATTGGAGTTATTGTTGATTCTCAAATTTCTTTCTGTTACCATTATTGTATAACACGCCATAACAGGTTGTTCACATCATTATTTCCCTCATGAGCTTCAGATATATGAGCTGAAGTGCCTTTTGCCCCTGCTATGGGACCTCTGGCAGGAATTTCTGTTACCATTATTGTTATTATACACCGTAACAGGTTGTTCACATAATTATATCCCTCATAAGTTTCAGATAAATGAGCTGAAGTGCCTTTTGTCCCTGCTATGGGATCTATGGCTGGAATTGTGCGACCTTTGGCAAGATGTCGTATGTTGAACGTTAATTGGATTCAGATATATGTGCTGAAGTTAATTTTCAATATTCTACTGCTTGTCTGGTTGAGTGCTAGAAGCCACAAGCATGGCTTTATTGTAAAGTGCAGACAGCTACTATAGTGGCATTACACTGTACGCGCTAGCATTTTGTTTTCTCAGCAGTTGAAAAAAAATGTTTATATAAAATTGTTTTGTTACCTTTTATTGAAAAGTGCCAATTGGCACTCTCCAATAAATGGTAATGAAACAATTATTATGAAGAATATCTTGCTGAACTAAGGCTCCCTTTGCTGCCACCATAACACTTATGTTACAAATCATCTTTGAAAAATAATGTGGAACTCTACAGCTAAGGTTTCATTGTGTTGCTTCAGGTATATGAGCTGAAGTGGGTGAAATTGTATCTACACTGTAATGTACAGATTTGCTTCTTCAGGTGTAGGAGCTGAAGTAGCTTACTTATATTCATATCTACATTTTGTATAATTACACCTGCTATAGAGAGGCTGCTAAATTTCATGCCTTTTGTTCAGGTAATAAACCTGGCCATGCATGTGATGATGTACTCGCATGTATAGTCCATTTCAAATATCATCATATGTCTCCCTGTGGGAATCTTGGGAAGTGAAGCAGTGTTTGTTTACTGTGGTAAACAAACTCTGTTGTACTGGTAAAATAGGACCTAGTCACCAATGCTTGGGTGGGAGACCTGTAAAATGGGCAACATGGGCATAAACGATTGACTACATTTGGTTTAATCTCCATGTTGTGGTGACAGTCAGCCATTGTGCAGAAATGTGTGACCTTAAAGCCCAATAAATAAATCATATTGTGTTGTCATCTTGCCAAACCTAGTTTCATGCAAGAGCAGGGCAGGGTTATGTTGTTTGAACATCAGCAATCCAAATAAATAAGTTTGCTCATTCAATATTTATGATTTACATTTCTTTTACAACCAGGGTCATAACCGATTTGGGGGGTGGGGGGGGGGGGGGGGGTGTTGATAAACTCATTTTGTGCCAACTGATAAAATTAAAATATTAAAACTACATCAAGGCATGCTGCCTTCGTTGATGGCATTCCTCAGTGATGTATCTGAAATTTTAGTCGGTCAAAGTTATAATTAAAAAATCCCAGTTTATTTATTTATTGGTATTTAAGGTCACATATTTCTGCACAATGGTTAATCATGACCATGACAGTTTTATGGCTGGAGGAAGCCGGAGTAGCCAGAGAGAACCACCATGCAATGGCAAGCAACTGTCAGCTCCCTAACATACTAACTCCACACAAGCAGGGTTAGCATTGGTTGAAGACAAGCACCCCATTTGATTTGCAGTACGCCTTAGTACACAATGCCACCGTGCCCCCATGTGGGCAATGGGGGGTGGGGGAAGTGTTTTGCCCAAGGACACAAAGTGGTTGCCGCAGGTGGGATATTGAGCAGAGGACCTCTCGGCTTGCAACCTGCACCTCTACCTACTGAGCAAAAAAAAAAAAAAAATCCCAAAATAGTGCTTGGAAATTTATTTGTGGATAAATAAGACATAAACATTGTAATCGTAACACAATTTCTTTATTAATTAACTCTTAACCTGCTGAGTATTTTTTAAGATATTTTTAATCAAACCTAGTCATGGGTGCTATGAAGGAGCCTTGACCAGATTTAATAAAAAATTGATGGAAATTTAACACAAGAGGTTTACTGGTTAAAAAATTTACTGGGAAAATTTGGTCAAATATCTTAATAATAATATATTATTTTAATAGCAAGAGATTTCCTGTCCTGGGCGGGAATATCTGCCAGCAGCATGCAAGGAGTTAAAATTTACCATATACTTCAAATTGGTCTTGCTGAGCCCCCAGCTGCCTGAATGTAGTACTGTACAGCCACCCTGGACTTTTCACTTTCCACAGGTGGGCAATATTTCCATGGACGCAATAATATTACATTCCAAAGACTAATTATAGGAAGAATCATAATTTAATTAATGAAGCACCGAGTACAGCCCGGTGCTTCATTAATTAAAATTTAGCTGATGATGATTTTCATTACCTGGTAAACGCATGCATGGACATTACTGATGTATTACAACCAGTCCACGGCAGAGCCAACTGCGAGATTACAGAACCAACTGTGTGATAACAGTAATCGTTATCCAAGACTCCAATCCAAATGAAAATATACTGTCTGGAAAAATTACTGGTTGGGCTGGGTTGACCTCCCACCCCCTAACTCCCTTCACACCCCCTAACTCCCTTCACTATGTCCCCGATAACAACACAACTCAGATATGAGGCTCATGCACTGCATATGATGATTGCATGCAATGTGTAAGCACCTTAACAAATGCCTTAGTTGCAAATATTTCTAAATGCCATCTGAGTGAGGTATGTAACATTAAAGAACAAAAGAATACAAAAAATGTGTGGCATTTAAAGGGTTTAGAAAACAGGCATGTTTCTTTTTCTTCTGTGTGAGTGTTTTGAATTAATCTTAATTTGTAAATGGTGCTGTACCTTGATGATTCTTTCAATTTTACAGGTAGATTGCTGAATGCAAAATGTAAATCTATTAATTTTTTGTTGATGTGTTCAAGTGGAATGTTGTGAAAGGAAGCTGAATGCTGTGAATCACTGAAACTCATAATTGTCTCTTGGTGATCATCTTTATCATGAAAGCTGTCTGTGCCATTCATTTCTCATTATGATAATTATCCATTTCACTGCTGTTGTATCGTTTTTGGTGGCCTTATGTAACTTACAGTACAGTGGCTGTGGACTGGTCATAATCCATGCCTGGGCAGTGATGTTCACGCATGCATTTACGGCATTATAAAATCATCAGCCAAATTTTAATAATGAATAAAATCATCAGCAAAATTTTAATTTATGAAGCACAGGGTTGCACCCAGTGGTTCATTAAGTAAATTTTTGATGATTATTCCTATAATTAGTGTTTGGAATCTAATATTATTATATGACTATGTAATTTAACCACTAAATATCACTACTGTTTGACAATCTTTTCCTGGTCCCCAGAAAATCCACAGGGTGGAATCTGATTTCATATCATTATAGTATGACAGACTATTTACTGGTGCAGTCAAATTCGCGTAATTAGCTGTTCTTGTCACAGAGGGTACTTTACTCTGAGCTGGAATGGGTTTGCTCGAACGGTAGTCCGGGTCAAAAAGAAAGTTGACCATTCATACGTATTCATGCCCATCGGGGGATTCCCTGGAAGTGTGCACCTGTTACAAAAATAAGCATAAACAAAAATAGTTCTTTTTTACTTCAATCCAATTTACCAAACAAAAAGGTTGGGGGAATTGTTAAGGCTAGCGTTGGCATGCGATGTTGAGCTATAAGTCATATAATAAACCTTTTATCACTACAGTGACATGATCTGGGTCATCGCATCATGTCTGGTTGACGAGGTAAGACCAGCCGGATCAAACTCACTGCCTGTGGCAGCTTGTTTGATCCAGTGATCTGACCTCCTCAACTTGACATAATACTACGGCCCAGATCACTTCACTGTAGCGATAATAGGTATTTATTGCATCCATGGAAATATTGCCCACCTGTGGAAAGTGACCAGTCCACAGTGGCTATACTGAAACTCCTGCACACTGATGTTGAATTATCTAAATTTCAAGCCAATTTCCTATAATGAAGCTGGGAATTTAACCAATTCAGTCAATGAGCTTTGTCAATCCAGATTGAATTGGTTAAGTTTCCTTTTGCATTATGGGAAAAATGCCAGCTTTAATAAATTTCATTATTTTGACAATGTGCCGAGGGTTAAATATTTTAAAAGTTAAGCAGGCCTGGAAATACTCTGTGAACAATCATTAAGGTTATGTGGAGCTTACTTTATTAGCTCACCTGACTGAAAGTCAGGGTGAGCTTTTCTGATCACTTTTCGTCCGTCGTCCGTCGTCCGTCGTCCGGCGTGAAGGTGGTGTTTGGGTCTTTTTCTTCCAAACCACTGGCCGCATGTTAATGAAATTTCATGTGAGTAGGGGTTATATAGCGGCATTTTGATTTTTGGGCAAATTAGGTTTCGGCTCATATTGAGCAGAGGGGTGGGGCAAAAATGCTCCAATTCTTAAAAAATCTTCTTCTCAAGAACCAGCAATAGCAGAGACTTGATATTTGGTATGCAGCTTCCTTTTGAGGTGTAGACTCAAGTTTGTTCAAGAGAAGTTCGTAGGTCTATACTTGGCGATGTTATGGGAGGAGCAAAAATTTTGGCCCCACCCCAAATTTCTATTTTTTAAACCGAGAGGCCAATTTGAACCAAATTTTATGTGAGGGCTTATTGGGTCATAAGTACCTAATTTATGCAGAAATTTTTTTTCCTGTAGCCCCGTGGGAACCACAGGAGCTAAAAATAGAAAAAAATTAAAACGCCTATATCTCAAAAACTGCACGGCAGTGAGAATTTTTATTTGGTGTGAAGCTTTCTTGGGACCAACAGAAAGGATTGGTAAAAAAAAATTGCTATCGGTTTTATCATAGGGTACTTTTTCGGGACTCTGAAAAAGTGCTGAGTCAGTATTTTTTAACACAGTAGGCAATGGGAAAAAAATAAAGAATTGTTTTCTTCCAAACCACTGCTCTAAAAGCTTTCATATTTTACATATAACATCTTTGGAACATTGATTCACATATTTGTAGAAATCAAATTCCTCGGTCCATATTTGGGTTCCCTATGGGAACCCAAATGTTCAAATTAGTGCAATATGAGGGATATATTTTAAAAATCTTCTTCTTCGGATCCACAAATCAGAATCTTTTGATATTTGCTATGCATCATCCTTAGGGGGGTGAGATTGATGTTTGTTCAAGCCAAGTCCCTGAGTTCATATTTGGACTCCCTTTGGGAACCCAAATTGTAACTTAGTGCAATACGAGGTATATTCTTTTAAAATCTTCTTCGCATCCACCGGTCAGAATCTTTTGATATTTGGTATACAGTATGCTTAGGGAGGTGAGATTCAAGTTTGTTCAAGTCAAGTCCTTCGGCTCATATTTGGTCTCCCTGTGGGAGCCCAAATTATAACTTAGTTCAATATGAGGAATATTCTTTAAAAAAAATTTTTTTTTCAGATCCACCAGTCAAAATGTTTTGATATTTGATGTACAGCATTCTTAGGGGCTGAGAGTGAAGTTTGGTAAAGCCAAGTACCTGGGTTCATATTTGGGCTCACTGTGGGAGCCCAAATTATACCAAAATTTTTATTTTCCAAACCAAAAAGTCGATTTGAACCAAATTTGATATGAGGGCTTATTGGGTCATAAGTACCTAATTTATGCCGAAAATTGTTTTCCTGTCCCCCACGGGAACTGCAGGAGCTAAAAAATTTTTTTCTTTTTAAATGCCCATATCTCCAGAACTACATGGCACTGAGAATTTTTATATGGTGTGAAGCTTCCTTAGGACCGGAAGAAAAAAATGGTAAAAATTTTATCATAAGGTTCTTTTCTAGGACTAAAAGTGCTGAGTCATCATTTTTTAACAGTGTAGCTAATGGGAATAACGTTGAAGAATCTTCTTCTCCCAAAACACTGCTTCAGAAGCTTTTATTTTTGGGCTCCCTATGGGAGCCCATGTATAACTTAGTTCAGTATGAGAAATATTCTTAAAAAATCTTTTTTTTCTGTTACTCCTGTCAGAATCTTTTGATATTTGATTTTTGATTTTCTTAGAAGTGGCAAATTGAAGTTTGTTCAAGTTCTGCTTTATTGATAAAATTGGGCCCAGTAGTAACCAATTCCTGCATTGAAAGCCCTGTAAAGTGGGCAGTGATAGGCATAAACGATTGACCAAACTTGATATTATAATTACGCCTCTGTAAGATGTAGCCTTAGATGCTGAAAGTGACCTTAAATTCCAATAAATAAATAGATAAATTATTGAGTACCCAATATGGGTATCTAACATATGAACACTCTGGGTTACTAAGTAGAGAAAACACTTTTATGTTGAAAAACTGATAATAACCACAAGGCAGAATCCCTTGCTATTTTGGTGATATGACTCGGCCAGTATCAGGTGAGCGCCCTCAGGCCCCGTGGGGCCTCTTGTTTTTTAGCTCAACTTGACAAAGTCAAGCTGAGCTATTGCCATCACTTCTCGTCCGTTGGCGTACATACATATGTACGTCTGTATGTACGTCTGGGTGTGTGTATGTACTTCATATGTATGTACATCTGGCTGTACGTATGTACACGTACATACGTACACATACGTACACAATTTCCTTTGGCACACCTCACAGGTCGCCTTTATGATCAGATCGCTTTGAAACTTGGTATGCTTGTTTGGGGTGACCTCTAGATGGGTGCTATCGATTTTCTTCAATTTCTGTCAAAAAATGTTTCAGCCAGCAACGTTCTTAGAACTTAGTTTAGTCAGACCTCAATATTTCCCTTTGGCACACCCTAGAGGGCACATTTTTGAACGGATTGCTTTGAAACCTGACATGCTTGTTTGGAGTGACTTCTAGATAGGAACTATCGATTTTCTTCCATTTGCATCAAAAAGTGTTGCCGCTGGCAATGACCTTTGAACTTAGTTTAGTCAGGCGTCAATATATTCCTTTGGCACGCCATACAGGGCACATTTTTGATTAGATTGGTTTGAAACTTGGTATGCGTGTTTGGGGTTACCTCTAGGTGGGAGCTATCGATTTTCTTCGATATCTGCCAAGTAATGTTGCCGCTGACAATAACCTTTGGTGAACTTACTGCAGTTATGCATCAAAATTTCGCTTTGGCACACCCTGCAGGGCACATTTATTATTGGATTACTTTGAAACTTGGTATGCTTGTTTAGGGTGACCTCCAGATGGGAGCTATCGATTTTCCTCCATTTCCATCAAAAAATGTTGCCACTGGCAACGTTCTTAGAATTTAGTTTAGTCAGACCTCAATATTTCCCTTTGGCACACCCTACAGGGAACATTTATGATCGAATTATTTTGAAATCTGGCATACTTGTTTGGAGTGACATCTAGATGGGGACTATTGATTTTCTTCCATTTCCTTCAAAACATGTTGCCGCTGGCAACGACCTTTGAACTTAGTCAGGCATCAATATATTCCTTTATCATGCCCTACCCTACAGGGCACATTTATGATCAGATTGGTTTGAAACTTTGTATGCTTGTTTGGTGTTACCTCTAGATGGGCGCTATCGATTTTCTTTGATTTCCGTCAAAAAATATTTCCTCTGGCAACCACCTCCGATGAACTTAGTGCAGTTATGCATCAAAATTTCCCTTTGGCAGACCCTGCAGTGCACATTTTTAACCCTGTCACTTTGAAACTTGGTTTGCTTGTTAGGGGTGAGCTCTAGATGGGAGCTATTGATTTTTTTCCATTTCCGTCAAAAAATATTCCGCTGGCAATGTTCTTAGAACTTAGTTAAGTCAGACCTCAATATTTCCCTTTGGCATGCCCTACAGGGCACATTTATGATTGAATTATTTTGAAACCTGGTATGCTTGTTTGGGGGTGACGTCTAGATGGGAGCTATCGATTTTCTTCCATTTCCATCTAAAACTGTTGCCGATGACAATGACCTTTGAACTTAGTTTAATCAGGCATCAATATATTCCTTTGCCACGCCCTAGAGGGCACATTTATGATCAGAATGGTTTGAAACTTGGTTTGTAATTGTCTGGTGTTACCTCTAAATGGGAGCTATCAATTTTCTTCAATTTCTGTCAAAAAATGTTGCCGCGATCCAGTCAAAAAAGTTGCTGCAGTTATGCGTCAATATTTCCCTTTGGTGCAGCATGCAGTGCACATTTTTGACTGGATCGCTTTGAAACTTGATGTGCTTGTGTGAGGTGACCTCTATATGTGAACTGTCGATTTTCTTCCATTTCCATCAAAAATAGTTGCCATTGGCAACAACCTCTGATGAACTTAGTAAAAACTTAGTGCAGTTATGCATCAATATTTCCCTTTCACACACCCTGTATGGCACATTTATGATTGGATCAGTTGGAAACTTGGTGTTCTTGTGTGGGGTCATATCTATATGGGAGTTATCGATTTTCTTCCATTTCTGTCAAAAAATGTTGTTGCTGGCAACGACCTTTGAACTTAGTTTTGTCAGGCTTCAATATTTCCCTTTGGCACACCCTTCAGGACACATGTATGAGTGACCTCTAGATACAACAACTGTGCATGTGTTCATTTCCATAAAAAATTATTGTCGTTATCACCAACCTTTGAACATACTGCATTTGTGCAGCAACTTATCCCTTTTGGATTCTCTGCAGGATATATTTATGAATTTCCATAAAAAAGAGAGAAAAAAGCATTACCACAAGTAAGACCTTCAAACTTAGAGCATTTGTGCTTTAACATCTTCCTTTGGCATGCCTCAGAGGGTCGAATTCATTATCAGGTTGTTTTGAAACTTTGTATGCTTATGCAGGGTTACAAAGATAGGAGCTATCGATTTTCTTTTCATTTCCATCAAAAACTGTTGCTGTTAGAAACAATCTTTGAATTTATTGCATTTGTGAATCAGCATTCTTCTTTGACATGGCCTACAGGCCACATTTATCATAGGATTGTTTTTGAACTTGGTGTGCTCATTAGGCGAGACCTTTAGATGAGAGCTATTGATTAGCATTCATTTCTGTGAAAAAAGTTGCCATTTACAATATAACCTCTGACCTTACTGCATTTATGTATCAACATTCTTCCTTTAGCCAGTCTTACAGTGTACATTTAAAAATGCATGGATTACTCTGATGTTGTGCACACACAATGCTGTTATGTTGAAATTTCACCAATTAACATTGGTACCAATTATCTTCAGTTTTGCCATTTCACTTATAACTTACCAAGTTCAAGTTGTCAAGTTGAGCTACAGTGTCATTGACACTTTCATTTCCATTTCTGTTGAAAAATGTTGCTGCTGATGTTTGACCTTAGTTTAGTCAGACCTCAGTATTTCCCTTTGACACACCCTTCAGGGCATATGTATGATCAGATCACTTTGAAACTTGGTATGTGTGTTTGGGGTGATCTCTAGATGTGAGCTATTGATTTTTTTCATTTCTATAAAAAATTATTGTTGTTATCACCAGCCTTTGAACTTACTGCATTTGTGCAGCAACTTATCCCTTTTGCACTCTCTGCAGGGTATATTTATGAATTTCCATAAAAAAAAAAAACAAAAAAAAAACAAAACATTGCCACAATCAATGACCTTCAAACTTAGTGCATTTGTGCATTAACATCTTCCTTTGGCATGCCTGAGAGGGCACATTCATTATCAGGTTGTTTTGAAACTTTGTATGCTTAAGCATGGTGACAAAGATAGGAGCTATTGATTTTCTTTTCATTTCCATCAAAAACTGTTGCTATTAGCAACAATCTTTGAATTTATTGCATTTATGCATCAACATTCTTCTTTGACATGGCCTGCAGGGCACATTTATCTTAGGATTGTTTTTGAACTTGGTGTGCTCATTAGGCACGACCTCTAGATAAGAGCTATTGATTAGCATCCATCTCTGTGAAAAAGGTTGCTGTTTACAATAACCTCTGAACTTACTGCATTTGTGTATCAATATTCTTCCTTTAGCCAGTCTTATAGTTTACATTTAAAAATGCATGGATTACTCTTGACATGCACATACAATGCTGTTTTGTTGGTGTGCTATACATCGCACGCCCAAGATGACTCCAAGGTGCGTGGTTTCTTTGGTGGCGAGCCAGTTTGGGAAAACACCTCTTAGTGCATAAAAACAGAAAAAGGAGACACAATTACGACTTTTTGTCAATTATGAAATAATAATATAAACCACTGGAATAAAATGCAAATCATTTTAATGATACTCTAACTTTTAAGCATAATATTCAGTGGGATATTTATTGAGGTACAGGTAAATACAGTTCAAAACCTTGACAATACAAGTGAAAATCAAAGCACTGTCTGGATTCTGAAGTTTTCATTTGGGTCATTTTGGGGATCTAGAAACTGATGCTTGATGAAAATTGCCAGAAATATAGCACACAGTGTTTATTCAAGCCAATCGGATCTTATAAAAACTTGGATTTACTGGGAATTCCTCATTGACGTAATCAATTTTGTGTTATGTTATGCTAACATTTCAAAGTATGAGATTCAGTACTAATTTAGTGTCAGTAAATTCCAATTCAATATTCAATTTAAAAAATAAAATGGCAACAATTAACATGGATTATCAACAATTTGTTCACAATAGCTTGATCCAGAGCAGAGTTTAGGAATGACAATATGGGCAGATCCAGGAATTTGGAATGGGGGGGGGGGGGGGGGGGGAGGGGGGAATTGAGCTTATGATGCAAAGCATCATCTGAGCAGTGAAGTGGCGAGTATGGGGTGTGCCCGAGAGGGGGTGTCCTGATCTTGTGGGTGGGGAAAATTTCACAAAACTTGCACCAGATACATGCATTTTCCTCAACGATGAGCTCTCATTCAGATAGTAAATGCTTTATTATGACATGACTCTGGCAAAAATAGGGGAGGGGGCACGTGCAGGGGTCTGCCCTTGGACAACGTCCATTTCATGAGATAATATGCAAGGGTAAAGTCAAAATTACTACCTATCTTCATGATATAAACAATGAATATGAAGAATAACAGGTACCGAGAAACATTACGTGCCCCTCGCAGACAATATAATCATTCTGTGGCATGATGTATACAGCTAAAAAAATAGTAGACTTTGAAATAGTCGACTATAGCACCTCCTGATGGTTAGTTGATTAATCGAATAGTCGCAGCAGCTCCTCGTGTTTACAGACTCAGCTTCTGAAACTTGACGTAAACTTAAAAAGTAACTGCTTTTAGTTTTTATGTGTACCCATACTCTGTATGGTACACATAATGCCGGCATCCAGGGTGGTCATCCGTCTTTCGTCCATCCTTTGTCTGTCCATCTGTCTGTCTGTCTGTCTGTCTGTCTGTCTGTCTGTCTGTCTGTCTGTCTGTCTGTCTGTCTGTCTGTCTGTCTGTCTGTCTGTCTGTCTGTCTGTCTGTCTGTCTGTCTGTCTGTCTGTCTGTCTGTCTGTCTGTCTGTCTGTCTGTCTGTCTGTCTGTCTGTCTGTCTGTCTGTCTGTCCGTCCGTCCGTCCGTCCATCCATCCATCCATCCATCCATCCATCCGTCCATCCGTATCCATTTCTTTGGCATTCGATAACTTGAAAAATATTGCTTGGATTGTCAAGTTACTTTATATTTGTGTTCAGGTTACTGATGTACCGAGCTGTAGAGTTTTTGGTGTAAATCTGATAATTTGATCCTGAGATATTAACTCTTTATCCTTCAAATTGAGAATTCTTCCAATCCCTTTGGCATGAGATAACTCAAAAAATATCAATCCAATTGTCATGTTACTTTATATATATATTCAGGTTACTGATGTTTCGAGCTGTATAGTCTTGGGTGTAAATCTGTTATTTTGATCCTGAGATATTAACCCTTTATCCTTCAAATTGCAAATTCCTCCAATCCCTTTGGCATTCGATAATTTGAAAAATATTGCTTGGATTGTCAAGTTATTCTATATTTGTGTTCAGGGTAATGATGTACCGAGCTGTATAGTTTTTGGTGTAAATCTGATAATTTGATCCTGAGATATTAACCCTCTATCCTTCAACTTGAAAATTCCTCCAATCCCTTTGGCATTCGATAACTTGAAAAATATTGCTTGGATTGTCAAGTTACTTCATATTTGTGTTCAGGTTACTGATGTTCCAAGCTGTATAGTTATTGGTGTAAATCTGATAATTTGATCCTGAGATATTAACCTTTTATCCTTCAAATTGAAAATTCCTCCAATTCCTTTGGCATGAGATAACTCAAAAAAATATCAATCTGATTGTCATGTTACTTCATATATGTGTTGAGGTTACTGTTGTGCTGTGCTGTATAGTTTTTGGTGTAAATCTGATAATTTGATCCTGTGATATTAACCCTTTATCCTTCAAATTGAGGACTCCTCCAATTCATTTCTTTGGCATGTGATAACTCAAAAAATATTAATCCGATTATCAGGTTACTTTATATATATATTCAGGTTACTGATGTGCTGTGCTGTATAGTTTTTTTTATGTAAATCTAATAATTTGATCTGGAAATATTAACCCTTTATCCTTCAAATCAGACACTCCTCCAGTCCATTTCTATATGTACCCATACCATGTATGGTGTACATACTGCCGGCATCTGGGGTGGCCCTCCATCATACAGCTTTCTACTAGTTGTGCATATGGGTACACATCTGACGATTTCATTGGCCTATTTTTCTACTTGTGTGATTGATCGTTCACCGCAAATTGTAAATGTTCAAGCGATTGCCCGTCATTAAAATGAAGATCTGGTTATGGTCACATACAGCAAAACTTTGATGTTGTTATACAACCCATATCCAGTCCATATAGCTTGGTATGAGTGACAGATCATATCCATAGTTGGTACAATTATTGCTCATGACTGAAAGGTGTGTTGCGACTTTGATCCAAGGACATGTCAAGGTCACAGACAGCAAAACTTGGATCTTGTTATACAGCCCTTGTCCAGTCCATATAACTTGGTATGATTGACAGATCTTATATTCTTACTTGGTTCAATTATTGCTCATGACGCAAAGGTGTGTCGTGACTTTAATACAAGGTCATATCATCAAAGTCAAGGTCACGGATAGTAAAACTTTTATATTCTACAACCCTTGTCTGGTCTGTATAATTTAATCTATGTGACTGATCTTCTTCATACTTCGCATAATGTTTACCCATAACCTACCTTTGTCATGACCTTGACCCATTGTCATATCATGAAGATTAAGGTCACAAGCAGTAACACTTTGATTCTTGTCTTGTATTTAGCTTCCCCTAAAAGCAGAGACCCTGGGCGGAGCTGTCTAGGCTGAAAGGCCTCTTGATTTTATTAGCTTAACTTGACAAAGTCAGGATAAGCTATTGCCATCATGCGCGCGGAAGTATGCGAGTCTGTCAGTCTGTTCACATTTTCTTTGGCACAGACTACACCCCCGTAGTTCTTATCCGATCATCACAAAATTTCATGTGCAGATTCAAGGTCATGCCTAGATAAAAACATCCCCTTTTGGTAATGATCGGTCAACCGTGATGGCTGCGAGAGCCCGAAAACCTTTAGCACAGTCTACATGTTGTACTTATACAGGGATTTCATTGTGACTTGGCAGAATGACTCTGTGCAATGTCTAGATGAGAACGCCCCCTTTTGGTTGCAATCGGTCAACCGTGATGGCTGCAAGAGCCCAAAACATGAAAACCTTTAGCACCATCTACAGGTCAGCATATTTATGAAGGGATTTCATTGTAACTTAGTAGGATGACTTTATAAAATGGCTAGATGAGAACGTCCCCTTTTGGTCGTGATTGGTCAACCGTGACTGTTGCAAGAGCCCAAAACCTTTAGCACAGTCTATAGGTCGTATTTATGATGGGATTTTCATTGTAACTTGGTAAGATGACTCCGTATAATGTCTAGGTGAGTACAGCACATTTTGGTTGCGATCTGTTAACCATGACATCTGCGAGAGACTAAAACCCCAAAACCTTTAGCACAGTCTACAGGTCGTATTTATGAAGGAATTTCTTTGTAACTTGGTAGGATTTCACCATATAATGTCTAGATGGGAACGTCCCCTTTTGGTCGGGATCGGTCAACCATGATGGCTAGGCGGGCCTGGAGCCCAAAAACCTTTAGCACAGTCTACAGGTCGTATTTATGAAGAGATTTTATTGTAACTTGGTAGGATGACTCTGTATAATATCTAGTAGAGAACATCCTATTTTGGCCATGATTGGTCAACCATGACAGCCGCACAGGCACCTGACCTAGATTTGTTTAGCACAGTCTACAGTTCATATTTATGAAGCAATTTCATTGTAACTTGGAAGGATAACTTGGTGTGATGTCTAGATGAGACTTGTATTTTGGTCACGATCAGTGAGCTGTTACTGCCGCCTGGTCACTTGACCTAGATTCCTTTAGCACTGCTTGCAGATAGTTTTTTATGAAGGGTCTTCATTGTAACTTGGTAGGATAACTTGGTATGATACCTAGATGAGACCCGCCTATTTTAGTCATGATCAGTCAACTGTGACATGACCTAGATTCTTTTAGCAAAGTATACATAGCATACAGGGAACAGAAATTAACATATTCTCAATTGTCACAATTCTTGTCTTATTTCATAATTATCCTTTTCATCAAACACTACACACAGTCAAGTTAAGCTACAGTGTCATTGACACTTTCATTGAATTATGCATTGCTGGTGTCTAGAGAAAGCTTCCTTTCAATGTTAGACCAGTTAGGTGAACCAAGCTTATTGGTTTCCCGTCCAATAACTAATGAATACTGACTAGAATCAATTTCATATTTTGGTTATGCATTATTGGTGTCTGTAAGAAGCTTCCTTTTGACTTTGGTTATGCCTCCGAGAGACTTATCTACACTGTCGGGGACATGTGCCACGCTTCAGTTGCTCTTGTTTTTAATTGCCTTATGTTAATATTTTGCTTGGCAGAGGTCACTTTCTGCATTATGAGAGTTATATATAGGATATGTTCTGATTTGGAGTACTGTAGATATCAGAACTATCTCGAGTGACTGCAAGGAAATACAGGTTTTCATGATCATGATTAGGTAAAAACTGCAAGTGAAACATTGATGACTCACCCATGAAAAGAGAGTGGAGTAAGTCCAGGGGACCAGCTAATGTTTGAAGAAAAAAAAAATTTTTAATGAAAAACTAGATTTTTCTCAAATATTTGTGGGTCCTTGCTGACTGGGTAAGTTTTAAAGGATATTCGAGCATTTTTTTTTTAGCTTAACTTGACAAAGTCAAGATAAGCTATTGCCATCATGCGTGCAGAAGTCTGTCAGTCTTTTTAGATCAGGGTCACAAAATTTCATATGCAGGGTTGAGGTCATGTCTAGATTTGAACGTCCCCTTTTGGTTGCAATTGGACAACCGTGATGGCTGCATGCGCCCGAAACCTGAAAACCTTTAGCACAGTGTACAGGTCGTATTTATAAAGGAATTTCATTGTAACTTGGTAGAATGACTCTGCATAATGTCTAGACATGAAAGTCCCCTTTTGGTTGGGATCAGTGAACTGAGACAGTTGTGTGGACCTGAAACCCAAAAACCTTTATCATAGTCTACAGGTCATATTTATGAAGAGATTTCATTGTAACTTGTACAACGTCTAGATTAGAACGTCCTAATTTGGTCAGGTTAAGTCGACTGTGATGGCCACAGGGGCACGTTACCTCGATTCCTTTAGCACAGTCTGCATCTTGCATTTATGAAGGGATTTCATTGTAAATTGGAAAGATGACTCGGTATAATGTCTAGATGAGAACGTCCTATTTTAGCTTTGATCGGGCAACCATGATAGCTGCACAGGCACATGACCTAGTCTTGTTTAGTACAGTCTACAGTTCATATTTATGAAACGATTTCATTGTAACTTGGAAGGATAACTTGGTATGATGTCCAAATGTCCTATGTGGGTTATGATCGGTCAGCCGTTACAGCCACCTGGTCACATGACCTAGATTCCTTTAGCACTGTCTACAGGTTGTTTTTATGAAGGGATTTCATTGTAACTTGGTAGGATAATTTGGTATGATACCTAGATGAGACTGTCGTGTTTTCATCATGATCAGTCAACTGCGACTGCCGGACCATCATACGACCTACATTCCTTTAGCACTGTCTACAGGTTGTTTTTATGAAGGGATTTCATAGTAACTCAGTAGGATAACTTGGTAAGATATCTAGATGGGATTGTCCTATTTTGATCACGATCCGTCAATCATGATCACCAGACTGTTATGTGACCTAGATTCCTTTAGCAAAGTCTACGATTTATATTTATGAAGGGATTTTATTGTAACTTGGTAAAATGACTCATTTTGGAATGATTTTACTGTAACTTGGTAACTTTGGTTGGCATACATTGACTGTGAGGGCCACATTAACCCAGGCCTCAATTCTGCAGTACAGTCAACACCTCAAATTATTTTTATTGAAAACATAGCATATAGGGTACAGAAATTAACATATTCTCAACTATCACAATTATTGTCTTATTTCATAATCCTTTCATAAACATTGAGCATTACCCTTTTCATCAAACACTAGACAGTCAGGTTAAGGTACAGTATCATTGACACTTTCATTCTTTGTGGTTTGCCTGCTGCCTACCATGTTAGTAGTACTCTTGTTGGAAACTTGCCCTAGCTGCCCTCTCAGGTCTGGCATCCTATATTCAGCCCTGCATGAATGGTATTACAGGCTTTAAAATTATTTCTGATTCACAAGAACCAGTTTCGAATCTCACGACCTCTTGTGGCACGAATCAATTTTCAGTTCTTAAATAATTTAGAACTTAAGACCCATATATTTTTGCAGTGTGGTTGAGGTGTGGATAGGGTACACCTGGGGTGTGGACTACAAAATTGGTTGAGGTGGTGACACCCACCTGAGGTGTGGATCTATTTTTATGCCCTCCAACTTAAGTTGGGTGGCATATAGTAACTGAAGTGTGCGTGTGTCCGTCCATCCGTCTGTCCGTGTGTGTGTGTCAGTGTGTCCATGTGTGTGTGTGTCCAAGCCAATAACTCAAAAACTGTTAGGGCCACAGTCATCAAACGTCACACAATTATAAAGGACCATGGGAGGATGTGTCACACACCATAGCTGGGTTGGTACCTTCAAGGTCAAGGTCACATTTCAAGGTCACACTAAAAATCTGTCAATATTCGTGTCTCAGCCATAACTCAGAAACGAATCATAGTACAATTGTTAAACTTTTTCCAAATGTTAAGGACAGTCAGAAGGTGTGTCGCGTATAATAGTTTCTGCCACATCTGCAAGGTGAAGGTCACAACTGACTTTCATATGTTCAGGGTCACAAATCGTGTCTCAAGCATAACTTCAAAACTATTAGACCTACAGTCATCAAACTTCACACAATTATAAAGGACCATGGGAGAATGTGTTACACACCATAGCTGGGTTTGTACATTCAAGGTCAAGGTCACAATTCAAGGTCACACTAAAAATCGGTCAATATTCGTGTCTCAGGCATAACTCAGAAACGAATCCTAGTACAATTGTTAAACTTCTTACAAATGTTAAGGACAGACAGAAGGTGTGTCACCTATAATAGTTTTCACCGCATCTGCAAGGTGAAGGTCACAAGGGGGGGGGGGGCATGTGTTACCTTAGTAACATTCTTCTTGTTTTACAAACAGTTGGGGTATGCCTGAGGTATGGTTATGGTGTGGTGCCAAGAATTTAAATGAGCTCAGAGGTGTGGTTGGCATCCTAATATGAGATATGATTGGGGTATGCCTGAGGTGTGCATACCATAGGGTACTGCCATAAGGTATGGTTGGGGTACCACCATTAGGTTATCCCAGGGGTGTGGTTAGGGTATTCCTGGGGTATGTTTAGGGAACCCCATGAGGTGTGTTTGGAGTATGTCTGAGTTGTGCTTAGGGTACCACCATTTGGTTATCCCAGGGGTTTGGTTAGGGTATTCCTGGGGTATGTTTAGGGAACCCCATGAGGTGTGTTTGGAGTATGTCTGAATATTGTGCTTAGGGTACCACCTGATAGTGTGTGAAGGCTGTGGTTGGGGTATGATTGGGATACCGCTATTGGGGTGTGGTTATTGCATGCCTAGAGTATGCTTGGCATGTTGATTATTCTAAAGTTGTTTCAATAAATAAAACATTAATTTTTATCAGTTCTTGTTCTTTATCTATCACACCATGCACTATATTGGGAAACATTTGAGTGGGACATTTTGGGAGAAATAGTTGGGGCCAGTTTGGGTGAAATAGTTGGTGATGGTTTGGCCATGAGATGGTGTGGGTTTTTGACCACCTGCAGGTGTATGAAACCTAGGGGACTATTCGGGTCAAAAAGTTTGTGATGGTTTGGGCGAAAAAATGTGGGGACAGTTCGGCCAGGAGATGGTTTGGGTGGCACCGTTATGAAGTACTGCACCCGCTTTGCAAACTTCTTTCCATATAAATTCTTTTCCATAAAGCCTTCTGGCATTGTCGGATGTAGCACTGGCATATTGTCTCACACGAGATAGTCGATCCACCTCATTTCAAAGAAACAAAAGAATAAAGGAGACACACACTATAAAGGCGATACTCGGGTGAGGAGAAGTGTCTTTTTGTTTTGAGCAACTGGTTGTTCCACTACAATGTCATCGTCCAGTTTAGATGAATCAGTTTCGTCTGAAAGTAGCAGAAGCAATTCTAAATTGTCTGCATTTGAGAATTTTGACAGGTCCACTGCAATTGTTTTTTCCCATTTACCTGCTTGATCTGTATGCAGTAACACATTGAAGATTTTTGTTTCTGATGACGACCACAGTTTTGAAGAGTATATTGTCAACATAATATGCAGATCACCGATGATGTGGATGCAGTCCCGTCACCTAGGCACTGTGAGGGAGGGGAACGAGGTCCCTCCCCATTATACTACAAGATAGTTGTAGCCGAGCTGTACAATAAACAACCATGACCTGGATGTGTATTTACAAGCAAAAGTATTGGTGCTACTAAAATGGCCGATCCTAAAATAAGTCCTGGTACTCTTAAAAAACATCAAAATGAACATGAAAAAGACAAGTCTCGTAAAAAGTAAAAATCTGATCATCGTTCTACTATAGTATCAAAGTCTGTACAACCCAGTCTTCCTGATCTTTTTGGATCTGATTCAGAGCATTCTCTTGGTGATGTTCATAATGATTAAACACACCCCACACAGTCTGGTGGTGCTTGTTCTGATGATGATTTCTTTACACTTCCTAAACTTTTTGATGATGAAACCAATTCAGGTACAGCCATAAATGAAGAAATTGCTAACTTTGCAAATAGATCTGTCACTGCCTAAATTGATCTTTCGGAAATCACCAAGAAGTTGTCGACTTGTTTCTGCCCCTAGAGTAAGTCCAGAATTTTGGACCCAGCTTGACTCACGCTGTGAAAAACATGGTTGTCAGTTGCAGGACACTCAGAAACTTCTTGGGCATGCATTAACTCTCTTTTTACAAATACTTGACAGTGTCAAAGAAATGAAAAGTGTTACACATGAGGCTCTAACCAACAAAGCCAGTCTCCTTTAAAGCACATCAATGAAAGATTTCATAATTCACTAGAAACCACAAAAACTTAACTTGTGGATGGGGTTATTTTAGTAGGGTCAAATGTGTGTGACCTCTTTATCAAGCATCAGCTTCTGATTAAACCTAATTTCAGTGCTGGATACAAATCTCTTTGTGCTGTGGATAGACCTTTCTCCTAGCACCTTTTTGGAGACATCAATCAAACCTTTCTATCCAATTGAAATAACTTAACCAGTGACCAATTTATCCTCCAAGCGGTTACATCTTATAGGATTGAATTGGTATCTTCATCAGTGCAGCACAATATTCCTCCACTGATTAACTTCTCTCCTTCTAAATCACAACTTGTTCAGGCAGGTGTCTTGGATCTGCTGGAGAAAGGTGCCATTGTTCTTTGCCATCATGATCCAGGCAGTTTATTTCAAATCTCTTCTTATGTGAAAAGAAAAATGGCACTATGCACCCAGTTATCAATTTGAAGGCCTTGAACAAATGCATTGAATATTCACATTTCCAGATGGATACTTTGTCTCAAGTACTGCCACTGATTCAAAAAGGTGATTTTTTCACATCCAATGACTTGAAGGATGCATATTTCAGTATTTCCATCCATGATCTTCATCAAAAATATTTGAAATTTCTTTGGCATGGAATTCTCTACAAATTTACATGTTTACTTTTTGGTTCATCATCTGCTTCCCGCCTGTTCACCAACATCATGAAACCTGTGTTTGCCTTTTTTCACTACAAAGGTATCTGATGTACATATATAGATGCTTCTCTAGGTATGAAGAACTCTCGGCAAAAACTTGTTGTAGAGACAAATTCAATTACACACACACTTAGCAATTTGGGATTTGCTATCAGCTGTAAGAAGTCAGTGTTTGAACCTCAATAACAAATTCAATATCTGGGTCATGTGATAGACTCCCAACAATTCCTTCCATGGTTACCACCTGATAAAATAAGTAATATTTTGGATTTCTCCAAACGAAATCTGTCAGATGACAAACCAACCATACGACTTATTGAATGGTTAATTGGGATGTATGCTTCAACATTTCTGGTTATTAAGATTGGGCATTTCTTTTATAGATCACTGGACAGAGATAAAACTAAAGCTCTCCAAATATATAAATCCCACTCTCATACTATGAAATTATCATTGTCAAGTAAGATGAAGTTTTATGTGGGTAAACAATCTAGTTACCCTCAAATTGATCACATTTTATGACAGACTTCTCTTCTTATGGCAGGGGAGGATATCTGGGCAATCTGTGGACTAATGGTTTGTGGCCTTCAAGTGCAAAACTAAAACTTATCAAAGTTCTGGAGCATCAAGCCATCAAAAAGTCATTACTGAAATTAGCTGATAACCCGAGTCCTTGTCATATTTGTATTCAAACTGATAATACCACTGCTGTATCTTATCTAAAAAATTATGGTGGTAGGATGACTTCTTGTTTCAAAATTACTCACGATATTTGGTTGTGGTGTTTTGCCCAAAACATACAAATCTCAGCTGTTCATATTCCAGGTCTAACAAGCACTTTTGCTGACTATCTCTCAAAGGCATTTCAAAAGTTCTGCATAATGGCAATTACAACCCATTGTCTTCCATCAAATATGTCATCATTTTTATCAGCCTACTATTGACATGTTTGCTCTTAAGGTCATTCATCAGTTACCTGTATACTGTTCTGCATCCGTTGTTGATGCTTTTTCCTTTTCTTGGGCCAGTCACTTACCTCCTTTCAGTCGGATCAGAGAGGTGCTACTCACAATAGAGGAAGAAAAAGTGCAACATGCCATATTGATTGTATCTAGCTCACTGGACCACACATCCATGGTTTCCCAAAATTGCTGCAACTCCTCCCCGTACATCTGCCACACAACAGGGAGTTACGAGTAAACCCAGCTTCAAATATGTTTCGTTCTCCACTGCCGAATTTAAAACCGATTGCCTGTACTGTATCCAGCAATTCCTCCAATGTAAGGGTATTTCGGACAAAGCTTCCCAGACACTTGCCTCATCATGGCAGAAGTCAAACAACAAACAGTATGGTTATGCATGGCAAAAATGGTGTATGTGGTGTAATAGACACAAGATTAATTACTTTCAGCCAACTGAAGTTCAGATTGTAATGATTTATCTGATCTAGGGTTATAAAAGTCTTACAGTGTTGTTACCACCCATAGAAGTATGTTGATTCAGATACTTATCTCCATTGGTTGATCAGAATTTACCCCTTCACCACTAACTTCTAGATTTATGAAGGGTTTTTTCAACTGTAAACTGCCCAAACCATACTATATGGCAACATGCGCTGTTTCTCAGGTCTACCATATCTCAAAACATTACAACCTTTGCTGAAATTGAAGCTGGAATTATTGACCAAGAAATTGGCATGTTTAATGGCTCTGGTCTCTCCCCAATGAGTACAGGCATTTCTTTCTTTAAAATTAAGTGATATGCAGGTACATAGTGATGAGGTTATTTTCACAACTTTCACATTACAAAAAACCTCCCGACCAGGAGCCAATACTATAAAATTTTTATAATTGTATTTATTTATTGATGTTTAAGGTCACATATTTATGCACAATGGCTAATCATGACCATGACAGTTTTACGGGTGGAGGAAGCCGGAGAACCCAGAGAGAACCACCGAGCAATGATGAGCAGCTGCCAGCTCCCCAACATGCGTACCATCGACGTGTAATACGCCTTAGTACATGGCGTCATTGTGACATTTTTTGATTTATAAATGCATAAACTTTTGTGGTGACATTTGTTCACACTGGTGATGACTCTTCAACAATTTGAATGTTTCATGGAGACTTTTTTCCATATCGGGCTGTGTTATGCCTGATCAGAGGAACTTGAGTACACTTGTTTATCAGTTATATTAAACTCCATACTTCTTTACCAGTCCTGTTCAACTTCATGTTTTATCATGGGGGTTTCAATGAACCATATTCAATGATAAAGGCTTTGAAATCATGCCAGTGTTACATCCGACAAAGCCGGAAAGCTTTATGGAAAAGTATCCCTCACCTCATCCAAGCATCTAAAGGATGTGCTGGATGTGGGAGATACTTTGAATACAAGCCTGTAGGCTTGGAGCTTGTAACACCCACCCTAAGTTTCTTTGTCGGTTTCATTTCATAATGTTTATTTCAAACATATCTCAACAACGTTCTTTTCGCCACTCCCTAGTTGGCAGCGTCTGCTTCTTTATATTTGAATATGGTATGCTTTAAAAAGACACTTCTCCCCACCTGAGTATCTCCTTTATAGCGTGCATCTCCTTTGTTCTTTTGTTTCTTTGAAATGAGGGAGAACGAATATTTCATGCGAGACAATATGCCTGTGTTACATCCTCCAAGTCTACAGGCTTGTATTCAAAGAATTTCCCACATCCTTGGGATGCTCGGATGAGGTGAGGGATTATATAGAATAAATATTATTACTTTTTTGAAAATCATGAAATAAAACCGAGGCCCACTTGTGTCCAAAAAGATTGCATGTTTATCCAAAAGCATCAAACGATTTGTACAAAACCCTCAGACATTTTGTCAATGTCTATTGGCCATTTCGTCTAATCCAGTCGGACGTTTACTCAAATTTCTGTTTTAGTCAAAAAAAATGCAGGCATTTTGTCCAACCGAAGATTTTTGGGTACGAGTTATCAATTGTTTGGTACATGATGTCCAGTGACAAATAGGTATGAGTCACCCAATTTTGGTGTCTATAGTTGTCTGTATCTTCAAATCACACTCTTCATGAGCCGACGACGCACCCTAATGAAGCTAGAGAACATGAATCTTGCTTGCGTTTTAAATATAAATTGTAACAAGTGATCTTAAATGCAACACTGTACCCCGAAAAGTTGCATTTATGAGAATACACCTTCCTTGTTTTATATCACAAAAATTGATACAACTGTGCATGTAGTATTTAACCGAGTTGTGCTGACTTAAACACATGCACAGCAGCAAAATAGAACGGGTCTTAACATTCAGAGATCATGTGATGTTTCAAACGACGTCCCATACAACATAAAGTCCCTGGGGCATGCTTAAGGTAATGCTTAAGGTGTGCCACCTTTGAAGAGAATTTGCTCTAAGTCATGGGGATATGTCTGAGGTGTGCCGGTTCCAACCTGATTGTTTTTAAAGACTATGGTGTGTGCTTAGGGTACTTTTGAGGTACCTTTGAGGGTGTGCCTTGCCTAAATATGAATTTGGAGTGGTTTCTGCCAGATGTGGATAAGGTGTGTGGAAGAATTATGAGATGTGGTTAAGGTGTGTACCCCAGACATTTGCATAGCAGGTACCATACCTTTACCACACCCTAACCATACCTTTGCGTGAGGTGTGACACTGCAAAAGTATAAGGGGAGCACTGGTGTCCTTTTGTGAGTACAACCAGCACATAATATACCACAGTAAAAAAAGACAAACCTTATGCTTATACATTTACTAGAGTTTAACCCCAAGTGGCCTAGTTCCAGTTTTGGGGAGTTTCTTCTCCTTCATGCACAAGTAGATCATATGTTCCTACATACAGGATTTTAGTGGTCTTGCTGACTGAAGTTACAGTACCTTGGCAGTGGTATCTAGTGCATAATTCCTGAGCTTGAGGTTGGGATGTTGCACTTCATACAGAGTATACATTTTGAATTTGTGGATAGTTGAAAACTCGATAGAATAAACAAACAAGATAGGGATCAGTTGTTGGCTGAGTGGGTCATGATGTTGTGGCTTGAGAGGGTTGTGGGTGGCATAGGATAGCCCTCACCCTGTCTTCATATTCAATGACACCAAAAAATTCTTTAAAATGAAATTTGGACACCTTGACAAATGTTTGTCAAATCTATTCCCTGAAGCAGGAATATTATGATGAAAATGTGATGATCTTAGGGCAATATAATGGATGATCTGTCAAAACGAATTTTTTGTAAGTTTTGTAAATAATGTAGATCAAACTCTCCAAACATCAATTAAAGCACAGATATCTGTTTTCTTTTACATAATTTATAACATTTTGTAAAGGATAATACACAAGACCCAGGGTATTCAGCCAGATAAGCGTCATGGCCGTAAGCCTGAGACCATCATCTGGTCGAATATCCTGTGTCAACTGTATTATCTGACTTAGAGCCTACTTGACATTAAATTCTTGTTTTAATGCTAAATTTTTTTTTTTAAATTGAAAAGTTTCATGTAGAGACTTGAGGTAAAAATTTGGTCAGATCTGAATGTTTGTATTGGAGCAATAACTGTGTATTATTTAAAAGAAAGCCTGGTAATCCTTTTAAGAATGCCCAGACATTCTTAAAAATAATGCAAACTTACTGTTCACGGCAGTTATTCTTTTGAATAACAGCGATAGTGAAACAAAGGGAGTTGCTAGCAGTGTGTTTTAACATTATATTAACCCTTTGCCCTCTGATGTCAAAATAGTAAAGTTTTCAGCCACAGATATTTCCCATAATACAGTCTGAAATTTAACCAACTGTACCTTGTTTGACAGAGCTCACTGAGCTCTATCCATCAAGATATAATTGGTTAAATTCAAAGTTAAATTATTGCACACCAAACAAAATAAGAATAAGAACAGTATTTCTACTTTCCCAAAGGGTTAGAATTGTAAATATTGCATCTGAGATACATATTGTTACTGTATATATTATTTCCTCTTTTCTGTATTATCTTTTAGAGTATACTAATCATTTATTGCTGGTGTTTATATACAGAACTTCTTCGCTGACAGTAAGGTACAGTGTTCTCATGTGGAATAGTTTACCCAGGGCAGACCTATATTCTCAATCTCTGGATTCTTAGAATACCGTAATGACAGCTGCAGCTTTGATACCTTCTGTATGAAGACACTTGTTGGTATAACAATCTCCCAAATTTTCGTCTCCCTCAGGCAATACACTTAATCGGCAGCAGCTAAGTATTCTGAATATATTGTGGAAACAGAAAAGGAATATTTAAGTAGGCACAAGGCCAGATATAAACATGAGCAAAGTGAATAATTTTGAGTGGACAGTGTTGAATGGAAATGTTTTGTCTTTACTAACCCTTTTCTTGATATATCTCCCATTGGAGACCCTGGAGGTGAGCAGTGCTTGTTATCCCCCATCAATGAAGTTGGGAGGGGGATATTGAAATGGTGTTTGTCTGTCAGGCTGTCCATCACAAACTTTTCTGCTTAACTCCTTCTACAGTTTTCTGTGTATTTTCACAAAACATGGTCTGAAGTATCATTATCAAGTGTAGATGTGCATGTGGTAAGGAATTTTTGATGCAACAAATTTTGCATGGTGACTGTCCTTAGAAATAGCAAAATTTCCATCACAAAGGCTTGTTAGCTAACTCCTACATTTTTTATTGGATTTTACGAAATTTGGTCTGAAGTATCAGTATCAAGTGTAGATGTGCATGTGGTCAGGAATGTTTCGATGTGACAATTTTTGCGTGGTTATGGCCCTTGGAAATCGCAAAATTTCCATCACTAAGGTTTGTCTGCTTAACTCCTACGTTTTTTAGTGAAATTTTACGAAACTTGGTCTGAAGTATAAGTATCAAATGTAGATGTGCATGTGGTCAGGAATTTTCGATGCGACAAATTTTGAGTGGTTACGATCCTTGGAAATAGCAAAATATCCATCACAAAGGCTTGTCTGCTTAACTCCTCTTACATTTTTAGCTCAACTTTGGCGAAGCCAAATTTGAGCTTATGCCATGGCCAGTTGTCCGTCTGTCTGGCAACAATTCAATACGGCTCGGGCTAGAGGCCGTATTTATGAACCGATCTTTACGAAACTTCTTGGGTACCTTTGTTATGACCGTGGGACGAGAACAAGTGTTTTTGGGTCCGGTCCGAAATTCAAGATGGCTGCCAGCCGCCAATTTGTACTGACGATGCAGAAATCTGTTTTTTGCACAGAACTTCCATATGAAAGCGCTGATTTGAATAATTTTTTGTATGAATGTTTAGTACCATGGGATACATCACATATAATACGTTTTTTTTTCTCGTACGTAAATTATGCAAATTAGACTAACTTTGATGTATTTAGTATTACTTTCAGCACTCTCAGTGCAAATGCCAATATGGCTCGGGCTAGAGGCTGCATTTATAAACCGATCTTTACGAAACTTCTTGGGTACCTTTGGTATCACCGTGGGACGAGAACGAGTGTTTTTGGGTGAGGTCCGAAATTCAAGATGGCCACTGGCAGCCATTTTGTTCAAAATTAGGGGCAATCAGATTTTTGCGCAGAACTTCCACATGAACGCTCTGATTTGAATAATTTTGTGTGTGAATGTTTAGTACCATGGGATACATCACATATAATACGGGTTTTTTTCTCGTGCAGAAATTATGCAAATTAGATGAACTTTGATTTTTTCAGTGCTACTTACACACAGTAGGTACACATGTCAATACGGCTCGTGCTAGAGGCTGTATTTATCAACCGATCTTCACGAAACTTCTTGGGTACCTCTGCTATCACCTTGGGACGGGAACGAGTGTTTCTGAGTGCGGTCCGAAATTCAAGATGGCTGCCAGTGGCCATTTTGTACCGAAATTAGGTCTAATCAGTTTTTTGTACACAACTTTTATACGGCTCAGGCTAGAGGCCGTATTTATGAACCGATCTTTACGAAACGTCTTGGGTACCTTTGTTATCACCGTGGGATGAGAACGGGTGTTTTTGGGTGTGGTCCAAACTTCAACATGGCCACCAGCAGCCATTTTGTACCAAAATTAGTGCAATCAGTCTTTTGTACAGAACTTCTGTATGAAAGTTCTGATTTGAATAAATGTTTTTGTATGAATGTTTAGTAAAATGGAATACATCACATACAGTACAGGTTTTTTTCTCGTGCAGAAATTATGCAAATTAGATGAATTTTGATTTATTTAGTGCTACTTATACACTGTAACTGCACATGTCAATACTGCTCGGGCTAGAGGCTGTATTTATCAACTGATCTTCCAGAAACTTCTTGGGTACCTTTGTTATCACCTTGGGACAAGAACGAGTGTTTCTGAGTGCGGTCCAAAATTCAAGATGGCTGCCAGTGGCCATTTTGTACCGAAATTAGGTCCAATCAGTTGTTTGTCACAACTTCTATACAGCTCGTATTTATGAACTGATCTTCATGAAACTTCTTGGGTACCTCTGTTTTCACCTTGGGACAGGAATGAGTGTGTTTTAGGATGCCTTTGTTATCACTGTGCTATGAGAACAAATATTTTGGGGTTTAGTCAGAACCACTCTGGGACTCAAAAAATTTCTTTTCTAGTTTAGCATCTGACTGTCACCCACCTTTAGAATACTTTACCTATACATTTGTTACAGGCTACGGTCAGTATTTATGTACAGGCCTTTACAATACTTTATATGTACCTTTGTTATCGGGTCATTACCTAGATGTTTGTCATTGCTGTGTCACATACTATACATGTACATGTCTTGACAAGTTGAGCTACAGTGTCATTGACACTTTCATTGATTGGATTTTTACGAAACTTGTTCTGAAGTATCAGTATCAAGTGTAGATGTGGATGTGGTCAAGAATTTTTGATGCAACAAATTTTGCATGGTTATGGCCCTTGGAAATAGCCAAATTTCCGTCGCAAATGCTTATCTGCTTAACTCCTGCATTTATTATTGGATTTTTATGAAAGTTGGTGTGCAGTATGAGTATGATGTGCACATGTGCATATGGAAACTATGTTTCGATTCAAATAATGTTTCCAGAGTTGTAGCCCTTGACGACTTTGAATTTACCAAAATTGCAGGTTTTTGAAAGATATCTTCAGTTGCGATTAAAGAAATTAAATGATATTTGGTGAGTGACATTATTGGGTATGAATACTTGACCAGGTCGATAATGAGATTATTCCTATTATTAGTGCTGCCACGGTTATCCGGATAACCGGTTAACCTGTGGTTAAAACTTTGACCGGTCAAGAAAATGTTTTAACTGGTGAACCTTACATTCACTATACTCACCGTATATGTCCGTGTATAAGTCGCCCCCGTGTATACTATATAAGTCACACCCCAAACTCACACCTGGAATTCCTCCCTTTTGCCTAAAGCCCATGTATAAGTCACACCCACCCCCCCCCCCCCACCCCCCCACCCCCCACCCCATTTTTAAATATATGCAGTCAAAAAGAATTACTTGCAAGTTACGTTTTGCCAATTTGGGGCAGTTTGGGATGCAACGGAAATAGGTAAGTTTTGACGGGTTACCACGTGGTGAATAAGATAAAAGAATAAAGGAAAATTATTACTAAAGATTTAAAAAATACTCGCATTTATTTGTTTTTCGTTGTTTATTTATCACCCCAATGTCTTTCTTCATCCCTGTCAAGAAAATCCAACGCCTGTTTGTGACTGAAAGTTCATAGTTTCAGAATCAGAGCACCATTTGCGCCGTAACCTGCGCAGTTGTTGTGATTAAGTTGTTTTTTCCGGAACGCGAGAATGTTCCGGAAAAACCAATAAAAATACAACAAATGCACAGGTTACAGCGCAAATTGTTTTCAAATTGTTGTCCCACTTAAGCATTGTTGGTGCTATTGAAACTAACTTTACCTGGTGCACGTGTGCGTAATTTATAACCGGACATTACACATCAGTGAATTGGAGTTCATGGAATAAATAAATACGTCTCTCCAGGTATTGCTGGCAAACATTTTATGTGTTATTATTTATTTTTTCGTTGTTATTTTGATGACTTTGTATTTTTTATGGTTTCATCCATATTGGCCCCACAAACCTGTTGATTTCCGGTACACGCACTGATGTAAACACATGGGCGATTGAACAACAACGACTAAATAGAATACTTCTTTATTATTATTTATGGTCAATGTAAATAACATTGGCTGGCCCGATATAATAGTTACAGTTGAAGCAAGAACACACTACAAATATAGGTACCTTAAATGCGGTTAACCACGGTCAAACACGCTGGTTAACCGGTCAGAAAAAAGTCTTAACCGCAGCAGCACTACCTGTTATAACATAAAAGTCGGCTGGTGATGTGGATGCCGTTGGACTGTTTTGTTCAGAGTTTAAAATTCATGCGAGAATCCATAATCGATTAACTGCAAAGAAAACAATGAAAATCAACTTTGATTCTTGAAAATATGCTTTTGATTCTTGTCATAGATTCTGAAAGTGTCTTTAAAGACCTGGAGAATTTGACTTTTTCTTTGTTCCTCCAAGGGAAACACTTTGACTAAGCAAGGTACCAGAGATGTTCACCTCAGAAAAATATTTTCAGGGAACTTGAGGGTGATTTTCAGGGAAAATGGATGAATTTCAGGGAAACGCATGCACACGAATAATATAAGAACTAAAGAATTTGAGCTCTTGGGCCACCACTGACACCAGGTTGCACCCAGTGGTTAGAACAGTTTACAGGTCATATTTATGAAGGGATTTCATTGTAACTGGGTAGGATAACTCTGTAGAAGGTCTAGATGAGTACATCTCCTTTTGGTCGTGATCGGTCAACTGTGACGGCTGTGCAGGCCTGAAACCTGAAAACCTTTAGCTCAGTCTACAGGTCGTATTTATGAAGGGATTTAATTGTAAGTTTGTAGGATGACTCTGTATAATGTCTAGATGAGACTATCCTAGTTTGGTCGGGTTCAGTCAACTGGGACAGCCGCAGGGGCACATTATCTAGATTCCTTTAGCACAGTCTGGGGGCGTGGTGGCTCAGTTGGTAGAGGTGCAGGCTGCAAGCCGAGAGGTCATCAGTTCGAATCCCACCTGCAGCAACTGCGTTGTGTCCATGGGCAAGACACTTCACCCCCATTGCCCACGTGGGGGCACGGTGACGTTGTGTACTAAGGCGTAGTGCATGTCGATGGTGCACCTGTCTTCAACCAATGCTAACCCTGCTTGTGTGGAGTTGGTATGTTGGGGAGCTGACAGTTGCTCGCCGTTGCTTGGTGGTTCTCTCCGGGTACTCCGGCTTCCTCCACCCTTAAAACTGTTACGGTCATGGTTAGCCATTGTGCAGAAATATGTGACCTTAAACACCAATAAATAAATAAATTTAGCACAGTCTACAGCTTGCATTTGTGAAGGGATTTCATTGCAGATTTGTAGGATGACTCGGTATAATGTCTTGATGAGAATGTCCTATTTGGGCCGTGATCAGTTAACTGTGATGGCCCCACTGGCATGTGACCTAGATTTGTTTAGCACAATCTACAGTTCATATATCAGAGTTGGTTTCCGATCTGCAATTAAAGTTCCACTTAGCCAGCTGAAACCAAATTGGGCATGTGGGTTAGACATGATGATCATTGCTCTAAAGTTCAAGATCACAGTGACCTTGAACTTAATTTTTTTTTATCATTGTTGGTTTCTGCTCTGTAATTAAAGTTCTGCTTGGCCAACTAAAACCAAACTTGTCATGTGGATTAGGTATGATGAGAGGAAGAATACTATATACTTTGAGGTCATTGTACCTAAGATCAAGGTCACAGTGACCTTGAACTTAAACATTTACCAGAGTTGGGATCTCTAATTGAAATTTTGCTTGCCCGATTGAAACTAAACTTGGCTTATGGGTTGAGCATGATGTAAGGAAGTACCCTATTTATTTTGGGGTTAATGGGTCAAAGGTAAAGGTCACAGTTTTATCGGTCTGAGTTGGTTTCTGCTCTCTAATTAAAATGTTGTTTGCCTGATCGAAACTAAACTTGGCATGTGGATCGAGCATAATGAGAGGAAGAACCCTATGTATTTTTTAGGTCATTTTACCAAATGTCAAGGTCACAGTGACCTTGAAATTAAAAATTTTATCGGTCCCCATCGAAACCAAACTTGACATGTCATCAAATACAGGTAATCTTATCTGTATTATTTGAGTAAATACTACCAACAGTGGCTCTGTTAATTTAACTGGTTGATTTCTAGAAGCCACTATCATGGCTCTATTGAAAAGTGCTGGAAGCCAGTTTAGTGACTTCACACTGGATGCATTAGCTTCCTGTTTGCTCAGGAGCAGAAGAAAATTTGTTTTATAAAATTGTTTGGTTATAATTCCTTGGAGAATAAATTATAACAAAACAATTATTTATGAACAAAATCTTGCTAAACTAGGACTACTCTTGCTGGTAGCCTGGTATCTTTTTAAAAAAAAATACCCGTGTTTCAAATCACATTTAAAAATTAATTTAGCATTCAACCAGTTAATGTAAATAATTCAAGGTTACTGTATCAGGAGGATTTTTTTTTGGGGGGGGGGGGGAGGGGGTGGGGGGGGGGGGTGGGAGGTGGGGGTGGGGGGTTCTGGGGGAGGGGAATTGGTCACCCCTGGTGGTTACCCCTAGTTTCAGGAAAAAATTGTTAATTCAACTGCTCTGAAAGAAAACTAGTACTTGCTGTAGGAAATTCATCTCAGTTATTATGCAAAATAGAACCTCCAAATGAGTGGCCCACTTTTAGACTTGTATCACATCTCCACTAGTCACAAACTGGGAGCATATAGTAGCTGCTTTGTCCATCCATCTGGCAGGCAGCTCTTAGCAGAATTGCATTGTGTGGTTGTTTGTGTGAACAATCCAGTATTGTGGGGTTTTAGTTCACCTGTAGCTTAAGTGATCACTTTTTGTCCGTTGTCCATCCATCGTCCATCTGTCCGGCGTGAACTTTACATTATCGACTTCTCATAAACCACTGGGCCAAATTGCATATTCCTTATCATATGTCAATTCAAGTTTGTTCAAATAAAGTTGCCACACCCACAGGGGGCACTACAATGGGCATAACTCTGATAGTACCCATGTATTTAAAAAAAAAACCTTTTCCAGAATCTTTTAATATTTGATACACAACATCTCTAGGGGGGTGGGGGGTATGGGAGTCAGATTCAAGTTTGTTCAAATCGAGTCCCTGGGTTAATATTTGGGCTTCCTATAAGTGCTTGAATTTTAAATTTGTGCAGTATGAGGAAACTTCTTTAAAAATCTTCTTCAGATCCACCAGTCAGAATGGATTTATATTTGTTATACACCATCTCTAGGGGGATCAAATTCAAGTTTGTTCAAATCGGATTCCTGGGTTAATATTTAGTCTCTCTATTGGAGCCCAAAGTTTAACTTAGTGCAATATGAGTAAATTTCTTTAAAAATCTTCTTCAGATCCACCAGTGAGAAAGCTTTCATATTTGGTATACAACATCTCTAGGGGGGTCAGATTCAAGTTTGTTTCCCCGTGGGAACCCCGGGAAGTAAGCAGCACTTGTTTACTGTGGTAAACCAGTTCTGCTTTACTAGTAAAATAGGACCCAGTCACCAATGCTTGGGGTGAAAGTCCTCTAAAATGGGCAACATGTTGATCAACGATTGACTAAACTTGACTTCATCTCCATGTTGTGTCACGATTAGCCATAGTGCATAAATATGTGACGTTAACCACCAACAAACAAACAAACAAACAAACAATTCAAGTTTGTTCAAATCGACTGCCTGGGTTTATATTTGGACTTACTATGGGAGCCCAAATTTTAACTTAGTGCAATATGAGGGAATTTCTTTAAAAATCTTCTTCAGATTCACCAGTCAGAATCCTTTCATATTTGGTATACTACACCTCTAGGTGGGTCAGATTCAAGTTTGTTCAAATTGGGCCTCTGGGTTACTATTTGGGCTCTCTGTTGGATCCCAAGTTTTAACATAGTGCAATATGAGAGAATTTCTTTAAAATCTTCTTCTTCAGATTCACCAGTCAGAATCCTTTCATATTTGGTATACTACCTCTGTAGGTGGGTCAGATTCAAGTTTGTTCAAATCGGGTCCCTGGGCTTATATTTGGACTCCCTGTGGGAGCTCAAATTTTATTTTAACTTAGTGCAATATGAGGGAATTTCTTTAAAAATCTTCTTCTTCAGATCCAGCAGTCAGAATCCTTTCATATTTGGTGTACTACATATCTAGGTGGATCAGATTCAAGTTTGTTCAAATCGGGTCCCTGGGTTTATAATTTGGGCACTCTGTTGGAGCCCAAATTTTAACATAGTGCTATATGAGGGAATTTCTTTAAAATCTTCTTCAGATTCCCAGTCAGAATCCTTTCATATTTGGTATACTACACCTCTAGGTGGGTCAGATTCAAGTTTGTTCAAATTGGATCTCTGGGTTAATATTTGGGCTCTCTGTTGGAGCCCAAATTTTAACATTGTGCAATATGAGGAAATTTCTTTAAAAATCTTCTTCAGATCGACCACTCAGAATGCTTCATATTTGGTATACAGCATCTAGATCTAGGAGGGTCAGATTCAAGTTTGTTCAAATTGGATTCCTGGGTTAATATTTAGGCTCTCTATTGGAGCCCAAATTTTAACTTAGTGCAATATGAGGGAATTTCTTTAAAAATCTTCTTCAGATTCACCAGTCAGAATCCTTTCATATTTGGTATACTACACCTCTAGGTGGGTCAGATTCAAGTTTGTTCAAATTGGGCCTCTGGGTTACTATTTGGGCTCTCTGTTGGATCCCAAGTTTTAACATAGTGCAATATGAGAGAATTTCTTTAAAATCTTCTTCTTCAGATTCACCTGTCAGAATCCTTTCATATTTGGTATACTAACTCTCTAGGTGGGTCAGGTTCAAGTTTGTTCAAATCGGGTCCCTGAGTTTATATGTGGGCTCCCTATGAGAGCACAAATTTTAACTTAGTGCAATATGAGGAAATTTCTTTAAAAATCTTCTTCAGATCCACCAGTTAGAATGCTTTCATATTTGGTATAGCAAATCAGTAGAGGGGGTCAGATTCAAGTTTGTTCAAATCGAGTCCATGGGTTAATATTTGGGCTCCCTTTGGTGGAGGGGGGGGGGGGGGGGGGATGGTGTGCAGTGACATAACAACCCTTGGAAGTCTGTCAGTGCATGTTTACAGCTGATAGAATTGGAAGCAGTCAGGGTGACCTATGATAATAATCATCTGACATGGACACTGGAGTTATGAATAATTTCTGGACTTCATTCCTCTGTTGTGTTGATGAACCATGGCTAACTGAATATGATCCAAAATACTTCTTTGGGCCATTTTGTCAGGTGAGCAATTAAGGGCCCTTGGGGCCTCTTGTTTCTTCATTGTAGAGTTAATCGCTAATATTCACCCCAGGGAGTATTTTTTTTATTTTACCACACATTGATAATCTACAATTTCTCAAAATAGCATTTGTAGTTGAACAGGACATCACACACTGTAGATTTGTACAAGTAAAATACCCTGAAAGGGGAAGGGGGTTCTATACTGACGAAACTGTCCCGCAATAAATTGGATAACAAACTTGCACAATGTAGCTCTCATCAGTAGGACCATCTGTCCGTTCATCCGGCCCATAAATGTTATTCAATGGACCAATCTTGTTAATACTTCACATAATGGCTTCTTATCACTGGAAGATGTGTCATGAATGACCCTGACACAATGTCAAAGCTCTAAGGTCAAGGTCGTAGACCCTTCATGTGTTCGTTCATCCATTCTAACTTTGATCCATAAAACATTATTCAATGGACCAATCTTCATATTTTCCACAATGATTGCTTTGATCCAAAGTCATAGCTCCTAGGTCACAGTCACTGACCACTCGAGTGTTCTAACTTTGTCCGGTGCATAAAAATTGATTTAATGCGCCAATCATTTTCATATTTCACTTAATGATTGCTCATAACTGAAGTGTATGTCGTGACCATTAGGCAAGGCCATAACTCCCAAGGTCAAGGTCATAGACCATTCATCCATTCTAAATTTATCCACTTAAAAAATGATTCAGTGGGCAAATCTTGTCCATACTTTGCTTGCTAATGACTCGAGGGTGTGTCATGACCTTGACCCACGTTCATAACTTCAAGGTCAAGAGCACACTGTCCATCTTTTTAACTTTGTCTGCCCCTTTAAAATATTTTTGAACTGACAGATCTTGTTCATACGTCACACAGTGTTTGCTCATGACTCAAGTGTGTATCATAACCTTGACCCAAGATTATAACTTAAAGGTCACATACTATCCACCTGTCATAGCATACAACAAAACAAAACAGTATTTACAGGCATGCAAACAATCTATTTTCACTGATATTTTGACAGCTACACTTGTTTGATTCTCCTTTGTATTACTGTACAGCCTCCATGGACTGACTGTAATCCACACATTGGCAGTGATGTCCACGCAAAGGTTTCTTAGGTAATAAAAATCATCATCAGCAAAATTTGAGTAAATGAAGCACCGGGATGTACCTGGTGCTTCATTAAATAAATGTTTGATGATTAGTCCTATAATTAGTGTTTGGAATCTAATATTATTGTGTTCGTGGAAATATTGCCCATCCGTGGAAAGTGACCAGCCCATGGCAGCTGTACTGTACATATTATCACTGTCATGCCTTATCATTTCTGGTTTATATTCTAGGAGTCTTGATTGCCCACGAGGGGGCACGGTGGCGATGTGTACTAAAGCATACTGCACGTTGATGGTGCACCTTTCTTCAACCAATGCTAACTCTGCTTGTGTGGAGTTAGTACTTTGGGGAGTCTGACAGATGCTCGCCATTCCTTGGTGGTTCTCTCTGGGTTCTCTGGCTTCCTCCACACGTAAAACTGTCTGACACAAGGTGACCCTGGCTGTCAAAAGTGTCTGTAACCCCCAATAAATAAATAAATTCTAGGAGCATCCTTCACCTCTACTGATATTTCTTGTTCCCTCTGTGAAACTAGAAATTTAACCAGTTCATTCTTGTTTGACAAAGCTCATTGAGCTCTGTCAAACAAGATTGAATTGGTTGAATTCCTGGTTGCTTAATTGGAAAGTTCGCTGCTTGAAATTTGCTGTGTCATGACCTTATATGCTATTTTGTCATCAGTGTATGCATATATAAGGGTTGTGTGTTTTTTGACACACAATATGTATGTTTAATGTTAAAAGATGCACTAGTAAATGCTTTTTATACTAAACATTTTTTTCTTGTAGTTTGCACTGCCACCAAAATATTATTTTTATACACCCGTTAAAAAATGGGATGCATTATGTGACTGGTCTGTCCATTTGTCCATCCATCTGTATGCCCATCTGTCTGTCCATGAAATTTTTGTCAGGAAGTTTTCTCAGTTGTCTTTCAACCAATGTTTTCCAAATTTGGCTTGAATAATAATAGGGTTTCTGCTAGGGGAAAGGAAATGAGGCCATTTGCGTGGCGACCATGGTCGGCCCGTGGTAGAAAAATTTTGAATTCCGGAATCCCAAAACCCCTATTTCCTTACATCTGAGAGCATATTTTGCGTCTTTTCACGGAGATCTATCTGTCCGATTTTACACATTGACAGCCAGTAATTTCCGATGAATAAGACGTAAATAAGAGAAAATGGTTGCTCAACCGAAAAATCATTCGTAGTATACGTGACTTTCTATTTGCCCAGGACGTTTCGTCCCAATAAAACTGTCAAGCTTTGGCATTTTCATTGGGACTAAATGTCCAGGGCGAATAGAAAGTGTGAGTAGGAAGGGAAGATTCGCCCATAATTTAAAAATTCAATTTTAAATTAGGGACGAAATGACGCTTGTGAGATATTTTAGCAGACACAAGCACTGCGCAAAAATCTCATTGCACGTGCATGGTACAAATTTTGATGCTTGCCTCCGCTGTGAAAACAAATACTAAAGTAGACTTGGGTTCGGTAAATCTCTACTTTAGAAAAACATTGCGGGTGAAATAGCTAGGATCTTACCAATTTTTCTCGACAAACACACCAGATTTAAATCTGTGCAGAATTTCTGAACTCTTGATTCTCACGGTCAAGTCAAAAAAAGACAGAGGCTGGTCTTCTGTGTTTTCTGATTCCAATTGGTTAATCCCGGTCACATGAGGCCTCAGAGTGGTGGAATTCGTCTTCACAACTGGAACAGGTTCCGGAGAGTTCTGGAAGTCTTTTCTTGTTCACAGACTGTCTCTGATGTCGTCACGCGAGTGGGATTATATAGCAATTCTACAACAATACTCGATATTACTAATGTTTGATGTCTTTGATGTTGAAAAACCGCTTTGAAATCAATTACTCTCCAGGTGCTGCGACGGAATGGTGGAATGGACATGCGTTTTGTTTTCAATGAAATATGTGTACAGAAATCAGCAAAAGAAGTTTAGAAATGGCAATTCTGCAAGCTAGGAACTAAATGTATTCTCGGGGGACAGGCAGATCAATGCGAATTTCAAAGATTCTGTTATGTCGGGAAGGTGACCTGGCGGGGCAATGCAGCCGTTTGACGGACGCTGTGCCAGTATAGCAGAAACCCTGATAATAACCACAATAGGTACCTGTGCATCTACGATATTGAGGATGATTAGATTAACCCTTCCAAAGTTATGGCCCTGTGGACTTAAAATTTTCACTGCTCTCTGAAGTCTGTATTGTCCGGAAGTTTTCTCAGTTATCTTTCAACCGATCTTTTCCAAACTTGGTATGAATAATACTCAAAATAGGAACCTGTGCACCTGCAATTTTGAGGATGATTGGATTAACGCTTCCAAAGTTATGTCCCTATGGATTTGGAATTTTCACTGCTCTCTAAAAGTCTGTAAACTTTTTTTTTTGTCAGGTGGTTTTCTCATTCGTGTTTTAACTGGTAGAATGCTGGAAGCCCATATTTGGGCTTTACTTTGAAGTACAGGTTCCACAACCTAAAGGCCTCGATTTCAGGAGATGTGATTCGCTTTATCTTTGAAGTAAAATTATTTGGTCTGTTAGGATTTGCCTTGCAGGCCTGGCATTTTCAGGGGAGCGATTTATTCGCTCGCCTACTGCTCGCCTTAAAAAAAATTCAGGAGGGCGAAAACTAGCCCTCCTGGCCTTAGAAAAAATGATTACATAACCGCCTATGCCTAAAACCCACATCTTTTAAGATCTCTGTTACATGTATGTTAGTGGTCTCTGTAAGACGGCCACACTGGCCCTCCCACATATCCGGGCCTTGTCAAGGCCCGGAGGTGTGGGAGGGGCAGTGTAGCCGTCTCACAGAGACTACCTTGTTAGCAGCATCAAATAATAACCTGTACAAAGCCCACTTGGCAGAATTCATTAACAGTAAAACTTCATTTTGCAATTTTAGCTTTTGTAAGCTTGAAGAGATCAAATCGCTCGCCTACGCCAGACGAGGGGAGCGAGTTTTAGCCCTCCTGCATTTTTTAAGAATGCCAGGCCTGGCCTTGTCACAATTTATGGGAGAGTGCCTGTTGGCACTCTCCCATAAATTGTAACAAAGCAAAGACATGTGAACACATTCTGATGACCAAAAATAATTTAGCACTCTACCAGTTAACCGATCATCTCTGAACTTGGCATGAATAATAACCACAATAGTAACCTGTGCACCTGTGTTTTGGATCCTCATCTAATTAACCCTTCCAAAGTTATGGCCGAGCAGACTTGGCTTTTTCTTTCGGAAGAAAAATTGCTACAACTCTAATTGCTCAATGGGTGTATCTAGCCACTTTGGGCATTGCTCTTCTTTGAATAATGCATCTTGTGCCCTTATAGGTTTTTCTCATTTCCAACCTTGTTATTCGAGTTGTGAGGAAGTCAAACTCGACTTATAGTTTTATGAATGGCGGGCGGACGTAAACAGTTGGTTTCCAGATGATAACTTGATAATGTTGGACCCACATTCATGAAACTTTATGGGTAGGTTGACATCGGTGAGAGGAAGAACCATATTTATTTTCGACTCGCTAGATGAAAGGTCAAGGTCACAGTCACCTTCAACATATAAATCATAAACAATTGGTTTCCGGATGATAACTTGACTATGGTTCAACCCACATTCATGAAACTTCATATGTAGATTGGCCTTCAAGAGAGAAAGAACCCTATTTATCTTGGACTCGCTAGGTAAACGGTCAACGTCACAGTGACCTTCAACATAGTAAATCATAAACAATTGGTTTCCGGATGATAACTTGACTATGGTTCAACCCACATTCATAAAACTTCATATGTAGGTTGGCCTTCATGAGAGGAAGAACCCTATTTATTTTGGACTTGCTAGGTCAAAGGTCAAGGTCACAGTGACCTTGAACATTGTAAATCATAAACAATTGGTTTCCGGATGATAACTTGATAATGGTTCGACTCACGTTCATGAAACTTCATAGGTAGGTTGGCATCAGTGAGAGGAAGAAACATATTTATTTTGGACTCGCTAGGTGAAAGGTCAAGGTCACAATGACATTCAACATATAAATCATAAACAATTGGTTTCTGGATGATAACTTGATAATGGTTTGACCCACATTCATGAGACTTCATAGGTTGGCCTAGGTGAGTAGAAGACCCTATTTATTTTGGACTCGCTAGGTCAAAGGTCAAGGTCACAGTGACCTTGAACATAATAAATCGTAAACAATTGGTTTCCAGATGATAATTTGACAATGGCTCCACCCACATTCATGAAACTTCATAGGTAGGTTGGCATTGGTGCAAGAAAGAGCCCTATTTATTTTGGAATCACTAGGTCAAAGGTCAAGGTCACAGTTTTTTTTATTAGTTTGGTCATTAGTAATAGTCTTCTTCCTAATCAATATTTACTACATGTGTGAATGTGAGGTAGATTTTTCTTTTTTTCACTCACAGACATGGGCATTGGTATGCTTGTCTGTGTGTGTCAGTTTGAACAACAGTAAAAATAAACTAGAAATCACTGTCAGACCATTAGAATTTCAGATTGTGGCATATTGAACAATCTATAGGACTGACTGTGCCTTAAGAGTTAAATGTGTTATCGAGTAAATCATTTAATCAATCCAGTTATCAACTAATCTTGTAATTAGATCCAAAGAAAAATTCTCTTAGCTGATATGAAGATTCTTTTATTATACTATTATACATTTAATCAGAATAGCTTACAAGGAAGTTTGAATTATTTGGATCAAGAAAAAGTATTGATGGAAGGATTATTAAAATCATTGACATGACGACAGATATTGTCTGCTATGGCATATAAAAGTTCCAAGAATGACGGCAACCTTAATTGGATCTGTGTATTAACAGTTGTATCATCACTCTTTTTCTGTATAAATATGCCTGTGCAAATCAGAAATCCAGGCAACTTGAAAAGGGTCACCTTAATTACTGTTGGGCAACTCTTGTTTTAGATATCTCTCGTTCCAATCCTTTTGAGCTAAGGAGTCAGGGAATGAAACATAGTTTCTGTGAATGTATTGCCTACAAGGGCCATTGATGCAAAAAAGGACACTCGACAAACAGAGAATAACTTCTTAAATCGTTGTTACAAGGTTGGGTCAGAGCTGGGTTAATATACCAATAACATGATTTTGGAGGGCGCTACGATTTATTAACAGCCCAACAGGAATGATTAACAGCCAGAGGATCCATTAACAGCCCGAGACGAAGTCGCCCAACAAAATCTTGTTATTACTATTATTACCACTTCAGAAATGGTTAAATCCAAAGATTATTCATCAAGATCACTTGATTGTGACATCCCGACACATGTGTCGTCTGTTTCTAGATAAACAAAACGTCATGTGGTCAATCACATGATAGCCTAATTTAAATATTTTTGTTTGCCACCAAAATATGACACAAAAAAATTGGCCTTCTCCCGAAATCTGCTAACAAAAACCTAAGGTAATGAATTAATTACACTCACCTTGACAATTTGAATGCTTCATCACCGAAGTAATGGGGAAATCACACAAATTTCATGTGTTTTTTTTTTAACATTCATTGCAGTTAAGTGCATTTCATCATCTCGGAACCAGTGGCACGTTTGGTATGACAGATTAAATAAACTAACTGGAGCCAGGCTGTTAATGCAACATTTAGCTGGAACACACAACTTCCGGTTTGAGTCTGTGCATTATGCACTTTTACCGTAAAGGTAAAATTGTGTTAATATATAAGAGAACACACGCTAAAGAGGTAATAAAGTTTGGTAGCATAAAGAATGCACAAGGTCCAGAAGTTTGTATTTTTGCTTTAAAAAAAAAGAAAAGAAAAGAAACAGACTGGTTTAAGGTTCTATATAAGGCAATTAAAATAAAATGTCTGGGTTCTCAGGCAATTATTCCCAAAAAAGATGATGAGGGAAGGAGGCTTTTTATTTTTATTTTATAAATCTCAAAAACATACCTCAAATTAACATAATTCTGTTCTTTTCTTTTAATATATAAAAGCTTCATACATGTCCATGTTTTATAATCAACCGACTTCTTTAGTACTAGTCTATAGTATACATATAAATGTGTTCCACGGGTCATTCATTTAATGACCTCATTCTGGTATTAATTCAATGGATTATATCATAAACCTTCAATATTTTATATTGAAGGGTTATGATATAAACAATTAAAATTAATCCCAGAATGAGGAATTATTCCACAATATACTTCCCGACTAGTTCTCCGATTGCAGCTGTGGGGAATATTTGCTGTTCTCTCCCCATCATATTTCGAGACAAATATTTTGGGGGAAACATTTGTTGCCTGTTTCAGTATCACCAATTTTCCAAATGGTTTGTCAATCAAAAGTTTATTAAAAATATCATTTACAGGCATTTCTGCGTCCACCCACCCATATGCAGTATAGTCTAAAATTTTCTTCAACCCAAACGCAATACAAACACTGAACAATAACATATTTTTCTTCATTTAAAAATAAGAATGTTACTAATTTTAGATATGAAATATCCAGATGTTGTACAGTGCTACTGTAATAAATCTGGTGCTACTATCATAAACCTTCTTGTATATTAACACAAATTGATCAAATGACCAGAAAATAAGTACCGGCATTACATTGTGTGCTGATTTGCAATCATGATAACAAACTTTATATTTTTTGGCAATAAAATTTTTTTATGCAGCGGGTTTTAACTGACGCGCGCGTTGCCTGAGAACCCAGACATTTTTTTTTAATGGCCTAAGTAATGGGAATTTTTTTCTGAAAATAGGTGACATGTTACTTTTGATGACATCAAACATTTAAAAAATGTGATACTTTTTCATTTTTGCTGTTCAAAACTGCAAAGCATTGTTCATAAATACGGATGGACAGTAAAAAAGTGACAAATTATTATTTGGATTTTCCTAAAGGGAAAATCTATTTGTTATTGCAATGATTTTTTTTTTTTTTTTTTTTTTTATTATTAGCTCAACTTTGGCAAAGCCAAATTTGAGCTTATGCCATGGCCAGTCATCCGTCGTCCGTCTGTCCATCTGTCTGTCAGCAATTCAATACGGCTCGGGCTAGAGGCCGTATTTATGAACCGATCTTTACGAAACTTCTTGGGTAACTTTGTTATGACCCTGGGACGAGAACGAGTGTTTTGGGGTCCGATCCGAAATTCAAGTTGGCCGCTGGCTGCCATTTTGTACAGACTTAGGTGAAATCAGATTTTTGTGCAGAACTTCCATATGAAAGCGCTGATTTGAATAATTTTTTGAATGAAAGTTTAGTACCATGGGATACATCACATATAATACAAGTTTTTTTCTCGTACGTAAATTATGCAAATTAGACTAACTTTGATGTATTTAGTGTTACTTTCAGCACTGTAAGTGCAAATGCCAATACGGCTCGGGCTAGAGGCTGTATTTATAAACCGTTCTTTACGATACTTCTTGGGTACCTTTGGTATCACCGTGGAATGAGAACGAGTGTTTTGGGGTGCGGTCCGAAATTCAAGATGGCTGCCAGTGGCCATTTTGTACCGAAATTAGGTCCAATCAGTTGTTTGTCACAACTTCTATACAGCTCGTATTTATGAACTGATCTTCATGAAACTTCTTGGGTACCTCTGTTTTCACCTTGGGTGCGGTCCGAAATTCAAGATGGCCGATGGCAGCCATTTTGTACAAAATTAGGTGCAATCAGATTTTTGCACAGAACTTCCATATGAAAGCGCTGATTTGAAAAAATTTTTGTGTGAATGTTTAGTACCATGGGATACATCACATATAATACGGGTTTTTTTCTCATGCAGAAATTATGCAAATTAGATGAACTTTGATTTTTTCAGTGCTACTTACACACAGAAAGTACACATGTCAATACGGCTCGGGCTAGAGGCTGTATTTATCAACCGATCTTCACGAAACTTCTTGGATACCTTTGTTATCACCTTGGGACGAGAACGAGTGTTTCTGAGTGCAGTCCAAAATTCAAGATGGCTGCCAGTGACCATTTTGTACCGAAATTAGGTCTAATCAGTTTTTTGTACACAACTTCTAAACAGCTCAGGCTAGCAGTCTAGAGGCTGTATTTATGAACCGATCTTTACGAAACTTCTTGGGTACCTTTGTTATCACCGTAGGATGAGAACGAGTGTTTTTGGGTGTGGTCCGAAATTCAAGGTGGCCACCAGCAGCCATTTTGTACCAAAATTAGTGCAATCAGTCTTTTGTACAGAACTTCTGTATGAAAGTTCTGATTTAACTGGTAGAGTGCTGAATTATTTTTGGTCATTAAAATTTGTTCACATATGTTTGCCTTGTTACAATTTATGGGTGAGTGCCAATAGGCACTCTCCCATAAATTGTAACAAGGCAAATCCTTACAGACTAAATAATGTCACTTCAAAGGTGGTATGAACAACATCCACAAAATATGAAGCCTTTAAGTGCTGGTACTGACACTTCCGAGTAAAGCCCAAATATGAGCTTCGAGCACTCTACCAGTTAAATAAATTTTTGTACGAATGTTTAGTAAAATGGAATACATCACATACAGTATGGGTTTTTTTCTCGTGCAGAAATTATGCAAATTGGATGAATTTTGATTTATTTAGTGCTACTTATACACTGTAAGTGCACATGTCAATACAGCTCGGACTAGAGGCTATATTTATCAACCGATCTTCCCGAAACTTCTTGGGTACCTTTGTTATCACCTTGGGACGAGAACAAGTGCTTCTGAGTGCGCTCCAAAATTCAAAATGGCTGCCAGTGGCCGTTTCGTACCGAAATTAGGTCTAGTCAGTTTTTTGTCACAACTTCTATACAGCTCGTATTTATGAACTGATCTTCACAAAACTTCTTGGGTACCTTTGTTTTCACCTTGGGACAGGAATGAGTGTGTTTTGGGGTGCCTTTGTTATCACTGTGCTATGAGAACAAATATTTTGGGGTTCAGTCAGACCCACTCTGGGACTTAAAGATTTCTTTTCTAGTTTAGCATCTGACTGTCACCCACCTTTACAATACTTTACCTATACATTTGTTACAGACTACGGTTAGTATTTTTGTACAGACCGTTACAATACTTTATATGTACCTTTGTTATCAGGTCATTACCTAGATGTTTGTCATTGCTGTGTCACATACTATACATGTACATGTCTTGACAAGTTGAGCTAGTGTCATTGCCACTTTCATTATTATTATTCTTCCACACTTTTTATTTTCACTATTTCTCGAAAATGCTCTTAACAGTTTTTTTTAAAGTTTCTGTACTCATAAAGGGTCATAAGTTGTAACTAATCGTCATATTCCCATTTTTCTGAAAATGTTTTAGTTAACCCTTTATGCCAAAAAACAAAAAAAATATTCGGCAGCTCATATCTTTGGACTGGAAAGGGCGATTGACTTGAAATTTTCTCAGACATCTCAGCAATACACCCCTCTTTCAGCATATGGTACAAAAATGTAACGAAAAAAAAAATTCAAAATTTGACCATTTTTTAACTCATTCTCGGGACAGGGATATGCTGAACCATCTAAGATGGCTTAGATATGAAGACTGCATCACCGAATTGTAAAAACCATCGAAAAAAAATTTCGATTTGAATTTCCGACAATCCAAAATGGCGGCCGAAAAATCAAATTTTTATTTTCGGTTATTTATGCGTTTCAGACCATTTGGAGATGAAAAAAAAATTTTTTTTGCACCAGAAAAATTTTCGGTTTGGAAAGTCGGAAATTTTTGTTTCGACCGGGCTACTTTGCCGTCACAGTACTCAACAAGGGGGATGATTTGAAAGCTTCTAAGGGTAGAAATGTTGAAGTCACAGTGTACATGAACAGTTATCGTCTTTTGGAATTGGAGTTGTTCTTCGTTTGGCTTCTGCTAGCAGTCAAACATGGCTTCGGGACACTGTGACCAAAAATTGAAAAACATTTTCTTGGTTTTTTTTTTACTTTATTATGTCTAGATTCATTATTTCTCATAAATAAAAACTATCAATGATGGCCATGAGTCCTAATAAATAAAACCATCAGTATTTGGGGCAAAATGTTTCTTGTTGGGCAAAAACGCCCAAAAACGCCTAAACCTTTATAGGCCAATATCTCATGAAGGAAAAAAGCTATCGACTTAATTTCTTGACAGACTTGTCAGAATTACTCTTGTCTAAAACAAACATAATCAGTATTTTTTTCCATTTTTTATGTTTTCTGCCAACATTTTTCAGAAAATGGAAAGTTATCTAGAAAATCGGCCATTTTGGATTGAAATATCGAGATTTAAATATAATGAGCCCTCTAAAAGGGATCCAAATTGAAGGCAGTAATACCGCTTTATAAGAAAAATAGAAAGAATTTCATTTCGATTTTTCGTTAATCCAAAATGGCGGCCAAAAATCTAAAAAACTTTTTTCGTTTTTTATTTTTTTTTATTTTTACACTGAAAATTTTCGGTCTGCTTCGGGCTTTGAAATTTTCGACCAAAAGTCGGAAATTTTTGTTACGACCGGGCTACTTTGCCGTCTGAGTACTCAACTACGGGGATGATTTGAAAGCTTCTAAGGTTAGAAATGTTGAATTCACAGTGTACATGAACAGTTATCGTCTTTTGGAATTGGAGTTGTTCTTCGTTTGGCTTCTGCTAGCAGTCAAACATGGCTTCGGGAAACTGTGACCAAAAATTGAAAAAAATTTTGTTTTTTTTTTACTTTATTATGTCTAGATTCATTAGTTCTCATAAAATAAAACTATCCGCATATTGCGGAAAATGTTTTTCCAGCCAAAAATGCCCAAATACGCGGGAGCCGATATCCTTGGACTGGAAGGGGCGATTGACTTGAACTTTTCACAGGAATGACTGTAATACACTTCTCTATTAATCAAGGGCACAAAATGGTAGTTGGTTAACACCTTTCTGCCAAAACATTTCACGAAACCAAAAAAAATTCAAATTTTTATTTGGTACCGAGCCCCCTTAGGACTTGCTGAGTAGAACAGTGAGTAAAACCACTAAGGAAAATCCTGTGTATTGTTCCGTAGGTTCAATCACTTCCTCTAGTTTTGTTTAGATTTTTGATGACATTGAAAATAATCTTTCACCTATTTTCAAGCTAACCATCTGTTACTTTTATTGCACCGTAATTATGAGTGAATTATTGGTCAGTACAGTGGGGCCCACTTAATTCTGTATCTTTTAACTGAATAACTCTGTAAACTTACAAACACCAAACCATTTACCATAATTGCCTAAATGCAAGGTGTCCAGAGTGTAGCACTTGCTAGATAATATACACTCAGTCTATAGTCTTTACTAGCCAGTTCAAAGATAATAGCGAGCCTTGCCTCCTCAAAACCTTTATCAAGATGCGCGGTTGTAATCCAGTTATAGTAAAATATTCAGAAGAAACAAGAATAATTGACGACTTGGGTGACATGTGTTAGTCACTTGATTTGCTAATCTTTTAGGACTGAGGATTACATGTTTTTTTGAACTACCATTTTCAACATCATTCATGTTGAATTTAATATGAATATCAATTATCATTTCAAGCCTGGAAATAAGCAGACTGTCATCTGCAGAATGAGGTCCCCATAGGTGAATTTGGTGATCCTCCACAGTAGGGTAGCATCACTAAATTTACCCTCTGTGAACCTCAATCGAAATCAAGGTCTCAAACTTAAACAGAAAGCGGTACCCAGAGCATAAATTGGCCCACTGTATGGGATAGCATCAGCAAATTCACCCTCTGCCTACCTCATTCTGCAAATGACAGATTGCTTATTTCCATGCTTGTATCCTTTATTTGTGATGAAATGATAGCGGATATGAGATTTCTCCACACAGCCCCATCTTAAAGACAGTGTTTGAGTAGGTATTTATTCATTTATTAACAACACTTTCGTCAGCCAGGGTCACCTCATGTCAGAGTTTGAGTAGGTATACACGTCCAACAACCCTTTTCATGGGAAGCAACTGTGTCACAAATTATGTGCATATCAATGGTATTAATGGTCCGATCTCCCCAATTCAGCCCTCAAATTTACATTGAACTGCCTCTTCTGTTACTTCTTATATTGACGCCATCTTTTGACTGTCTGTATTTCTTATTATCCCCCCGCAAGGGAGGGATATAGCAAAGAGCTCTGTCCATCTGTCCTGTCCATCTGTCTGGCCATCCAACCATCCATCCATCCGGAGTTTGTTTATGGCATAACTTGAACAATAATTAATAGATTTCAATTCTTTTTGGTATATGTCCCTATAGCACCAATGTCAACGTCAGGTTCGATGACTGCCGATATCTTGAAATTTATGGGAGTTATGACCCTTTGTTATAAAAATATCCTGTTTATGGCATAATTTGAACAAAACTTAACAGATTTCAATTCTCTTTGGTATATGTCTGCATCAAGTTCGATGACTAGAAAAATCCAATGAAAATTAAAGGAGTTATTGCCCTTTGTTTAATAAAAAAAATATTGTGTAATGCTTGTTTGTGTCATAACTTGAACAATAAATAATTAATATTGTGTAATGCTTGTTTGTGTCATAACTTGAACAATAAATAATTAATGATGACAAAATGATAGCTGCAGTCTGCAGCCAAACGGCTGCAGACTGCAGTTAGTATTTTATCCTCCCTGTATATTGATATTGGACTGACCCATCGTACTGTAAGTGTACATAAAAGTGATCCCATTCTAGGAAACGAGGGTTCAAAATGTTAAGAATTAATGTTTATTTGTGTACAAAATACATTGAGTAAACATGGGATGTATGGGTGGGTGGATCTTCATGTTCCTGACTTTTTTGGCCTGTGGTGCTCAAAATATGTGAGAAAAGTAAACAAATGATAACATTCATGTTATTATCCCAGCTGATGTGTTTAAACATTTAATTGCTTATTAATCTACTTGTGATCCTTAGTACCAAAGACTTACTTAATTGTTTGTTATTCCGTTTGTCATCTGTAATGCCAGAAAACTGACTTTTCCAGTCAGCGATTATCTGAGTCAGTGTTGGCAACAGAGTAGTTTTTACTAGGTGGTATGCCATATTACACAATGTAGGCTCATTGTGCAATCTGGACAATTCTAGGGCTCCCACCGCTAATGCCTAAGTTTGCCTAGATCACTTCTTTATTGAGATAGGCTATTAAGCAATTTTTTGGTTCAGTTTCATTCCCAAAAGAGAAAACTGAACCCTCGCAGATGCATAATACCGTGATTTTGGTAATTTGACATTTTCCCAACTCCCGATGCTATTTTGACTCTGGATCACATTTATTTATTTATTGGTGTTTAAGGTCACATACTTATGCACAATGGCTAATCATGACCGTGACAGTTTTACGGGTGGAGGAAACCGGAGTACCCGGAGAGAACCACCGAGCAATGGCGAGCAGCTGCCAGCTCCCCAACATCGTAACTCCACACTGCAGCACAGGCTGGGTTCGATTGGTTGAAGACATGCGCACCATCGACATGCAGTATGCCTTAGTACACGGCGTCATCGTGCCCCCTTGTAGACAATTGGGGTTAAGTGCCTTGCCCAAGGACACAATGCGGGAGTCCGAATCGATTGCTCAGACGGTCACCCATCCGAGGACTAACCGGGCTTGACGTTGCTTAACTTTGGTGAACTGACGAGAACCAGTAACCGCAACGTCACCGTGCCCCGGATCACATTGATAGCAGTATCAATATACAGAGGGATGCTTTTAGCATTAAAAAATGAAAATAATCCAAAACATTTCACAAATAAGAGCATGGATTACATAACTTGTTTTTGTTATTCATTGAATATGTTGGAAATAGTTGACATACCAGACAGAAACAAGCTTGATTTTTTTGCTATCGCAAATTGTAGTAGTAATCATTTAAAAGTATTTTTGAAAATGAGTATCGCATATTTAAAATCAATATTAAGAGGGATTAACTAACATCAGTTCATATAAAGTGGAAAAAATATTCAATTTCCTGAATTTTCAACATGTTAATCTTCAAGAAAAAACCCATTGTATGATTTGACTCTGACTGTTTATTATCATTAATGTCAGACAGTTCATACATAGAGCCAACCAATCAAATTCTTCAGTTAACAAAAAAAGAGGAAATTCTCTGCTATTTTTCTATAATAAGCAATGCAGCAGTTCTATTGGCTAGGAACAATCACTGTGCATGCTTCCTTTCAAGTTCTTGTTCCTTTGCATGTTTTGAATTGCAAATCCATTTAATAAATAAAACATGCATCAGCTTTGCCATCAAGGTCAAGGCACATGCATCCGACACATTGCTGTACAAAATTTAAGTTGTTTCACCTTTCAACACTTTATGGTTTGCGATTTTTCCCTCATATGCTCTGACCAAATTTTATTACCTGCCCCACCCTCAATGCACATACAAACAGAATGGATGGTGGAATAATTTAAGGTCGAATACCGAACTGAACCAAAACCATGATTTTCATAGAAAAAATACTGTTACCAACACCAAACTATAAATGTCAGTACTGCCTATCTCTTCTTCTTTACTCACAACTTTTACATGCTTTTTTGAAAGACGATCCTGAAAGTACCCTCATACATTTCAGCCCCTTCAGCCCCCCTCCCCCCCCCCCCCCCCCTCCGTTCAAAGTCACTCCATTGTACCTGGTAGCGATATCTACTGGTCAAATGTACTTTGTTTCAAATTTACAAGTATTGTGGAGCAAACTTAATTGGATATCTCATAATTGAAAAACCCAGTTCTTTGAATATAACTTCCAAACACAAAACCATTTATCATACTTTTAGCACAAATGTGACCTGTTATTTGCATATAGGTTGTGGAGTAAACTCCTCTTAATTGAATGAAAAAACATAAAACCTTGTAATATGTCAAAAATTACTCCGACAATCATTCATTTCTCCTAAATTCTGTTAACCCTTTACCTAACATGAAAAGCAGACAACACTTGCCAAAAAAATTCTTGAATAATTAATTTTTTTCATTTTTTTGTCTCAAAAACATAGGTTATGACCCCTCATTGGAAAGAACTTGACAGATTCACAGATTAATTTTACGTAAATAGCTACCGTATATACATATGTACAGTTGCAGATGACTTAACAGTGTTTCTATATTATTGTTGGCTGCCTGTACAGCATCCTACCAATTGAGTTCTTAACCCTTTACTTACATGAAATTAGTTATTCACTTGCAAAAAAAATTATTGAATAACTGATTTTTAAAATTTTTTTTCTCAAAAACATAGGTTTTGAACCCTCATTGTAACGTGCTCGATGAGCTCGTTCCAAAGAAGGGTCATAATCTATGTATTTGAGACAAAAAATGAAAAAATAATGAAAACTAATTGGCGATTTTTTGTGAATAGAACTGGCCAGTTTTTATTTGTTACGTTGGGTGAAGGGTTAATTGAGTGATTTTCAATGGAAAAGTGGCTATTCAATTAACAGGGTTCCATTGTATCTTCTTTAGACTTAGACTAACATCTTCAGATGTTTTTTAAATAAACATATGATGATGATTCTGTATAACAGTTCTCTAATAACCTTTGACTACCTCCTAACCAGTAACAGACAGGTGTGCTACAGATAAGCTGGAAGGTTTTTTATGCAGATCAAAGCTGATATGACAGACAAGTTAGCAAAACCCACTGTAATTGCACCATTAGTAATGCATCTTGTTTGAAACATCAACTTCTTCAGAGAAACTAGAAGTTGTGATAATTTTTACATTAAGTAGTTTCATCAGAGCTAACACAGCATGTATCAATTTGATTTATCAGATCTGAAGGTGTTTATTCACTTCATAAATTATCATTCATGTGTTTTAACTTATCCTTAGTTATATTCATCTTCAGACACACTCAAATATTGCATGTCTCACAAGCGTTGTTTATATATTCCTGTAATTAGATTTAATCATGGAGCTCCATATGAGGATTCTCCTGCCTTCTTTGGCAAAAGGTCTGGGGCCCATACCATTGGGACAATTTGCATCATAGGAGGTCCAATTGGGAATTTGTTTTGGAGGGGAAGAAACATACAAAGACTTAAGAAATTTTACATTTGAATTGAACAGAGAACATTAAGACCGATTCCTAAGCAACTGCATGTATACTATAAGTAAGTGTAAAAACAAACAGTTACATGGAATCAAGTTCACCCAAGTCTCTGTAGTCTCTTTTACTTGCAGTATGAAAGAAGAACTTGTTTGCTTTTGAATTCAGACACTTTATAAGCTTTGTTAGGTAAACAATTTAAATTTAATGCACAGTTGGTGTCCTGAACTGGATGTTCATGAGGCCTCAGAAAACCAGTGGTTTTCTAAGGCCTTATGACTGCACAGTCCATGGCACCAGTTGTGTATTTATTTTGTGTTTGAGTGGGAAGTGAGATTGGGTGATTTGGGTTTGGGAATTGTGAAAATTCATGTCGAAATGCCATTGGGAAAGGGTCCCATATTCGGCTCCTGTAGACACCCAAAGGAATCACTGTCTATGATCCATGCTCTGTGATTTTAGCACATGCAGACCTGGAAATAAAGAGTTTACATGATAACCCATTAACAGGTTGTAACATAATACCAACTGATTGGCCAAGTCCCAAAGCATCACACCCAGCAGCATATATATTCCTGCCCAGCACACACAATCTCTTACCACTGAAATAAGTATAATTTGGGCACATTTAACCAAATTGTTCCCCAGAAGATTGAATGGACTTTTTTTGACGAATGATTTCACGAATCAAATTTAAAAGAAATTTTACATCAAATGTAGTCATGGCTGCTGTGAAAAATATTTTGAAAATACTCAGCATGGTAATAGTTTAGAGTCCCATGGACACATTCATTCTAACCTGAGCTTCCAACCTTGTTGATTGCAAAGTTTACAACTGTTGAAAATTGTATAGGGATTGGTGACAATATCCCCCTGACAAAATCCACCTCGACAAATTATCTTTCAATAATCTTTTTCATTTTTAAACTTTCTAATTCATACGTAATTAATATGTGAATACCAGTTGGTATGACATGCTTTTACAGGCTTGGCAATTTCAGGAGAGCGATTTTTTAGCTCTCCTTACTGCCCTCCTGAAAGAATTAAGGAGAGCGAAAAATTGCCCTCCTAAATATTTTGGTCTGGGATGATTGAGATTACATGTATTATGCTCACATTAAATTTTTGTTGTAAAGCAAAAATGTAATTTAACTTCAAAGTCACATAACATCACATAATTTCATTTTGAAAGTGGTTTAGAGGTAAAAGGTAATGGCTGCAGCTGTGTTTGGGTATGTACTTTGTACATACCCAAACACAGTTGCAATCATTTGAAGCAAAATGGGTCACAGCAATATTTTATTTTCTGTCAGTTTCAACAACTTACATCACAGTTTGAAGGGTAATTATTCAAGGAATATTGACTCTATAATATACTACCATTACTACTATCCTGTCACTTGAAGCAAGTGCACCAGGATGTGACTGTAGATTCAAGCAGACCTGTTGTCCAAGAAAGTCACATGCCTACCACTACAACCTTCAACCCACCCACCCCCCTCCCCCAACTTGGGCACACACAGGTCTTGTCAAGTGTATGTTCGGTTGTTGAGTGAGACATATAGATGTCTAAGAGATTTTGCTTTACCTTAGTAAAGTTAATAAAATCACTGATGTAATAGTTTGGTGGTTTCAGTTTCAATGAATTCATTCAACTGGATACTTAAAATGCTGTGTAAAGCTAATTGCTCTCCTAAGGTGATTGAGGAGAGCGATGTTTTGCCCTCCTGGATTTTTCAGAATGCCAGGCCTGCTTTTAAATGTTTGTTGTGCTATGGTTCATCTACCTTTTATTTAAACCTATATATACTTTATTAACCCTTTACCCAACGAATCGCCCGCATCCGCCAGCGTAATATGCAAATTCAGCAGTTGAAAAAATATTATGTTTCAAAAAGAATTCAACAAAACCATGTCATGTGACCCCTCATTGGAACGAGCTTGTTGAGCTCATTCCAACGAGGGGTCACATGATATGGTTTTGTTGAAATCTTTTGAAAAATTTAAAAAAATGATATTTAAAATAATAAATTTTGATATCGTCTGTGTTGGTTAATGGGTTAACTTGTAAAGATAAGTAAATATACATGTATATATGGTGAATATATTATGTATGGATGTCATCAGTTCCATAAATTCTTGGGTGTAAATTAACCCTTAAGTCACAATGCAGCCACAAACTGCCCCTTTTATATTGCTCTGAAAACATTGTCACAAGTGTATTCTTCCTTTCTTCCTTCAGAACTCTATTGGTAGGATGCATTTATCTCGACAGTGTTTTTACATAATTGTTGGCTGCCGATACAGGCAGCCAACAATAATGTAGAAACACTGTTAAGTCATCTGCAACTGTGAATATGTATATACGGTAATTATTTACATAAAATTCATCTATGGACCTAGGGTTAATATGTAAGTAAGCAAAACATTATATTTATGTTTTATTTGTCCTTAAATTATAACACCAAATCCTTGGAAAATTCTCTGACAGAACATTCCCAAGAAAAGCTGCTGTGATATATTGTATTGCCAACAAAAGACAAATAAACTCATTTAAAGCTATATTTTATTAGAACTTGAGCAGTGCGAATTTTCTTGTCAAACAAGTTTGTACTAGACTAGCAAATTTGTGTATTGTATTTGTTTATGAGAAAGAAATGAAATAAGAGGGAATAGTAATATTTGCCTCATACAGCCCTGTAGAGCTGTAGGCTGATTCTCCATATAGATACAAAATATTGGCTCTTGAGTGGAACATGGCCCCCATCTGCAATGTTAAAGCAGATTCTTTCACTCAGGGAAGGATACGTTCTGTTCTGACGTTTTGAGCTTGTGATATCGAATAGGAATGAAGCAGATCAGGAACCAGTCTTTTGATTTTTAGCATAACTTGACAAAGTCAAGATAAGCTATTGCCATCACGCGTGCAGAAGTCTGTGAGTCTGTTGACATTTTCCTTTAGCACGGGCTACACCCCGCAGTTCTTGTCTGATCGTCACAAAATTTCATATGCAGGTTTGGGGTCATGTCTAGATGAGTGTCTCCCCTTTTGGTCGCGATCGGTCAACCGGTGTGGTTGCCCGAGCCCTAAACCCGAAAACCATTAGCACAGTCTACAGGTCGTATTTATGAAGGGATTTTATTGTAACTTGGTAGGACGCCTCTGTATAATGCCTAGATGAGAACGTCCCCTTTTGGGCATGATCTGTCAACCGTGATGGCTGCCCAAGCCCGAAACCCAAAAACTTTTAGCACAGTCTGCAGGTCATGTTTAATATGGAGGGATTTCATTGTAACTTGGTAGGATGACTCCTTATGATGTCGAGATGAGAATTTCCCCAATTGGGCATGATCTGCCAACCGTGACGACTGCCCGAGCCCAAAACCTTTAGCACAGTCTACAGGTCATATTTATTGAGGAATTTCATTGTAACTTGGTGGGTTGACTTCATATAATGTCTAGATGAGAAAGTCCCCTTTTGGACATGATTGCGCAACTGTGACGGCTACAAGGGCCTGAAGCCCGAAAACCTTTAGCCAGTCTACAGGACATATTTATGAAGGGATTTCATTGTAACTTGGTAGGATGACTCCAAATAATGTCTAGATGAGAACTACCCATTTTGATCGCGATCATTCAGCCTTGATGGGTGCCTGAGCCCAAAAAACATTAGCATAGACAAAAGGTCATATTTATGGAAGGATTTCATTGTAACCTGTTAGGTTTACTCCATATAATGCCTAGATGATGACCACCCCTTTTGGTCGTGATTGGTCAACTGTGATGGCTACAGGTGCCTGACGCCCGAAAATCTTGAGCACAGTCTATAGGTCGTATTTATGAAGGGATTTCATTGTAACTTCGTAGGATCACTCCAGATGATGCCCAGATGAGATTTCCCCTTTTGGTTGTGATCATTCAGCTATTATGGCTGCCTGAGCCTGAATACCTTTAGCACAGTCTACAGGTCATATTTATGAAGGGATTTCATTGTAACTTGGTAGGTTTGACTTCATATAATGTCTAGATGAGATTGTCCCCTTTTGGACACGATTGGGCAACTGTGACAGCTACAGGGGCCCGAAGCTCGAAAACCTTTATAACAGTCTACAGGTCATAATTATGAAGGGATTTTCATTGTAGCTTGGTAGGATGACTCCAAATAATGTCTAGATGAGAACGTCCCGTTTTGGTCGCGATCATTCAGCCTTGATGGCTGCCCGAGCCGAAAAACCTCTAGCATAATCTATAGGTTGTATTTATGGAAGGATTTCATTGTAACTTGTTAGGTTGACTCCATATAATGCCTAGATGATGACATCCCCTTTTGGTCATGATTGGTCAACTGTGATGGCTGCAGGTGCCCGAAGTCCGAAAATCTTGAGCACAGTCTACAGGTCATATTTATGAAGGGATTTCATTGTAACTTCGTAGGATAACTCCAGATGATGCCCAGATGAGGATGTCCCCTTTTGGTTGCGATCATTCAACCATGATGGCTGCCCCAGCCCAAAGCCCGAAAACCTTTAGCACAGTCTTCAGTTCATATTTATTGAGGAATTTCATTGTAACTTGGTGGGTTGACTTCATATAATGTCTAGATGAGAACAGCCCCTTTTGGACACCATTAGGCAACTGTGATGGCTACAGGGGCCTGAAGCCCGAAAACCTTTAGCACAGTCTACAGGTGATATTTATGAAGGGATTTCATTGTACCTTGGTAGGATGACTCCAAATAATGACTAGATGAGAACGTCCCTTTTGGTTGCGATCATTCAGCCTTGATGGCTGCCCGAGCCCAAAACCCCAAAACCTTTAGCATAGTCTATAGGTCATATTTATGGAAGGATTTCATTGTAACATGTTAATTTGACTCCATATAATGCCTAGATGATGACATCCCCTTTTGGTTATGATTGGTCAACTGTGACAGCTTCAGGGGCCCGAAGCCCGAAAACCTTGAGCACAGTCTACAGGTCATATTTATGAAGAGATTTCATTGTAACTTCGTAGGATCACTCCAGATGATGTCCAGATGAGAATGTCCCCTTTCGGTTGCGATCATTCAACCATGATGGCTGCCCGAGCCCAAAACCCAAAAACCTTTAGCACAGTCTACAGGTCATATTTATGAAGGGATTTCATTGTAACTTGGTAGGTTGACTTCATATAATGTCTAGATGAGAATGTCCCCTTTGGACGCAATTGGGAAACTGACGGCTACAGGGGCCTGAAGCCTAAAAACCTTTATCACAATCTACAGGCCATATTTATGAAGGGATTTCAATGTAACTTGATAGGATGACTCGTTTTGGAATAATTTCACTGTAACTTGGTAACTTTCGTTGATATACGTTAACTGTGAGGGCCACATACATTAACCGTGAGGTCATATTAACCCACCCACAGCTCTTTAGTACAGTGTATACCTCATATTATTTTTATCAAAAACATAGCATACAGGGAACAGAAATGAACATATTCCCAATTATCACAATTCTTGTCTTATTTTATAATCCTTTCATAAACATTGAACATTATCAAGACACAAGCTACAGTGTCATTGACACTTTCATTAAAATGGGAGACGCGCTGAATACTGCGCACTAACATGCAGTAAAGAATGCTATTGTTGGGTTCCAGTATTATTCATGGCATATTGTTCATATATTTTCGTACACATATTGTATTATTTGGAGTATTTCCCACGAATAGATTTTAACTCATTAGAGAAAACGTGATATCAAAATTTTTGTTATTTGAATTTTTTTTTATCTGATTCTTAAAAAATATTTAAACATAACCATACCATGTGACCCCTCATTGGAATGAGCTCGATGAGCTTGTTCCATTGAGGTGTGAAATGATATGGTTTTGTTGAAATTTTTTCTGCACAATTTAGATATTTTGTAGTGGATGCAGCCAGTTTGTTAGGTAAGGGTTAATTGCTCATGAGGTGGAACCGAGGCACATTATTATCCACTCACAAATATAAACAATTGTAGGTGGAGTGGCATGCTAGAACAACAGCATGCCTCAAAATTGAAAGACTGTCTGGAACAGTGTATTAAATAGGTTAAAATATCTATTTTCCACAAAGAATGTCATATTGAGTTTCCAGTGTATGGTTTAAGAGATTAGAAGTATCAAATCCTTGAATCAGATCAATTTCCTCTAAAAATACTTTTCTTTAATATCTCTATTTCACCAGATATAACAAGGTATTGACAAATGTTTCTCCTGCTAACCATCTGAGAATTTCTTCAGTGGTCTGAAGAAATGTTATGTTGAGTGCTGTGGTATTTTAGATACATTTGTAGTGTTAAAATATACAGTTTCAATGATTCTTTGCCATAAGAATGTTAAGTTGTCAAAATCTGTATAATTTTTTGATTGCTTAGTTCAGAACACACCTGGTAATCCATCATCTGGACTTGTTATCAACAGACACTTTCCAGACATTTCTTCAACATCAAACAAGATCTTCAGTGTGGTTTTTATGAACCTTCTGAATCAAATGCTTTCCAAGAAGCATTCTTTTTATTGGTATGAGATGAAAACAGTAAAAGCAAAAATGTTAAAAGTCTATAAATGATTGAATAATTTCATTTCAAGTCAGCTTATATGTTTACACCTTGGCCTAGATGAAGTTTTGAAAAGTAATGATATTTTCATACACAAGCTGGTTTCCCCGCAAAACTCTCTGGAATTAAAGAAATGCTTGTCATATTTGCAGACTCCATTTGATTCACTGATAAAGCAAGACTTCAACACGCTTTTGGATTGGTACGATTTGGGCACAACAAGATGCATCACAGCTTTGTTCGGTGCGAGAGAAAAATAAAATGCCCATATTTTTTTGCCTTTCTGGCATTTTTTGTTGTTGATACTTTTCATATTTTTGCTTAGAAACAAGCATCCTCATTATGGGACTTCCTCATTGTATATGATCTCCTCCAAGCTCTCAAGCTAACACTGCCCAGCCAAATTCTGTAAGGAATTTGATATTGTTATGACATGGAACCAGTCTAGCCCTTAAATAGTCCATCACCTATGTTTAGATTCATGGTCTGGAATATTTCATTGGGTCAGAAAAGCAAACTTACAGTTTGCTTTTCTGACCAACTAAAATATTTCATCTGACTGAATCTAGAAAATATAAATTTCATTTTCTTTGAATCAATGCAAGAAATGTATCTCAATGAGGATGTGATTTGACCAAATCTTGAATGACATTACTAATACTATTAAACATATTTGTTTACTAAAAAATTAAGAATGTAGATTCGCCACAGATTTTAGTTTTATGATTATTCCACATAGTTCCACCACTTGTGTTAATATTTTGATGTTTTCAAGGTGAATTAAATATTTATTTATTGCTTTGAATATTGATGACTGGAGCATGAAAGAATATGTATCTTTGTGAGAAAAGGGACATTGGCAAGCAAACACCATGAAAAAAAAGTGGATAAACAAATATGATGACAGCATCGGATTCCTTACTGAAGTTGACTGATGCCATGGCTTGAATCTCTGCCTTATGCCCGTGCTTTCAAGATTGGTGCTTTTCACTCTCGAATCTTATTTATCTATAAGTAAACTTGAAGATTGATAATAATAAAAACAAAACATCACAGTTTTAAAAGGATTACATCACGGGTATCCTGCTCAAACTAAATTTTCCAATAAAAAGCAATCTGTCAACAGTCTTATTTGACACTGACAAGCCAGAATGCTTTCCACTGGCAAATCCAAAGTGCTTTTTTGAAATGTACATCTAAGTTGCACTTTTTTTTTATTAGATTATTAGGCAGTAAAGTATATTGCATGTTTTGGGAAACATGACCAGACTAGGAGCAGAATATCCAAAACTCGCCAGAAATGTTTTGGAACACCACATAATTTGGCCACAGTTATTGTAATTTGGGCACTGCATTTACTGTTAGTGAAAACTGGAAGATTGAGAGGCCTCGTACCCATTTCATAAAGTATATCTTTTATCGGTCTCTCCGCCAGTAGCATCTATCAGGGCCCCATTGAAATGTGCTACTATCACAATAAAAGTTTCATATACTTTGAATGTTTTTCACCCTCAACAGCAAACAATGAGTTTGATTCCTAAGAAATCTTTTTACAATTATAGGGTGTCTATATCAACACTGTACAGAAAACTGTATCAAAACTATCACTTGGACTTCCAAAATCAGTCTAGAGTTGAAATGGTTAACCGATTAATCGATTAATCAATGATCAACATCTTGGTCGATCCAAAAAATAATTGATCGATTATCCGTTACTTTTGAACTGCTGTATTATGTGGTTAACAAATCAACCTACTGATTGCAGGTACAGTAGAACCATTTTTACTGACAAGCCGCTCTGCCAGTGAAAAATATCCCATTAGAATTCTGGTTGGGGAGGGGCACCACATTTCAATCATGGGCTTTGTGAGGGGTTAGCACAACAGGGGGTAGGTAGTACTCTCTTGGTGAGATCCTGGGCCTCTGGGGAATATATTTGAAAATGGAAGGTTAGTGTGGTCCTTTGGTAGCTGATTTGCACCCGACCGTAGTGTTTTCTAGCCAAAATATTCCCCAAATTTTGATTTGATATTATAGATTGGCATCACATATGGACCAACACCAAATGAGTTGAACCACAATGGAGGGTCAGAATATAAGTTCATACATGTATTTCTACACCCCGTAATAGTGGGCAGGGCCTAATCATTTTGAATGTGGGTCACTCTCCTATCTCCAGCATGGTATGACCCATGGACCTGGGACAATATTAAATAAGTTGAAAGTCTGTCTGGAAGATTTTCGTGTGTGCTCCATAACTCTTGAGATGCTTAGTTGGATTTTGTTGAAACTTGGCATACATGTTGCTCAAGGGGAGATGATGTGTCACTCACAACATTTTGTTTTGTTCGATGGAGATCATGGTCCCAGATCAAGGTCATAGTTCGGGGGCATCCATGGCCGTGTGGTTACTGTTAGTCTTGTTTGTTAATTCTCTAGAAGTTTATTTATTCATTTGAGTTTAACAACACTTTTGACAGCCAGGATCACCTGGTGTCAGATTCTCGTGAAGTAAAACAGAAATTGTTTATCACAGAAATAAAAAGTATCCAAAGCGAAATTAACCCGTTATTCAACCTGAATAACTTGCAAAAATTTTTTTTGTAAAACTAACATTATCAATTTTTTGTCTCAGAAAGATAGCCTATGACCCCCAAATGAGCTTGTCCCAATTAGGGGACATAAGCTATCTGAGACAAAAAGTGAAAAATTAACATTTGAACGTGAATAGCATTGGGTGGTTTTGACCATTACATTAAATAGTTTAAATTTAATTTATAAATTGGCAGAAACTGTTCAGGCTTGCAAATTTGATGCGAATATTCGTTCAGTTTGCATAAAGGCAATCTGAACTAAAGACAAGAATGAAGCCTTGTTCACCTAACTAGAAGTTTGGGAACTGATGCCTCACCTCAGTTCTCTCAGATCACTCTGTCTTGTTCAGTGGGTATTTGATAAAAAATGCAATATCACTGGTGTACAAATCGGAATATGGTCTGTCGAGATTGAAGAAATGATATTGATCTGAAATATGAGCACATAAAGCATAATTTTCTATGATCTTTTTGCATAATAATAATATACCTATTTATATAGCAGCAAAATTTTGGGTCAGTGGATAAAGAACCATATTCTATTTTTTAACAAAAGATATGTTTCGAGATCTTTCTTGAAAGTGTTGACATTTGACAGTCTTTTTCGATGATCAGGTAAATTATTCCACAAGTGAGGACCAGCAAATGAGAATTAAAACCATGATATTTTTAACAAAAGTAATGATAGCCTTTCATTTTTTTAAAGTATCGAACAATTAAAATAGGAAAGAGTTGTCAATTTTTGGATGTGAGTCGTCTATCCAAAAAGGGATACTAGTCATCCAATTTTGGGTATGCTTTGATGGGATGAGTTGTCACAGTTTTGAGTTGTCTAGAAACCTTTGTCTTGACCAATATGTTTGCTGCCAATGCTGTCAAAGCCAGAAAGAAATGATGTCCTAAAAACATTTCAAGAGTTGGGACTTTGATTACTAGCAATCTGCCTGGAATATAATAATTGATGATGACTGCAAACTGTCCACCACTTGGGGGCTCAAACGCTTGTCTGCCCTGGGTAGTGAATGGGTGACCATGTTAGGTGACCAAATGATTACTGATTTCAGGAGAACATTATCTGACCCAAAACAAGGAGGATGGAACACAGGTAAAGAAAATTTCCAAAATTTCCATGCCTAAGTTTTGTTTAAAAAATTTAATATTTCAGTCAGGTATATCAGTTGTATTAAATCTGGGATGTGACTTCTCTTTCCCCCTTCCATGGTGACAAACTAGTAAAAAACCCAAACAGGCCCCTCTGAAACCTCTTTTAGGTGAGTTTCACAGGTTTTCTGGGATGTGTTCTTCATCCTATCTGGGGGTAATCTTAGTTGCCACACATGCTATCCCAAGATAAGTTCTAAGGTCCATCAAGTCCCATCGGCAAATCAATGAAACATTGAGTTTCTGTACTGAAATATAAACGTTTGTTCTGTATTGAATATTTTATGAAGTAAAATACATGAAAGCAGCATCACTTAGTTGTATGGGAAGAGCCCAAGGTTATTTTGCATACAAATCTATGGTAATTGTTGTATAATGTTATGCAGTGTGACTGTATGTGTAGAGTATAGTGATCTGCTAAGTACATTTATTTTTCTCACAGTTCGTTATGATCCCCGAAAAAATTTTGGAGGAGCATATAGTCATTGTTCTGTCCGTTGGTCCAAAACAAATGGTTTCCGGGCGATAACTTTAGTTTGACTGAACAAAATGAAACATAATTTTATACATAGGCTTATAACCACATAATACAGATTGGGATTGATAGGGGCTTGTCCCGATATTTCTTTTCAACCTACTCACAATTGTTTACAATTGGCTGTAACATAAGTGCAAGCCCTACTTCGGAACTAACTCAAGCTTTTAGAATTTTTTCCAAACGAGTTGGAAAAGTACTAGAGTGCAAAAGCACGAAAAAGATCGAAAAAGGGTCGAGCGAGACCAGCGCTCGAAATTACAGGTACTCTCTCTGCACACCTCTTGCGTTTACCGAGCGCATGCGCAACAACCGTGACGTCAATTCCTTTATTTTCCGCCATTGTTCATGGTCGGAAATTTTTGTGACTCGTGCTGTCTATGCTATTAATTCTTCGTGAACAACTTATTAATCATCTTTAGTGTGCTACTGGATTGTATCCTTTTTCAAGCTACCAAATTATTATTCTCATTTAATGTTAATTTGTATTATTATTGCTGTTCTTTTCACACTTTATCTTGCCTTTCCCCCACGTGTGAACACGACCTTCGTTCTGTTTTCCGTCGGCGGGAAGCTTGATTATTGTATTTATATCATGCCTAAGACTATTCCTTGTACCTCTTGTTTGCAGGTGAAACATGTGGACGATTCCCATACCACATGTGTCACTTGCAACAATTGCACTCAGGCCCAATCATGTGGTATCTGTGGGGTTTGGTCCTCTAAATTTTGGGCTTCTGTTAACAAGGTGGTTCTTTCCAGAGCTAGAACCCCTCGTTCTCGGGGTAAGGGTAGCCGTGCCGTTGCAGACATTTCTGCTGGTGCACGTGGTGACTCTGTCACACAGGATTCGGATCTGACTTCTGTGGCGAGCTCCTCTGCAACTGTTGACGGTGTTTGTTCAGTGATACCTGATGAGGAGACCGCAGTCTCTTTGTCTTCGGATGTCACTATTGAGGCGTCTGTTTTCGTTGAGAGCTTTTCCGAGGTCAGCTCGGTAACCCTCTCCGATCTGCCTCCTACACCGTCGACCGTTGTTGAGGGGGTTGCTACTCCAGATCCTATTCTGTCTGATGGTGGCTCTTCCATCTCCTCTGGGGATGGTCTACAGTCTCGGGGGATCGAGGCTGTATCTGCTGGTGTGTCTGTGTTCTCAGCCTCCCCCAGCCTCGCGGCGAGGCTGTGCGGGTTTGCTGTCTGCTCCGTCTCATCTGGCTAGGTTTGCTCCTAGTCGGTTGAGCCGGCCGGTCGCTTCGGCAGCGATTCCTCGTCCCTCGAGTGAATCGTTTATTGTTCCACCTTCGCCTGCTAGTGTGCCGGCTAGCGGGATGGTGTTGGGACGTTGGCATCCAGGGCCTGCTGTTCGGCAGCGGTCAGTGACAGCCCCGGTTAGCTGTCACTCTCGGAACCTTCCTCCGGTGATTCCTCACTGTGTTCCGAGTCTGGGTGTCGATCGATGCTTGCCGTCGGTCTCAGAGGATAGGCAGTTGGGGCCGTCTGCTGCGCAGAGGTCAATGACAGGTTCCTGTCATTCTTGGGACAATCCTCCGGTGTCTTCTCACCGTGTCCTAGGTCCAGCTACCGATCGACGTGCGCCGTCGGTCCCTTTCGAGGATTTGCAGGCAGGGCCTTCTGTTTCGCAGAGGCCAGTGATGGCTCCTGGGCGTCACAATCGGGACTATCCTCCGGTGTCTTCTCACCGTGCTCCTATTCTGTCTGCCGATCGACGTTCCCCGTCGGTCTCTTCTGAGGATTTGGGTTCTTCTACCAGAAGGGTCCATTGGGAGGACACTCCGTCGGGCGATTCTGCTGCGACGGATTCTCAGGGTGACCTGCGCCAGGCCGTTTTGGCGCTCACCCGGTTGCTTTCTGGCAACCCTCAAGTTGGCCTCCCAGTGCCTCCTGAGGCACAACCTCCTTTGGTCGGTCGCCGAGATGTCTCGCCTGGCCCCTTGGATACTGCACAGTATTCACAGGAGGTTTCTGCTGGTCAGCCCGAGTTGGGCTACGTCTCCTCTGCTACGGAGGATGACGAGTATCTTGAAGGTGATGGTCCCCCCTCGTCAGTCTTGGGGCAGGCTTTGGATTTCGTCTTTGGCTTATTGCCGGACGTTCTACCTTCCGACCAGCCTTCTGTGACCGTCCGGCCGCGGTCCACTGTGGAGCGCCGTAACCCTCTTGAGCCTTCTAGCTCCGGGGCTTTGCGTCCTCTGCAATCGGCTCAGGTGGTTGAGTCCTTCCAGGGCTTAGACGCCAAAATGCGTTCTAAGTCCCTCAAGGGTTCCTTCTTTTCTAGAGCTGATGCCTTTCTGCCTCCATCGCGGTTTCGTGTTTACGATTCCGTCTCTCCACCAGTCTTCCAAGGGATGACTACTGTGGATGAGGATTCTTCTTCCCTCGGGTTGACTAAGCCTAAGTCGGCAGTTCTCCCGATGTCGGTAGTTGAGTCTATGGTGGGCCTGTCCCGAGAGATGCTGGGTATGTTATCTCTCGCGGACCATGTCGTCGCTGCTCTGGCTGAATATTTTCCACCAGGGGAGTTTGATGACGCTCAGGCGCCTTTTCGCGTTTTGTCACAGGCTCTTATGAACTTGACTCACGCTCACGCCTGTAACACGGCCAATTTGGAGCTGGCACGCCGGGATGCGGTTTTGGATTCTTTACCATCCCTTCCTTCTGAGCAACGTGCTGTTCTGAGGTCTGCCTCTTTGGTAGGACCTCAGTTGTTCCATGGTTCCGTGGAAGCTGTTCGAGGCGAAGTTCTTCGTCATTCGAAGGACCAGCTTGACCCACCTGCTGCTGCGGGTGGGGGTCGTTCCAGGCCCGCCAAGCGTGCTGCTGCGTCTGCCTCGTCGGCGACGTCGGCTACGCCTTCGGCTCCGTCTGCTCCTTCTGCTCATAAGAAGCGCCGACGTGGCCAGGCCCGCTGGCAGCCTCAGGCTGGAAAGTCTCAGGACTCTGTCACTTCCCGAGGTGGTTTCTCCTCTCGGGGGCCTCGTCGAGGCCGCAAGTGAAGGTTCTCACCTCGATTCGCCTCCAGTCGGGGGAAGGCTGTCGCTGTTTTACGACCGTTGGACAGAGATAACGTCGGACTCTTGGGTCCTCGACGTCATTCATTCCGGTCTGCGACTGTCCTTCCATCGGCACCCCAGTTTATCTCGGGTGCCCCTTCCGACTCAGGTCCCTTCAGATTCTCTGCGTCGGGACCTTCTGGTGCAGGAGATCGACAATCTCCTCACCAAAGGGGCGATCGAGGTGGTCAGGAACACCCTTTCACCGGGGTTTTACTCGAGACTTTTCTTGGTGCCGAAGAAAAACGGCCAATTTCGTCCTGTCATCGATCTGAGTACCCTGAACGAGTACATAATTGCTCCTCGTTTCAGTATGGAGACTTTCCGGTAGGTTCGACGTTCAGTTCATCAGGGCGATTTTGCGGCCAGTATCGACCTGAAGGATGCCTACTTCCATGTACCCATTCATCTGGCGTCACGGAAATACCTTCGGTTCTCGTTTCGGGATCGAGTTTTTCAATTCAGAGCTCTCCCGTTCGGTTTGAACCTGGCTCCTTGGGCCTTCACCCGACTGATGTCACATGTGCTTGCTTTCCATCGCACTCAGTCGGCGGTGACTTCGTCCGCCTACCTAGACGACATCCTCCAACGGCACCACGATGCTGCTGTTCTGGAGTTCGATGTCCGGCAGTTTCTTTGCCTGCTAGCGTCGCTGGGTTTCAGAGTCAATCGCGAGAAGTCGGATCTTCTTCCTTCTCAGCGATTCCGTCCTTTGGGGATGGATTTCGACACTCTTCACAATGTAGTGTCGGTCCCCCAGGCTCGGGCGACGATTCTTTCCGCCTTGACTCGGGACCTGCTTCAATCTTCCTCGGTCTCGGCCAGGACTTTCCTTCGGATGCTGGGCCTTTGCGGTTCGGTGACCGATCTCATTCCGCTCGGTCGCTTGTTTGTCCGACCTCTCCAACACTTCCTGTTGGATCATTGGCGTCCGAATGTAGATCCGCTGGACCTGGAACTCACTATTCCTCGGTCTCTGCTTTGTCACCTCCGCCCTTGGGCAGATATTCCCTGGCTGACACATGGTGTTCCGTTGGATCTTCCTTTGGCCGATCGCATCCTTACTGCGGATGCCAGCGATCGGGGCTGGGGTGCGACGTTGGACCCTCTCGGTCTGTCTACTCACGGAGAGTGGGACAGCGAGCAGGTGGGCCTTCATATCAACCAGAAGGAGCTCCTTGCTCTTCTGTTGAGTTTTCGACTTTGGATCCCTCATCTGTCGGACCATGTTGTCCTACTTCTTTCGGACAATTCGACAGTAGTGGCCTACATACGGAATCAGGGAGGCACTCATTCGATTCCCATGTATCGGCTGTCTCGGGATCTTCTTCTGTTGGCGCGGGATGTGAACGCTCGGGTGTCCATTCGACACATTCCCGGGCGTCTCAACGTCCTAGCAGACTCCCTGTCCCGACGCGACAGTGTCCTTCCAACCGAATGGATGCTACATCGGTCGGTGTTTCAGGCGATTTGCGAGCAGTGGGGTCGTCCTCAGGTCGACCTTTTCGCTACTCGCTGGAATCATCAGGTAGAGACTTTTGTCTCCCCTTGTCCAGATCCTCTGGCATTTGCAGTAGACGCTCTGTCTCTGGACTGGACAGGCTGGGTCGGCTATGCCTCTTCCTCCTGCACCGATTCTTCCTCAAGTTTTAGCGAAGATTCGTGCTTGCAGTTGCAGGATCATTCTGATCACACCCCTGTCTCCACAGAGGGTGTGGATCAATCAGCTGCGGCCTCTATTGGCCGATCGACCGATTCGTCTACCTCTACGTCGCGATCTTCTTTCACAGGGTCGTCCCAGGAAGTATCACAACAACCTGGCGAGCCTGTCCCTTCACGCCTGTCTTTTATCAGGTCCAGTCTCCGACGTAGAGGTTTTTCGAGACGATCAGTGGAGTGCATTTCTGCATCGCGGCGACCTTCCACTGGAATGACTTATGCCGCCAAGTGGAAGGTTTTCTGCCGCTGGTGTTCAGATCACAATGTGAATTACCGTAATCCGTCTATCGCTCAAATTGCGGATTTTCTGGTTTTTCTTTTTGACTCCAAGGGCCTCCAGCCTATTACGATTAAGGGCTATCGGTCTATGCTGTCTGATACTTTCTCTTATGTGGGAAAGCGGTGTATCGGTCGTAATCTTTTCCTCTCCAAACTTATTCGGCACTTTTCTTTGAAGAGGCCTCGAGTTTTGCGTCTTACACCCAAGTGGAACTTGGCATGGGTGTTGCACTGTTTGGAGGGGGCGCCTTTCGAGCCTTTATCTGAGACCGACATGCGTTTTCTCACCTATAAGACGGCTTTTCTTCTAGCGTTTGCTTCTGCTCGTCGAGTCAGTGAGCTTCATGCGCTATCTGTTGATTCTGCCTTCTTCCGAAATGAGGCTAACAGTGTCACATTCACTACTGATTGCTCTTTTCTGGCTAAGAATCAACTCCCCGATTCGGTACCTCCTCCCATCTGCATTCGGGCTCTCCCTGCTGTAGATGGACGGAGGCCTCTTCTTTGTCCTGTTCGTGCAGTCAAGACTTACATTACTCGCACTCAGTTCATTAGGAGGGATCGGAAGAGATTCTTTCTGTCTCTCATTCCTAAGCGGCAGTCTATCTCTTCCCATTCTATTTCCAGGTGGATCTGTCTTGCAATCAAGCTGGCTTATTCTCGCTTGTCTGCATCGGATCTTGTTTCGAACCGGCTTAATGCTCACGAGGTTCGTGCCATTTCTACATCCTGGGCGTTCTCCAATTCTGTTTCGCTCCGTGATGTTATGAATGCGGCTTACTGGAGGAATGCTTCTACCTTCTCCTCCTTTTATCTCCGCCACCTTCAGCAGCAATCTGAGGACCTTTATTCTTTAGGCCCTCTCGTTGCTGCTCAGGCTGTTGTGCACCCTCGTTAAATTGTTTTTGTCGAGGTTGCGCTTCTCTCAGCCTTGTTCTTTTCAGGTGCCTTCTCTCTTTCTTCATTACAGGTTTTAGTTTTTGTTCTCTGCCATCCTTGCTTTCGTTCTGCTACTCTTGTTGGTATTGGTTATGTGATTCACCTCCTCCTATTGTTTATTCAGCCAATTGTAAACAATTGTGAGTAGGTTGAAAAGAAATTAAAATTTTTTAGTAAATTTTGTTTCTTAACATACCTACCACAATTGTTTACCGGAGGCCCACCCTCCTTGGGGATATCTTTGATATCGATGCCTCCCCGCTAAATCACAAACTTCTCGTTGGCGGAAATACGGAATTGACGTCACGGTTGTTGCGCATGCGCTCGGTAAACGCAAGAGGTGTGCAGAGAGAGTACCTGTAATTTCGAGCGCTGGTCTCGCTCGACCCTTTTTCGATCTTTTTCGTGCTTTTGCACTCTAGTACTTTTCCAACTCGTTTGGAAAAAATTCTAAAAGCTTGAGTTAGTTCCGAAGTAGGGCTTGCACTTATGTTACAGCCAATTGTAAACAATTGTGGTAGGTATGTTAAGAAACAAAATTTACTAAAAAATTTTAATTTTTTGGCAGAGTTATGGCCCTTTTTCAACTTACAAGACATATTGATATTGGTTTCCAGATGATAACTTTAGTTTGACTAAATGAAATGAAACAAAATTTTGTCCATAGTTTAATAACCACAAAATACAGGTTGGGATTGATAGTGTTGACATGTTGATATTGGTTTCCGGATGATAACTTGAGTTATAGGTGTCTGATTTAAATCAAACTTGGAATTTAGCTTACTGTAGACATTATACCAGATGGGTTTGATTTTGAGTGTGGTGCGATAATTTTTATCTGAATTATGGCCCCTTGTTGAACTTTGTTAACCACTAAAATATAGTTTTTCATGAAGCGGGGGCTTTAGTGTCCCATGGACACATTTGATGGCCTGCCATACGGTTTAATGGAGATAATATAAGATATATATTAATTCAATATCAACAAAGACAAATGACTAGAAACTCCTGCTTGGCAGTTGGGGGCAGGAGTATTGCCACTCTTGGTGTTCGGGGAGCATCTGTTGGCTGTGCCAACTCATTTTTCAACCTTTAGCATTTTGCAGATTTTCTTTTTCTGTCAGTAGTTTATACAGTCGTGTAAAGATTGAGCCCATTAAATTTTGTTAATCCCTTGCATACTGATGTGAAAATATTGAAATTCCCAACTGCAATTTTTTTTAATAATGCAACCAGATATTTAACCCTTTACCTAACGAATCGCACGCATCCACTTGCATAATTTTCCAATTTAACAGTTGAAAAAATTTTTTTTCACAAAGTTTCAACAAAATATATCATGTGCCCCCTCATTGGAATGAGCTCATTGAGCTCGTTCCAGTTAAGGGGTCACATGATATGGTGTCATTGACATTTTTGAAAAATTTCAAAACCAATAATTAAAATAATAAATTTTGATATCCTGTGCATTGGGTAAAGGGTTAACCAATGCAGTTTTGTTTGACAGAGCCCATTGAATATTTTGACATCACTGTTCTGAGGTTTAACCCATCACACAATGAATTGACCGGATCTGTTTGCAAAATATATACAATTTGAGCAATTGAAAAATAAACTAGTTTTTTCAGAAATTTCAGCACAACCATATGTGCCCTTCCACTGGAACAAGTATGTCAAAATTATTTCAAGCGGGGGGGGAGTGAGGGGAGGTGGTTATTGGGGGTGATATAGTTTTGTTGAAATTTTGTGAAAATATTGAAAAAAATAATCAGAATAACAAATTTTGTACATTAGGTAAAGGGTTAATTGATTCACTGCTATTGTAAACTGTGGAATAAAAACAACTTCACAATCTTTGTAATCTTTTGCTTATGAAAGGTTGTTCTAAGATACCTATTTAGTATGATCTCCAAGCTCTTTCCAACAGCGTGTCCCAAAATAGTGTATCATCAGTTCAACACTTGAGGGCAGAAACATTTTGACAAATTACACCACTTGATTTTCTGCAAGTCTGGAGACATGACATTGCTTTCTGAACAATTGTATGCAGCATGTAGGCATGACCAGAAAGCCCTGCTGGGATAGTATGATGATTCTCCAGAAAACTTCCTTATGACAGCAAATTAGGGCACCTGTTCTTTGGGCACAATTTTTAAACATTAAAAAAGGCCTTCTAGGCTTATTGGAAGGAAATTCCCAAATGATCTGTGATATTCTCCATCAGTCAACTTTACTTCAGCAGTAAGACAATTAACCTGATGAAGTGGCTGCAGCCACCTGCATAACTTACAAATTGAGCAATTGAAAAAAGATTATTTTCCAAAAAATTTCAACAAAACATATTTTTGCTGAAATTGTGTGAAAAGATTGCAAAAATTAAGATAAAGTTTGATGTCATGGGCAATGGGTAAAGATTTAAACAAGATATCACATTGTAAAAATCCAGTTATCAGGCGAACAATAACATTTTGAGAAGTAGATTGAATATCCCTGTTCTTTAAAAATTTTGGTTTTGTTATTTGAAGTTTTTTCGCTAACAGATGTGAAAAGGAGGTAACTTAGCCATTGCTCGGAACATATCTTTTACTTTGGGCATTTCATGTTCATTCGTATGAATCTTGCATAGTTTATCGCACTCAACTAAATAGTGAATGATATTGATAATTGCATATGATTGTCAAGCACCAAGCCATTTGCCATAGCTGTAGTACAAATTTGAGCTGTTAATTGCATGTGGCTTGTAGAGTAACTCTCTGGAGGAGCAATGGAAAATTTTTTATTATTTTCCATGGGGAAGTTATATAATTCATCTATATCATACTGATGAGCACAAATTTCCTTGGAATTACTATATGTTCTGTTCCAATAAGAGTAAAATCCTCGCCCTCTGATTAGATGAGAGCTGGCGTAGTTTCTTTTATGTTTATGGCTCCAGTGACAAATGTCACTGTCTGATGTCACAACTCAAAATATTTGAAATGACGTCGCCCGTTTCGTAATTGCTTCATCAATGGAATGACTAGCAAGCCGCTTCATCTTTTCTGGAATTTTCACACATGCAGCAAACAGTGTTCCAGATGAAGTGTTGTTTAATTTACAAACCGATTTACAATTTGAACTGAGATGGAATGAGTTTATCTGGTTCATTGATTATTTATCCAGTGGTGGGGTACACAAGAGGTTTATTTACTAAACCTTTGATCATTAAAAGTTGCCTTGAACAAGGCAACTTTTAATGATCACAAGTTCAGTAAATAAGCCTCTCGTGTTTCATGATGTAGGTTTTGGGCTATGGGTAGTGTTTTATTGGAACATATATGTTATTGTGATGAGTTGACGGTAACATGGTCTGAGGTTTGCGTCTCTGTTGAACATAAGCTCCGAGCCACCAACCTCAGAGACCATGTTACCGTCAATTCATCACAATAATTTATAATGTGAGAATTTAACACTATACCTTGTTTGATAGAACTGAGATTTATCAAATAAGATTCAGTGGATGAAATAGTCATTCAAAGTATAGTGAATCGACCAAAGTCAGGTTACCCCATGACCTAACAAAGCGACCACATCAGCCTGTGTAATTTGCAAAATGAGCAAGCTCATTCCAATTAGGGGCTACATATGGTTTTGTTGGAATCTTTTGAAAAATTTGAAAAAAAAATAATTCAAATAATAAATTTTGATATCGTGTTTGTTGGGTGAAAGCTTACTGGAACGTCAGTGCTAATTGAAAAATTTTTTAAAGTGGGCATTCAGTTAACTGGTAGTGTGCTGGAAGACCATATATGGGGTTTATTATGAACTGCAGGAACCCCGACTATGAGGATGTTCACATTTTCATGCACGCATTGTATTATTTACCTTGTTTCCCATGAACAGATTTTAACCATTTACAGAAAACACATGATATCAAAATTTGTGATTTTAATTTTTCCCCCAACTCTTAAATTTTTTTGGACAAAACCATATAATGTGATCCCTCATTGGAACTGGCATGATCATGTTAGTTCCCCCTATGGGTGTCACATGATATGGTTTTGTTGAATATTTTAAAATTAATTCTACTCCATTTTTTCCCCAATTCTGGAAACAAAAAAAAAGATTTCTACTGCACAATTTGTATATTACGCAACAGATGCAGCCGATTCATTCGGTAAGGGTCAGTCACTCACTAGGTGGAACTGAGGAGTGCTGTTGCCTACTGACTGAAAGTATAATTTGCAGGTGCGATGGTGCGCAAGAGAGACAGTTCTCCTCAAACTCGAAAGACTGGATTCTGTTGAAGTGATAAATATTATCTTTGAAGTGAAATTCCTTAGTCGCATGAATTTGCCTTATTAAAGTTTATAGGAGATTGCCTATAGGTACTCTGCCATAAATTGTAATGAGGCAAAGTCTTGTGAACAAATCTTGATCTCGAAAAATAATTTTGCCCTCTATCTTTCATAGAGATGGGCAATATACCAAAAAACCGAGCCGATACCAAAATCATGGGGATACTGAAAAACTGAACAGAACCAATCCTTAAGTACCGAAACCATCTATATTTTCAATACATTTGCTGTGTATAAGACCTTGTTGAGGCTTGATAGCATCTAAGTGTTCACATTTATAAAAAAAAAAGTGAATGATTTTCTTTTCAATTTTGTTAACCAATAAAGGCCAGAGCAGTTGTCCCAAATTCTCACTAGACTAAACCTGTACATGTAAACCTAGACTAAACCTGTACATGTCTAGTTGCTTAGGAGTGATTTCTAGTCAAGTCTTGGCTGCCTCAACAGGCAGCCAAGACTTGACTAGAAATCACTGCCCAGGTGATTTGTCTAGTTTCAGCAGGACCTCTTAATGACAAGTTAAGGGCACATGCTCTGAGTTCGCAAAGGCTTGAAATAGGACTTGAAAGGTTAGGGTGTGTTTGGAACTAGAGCTGTGTGGTTAACCGAAAATTTGGTTCGGTTTTGTTATCAAAACCAAGACCGATACAATTACAGAAAAATGGTTGTCCCGGTTTCCAAATTAAATGTTGAAAATCTCTAATCAGGTCTTCACTTCTCAGAATAATAAGAGAAACAACATAAAGTTACCTTTATTTTGAAATTTTAGAGTCACGATACCCCTTTTTCAGAACATCTACACAAGTAATTGTTATCACATTCAAACTTCGAGCACTGCATTAACCAGAATACTGTGAAAATAGGTGACAAAATTGACTTCTCACGCATCGGGTTTTTACTTGAGTTGAATAAAGTCATCAATACTGTTAGAGACAATGTTTTACTATGACACACATATAATTCTACAACAGACTCAAGGCAAGAAATCATTTTCTTAAACTTGATCAGAGTGTATTACACACGTGCTTTGCCACGGAGTCCCCTCTCACGACAATGACAGTCGCATAAATTCCCAGTTTATTGAATTAATATGTTGTGATGCTTTGGGATTAAATTAATGTTTCCCACAGCAATTTAGCAATAACTCACCATCCAAGGGTTTGAAAATATCAAAACAGATGGAAAATAACTTTAATGATATTTATTCGGTATCAGATAGCACAAGATAACAGTTAGCGTAACATTTTTACAACATAGCCTAACAGATCTCCCCTCCCCCTGTACCCCCCTCCCCCAACTCCCACCCCATCCCATCTTTTTTAACTGTTGAGATAGGTGTCAGAACTATGGTGCTCCCCACTCCCCAAGTTCCGGGCTCCCAGTGTTACTACCCCTGGCCCTGCTACTGTCAAAGATTGAATTTGACTTCGATTTTTCAAAGTGTCATGTTCTGTTTTATTTTATAAATAGGTCAATTACAAGTTTTTATTTGATGCAAATTTATACACTGCAAATAATCTTCCAGTAAGCATTGTATGCATTGTTATGTTTCTACAATGAAAACCGAAACCGTAAACCAGGGTTTTAAAAAAAAATGAACCGAGATGGAAACAGACCTGAATTTTCAAAACCACACAGCTCTATTTGGAACAAGTCATAAAATTACTGCAGATATGATTTGTGTTGGCAAAAGAAAGCCAGTGTTGAGCTCATTGGCTATGGCATTTGTGGTGCTGTTGTAGAATATGGTACAAGAACAACTTATTCTGTATTTTTCTGATGTGAATTCCCCTTTGGTATGATCAACAAATCTCAAGTCAAGTCAGATACCGAATACTGAACTGATATCGCAGTATATCCCCCTAAAAATATTGAAACCAATACCAAACTCAAAATTCTGTACCACCCATCTCTTATCTGTTAACAGAGTTTGATTAAATAAGATGAATAAAGATTTATGCAGTTCTGTTTTTTCTTGACATTGTCTGGCGCTGAAAGTGTAAATAGCTTCTGGCATTCAAAAGAGAATAATGTGTAGTATTTATTGATGGACTTGGAAAGCTTGTCATGTTCATATAAGACTTTCGTAATTCCTAGTCTCGATGCTTCATCATGATTTATCTCATGTCTACATTCAACGCACATCAGTATTTACATAATTAATAGAATTATATCTTTTTACTAAACTATGCCATTCTACCCAATCAATAGCTCGCAAATCAATAAAATGTTTTTATATTCTGAACAAATGGCAAGTGTATTGTATAAAATAATGTGCATTACTTTGAAAATTAGATAGACAAGCCTACATTGAGAAGTACATTGTCTGCTAAAGAACTGATACTTGTGGGCCAAGCCCTTTGGTCTCATACAAATAACCTTGATTTGTTTATTGATTTAACCCTTTACCTAATGCACAGGATATCAAAATTTATTATTTTAATTATTTTTTTAAATTTTTCAAAAATTTCAACAAAACCATATCATGTGGCCAATCATTAGAATGAGCTCATTCCAATGAGGGGTCACATGGTATGGTTTTGGTCAAACTTTTTGAAAATTATACTTTTTTCATCTCCTAAATATGAAAATTACATGGGCTAATGTGGCCATTCGTTAGGTAAAGGGTTAATCTTTGCAAACAGAATGACTGAATTGCAGGCCTTTTGATTAGTCTAATTTGGGCACAATGACCAATTCAGATCAACACTGTAATGTGCCCCCCTCCCCCCCCCCCCCCCCCCCCCCCACACACACACACACACACAACACTCACACACTTGGAATTATAGTTTACAGCCTCTTGTTGCAGGTCTTCGCTGTTAATATTGGTTCTCCTCCTTGAGGTAAGGTTGACTCAAGAAGATTTCTTAGTTTTTCAGTATTGTGCCAAAACCCCAAACTAAATTATGCATGATGTTTTATAGGAAACACCACAGATATGAATATATTAAACCTCATGCTTTTGAGAACATGTTCATACAGAGTTGGACAGTGAAAAACGATCTGTGTTGACAGTGTCAAATACGACACTGTCAATGCAGACTACTTTTCACAGGCAAACCATGTGGTTTTTCCAAACTTATTTATCTGTTGAGGGGCCATGGTGGCTCAGTAGGTAGAGGTGCAGGCTGCAAGCTGGGAGACCCTCTGTTTCAATCCACCTGTATCAACTCCGTTGTGTCCTTGGGCAAGACACTTCACCCCCCATTGTCCATGTGGTGCAATGGTGATGTTGTGTACTAAGGCGTACTGCACATCGATGGTGCACCTGTCTTCAACCAATGCTAACCCTGCTTGTGTGGAGTTAGTATGTTGTGGAGCTGACATTGTTCGCCGTTGCTTGGTGGTTCTCCCTGGGTACTCCGGCTTCCTCCACCCATAAAACTGCTGTGGTCATGATTAGCCATTGTGTAGAAATATGTGACCTTAAAACACCAATAAATAAATAATTTATTTGTTGCGTTGTTTGAGTCAACAAGTAGGACCTACACCAAAGTCCTACTTTGAGAACATGTTCATACAGAGTTGGACAGTGAAAAGCAATCTGTGTTGACATTGTCAAATACGACACTGTCAGTGCAGACTACTTTTCACTGGCAAACCATGTGGTTTTTCCAAACTTATTTATCTGTTGAGGGGGCATGGTGGCTCAGAAGCAAGTGAGAAAATAAGCAGACTGTCATCTGCAAAATGAGGTCCTCAGAGGGTGCATAGCAGGGTAGCATCACTAAATTTACCCTCTGTGAACCTTAGTCTGAATCATGGTCTCAAAACAAAACAGAAAGAGGTCCCCCGAGGATAAATTGGCCCACTGTATGGGATAGCATCATCAAATTCACCCTCTGGGGACCTCATTCTGCAAATGTCAGACTGCTTATTTTCAGGCCTGCTCAGAAGATAGAGGTGCAGGCTGCAAGCCGAGGGCCTCTGTTCGAATCCCACCTGCGGCAACCGCGTTGTGTCCTTGGGCAAGTCACTTCACCCCCCCATTGCCCATGTGGTGGCTCGGTGACATTGTTTACTAAGGCATACTGCACGTTGAAGGTGCACCTGTCTTCAACCAATGCTAACCCTGCTTAGTTAGTATGTTGGGGAGCTGACATTGCTTGCTGTTTCTTGGTGGTTCTCTCCGGGTACTCCGGCTTCCTCCACACATAAAACTGTCATGGTCATGATTAGCCATTGTGTAGAAATATGTGACCTTAAAACACCAATAAATAAATAATTTATCTGTTGCATTGTTTGTGTCAACAAGTAGGTCCTACACCAAACTACATGTAGATATAGCTGGAACACTACAAAAAATTTTTAGGCACCACATAAGTTGGGAACAGTTGCATTATTTGGGCACAGCATTTATTGTTGATATTTAGGAGAATTCAAAGGCCTGGAGAAGTGCTAATATTTGTTTCCTCACTTCGACATTATAGTCTGTTGTTCTGACCAGGGACCAGCCTAGGGAGGAATTTTAGGGAGACTTCATGTCTCCCTCCAGAAAAAATAGGGAGACTGCAGAGTCAAGTAGGGAGAATTCATAGGCAATTGGGGAAAATTAAGAATATTTATGTACCACCCCCGCCACCCTCTTCATATTTTCAGCTTGTGGTTCTCCATTATCGTCCGATTAATCCAGGCCCAGTTGTCTATGATGCATCTATGCCAGGTTAAAAAATCACAAAAGTAATTATTGACTGAAAATCCCCCACTGCTACCCTCTCCTTCATGACCCCCTCCCCTCTTCTTCGTGCCAGTCCCCCCAGCACCCTCCTGTGGTTGCCTTTCACCAAAGTCTACTAAGCTAAGTCTGAAAGTGTGAACAGGACCAGATGTAAGAAGGTTGCTTGGAAGGTACTTTGTTAGTCAATAAACAAAATACATTCTGTGGTCGAGTATTTTGTAAAATAAATGTCCTTCTGCATCATTTTCATCATGGCATTCCGGTGTCATTCCGTTCCATTCCAGTGTTTAGGAGGACCCCTTTTTCAAGGTCCTTTATATGCACACTTGTGCCCTGTACAAAGCTTTTCATGTCATTACTAAAGCTTTTTTTCATGTGTTTCAATTCCATTCAATTTTTTCTGGAAATAGATGGCCCAACAGTTAACAGTCGTCAGCAAAATGAAATAAAAATACAGAGTTAGAAAATACGTCCGTTGTGTGTACATTTTCGGCATCCTAAGTAAGGTAACCTACTTTCAAACTGGGTTATTTTGTTGAGTCGCGTAAGTCACCTATTTTTGTTTTGTAACTTTTGACACTTTACGCTCCTACTGAAACGAAACAAAATAGAAATAAAAAATCTGCAAAAAGCGACGATTGACAATTGAGTGTCGTGTGATATCGAATAAATGGTCGCTTATTTGATGAATGAAAATGCCCATTTATCACACTCAAGCACATTCAATTCTTGAAAAAAATCATTTTTATGTTAACCTCGGATCACTCAGTTCAGCCTTTTCTCATTTTGGCCAATTTTTAGAGGGTGACTTGTAATCGCCCCGACTATTTTTCTAGACGACTTTGGGCTTTGAAGGGCGACATAATTGCCCAAGTCGCCCTCACGGCTGGTCCCTGGTGCTGACCAGCACTATAACTGGTCTTCACTCGCTGCACATTGATGTTAAATACAGTTATCTCAAGCCAAAATATATCCTGAATGCAGCTAGGAATTTAACTAATTCAGTCTGGTTTGAAATAGCTTGATATTTGGAGGTGGGGGGGGGGTTGTTGTTATTGTGTTTTCTTTGTTTTTGTACAGTCACTCAAAACTTTAAAATCCACCAAACTCAACGTTAACCAATGTTTCATTATGACTGAAATGTTCCCAAATTAGAGGGCATAACAGATAGTATGGTTTTGTAATTTTTTAGTCCCCCGCGGTTTTATCGTACGTCAAAACTTTTTGAAAAAAAATTCAAGATGGCCGGCTGGCCATTTTTGTCATCATTTTTTGCTTCATTTGATGTTACCACCTGTACCTTAGACATATTTTGATATATTTGCTTCAAGTTTCTTACATTGTTCATAGATGCTATGAGGATGATGCATGTCAAAATTGTTTGAAAAAAAATAATTAAGATGGCCGAATGACGTCCATTTTTGTTCATTTTTTGCATTCTCAAGTTACGTTATCACCCATACCTTGGAGATGTTTTGAGATATTAGTTTTAAATTATCAACAGTTGCCAGACATCATAGGAGGATGATGCATGCCAAAATCTTTTGAAAAAAAAAATTCAAGATGGCCGAATGGCAGCCATTTTTGTTGTCATTTTTTTGCTATATTTGACGTTACCACCTGTATCTTAGTTTATATTACCACCTGTATCTCATAGATGATGTACTTTCATTTTTATGCCATTGGTGACACATAATAGGAGGACAATGCATGTCAAAACTTTTTGAAAAAAAATTCAAGATGGCCAACCGGCAGCCATTTTTATCATCATTTTTTGCTTCATTTGATGTTACCACCTGTATAATAATAATAATAATAATAAGGGAGTTTTATATAGTGTAAAATCACAAGCTGTGCTCTAAAACGCTGTACAACAAAATAAAAAATCGAGCTCCTGACCATCAAGCAATTTACAGAGTATCTTAGACATGTTTTAATATATTTGTTTCAGGTTTCTAACATTGTTCATGGATGCTATGAGGATGATGCACGTCAAAATTTAAAAAAAAAAAATTCAAGATGGCCGGGCCATTTTTGTTCATTTTTAGCTCAACTTCTTGGGTACCTTTGGTATCACGAGTGTTTTTGAGTCCGGTCCGAGATTCAAGATGGTCGATGGCAGCCATTTTGTACAAAATTAGGTGCAATCAGATTTTTGCACAGAACTTCTGATTTGAATAATTTTTTGTGTGAATGTTCAGTACCATGGGATACATCACATATAATACGGGGTTTTTTCTCGTGCAGAAATTATGCAAATTAGATGAACTTTGATTTTTTCAGTGCTACTTACACACAGTAAGTACACATGTCAATATGGCTTGGGCTAGAGTCTGTATTTATGAGCCGATCTTCACGAAACGTCTTGGGTACCTTTGTTATCACCTTGGGACGAGAACGAGTATTTCTGGGTGTGGCCCAAAATTCAAGATGGCTGGCAGTGGCCATTTTGTACCGAAATTAGGTTTACTTAGTTTTTTGTACACAACTTCTATACGGCTCAGACTAGAGGCCATATTTATGAACCGATCTTTACGAAACTTCTTGTGTACCTTTGTTATCACCGTGGGATGAGAACGAGTGTTTTTGGGTGTGGTCCAAAATTCAAGATGGCCAATGGCCACCAGCAGCCATTTTGTACCAAAATAGTGCAAGCAGTCTTTTGTACAGAACTTCTGTATGAAAGTTCTGATTTGAATAAATTTTTGTATGAATGTTTAGTAACATGGAATACATCACATATAGTACGGGTTTTTTTCTTGTGCAGCAATTATGCAAATTAGATGAACTTTGATTTATTCAGAGCTACTTATACACTGTAAGTGCACATGTCAATACGGCTCGGGCTAGAGGCTGTATTTATCAACCGATCTTCACGAAACTTCTTGGGTACCTTTGTTATCACCTTGGGACGAGAATGAGTGTTTCTGGGTGCAGTCCAAAATTCAAGATGGCTGCCAGTGGCCATTTTGTAACGAAATTAGGTCCAATCAGTTTTTAGCTCACCTGACTTTCAGTCAGGAGAGCTATAGTGATCACTCACCATCCGTCGTCCGCCGTCCGTGAACATGGTGTTTGCGTCTTCTCCTCCCAAACCGCTGAACCAATTTAATTGATATTTGAGATAATAGTTTGTTATGACATCGCAATTTGATTTTGTTCAAATCAAGTTGCCTTGCCCATTGTTAGGGCCACACCCAAAAAGTGTGCTGAAATCTTAAAAAATATTCTTCTCATGAACCAGCAGCAGCAGAGACTTGATATTTGGTGTGCAGCTTCCTTTTGAGGTGTAGACTCAGATTTGTTCAAGAGAAGTTTGTGGGGCTATATTTGGCATCGTAATGGGAGGGGCAAGAATATTTGCCCCTCCCAAGATGTCTATTTTCCAAACCGAGAGGCAGATTTAGACCAAATTTGGTATGAGGGCTTATTGGGTCATAAGTACTTAATTTATGCAAAAAAAAATTTTTCCCGTCGCCCCATGGGAACCACAGGAGCTAAAAATAGAAAAAAATTAAAACGCCCATATCTCCAAAACTACACAGCACTGAGAATTCTTATTTGTTGTGAAGCTTCCTTTGGACCAACTGAATAGAATGGTCAAAAAAAATTGCTATCGGTTTTATCATGGGGTACTTTTTGGGGACTTTGAAAAAGTGCTGAGTCAGCATTTTTAACACTGTGAGTAATGGGAAAAACATGTAAGACTACTTTTCTCCCAAACCACTGCTCCAAAAGCTTTCAAATTTCACATATAACATCTTCGGAAGATTGTTTCACAGGTTTATCGAAATCAATTCCCTGGGTCTATATTTGAGCTCTCTATGGGAGCCCAAATGTTTAAATTAGTGCAGTATGAGGAATATTCTTTAAAGATCTTCTTCAGATCTACCAATAAGAATCTTTTGATATTTGGTATGCAGCATCCTTAGGGGGGTGAGATTCAAGTTTGTTCAAGCCAAGTCTCTGGGTTCATATTTAGGCTGAAAATTTGGGGCCCCATTCCGGACTTAGAAAATTTTGGACCAAAATCCGGAATTTTTTGTTTGTTTTTTATGCGTTTCGGTAAATTTTAAGAAAAAAACAAAACAAATTTTTTTACACTGAAAATTGGGGATCTGGGTGGGACTTTGAAAATTTTGGACCAAAATCCGGAATTTTTTTTTTTTTGTTTGTTTTTTATGCATTTCGGTCAATTTTAAAAAAAAAAAAAAAATTTTTTTTTACACTGAAAATTTGGGGTCCGGGTGGGACTTTGAAAATTTTGGACCAAAATCCGGAAATTAGTTTTTTGGTTTTTAAGAAGAAAAAAAAAATTTAGGCTGAAAATATTTTGTTTGGGAAAAAAATCTGTTATTTTATGCGTTTATCTCAATTTTGGAACGTAAAAGTGCAGGAACTGAAAATAGAAAGAAAATCCTGTGTATTGTGTGGGCACAATCGCTTCATCTAGTTGGTATATGCTTTTCTTAGGAGGGGCGTATGCAGCTTATTCAAGTCCCTGGTTTGATATTTAGACTACCATGTCAGGTGAGTGCCCTCAGGCCCCCTGGCGCCTCTTGTTTGACACAACTTCTATACAGCTTGTATTTATGAACTGATCTTTATGAAACTTCTTGGGTACCTTTGTTTTCACCTTGGGACAGGAATGAGTGTGTTTTGGGGTGCCTTTGTTATCACTGTGCTATGAGAACAAATATTTTGGGGTTCAGTCAGACCCACTCTGGGACTCAAGATTTCTTTTCTAGTTTAGCATCAGGCTGTCACCCACCTTTACAATACTTTACTTATACATTTGTTACAGGCTACGGTCAGTATTTATGTACAGACCGTTACAATACTTTATATGTACCTTTGTTATCAGGTCATTACCTAGATGTTTTTCATTGCTGTGTCACATACTATATATGTACATGTCTTAACAAGTTGAGCTACAGTGTCATTGACACTTTCATTTGCATTCTCAAGTTACGTTATCACCCATATCTTGGAGATGTTTTGAGATATTAGTTTTAAATTTTCAACATTTGTCCGACACCATAGGAGAATGATGCATGCCAAAATCTTCTGAAAAAAAATTCAAGATGGCCGAATGGCAGCCATTTTTGTTATTTTTTTGCCATATTTGATGTTACCACCTGTATCTTAGACATATTTTGAGCTATTACTTTCAGATTTCTAACATTGATCAGAGATGCTAGGAGGGTGATGTATGTCAAACTTTTTTGAAAAAAATTCAAGATGGCTGAAATCTTTTTAAAAAAAATTCAAGATGGCTGAATGACAGACTTTTTTTGTTGTCATTTTTTTGCCATATTTGTTGTTATCACCTGTATCTTAGACATGTTTCGAGCTATTACTTTCAGATTTCTAACATTGGTCAGAGATGCTAGGAGGATTTCTAACATTGGTCAGAGATGCTAGGAGGATGATGCACGTCACTAGGAGGATTTCTAACAATGGTCAGAGATGCTAGGTGGATGATGCACATCAAAATTTTATGAAAAAAAAAATTTAGAATGGCTGAAGGACGACCATTTTCATTGATTTTTTTGTGTTCCCATTTTACGGTTACCACCTGTATCTAATAGATAGATGCTTTGAGACTGTACTTTCATATTTATACCATTGGTGACACATAATAGGAGGGTGATGCACGTCAATAATTTTTGAATAAAAATGCAATATGGAAAGATTACATTGTTGTTCCTGTTGTTAAATGGTAGGGACCTGAGAACAGATACATGATGGGAGAGAGAGGACTTCAATTCCCACTTGCTGTTGAAATCTTTTATCCATTTCATAACGTGCAACTTATTTTCTAAATGCCCAACAGGCCTAAAAAATATTTTACATGTTTTATAGAACAGACCATCCACCGTGGGGGACTAGAGTCTGATCGCCTGCGATCGGCATTGCAATTTTGTTGTTCAGTTTTATGAGAAGTGATTTAACCATAAAGGGCTGGAGGTTTTCATTACATTTTGCTATGCATTGACAGTGTATATTCAGCTACCAGATATTTTGGCTACAGTAATTTCGGATGTTCGATTGCTACAATTTTGTTTGTTTCGGCCACTGGCAATATTTTTTTCAATAGCTCTATATAAAGGTGCAAAAAATGTAATTGACTTTCCTAAATACATCCAATATCCATATCCAATAGCAATTGTAGCAATTCTTTATTACATATTTTTTCCAGCAATACGATTTTTTACAGGTAAACTGAGAATGACTTTTGTCTTGGTATTTTATGCCTGGTCCAATGTCATTTTAATTTGTCCTGTACTGAAGCTAAGTTACTTGTTGAACGAAAAAAGTCATAAGTGATAGCAGGAAAGTAGTACTGTATTTTTTAATAAAGTTTTTTTTTTTCAAATAGGCCTACTGCCAACCCGTAATGGGAGAATATGAATTTTTCAAGTATTTTTTCCAGCAATATGCTTTCTTACCAGTCTGGAATGCCTTTTGGCACAGCATCTTAAAATGCAGGTCAAGTCTGATTTCTTATCAACCTACCTTACAATTGTTTACTACAGGCTTGCACGACAGTGGAAGTCCCTAACTCAGAAAATATACTCTCTATTTTGATTTTTCCCAAGCGATTTGGGAATGAAAAGTGGTGCAAAAGCACCAAGAAAAATAAATCAAAACTGGGTCGAGCACCCCTGGCGCACACCCAGTAGAGGATGCTCTTCTCTTAGTACAAATCCACAGCTTCCGGCAACCAGTGCGCAGGCAGTAACTAAAGAATAATTCTTTTTTCGTCCACCCACGTGGCGAGACGTCCATTTGCATTCCGAAACTGTGATAATTCAACTCGTTGATAAAGCTTACCTGTGACTGGAATTATGGATCTAAGGATCGTATAATAACAGGACTGTGTTTTATATATTCTTGTTATTATTTTCAACCACATTTTCATTGTATTTTATATATTCTCCATGTTCGCACGCGACTTTACCGTGCGGTTTGGACATATATTATTATTATTAGTTATTGGTGTTTAAGGTCACATATTTATGCACAATGGCTAATCATGACCGTGACAGTTTTACGGGTGGAGGAAGCCGGGGAGAACCACCGAGCAACGACGAGCAACTGCCAGCTCCCCAACATCGTAACTCCGCACTGCAGCACAGGCAGGGTTAGATTGGTTGAAGACATGCGCACCATCGATGTGCAGTACGCCTTAGTACATGTCATCATCGTGCCCCCACGCGGGCAATGGAGATGAAGTGTCTTGCCCAAGGACACAACACGATTGCCGCAGGTGGGAAGGACATAAAATTTTTTGGTTGATAAATAGACAGAACCGCACAAGCGTTTGAATGGGTTAATGTTTATCGCACGAGTTTGGTTGGGCGCAATAATACCACGAGAGGCAAAGCCTCGAGTGGTATTCTGCGCCCAACCAAACGGGTGCGATAAACATTAACCCATTCAAACGCTTGTGCAGTTCTGTATTTATTACACACCTTTGCAAATTTCTAAAACAGGCCTTTTACAGTAATACTAAGTGAGAATTAACCTATCCTTCTGAGAAGTAAAGGAAATAAAATAAGACAAAAATCCAAATTATTCTTCGCAAGCAGGAGACCAGTCTTATTGTTATTTCGTACGCTGATTGAACTTTCATTCATAGTTTCAACTTGCAAAATTATAATGCGTCACCACTTCGATCGATGAAACATTATTCATCTGAAATACAGTTCATCGTCTTTTTGTGCCTCAATTTTACAGCGCGAATTCTGAACGGTTGATGTGATCCCCACCAAAAAAGTTACCACACATTCACAAAAAACAATAGGTATAAATTCGGAAAATCCATCAATGAGAAATTATAAAAAAAACTCACATGTTTATCTGACTTCCAAATTCCCTGCGACTGTTGTTACTCGACTTGTTGACAGACCGGTTAAGATTTTAGTCAAGATTACAGTAGCCATTGTAAATTCATCCCACGTAAATTAAATTTATATCCTTATTGTCCAATAGAAATTATCGTATTGTTCACTATTCCTGCTCAAAATGTATTAAAGTTCGTGTTATAGCCTTTAACAGGGGTACAGAATCCATACGAATTCAAGTGAATATCGACAGGCAATTTGTTTTGGATTTCGATTTGGTGACCTAGAAACTTGCTCGCGCGATGTCATTCATTCGAAATGATGTCACTCATAGACGCTTTCATATTCTGTTTACTTTGTTCTTTAGTTTGAACTGTATGTGAGTCATTTCCTTGTCATACTTTAACCCATCGGGTTATTTAGTCAGTCAGTATTGTTCACGTTAAGAAAATAAATTAGAAAGTTTCTTTTGATGGTCGGACAGTCATTACTACATGAGTTTCTTCAGAAACAATATAAACGCAGACTCTATAGACTGCGAACATCCACTTTACAACATCAAAATAAATGACCCATCGCATCGAAACGGGCCCATGTACTGTATCCCCAGAAATATGACTGGTTCCATTCTTACATTAAAAAAGTGCCAAAATCTGTATCCCACACGTGTGCAATAAAAGTTTATTTTTATCACACATCCTAGAATGCCGTGGACAAACCTTAATTTTAAATGGGTGTGTAATAAATTTATGTTATCCTTTTGGATATTATTAGTCCCCTACAGGAACCGTAAGGGGACTGTAGGATTGCACTCCGTCCATCTGTCTGTCTGTCCATCCGGGCCAACATTGGGGGTTTAGGGGATATTATTATTAGGGGCTACCTCCAAATTAAGATAGTGTTAGGGTTAGGAGTGGAGTGGGGTTAGGGTTAGGGGTAGCTCCAGAGTAGGGCTAGGTTGGGGAGGGTTAGGTCCCAGGGGGGTTAGGGTTGGGGTAGGGGTGGGGTTTTAGTTTTAGTGGCCCCTAAACCGAAAAATAGCTCCTAATCCTATTGGTTTGGCTAGGGTGGGGTTGGGTCAGGGGTGGGGTGGGGGTTAGGGGTAGGGGTAGCTCGAGAGTAGGGCTTAAGGTTGGGGGGTTAGGTCCCAGGGGTGGGTGGGGGTTAGGGTCTGGGGTGGGCTTTTAGGGTTTAGGGTCAGTGTGGGGTAGGGTTAGGGTGTGGTTTTTGGGTGGAGGGGTGGGGGTTAGGGTTAAATATAAGTTCTAGGGTGGAGGGGGGTGGGCTGCTGGGTAAAATAAGGTTTTGGACATACAAAATGTTTTTTTGGTAGACCATAAACCCGAAATGTTGGAGCGTCCATCTGTCCGTCCGTCTGTCTGTCCGTCTGCCTGTTTTTATGTTACCACCTCTCCCTCCAACATGCTTTAAGCTACACCTTTCACATTTGGTTCATGGATGCATGGTTCTGAGGGGATGATGCACGCTCAAAATTTTTTTTTCAAAATCCAAGATGGCGGAATGGCGGCCATTTTTGTTGTGTTTTTTAAGCTTTTTTTCTCTATATTCATGTTACCACCCCTCCCTCCAACATAGTTCATGTTACACTTTGCATATTTGGCACGTGGATAGAGGGTTGAGAGGGAATGATGCACATTCAATATTTTTTTTTCAAAATCCAAGATGGCGGCATGGCGGCCATTTTTGTTGTGTTTTTGAAGCCATTTTCTCTGTCTTATGTTACCACCCCTCCCTCCAACATGGTTTAAGCTACACCTTTCATATATGGTACATGGATAAAGGGTTGTGAGGGGATTATGCACGCTCAATATTTTTTTTCAAAATCTATGATCTGTCTGTCTATCCATCTGTTTGTCTGTCTGTCTGTTTTTATGTTACCACCTCTCCCTCCAACATGCTTTAAGCGACACCTTTCATATTTGGTACATGGATACATGGTTCTGAGGGGATGATGCACGCTCAAATTTTTTTTTTTCAAAATCCAAGATGGCGGAATGGTGGCCATTTTTGTTGTGTTTTTTAAGCTTTTTTTCTCAATATTCATGTTACCACCCCTCCCTCCAACATGGTTCAAGCTACACTTTGCATATTTGGCACATGGATAGAGAGTTGGGAGGGAATGATGCACGTTCAATATTTTTTTTTCAAAATCCAAGATGGCGGCATGGCGGCCATTTTTGTTATGTTTTTGAAGCTTTTTTCTCTATTTTATGTTACCACCCCTCACTCCAACATGGTTCAAGCTACGCTTTTCATATTTGGCACATGGATAGAGGGTTGTAATGGGATGATGCACAGTGAATATTTTGTTTTCACAATTCAAGATGGCGCCATGGCAGCCATTTTTGTTGTGTTTTTTTAAGCCATTTTCTCTATTTTATGTTACCACCCCTCCCTCCAACATGATTCAAGCTACACCTTTCATATATGGTACATGGATAAAGGGTTGTGAGCGGATTATGCATGCTCAATTTTTTTTTTTCAAAATCTAACATCTGTCTGTCTGTCTGTCTGTCTGTCTGTCTGTCTGTCTGTTTTTATGTCACCACCTCTCCCTCCAACATGCTTTAAGCTACACCTTTCATATTTGGTACGTGGATAAATGGTTCTGAGGGGATGATGCACACTCAATATTTTGTTTTCAAAATTCAAGATGGCGGAATGGCGGCCATTTTTGCAGCATTAAATCAAACTTTCGACTCTAAATATATTGAAAGTTTCTGTGTTTAGAGTATTCAGTTGTCCTGCAGAAACATTTCCACAATGTGCATACAGTGTATTATATAACATGCCCCGAGTTACCAAGCTTCCCCAGCAGACGTCAGTAACTTGATGCTTTCTGTAACACAAATGTGAAAACCAATTCAATCATTATAAAATACGTGAAATGAAGGAAAATGTTTTAATATCTTCCTTTTTTGGTATTACCAAAAGTAGGGGAGCGCGGTGGCTCAGTAGGTAGAAGTGCAGGCTGCAAGCCGAGAGGTCCTCGGTTCGAATCCCACCTGCGGCAACCACGTTGTGTCCTTGGGCAAGACACTTCATCCCCATTGCCTGTGTGGGGGCACGATGACGCCGTGTACTAAGGCGTACTGCACGTCGATGGTACGCATGTCTTCAACCAATCTAACCCTGCCTGTGCTGCAGTGCGGAGTTACGATGTTGGGGAGCTGGCAGCTGCTCGTCATTGCTCGGTGGTTCTCTCCGGGTACTCCGGCTTCCTCCACCCGTAAAACTGTCACGGTCATGATTAGCCATTGTGCATAAATATGTGACCTTAAACCTCAATAAATAAATACAATAAATAAATACCAAAAGTAAGATTTCATCACCTTTCCCTTCATTTAAGGTTATTATAATGATTGGACCGGTCCAGGCAAAAATACTGCACCACCGAGAGCTGGACTTGACCTTCTTTTCACTGGATCAGACCATTACTGGCGGTCTTTGTACTTCTTAAACTACTAACCTGAATTGCAGAGATGCTTATATGCACTAGTGTCTTATGTGACAAAAACACCTTATGTCACAAAAGCGCCGTAGGGGACTAATACCACCTCGGTGGTCAAACACTTGTTATTATTGGAGTTAGGTGTCAATGGGGGCTATATGGACAGGATTTCTCCTCTCTGTTGAGGGCAGATTTTCTGTTTTTTGTCGTCCCTGTCGGCCGTTGGGGTTCAGTTGTGTTCCTGCCGGTCCTTTATTTTCTGCCACCTTTCTCTCATAGTTGGGGGTGTTCTACTTTCTTAATCTGTTGAGTTCACCTTTTTCTTCTACTGCTCTCACCTCTGTTATGCCCAGGACTGTTCCTGGAGGGCAATGCCTTTTGTCCAAGCATGTGGTGCATTTTTGTGGCCGTTCTGCCCGCACACATGGGGAGGGGGAACGCTGTCATTCGGGGCCTCCTAACATGAGTTATACCCCCGCTGTGGGGTATGTGCAGTCTTTTTCTGTGGTGGATACTGCAGGAGCTGTTGAGTTGTCTGGTGAAGAGATGCCTGGTTCTGGGACTGTGGTCCCTCTCCAGTCGACATCTGAGGCTGTCACTAGGATTGTGACTCCTCCTTTGGAGCCGATCTGGGTTGCTCTCTCCACCAGTTTCAACAGCTCCCGTCATATCTGCTGCTACTGCTGTTCCGTCTGCAAAGTCATCAGTCACCGTTTCAGTCGGGCAGGGGTCTGTAGGGATGCATCTTTGGTAGGGTGGACGTGGGGTATCGGCCTCAGCCTTCCCTGACTTCAACTCGGCGAAGTTGGAAGGGGCTGCCAACTGAACCCTCTGCTGTGGCCTCTCAGCTGTTGAGCACAGCAATTTTATCCCTGCAGGGATCTGCAGAGATGTCTGTAGTGTGGACGTGGGGTATTCACCTCAGCCTTCCCTGACTTCAATTTGGCAAAGTCGGAAGGGGCTTCCGACTGAACCCTCTGCTGTGGTCTGTCAGCCGTCGAGCACAGCAGTTTTCACATTGAATTTGGATGTTCATGTTGGTGCCACCATGAGCTCTATTGCGTTTCCGTCCACGCACTCTGGTCCCATGGCCAGTTTTGCGGGACCAGCGCCTTTTGTGCAGCTTAGACCTTCTGTCCCTTAGAGGTTCGCAGCGACTCTCCCGAGTTCCCGCTCTGTAGATCCTCGGGGTATGTCGTACCCCTATACGCATCTGCCTTCAGATGTTTCGGCTGCCACCCATCGTCCCGCATCAGGTGTACTTGAGGATCGTGACCCTTCGCTGGTTAATAGGGTCAGGAGTGAAGTCACTTTGCCGGTTCGTTCCCACGTCAAACTGGTCGGCACGGGTGTGAGCTTAGGGAGGCCCTCTTCTTGCTCAGTCAGATTCTTTCCAAGAGCCTTCCCGTTGCTTCCAGTGAGGCTACTAGTGGTTTCCAGGTGTCCCCCTGCAGCGTCGCCTCCCGGGATTGGAAGCTTTCTGATCCCTCAGGTGTGCCTACACCATGGGAGGCATTGGCTGGTTTGCCCATGATGGGCTATGGGTCTTCTGACTCACAGGATGAGTCAGACATACCTGACGTCGAGAGCCAACAGTCTTCTGACTTGGGGGCAGCTCTTGACTTGGTGTTGGAGTTCCTTCCAGATCTCAAACCGTCAAACCAGCCAGTGGTGTCAGCCAGGCAGTGATCATCGGCCGTGCCTAGAGCCTGTGGACTCTAAGCTGAGTTCCAAGGCTATGAAGACTTCGTTCTTCACCAGGGTGACACTTTTTTGCCTCCAGTGCATTATCATTCCTATGATTCCGCCAATCCATCAGTCTGCCAGACTTTGACGGTCTTGGATCAGGACTCCACCTACCTCGGGTTTTCCAAGCCCAAATCGGCCATTACTCCTATGGCGACTCTGGAGTCCCTATTGGGTTTATTGAGAGAGATGCTGGGCATGCTTTCTCTCTCGGATCTTGTTGTCTCTACTTTAGCTGCTTATCTGCCTCCAAATAAGTTTGACGACATACAGGCTCCTTTGCGTGTGCTTTCCAAGGTGCTCATGCATCTTACTCATGCATGCCTGTAACACGGCTAACTTGGAATTAGTTCGCCGGGATGCTGTGTTGGACACAAGCCATTCCCTTCCTGAGGGGGACCGCACTGCTCTTCGATCTGCTTCTTTGGTGGGTCCGCAACTATTCCATGGTTCTGTGGCGACGGTCCGAGATGACGTCCTACGTCATTCCAAAGATCAGCTGCTGCTTCGTCAGCTTGATCAGCCTTCTGTTGGAGGCAGGGGCCATTCAAAGCCTAACAAGGGCCCTTCTGCATCCTCTGCGAAGCAAAGGGCTGATCCTCCTGCAACCGCTTCTGCTTCTTACTTACGGGGTAAGGATAAGTGTCGCAGGCTAGAAGGAGGTATCAGGATTCTTCATATAGTAGAAGAGCTGGTTTCTGCTCTCACAGGCCTCGCTGGGGCTTGAAATGAAGGTCCTCACTTTGATTCATCCCAAGTTGGCGGAAGGATATCAGTATTCGCAGACCATTGGGCCACAATCACATCCAATCTTTGGGTGTTAGATGTTGTTCGGTCTGGGCTGCGGATATCCTTCCGGCGGCACCCCACTCTATAGAGAGTGCCTCTTCCAACACAAGTTCCTTTCGATGTTACACATCGGGAACTTTTCATCATGAAGATAGACAATCTTGTGTCAAAGGGGGCGATCGAGGTCGTCAAGAACATTCATTCACTGGGATTTTATTCCCACCTGTTCTTGGTGGTGAAGAAGGACGGCCAACTCTGACCGGTTATCGATCTGAGTATCCTGAACCAGTCTATCATTGCTCCAAAGTTCAGCATGGAGACTTTCAGGTCGTTTCGCCACTCCATTCACCTGTCTCCTTGGGCCTTCACCCGGCAGATGTTGCATGTGATAGCCTTCCATCACACACAGTCCAGGGTGACTACTTCAGCATATCTGGATGATATCCTCCAGAGGCATTCCAATGCTGCCTTTCTGAAGTCAGATGTCGACACACTGTTGAGCCTGCTCATGTCGCTAGGGTTCAGAGTCAACGAGGAGAAGTCGCACCTGGTCCCTTTTCAGTTGTTTTGTCATCTAGGGATTGACTTCCATACTCAGCTGAATACGGTGGCGGTTCCCTGGGCAAGGGCTGTGATTCTCTCAGCTATTGCCCTGACTCTGTCCCAGTCCACATCTGCAACAGCTCGGAGTCTTATCCGGCTGCTCGGTCTCTGCAGTTCGGTGATGGATCTCATATCTCTGGTGCTTCAGTTACCGGAGTCTCTTCATCGTCACCTTCTCCCCGGGACGGATGTTCAGTGGATTATGCAGGGAGTTACGTTCAACTTACCCTCGTCCGATCGTGTTCTGATGGCAGACGTCAGCGATCTCGGATAGGGTGCGATGTTGGATCCTCCAGGTCTTTCCCTTCACTGGGCATGGGACCAGGATCAAGCAGCTCTTCAATACAATCAGAAAGAGCATCTTGCTCTTCTTCTGAGTTTCCGGCAGTGGATCCTCCACCTTTCGAATTGCCAGGTCCTTCTGTTGTCCGACAATTTGACAGTGGTTGCTTAAATTCGGAACCAGGGTGGCACACACTAGGTTCCCATGTACAAATTGGCTCGGGATCTTCTACTGCTCGCTCAGGATGTCAACGCCGGCGTGGTGGTTCGTCACATTCCCAGTCGTCTGAACGTCCTAGCCGACTCCCTGTCCCAACGGGGCAGGGTCATTTCCACCGAGTGGATGCTCCACAGGGTGGTGTTCCAGTCGCTTTGCGATCTCTGGGGTCGTCCCCACATCGATCTTTTTGCGACTCGTTGGAACCATCAGGTGGACACTTTCGCCATGGACGCTCTATCACACGATTGGAACGGTCTTGTCAGCTACGCCTTCCTGCCGGTTCTGATTCTGCCTCAGGTTCTAGCCAAGATATGAACCTGCAGTTGTCTAATCATTCTGATCGCTCCCAGGTCGCCTCAGCGGGTGTGGATCAGTCAGCTCTGCTCTCTGTTGGCCATATTATTATGCATATGGAAAAGCAGAGTTGACCCTTTACAACTGATATTATATCTGAAAATTCTAATTTACCTTTTTTTTTCACTTCACACATGTTCTGTCTGATCTTTTGAGTTATTGAGTGGATACTGAAAATTATCTCGCTTGTGACTGAGACAAATGGTTATTTTTCCTCGCTATCCACTCAAAAACACTAGATTTTCTTTTTATTATATGCTTTTTATAAGAATCTGATAATTCCCATCGATAATTCCACTCTTTTCAACCTTGAATCGTTGCATGAAAGTAAACAGCTGATGCACATTGGTACGTGGAAGTGAATTGATAGATACTTGGAACAGGTAGCGTCTTGCGATCTGATTCAGCTGGTGGATTTCATGCATCAATTCAAGGTGAATATGTGTTAAATTATTGCTGGAAATGATCGGTATCCACTCAAAGACACTAGATTTTCTTTTCATTATATGCTTTTATGACAAATTGATCATTTCCAATGATAATTTGACTCGTATTTGCCTTGAAGTGATGCTTTGAAAGCCGCCATTTTGATTGATACCTTGAAAATGAAAATTTCTATACCTTCACAGTGGGGGATACGATTTCTATCTTTCCGCAATTTTTCTGATAATCCATTGTTTAGCGTATAATAAATTTGTCTCTTTGCATTTTCGGGGAAGGATCTGTTGGCTGTATCAACTTTTTACTTGTTACTTTAGGGATGAAATGCTGTGACGTAACACCCTGTTGGAACGGATTCTCTGTGCCCTTTCCAACACGCTGTTGCATAATAGCATATCGGCTTTATGAAATGCTTGTGCTTGTTTATTTCATTGTTTATTGGAGTTTAAAGTCTACATTGGACTGTTGTATGGGTGGAGGAAGATTGAGAAAACCACTGAGCAGTGGCAAGTGACTGTTGGACTCTCCAGCTTACCCAGCACAAGCTGTTAGCAACGGTTGAAGGCAAGTGCACCATCGAACCTGTTATGTGAAGGGTCAAATGCACATGACATGTTCAGCACCTGTAAAAATAACTAACATCGAACTCCAGTAATAATGTATGATTTAGTTATTTATAAGTTACATCATGTCACATGATCAGCAGATCAAGAGCCTTTAATTGGGTGTAAACATTCTGATTTTAACCTTTTACCTAACGATTAAGCTGCATCCGCCCACATAATTTACAATTTGAGCAGTTAAAAAAAAAATTTCAAAAAATGTTAAAATCATATCAAGCGACACTAGTCTTGACTGGTTAACAATTCATTCATCAGTACTGAAAGAGCTCCAAACATGCTAATATTTCTCATCTACAGTCATACACCTGGATTCTAGACAGTAAAACATCAAAGACTTGCAAAGTTGTGATGTCTGTTTATCATCTACAGAACACGTGCGTGGGCTTTTTCAAGAGATCAAGGCAATCATTGTAACACACTGTAGTTGTCAGACCTGTCACGTGTGTCAGTTGCATGATACTCTGCAACTGTTTTATTTTTGTTTCTTTCATTTTTATTATCCCCTGCTGACTTTGATATTGAAATGGTGTTCGAACGTCTGTCCATCCATCCATCCGCCCATCACAAACTTTGTCCACTTAACTCTTACAGTTTTCAGTGGATTTTTATGAAACTTGGTCTGAAGTATCAGTATCAAGTGCAGATGTGCATGTTGTCAGGAATTTTTGATGCGACAAATTTTGCATGCTTGCGTCCCTTGGAAATATAAAAATTTCCATCACAAAGGCTTGTCAGCTTAACTCCTCCTACATTTTTAGCTCACCTGAGCAAAGCTCAGGATGAGCTTTACTGATCACTTTCCGTCCGTCGTCGTCGTCCGTCGTCCGTCGTTGTTGGGCGTCAACAATCATCTCCTCCCAAACCACTAGGCCAATTTTAATAAAATTTTGTGGGATTGATCATTGGGTGGAACACTCGAAGAATTGTGTTCGAAATCTCCGTTGCCCATCTAATATGGCTGCCTTGGCTGCTGATTGGCAAAAACACATTAAAATCTTCTTCTTCAGAACCGCTGGATCAATTTGAATAAAAGTTGCTGGGGATAACCAGTGGGTGGTCCTCTCTCAGAATTGTGTTCGGTTTGTCCGCCCGCCATCCAACATGGCTGCCACAGCTTCTGATTGGCTGACGCTCCACCCCTAAATTTCTATTTTTTGAATCAAGAGATCGATTTGAACCAAATTTTTTTTGAGGACTTATTGGGTCATAAGTATCTAATTTATGCTGAAAAATTTTTTCCCATATCCCCGTGGGAACCTCAGGAGCTAAAAATAGAAAAAATTAAAATTGCTCATATCTCCAAAACTGCACGGCTCAGAAACTTTTTATTTACTGTGCAGCTTGCTTATGACCAATGGAAAGGAATGGTAGAAAAAAATCGCTAACGGTCTTTTTCTAAGGTACTTTTTCGGGACTCTGAAAAAGTGCTGACTCGGCACTTTTTAACACTGAAGGTAATGCAAAAACATTAAAAACTCTTATTCTCACGTCAACAATCATCTCCTTCAAAACCAATGGGCCAATTTCAATAAAATTTTGTGGGCTTGATCATTGGGTGGAACACTCGAAGAATTGTGTTCGAAATCTCTGTCGCCCATCTAATATGGCTGCCTTGGCTGCTGATTGGCAAAACACATTCAAATCTTCTTCTTCAGAACCGCTGCATAAATTTGAATAAAATTTGCTGGAGATAACCAGTGGGTGGTCCTCTTTCAGAATTATGTTCGGTTTGTCCACCCGCCATCCAACATGGCTGCCACAGCTTCTGATTGGCTGACGCTCCACCCCTAAATTTCTATTTTTTGAATCAAGAGATCGATTTGAACCAAATTTTTTTTGAGGACTTATTTGATCAGAAGTATCTAATTTATGCCGAAGAAAATTTTCCCGTAGCCCCGTGGGAACCCCAGGAGCTAAAAAGAGAAAAAATTAAAATCGATCATATCTCCAAAACTGCACGGCTCAGAAACTTTTTATTTGCTGTGCAGCTTGCTTATGAAAAACCTGCAGAATCAATAAGCAGAATCGTTTGATTTTTGGAATGGAGAATCTTGTTTTTTAAATGTTAGTTTGATACATGAAACATTCAGTTTCGGTAAGAGCCTAACGCCCCATGGGGCCTCTTGTTTTTCATAGGGTTAATTAAAAAATTTCCAACCCTCCTTACGCTGCCTGTATAACAAATGTTCTATTGAGACATCTGAATGCAAAAGTTTAGCTTTTGGAGGCTAATAAATTTAGTATTGTACAGACTAAAAAGCACATTTTTCACCCGGTAACCAATGCCGCTGAGGTGCAATCCCTCCGCAAGTCGGCAACATATGCATAAACGATTGGCAAAACTTGACTTTATACCTATGTTTTGTCATTATATGGCCTATATGCTGTGATGACGTTAAACACCAATAAATAAATAAATACATAAATAAATAACATTTTTCACCCCCGCATGTTTCAACCCTTGTTGCTTCAATTTCGCTTTATTTCATTTTTGTGTGGGCGAGTGAGCAGATGTGTCAAGGCCCTCCACCTTCCCTTTCTTGTCCCTATTGGCCTAGAATTGTGCTAATACTTGATTTAACAGCCAACAAGTTTTGCATATTCCCCCCCCCCCCCCCCCCCTTATTTTATCCAGCATAGCCGATCCTGCCTGAGCCACAAAAAAAAGAAAAAGAAAAAAAATATGAATTTAGGTCCGATAAGCCCGTGCAAATTTAGTTTGAATCGGCTCAGGCACGTGGTGAAATAAAATAACTGAATTATGGTAAATGATTTCATACTTTAAAAAAAAAAAAAAATCAAATGACTCCCAAATGTAATAGGTCTACCGGCAGTGGCGTAGTTTTTTTCGGTGGTGATGGAGGGGCAAAGAGGGTGTGTGTGTGTGTAGGGGGGGGGGGGGTGGTGGATTAGAGATGAAGCATTTCCGACAGGCTATATTTGAAGACAACAATCTGCTGAGTCAACAGCCCTGCGGGCGAAAATTTTCATTTTCTAACCTCAAAAGAAACGGTTTCATCCACTTTTGAATCGAATTCTGCAACTTCCAACAGTATTTACGATGAGGACCTAAACTTGTCTGATAAAATGTCTGGTTGGCCACCGCTCCCGCCCCTCCCTTCTTTATCTACACCATTGTCTACCTGGTGACCCGCCATCATACCATGGGCGTAGTATATAGCCAGTTAGGATCTACCAATGTACATACATACGCCCCACATAGTTGGTAGAAATCGGCCTGTGCACGACAAAGAATACACAAACTTGAGTATAGTATTTTTTTATGTTTCAAAATAGAAGACGCCAGGCGTGTGGCCAGGAAAAAAAATTGTGTGGGCGCAGGGGCTAAGAATAAGTGAGGGGGCAGCCATCACTGCACCCCAAATGTAGCATACACTTTCGGGACATGTAGTAAAGTCTCCTCCCATTTATTGGTACTAGAATGCAGAAATATTGAGAGATAGGCACCTAGTTTGGGGGGGCATGACTGATTTGGGAGGAACCCCCCCCTCCCCCCCCACGGCTTTTTAAATTTTTGTTTCAAAACACAGGATCCAGAGAATCCAGACTAGTCCTTCTATTGGTGTCTCTTCCTGTTTATCAAATTATCAGTCAAGTGAAATGTACCTTTGCCATAGTTTAGAGCCAATTTGTCAGGTGAGCGCTCAAGGCCCCTTGGGGCCTCTTGTTTATTGGGTTTTTACGGTACTTGGTCTGAAGTATCAGTATCAAGTGTAGATGTGCATGTGGTCAGAATTTTCGATGTGTCAAATTCTGCGTGGTTACATAGCAAAATTTTCTTCACAAATGCTTATCTGCTTAACTCCTACATTTTATATTGGATTTTTACAAAACTTTTTCTGAAGTATCAGTATCAAGTGTAGATATGCATGTGGTCAGGAATTTTTCGAGGCGACTAATGTTGCATGGTTATGGCCCTTGGTAATAGCAAGATTTCCATCACAAATGCTTGTCTGCTTAAAATTACCAAAATTGCAGGTTTTGGGAAGATATCTAGTTGCGATCCATATGGTTCCTTCCATTGCAATGAACCAAATGAGGTATTTAACCTTGTCCAATGAAGTCCATTCATCCATCTTTTCATCTGTCTTGATCTCCTCATAGGCTTATTCCTATCATAACATAAAGTCAGCGGGGGATATGGATGTTGTTAGACTGTCTTGTTAGAATTACTTTTTACACCTCCACTGAGGTATATAGGAATCGCCTTGTCCATCCATCCATTCATCCGTCCCGAAATTCAGTCATGAATAACTTGTAAAGTACTTGGTTGAGTGACATGATATTTGATATGCAAATGTATCGTATTGCTGTTTACCCATAGTGAAATGCAGGTGTTGTGCAAGATTTTACTCCCAGAGTCATTGCCCTTTATGGACTTAGAATTTGTCCACCTTGAAATTAATTTATGAATAACCTATGGAGTACTCAATGGAATGACTTCCTATTTGGTGTGCAAGTCTATCCTATTTATGTCTACCCACAGTACAAGGCAGATGTTATGCTGTGTATTATTGTAGAAGTTATTGCATTTTATGGACTTTGATTTTGTATGTCCAAAAATTCAATCGTGAATAACTTGTTTGATTAAGAGTACCTTCATGGTGTAATCAGCTCCTCCCACTATGTGGAGAGTTGAAACTTTAGGATATGGTTACACATGTCTTGCAGATGCGCAACATATATAAAGTTTGCAAAAAAATTTTTTTTTCTCAGAATTATCAATTCAAGTCACTTTCACATTTGGTAAAGAGGCAGAGTACCCTTTTGGGTCACCCTACAGTGACACTTAATAGTTCTTTTGATATATGCCCCAATGGTCTCTAATCTGTCACAGGTCTGTCATCTGTCATCCTTCAGCATCACCCACTAATAAATGTTTCATTTCTGTAATGCTATCCATGGTATTGCAGACAGGGGTATATGCCACCCTCGACTTTGCTCTAGTTTATTATCTGAAAAGATTTTTAGTTTCCTAGCAATGAAATCATGAGCTGATTAACTGTTTCCCTGATTAATTGATGCCTTGCTGCTCACTGACAGACACAAAAATACACTGGAAACTGATCTCAGATGTTCCAAAAAATAAAGCAATAGCCCAAATAGATTACCCCCATAGTTACCTCACTTATGTAAGTAGGTGAAAATCTCCTGAAAAGGTGAAGGTATGTCTGTGGCTAAATCACTTTTAAATGTTTTGTTTTACTTTCATTTGGCATCTTTTGTGCCTACCTACAGGAGTACAGGTACATTTGAAGCTTGCACATTGCTTTCTACCATTAAAAAGGTTAATGTGTGTAAGTAAAATTGCTATGCTATCTTGAATAAAATTATCATAGACTCATTTAGTCTTCAATGATTTTATTCAGGGCAGAATAGTTTGTGTACACATTTTTTTATTTCCCTTTTGTGTGAGCGGAGGGTTCCGATCTAAAATGTTTACCACAAGCAGATACCGGCTAAACCAATGATGTCTGTGGTAAACCCCATTGAAGGTTGCAGTTAAAATCAGTGGATATTCGGATAATATCCGGTTGGAGCTCACGGTTATCCATTTGAGAAAAATGGTAAATTGTTTCACCACTATGTGATACCTCATTGGAACAAGGTCTATGAGCTCATTTTAATGAGAGAGGGTCATATGATATGGTTTTGTTGATTTTTTTAAAATAATATATAAATTTTGATATCATGTGCATTAGTGTTGGGTGTCGGATCCGACGAGTGTGGGAAATCCGATCCGACTGAGTTTCATCAAATCCGAATCCGAAACCGAATCCAAAAGCTCTCCTGAATCCCAACGAAATCCGAATCCGAAATCAGCCCCTAAATCTGACCCGAATCCGATCCGAATCCGAAAATCCGAATCCGACAAATCATGTTTATTTTTAGTTATGAATCTTTAAGTCTCACACAACGCAGATTTGTGGAGCGAATGCTGCAAAATTGCGAACATATGCAAGATTCTGCACCTTTCATTTGTGAAGGAACCTTCCATTAAATTTGTTCATTTATAGTATTTTATACAATTACCCATTACCCAACGGTTTTGCGACAATACATTGAAGACATGCATGACTGCACGTATCATAGATTCATAACCGTATTATGTTCCAAGAATAATATCAAATTTAATAACTTTGGCAGTTGGTAGTAACACTCACCTCATAGAATATATCATATGGCATCGATCAGTTTTGTACAATCTTTGATGGAGAATAGTTGGGGGGGGGGGCGGGGGTGGGGGGCAGACCATCCATTCTCCGATGGGAAGTTTGGAAAATAACCTATATTACTTGGAGCCTTGGACTATAGCGTACTAGAAATTTCTGAGAAGTAATGAAGAGACGGGTAGAATGTTGAATAAACGATAATGACCATCGACCAACAAGGGTTGTTCCAGGGTTTCTGAATAGAAGGGGCACCCCACGTGCGAAGCGCCATGGTGTGAGTAATTTTGAGATCGACTTACCCTATAACTGAGAGGGATTTAACGGAATCAGCCATTAACTTTCATAAAATTAAGGCGGCGAAGGCGTCTGCAACTTCGTGGCCTAACCTAACCTATTCAAATTTCTTGGATATGTACGCGACTACGCATGTGTGTGTGCCTGTGTGATCTTGTTCAATTAGGAGGGCGGTGGGGGGGGGAGGGGGAGCGATATTGCGATAAATGCTGGTCGAGTGTGATTTGCAATTTTGAATGTTTAATTGTTTATCAGCAGTCGGATTGGAGTCGGATTTGTTCGGATTCGGATTATCGGACCCGACGCCCAACACTAATGTGGGTGAAAGTATAACAGAGCCTGTACAGGCATTGACCTGTTGGATTGTTTTCAAAAATTACATAAGTGTGTATATTTCTTACCACTTATTGGCCTTCAGAAGAAGGCTTTAATTCATTTATTCAGATATATATGTTCATTCAGAAGCAATGTCAAAATTCCTTAGATTCAGAGGGTTCAACAGCAGTCGAAAATCAAAGTATAATTGCCTCTCCAAAGATCCATCTAAATCAAACAATAGTGTTATTATTGGATGCTTGTTAACTCAGCTAATTATGACTATTATTACAGAACCATTTTGACAGATAAAAGTAGTTTGGCAGTTACAAGATGTTTGTTTTGAACTGAGAGTCTCATGTTGGAGTGGGCAATTTTACTTCTTACTCTGTAGTTTCTGAAAAGTGAATTCATAAATCCTGATTTCATAAAAGTATCGGATGTTATTGATTTCTTAATTCTTCAGACATTACATCAGAAAGTTTATTCATTAATTATCGTTTATGGTGACATCAAACACACTGTACATAGTATGGCTGAATAACAATATAATAATTTTGCTTTCATATGAGAATATTTCTCAACTATTGGATGTTCACCGTGTTCATTTAAATGTGAAAGATCTGAATAAATCTCAATATTTTTATGATAAATTGACAGCAGAACATTTTATTGAAAATAACTTTTTCAGCAGTGCACTTACACTTCTTTTTCAATGAATATTCATACAATTGCTTGAAAGTAGATCCTAGGGAACATTGGAACTTATTTGAAGCCATGGCTATCCAGCATTAGGTTAATTTTTATCTGTTAATACAGAGTATGTGACAGTGAAATCTTGATCACCCGAAGGTCGAGAGACCAGAGAAATCACTTTGAGTTATCAGATGTTCAAGTTTTCAAAGTTTTGAAAATAGGCAATTCATTGATATTCATTCTTGGTAATCTTTTGATGAGAATGAGTGCTACATCACGGTGTGTGTTGTCGATGTAAAATACCCAAGTATGTGCTACCTGTATCTCAAATTAAATAGAATGAGCAACTGATCTAGGACTTTTTTTAATTTATATTCCAAATGTACAAAATTGTTCATATTTAACCCTTTACCCAACATAGCTGCCATATACAGCCAGTGCTATGCACAGAAATCTCCATTCAGCTTTTATTATTCTTTCATTTTTGTCTCAAAAACATAGTTTATTTACCCTTATTGGAATGAGCTCAATGAGCTCGTTCCAATGAGAGGTCATAAGCTATGCTTTGGAAACAAAAAATGAAAATGTTTAGTTCTTCAACAATTTTTTGCGAGTGTCTGCTGTTCAGGTTGGATAAAAGGTTAATATATATGAAACAGGAGCATGGAATATACAATTTGTAAACACATTATGCAAAGATATGGACTGTAACTTTGCACTAAATTGAAGACTGACACACATCAAGCGAAGAAACACTGTATGGTAAATGCGAGATGTTTTTTATTTTTTCTGTAGTGATGTGACCAGTCTCTGACAAAGATTCATGAAAAACTCTGAGAGCTTTTCAGGAGAAAATGTTAAGAGTATGGTGTTATCAGTGAAGGAAAAATAGAAATTTTCTCGGTTTTACGTACAGTGTTTTTCATTCATATTTTCTCCACTTTTAAATTACTTCTCAATTAAATAATCATTTATGAGCTGCGTGATTTCAGGATTCTGAAGTGTTTTCATATGCCCGTTTGAAAAACGCATGTATTATGTTATGGCGCTGTCCGTCTGTCTGTCCGTCTGTCCATCTGTTTGTCCAGGACAGTTGTATTCCATGCTCTACAGAGCTTGATTTCAATCGGACTTAAAAAAATATTTGATATATTGCACAACCAGAATAAGATCTTGCGCAATTTCGAATTTGGGTCATGTTCGACAGTTTTCCTAGTAGTTATTCCCCCTTTAATACTTAGAAATCGAGCAAATTATGCTTTCCATGCTCTACAGACCGTCAACTTAATCAGATTCTTTTCAAATTTAATATGCAGCTTCATGGTCATAATATCTTGCACAAGTTCATATTTGGGTCGTGTTCGGTTGTTTTCTTAGGAGTTATTGCCCTTTTCATACTTAGAAATCAGTCAAATTATGCTTTCTGTGCTCTACAGTCCGTGAACTTAATCGGATTCTTTTTAAATTTAATATGCAGCTTCATGAGCATGGTATCTCGCACAAGTGCCAATTCGGGTCATGTTTGCCAATTTCCGTAGGAGTTAATTGCCCTTTAATACTTAGAAATCAGGCAAATTATGCTTTCCGTGCTCTGCAGACCATGAACTTAATCAGATTCTTTTCAAATTTAATACGCAGCTTCATGGCCATAATATCTCGCACAAGTTCATATTTGGGTCGTGTTCGGTTGTTTTCTTAGGAGTTATTGCCCTTTTCATACTTAGAAATCAGTCAGTTTATGTTTTCTGTGCTCTACAGTCCGTGAACTTAATCGGATTCTTTTGAAATTTAATATGCGGCTTCACGAGCATGGTATCTCACATAAGTGCAAATCTGGGTCATGTTTGTTGATTTCCGTAGGAGTTATTACCCTTTTCATACTTAGAAATCGGTCAAATTATGCTTTCCGTGCTCTACAGTCTGTGAACTTAATCAGATTCTTTTGAAATTTAATATGAGCATGGTATCTCGCACAAGTGCAATTTTGGATCATGTTTGTCCATTTTTGTGGGTGTTATTCCCCTTTTCATACTTAGAAATTTGTCGAATTATGCTTTCCGTGCACTACAGTCCAGGAACTTATTCCAAGGTTTTGTTTTCCAGTACTAGCCCTTTTAACCCTAAATATACAGTGGTATATTCCATTTCGATTGGAAATAACTTCACAAAAATACACCTCCTCTCAAAAAAAAAACCAAACGGGCGTATAATGCCCCGCTAGGCATTGCTCTTGTTACACCTGGGTCTATTAATTCAGTTCCCTTTTGTTCTGACTGATCAGACCTGGAAATAACAGACCTATATCATAACCCGTTGGGAGGTTATGCCATATAGCATACTTGTAACCAATAGGAAAATATAAACCGTTGGCAGGTTACACCATATAGCATGTTCGTAACCCATAGGAAAAGGGTCTTGTGGCGCCTCTCCAACTTTTCTGTTTTTACTTTGCCAGTCATGCTTTTTTAACAACTTAATGGGATACCTGCCTTTATAAATATCAACAACTAATGTACGATCTCAACGAAGCAAGATCGCACATAAGTTGTTGATATTTATTTTGGCAAAAATTCCTTTTAAGATGAGAATTCAATAAGCTTATGTTGTATTACTTTGTCATAACCTGCCGTAACCTGAAGGCCATATATTTTACAATTGTTGTAACACACACATAACCTAAACAGTCTTTCACGAGTTATTTCCAAGCCTGCTAATCCTTGTTAATCACTTCTCGCAAAATGGTGCAGTGACATTTGTTCACAATGCAGTCCATACTATCATCATGTTTTGTTTTTACATGCAGAGTTCATCTTTTTTGAGGTTATTATTCAATGGATTAAGTAGTTCCGAACCACCAAAGCACTTTACAATATTGTAGATATTCAAGACCTCAAAGTCCAAATTTTGAAAGTTGAAATTAATGCATTTGTACACTCAAATGGTTGGGCCAAATAAATCCCTTTAATTTATCTGGGGTATTTGAGTTTTTTGGAGTCTGAGTTAACAAGATTTCACTGTAGATGTTTTTAGCTTCACTTGACAAAGTCAAGATAAGCTATTGCCATCACGCGTGCGGAAGTCTGTTAGTCTGTGAGTCTGTTAGTCTGTGAGTCTGGGAGTCTGTGACGTCTGTTCACATTTTCCTTTAGCACGGGCTACACCCCGCAGTTCTTGTATGATCGTCACAAAATTTCATATGCAGGTTTGGGGTCATGTCTAGATGAGAACGTCCCCTTTTGGTCGCGATCGGGCAACCAGTATGGCTGCCCGAGCCCAAAACCCGAAACCATTAGCACAGTCTACAGGTCGTATTTATAAAGGAATTTCATTGTAACTTGGTAGGATGCCTCTGTATAGTGCCTAGATGAGAACGTCCCCTTTTGGGCATGATCTATCAACCGTGATGGCTGCCCAAGCCCGAAACCCAAAAACTTTTAGCACAGTCTGCAGGTCATGTTTAATGTGGAGGGATTTCATTGTAACTTGGTAGGATGACTCCTTATGATGTCTAGATGCGAATTTCCCCATTTGGGCATGATCTGCCAACCGTGATGACTGCCCGAGCCCAAAACCCGAAAACCTTTAGCACAGTCTACAGGTCATATTTATTGAGGAATTTCATTGTAACTTGGTGGGTTGACTTCATACAATGTCTAGATGAGAAAGTCCCCCTTTGGACATGATTGGGCAACTGTGACGGCTACAGGAACCTGAAGCCCGAAAACCTTTAGCACAGTCTAGAGGTCATATTTATGATACGATTTCATTGTAACTTGGCAGGATGACTCCAAATAATGTCTAGATGAGAACGTCCCATTTTGATCGCGATCATGCAGCCTTGATGGGTGCCCGAGCCCAAAAACCTTTAGCATAGGCAAAAGGTCATATTTATGGAAGGATTTCATTGTAACCTGTTAGGTTGACTCCATATAATGCCTAGATGATGACATCCCCTTTCGGTCGTGATTGGTCATTTGTGATGGCTACAAGTGCCCGAAGCCCGAAAACCTTGAGCACAGTCTACAGGTCATATTTATGAAGGGATTTCATTGTAACTTCTTAGGATCACTCCAAATGATGCTCAGATGAGATTGTCCCCTATGGTTGCGATCATTCACCCATGATGGCTGCCCAAGCCCGAAGCCCGAAAACCTTTAGCACAGTCTACAGGTCATATTTATGAACGGATTTCATTGTAACTTGGTAGGTTAACTTCATATAATGTCTAGATGAGAACGTGTGATCATTCACCCATGATGGCTGCCCGAGCCTGAAGCACGAAAACCTTTAGCACAGTCTACAGGTCATATTTATGAAGGGATTTCATTGTAACTTGGTAGGTTAACTTCATATAATGTCTAGATGAGAACGTCCCCTTTTGGACATGATTGGGCAACTGTGACGGCTAAAGGTGCCCGAAGCCCGAAAACCTTTAGCACAGTCTACAGGTCATATTTATGAGGGGATTTCATTGTAACTTGGTAGGATGACTCCAAATAATGTCTAGATGAGAACGTCCCCTTTTGATTGCGATCATTCAGCCTTGATGGGTGCCCGAGCCCAAAAACCTTTAGCATAGGTAAAAGGTCATATTTATAGAAGGATTTCATTGTAACCTATTAGGTTGACTCCATATAATGCGTAGATGATGACATCCCCTTTTGGTATAAACAGTATTTATTTCCAGAAAACAAACATACAAGGTTACAAAAAATAGTACGTAAATAAATGGAAATGGATTCAGCAGAAAGCTAAGGCTTATATATAGCTGTCTCCATGGTTGGTATATTACAATAATCATTACATTTGGCAATGCATGGGTATTGTGTTTTGTATTGAGCAAAAAATTGAACTGATGTTTAGGTAAAATGATTATAAGAAAATTTTATAAGCAAAAAAGAAATATATAATAAAGGGAATAACAGGGATGAGGGGGCAGAAGAACTAATGGGTTTCAGTGGTGACCAGCGCAGAGGTGACGGCGTGGTGTACCTTCTATTCTGGATGCAAAGGAGAAATTATTTAGTCAAAGCGTTTCGTTAAAAGAATAAATTCATGAACTTTTTCGAAGATGGATTTGTTAACTTCTGCACTATAGTGCTCACAGCCATATAGTAAGATGTCAGTGGTGATGGGATATTCAATTGTCCCTAATGTTCCGATTCGCATCGGTGTATATCTGTCGCAATAGAATAGGTAATGATCAGCTGTTTCACGTGATCCACAGCTACATAAGTTAGACTCGGAAACAAAGTTATTGAAGAGGTCGTCATTCAGACTGCTGCAGCGTAATCGAAGACGGCAGTGTAGTAATTGACCTCGACGCGACTTGTGGCCATAGTAGTAGGACGGCACGCTTCTTTTATCCTTATTTAGAAATGACAGGAAATTGGGAAGCGAAGGGTTTTGACGGATCTCAAGGGGTAAGTCATTCCGCAGTCGAGTTGTAGACGGAAGGAAGGATGTATGATGAGACTGCGTTCGGCAGAGAGGAGTTCTCAAATTGCTGTGTCGGAGATTATAATTTTCCGTACCTGTAGTTAAGGGAGGTATCATATTTGACGCATAAGCGGGCACAAGGCCGTGCACCATTTTGAAATATTGTATAAGCTTGTGTTTCATTCTCCTAGTTTCAAGTTTCTCCCATCCCGTTTCAGTGTAAAGTTGATTTCTGCTTGTACTTTTTGTACCCCCTGTTACTAGTCGTGCCGCTTCGATTTGAATTTTTTCTAACTCTTCAGCTTCTGTTGCTGTGCAGTTGTCCCAGATCGTGTCTGCATATTCTAATACGGGACGTATGAACGCATAGTATATGGTTTCGAGTGTTTTTCTATCAAGTCGATATTTGAATCGTCTAAGAATGTTCACGCGGTTCCACGCTTTGGCTTTAGTTTCAGATAAATGGGAAGACCATGTTCCTTTGTTGTTGAATGTTAAACCTAGGTGTTTATGTTGGGAAACTTCTTTGATGTCAATCGAAAACATTTTTAAAGGTGGGTGGCATATCTCATTTGTTTTACGGGAGATTAATAGTGTCTCGGTTTTTTGGGGATTAAAATTAACTAGCCATCTATCAGCCCAGGTCTCTAGTTGTTTTATATCATTTCCAAGGATTTCGGCAGCAGTTGTTGGGTTGTTTACAATCAGGTATAGTGAGGTGTCGTCTGCAAACAATCGTATATTGCTTGTAATGTTATCGACAATGTCGTTGATGTAGATCAGGAAAAGTAGGGGGCCTAAAATTGATCCCTGTGGTACTCCAGCCTTGATCGGTTTCCATGAGGATGATGCCGAGTTGAGTACAACACGTTGCTGTCTTTCACTTAGGTAGGATTCAAACCACTTTAAGAGAGTTCCCTCTATACCAATCTTTTGTAGTTTATATAAAAGGCCTTTATGCCAGACCTTATCGAAGGCTTTACTCACGTCACAGAACACGACCCTTATTTCCTTACCTTCGTCAAGCACTGCACTGAACAGGTTGTAGATGTCAGTGAGTTGTAGGACTGTCGAGTCAGAGGGAAGAAAGCCAGATTGTAAGGGGGTAAGAAGCATGTTGTTTTTCAAGAAAAGTAGCACTTTTTCAAACACACACTTTTCAAAAACTTTACCTAGGCAGCTGAGTAGCGTAATTGGTCTGTAGTTTTGTATCTTATAACTCTCCCCTTGCTTAAAAACAGGCGTTACATTACCTCGTTTCCATTGGTGGGGAAAGATAGAGCTTTTTAACATTATATTAAAAAAATTGCTCAAGGGAGTAGATAGACTGGGTGAGCACTTCTTCAACAAGTGTGGACTTACCTTATCAGGGCCACAAGCCTTTGATATGTTAATTGAGTTTAGGGCTTTCCTCACATCTTCAGGGGTTACTACAATATTGTTGAGTTTTACACGGTCCGGGTTGTTTACGGGTTCTGGAAGGTCGTGATTAAGGTCATTAATAGATGATATACTACAGAAGTAATTATTGAATGCTTCCACCTTTTCTGAGTCAGAAACAATCATTCTGTTGCCTACCTCTAGCATTGTAATGGGTGTGTGCTTAGTGGAATTTAGGAGACTAAAGGTTTTCCGTTCGCTATCAATTTTAGAAAAAAAGTGACTCTTTGCTTTGCGGATTTCGGATACTGTTTCGTTTCGTTTATTACGGTAATTATCCCATGACTGGGGAGTATTATGTTTTTTGGCGCTTCGATAGAGGTGTTTTCTTTGACGAATAAGTTTCCTGATGTTATTGTATAGCCATGGGGGCTGATGGGGTCTGCATGTGATAATTTTGTTCGGTATATACTTTGCAGCTAACGAGAGTAGTTTGTCTGTCAGGTGGTCAACGATAGTAAGCTCTCCAGTATTAAATACCTCATTTTCCCAGTCAATATCAGCAATATCAGCAAGTTCATTGTTAAGGCCATCATAATCTCCCCTTTCGTATTGCCAGACCTGGCGTTTGTATGTCTTACGCTGTGTGTTATGTTTGGGGATTTGTAAGGTTAAGTTTATTGGGCAGTGGTATCGTATCAATTCTGAGTAGAAGGGGTCCATAACGTCAGCGTGGGAGACACAGGGAAGAATTTGATCATTCACTATAAATAAATCAATAAGAGAGTTAGACGTCTCCGTAACGTGCGTCGGTTCCCAAATAATTTGGGTCAGGTTGTATTCTGCGAGTAAGTGTTGAAGTGGTCCTTCGTGTAACCTCAGTTGATTATCATTAAAATCTCCAGTTATTATTAATTTTGGAATACCAATGTCCAGTGCTTTTTCGAAAGAGGTAGAAATAAGGTTCCATGTTTCAATGGGGGAGTTTGGAGGTCGATAAATAGCCCCAAATAAAATTATCCCCTGCTCAGTAAAGAGCTGAACCCACAGGCTCTCGACAGTGGGAACTTGTAGATCCTCTCTGGATTTGAATGGGATATTATTTTTTACATAAATGGCTACACCACCGCCTTTAGATTTGCGATCGTTTCTTAGAGGAGGGTGGAAGTTTGGTAATTTTATGTCGTCATTGTCGTCATTCTGCTCAAGCCAGGTCTCTGTAAAAGCGCAGACAGCATAGTTCAGTACTTCGTAGCTGAGGATATCTATTTTGGGCTTTAAACTTTGAATATTGAGATGTAAGAATGAGAGGCCCCCTGGGTCGCTGAATGAAGTGGAAACATCAGATGTGTCCAGTATAAATGGTGTTAGTGTATTGGTTGGACCTGGATTTGTTTCAATATCTCCCGATATAACGTGTAAGATAAGCAACCAGGTGGGCTTACCAATGCATACAAGGCACAATACAGTTAGCAAACAAGTTGCATAAATTATTTTGTGTATTTGAGTACCATTTCTTGCAAGAGATTTTTCCTTCACTGTGGTATAACCTGAAAACAAGTGTTTGGAAAGTTTCGCGTGTGATATGCCACAGTGTTGATTTGTAACTCGACGCCATTTGACACTGGAATATTCCAATCGAAGCAAGAAAAAAACGATCATTCCAATTTTGAGACCAAGTAAGTTATACCCCATGTATAGTGATATAAGAAAAACAGTGTTAACGTCAAGTTGCTTTTTGCGAGGTACACCACTTTTGGATATACCGGCAAAAAGGCCCACCCGCATTCTATAAGTATTTATATTATCCATTTAGAACAGAATGCTGATTTAAAGGCGGATGGGCCTCTCCGGTCAACAGTCAGCTCCGCTCTGGTCATGGTCAGGTAGATAGAAATATATGCACCTGAAGAGTTGAAACCCATATGTTCAAGGGAGGGAAGGTTAGTATGTACAGAATTGCCTAGTGGGGGGTTAGGAAGGGGGGCAAAATTAATGTAAATAGGCATTGTAAGTTTCCTACCTAAGACTATTACAGTTGTCCGAGGAGCAGTATTCTGTCTTAGAGGAGAGACAGGCAGGGTGTAAGAGTGGGTATATTACTACATCGTTGGGAGAGGGATGGAATTACTTTGACCAGTTACTTATCACATGCTGCTACGTTAGTCTAAAATAATTCATGTTTATCAGACAGTGTACATGGGGGGTCATCTCTTAGTATTGCGTTGTGTATGTGCATTATGGAAGATTGTCATGGTAATCTAACATAGTAGTACATATTTATCCGACAAGATACCGGAACGGGTTATCTACTCATCGCCTGAGTGGTAGCATGCTCCATGTCCCAGTAGGACATAGAACATTCTAACACTCAGACCACATACTGGTGTAAGTAGAGTAACAAAAATTCTTAACATCAAACACTACACCAGTGTACACAAAGAGAAGAACGGATTACTGTGTAAGAGAGGGATTCGACGGGGAGCTATAGCTTATGGTGTTTAGTTGTAAGGGAGACATCATAGAGCACTGATCTAGGGTTATGGTACGAATTTAACATAATAATACATGTTAATCATACTGATCACAAGCTGCTATGCTAATCTAGCACTAAAATTCATGTTCATGAAGCAAGGTACAACAGAGGTTATTTGCTGGTGTGTCGTTATGTGTGAGCATTATAAAGCACCGATCATCAGCTAATATGGTAGTCGAACATACCTATTTAACCGATGAGCTGCCATGGCGAGTTATCTACTGGTTTTCAGTTATAGGGGAGACATCATAGGGCACTGATCCCATACTACTGTATCAAATTAACATGTTAATGCGTGGTAATCAAGTGAGATATCAGGAGGGGTCATCTGCCGTTGTTTGGTTGTGTACAAGGCGTTATGGAACAGGGGGAGGACTAACGGGCGATGGATAGGTGTTAGGCTGTTGGATGGACTTTTCCTGTCGCGAAAATTCGAAAATTGACAGGAAAATATCTTTGGGTAAAGTTTATCACTCGGAAAAAAAAAAAAAAAAAAGAACTTTTTACGAAGAGTGGTACACCCCATTATGTGACACAGCCTTGCTACACGCATTTTGATAAGCAACAGTCTTAGTAGAAATGGCAAGGAGGGTCTATAGAGGTGCCACTATTCGTTCGAAATCGTTAGGCCTCGAGCTGTTGATATGGGTACTTTCAGTAATGTGTCATACTTTGTTTGGGCGAGTCTACACCATAGATATTTGTAAATACGCTCATTGATCGGTTATTTATTATTCCAAAAAAGTTTAGCTATGATAGGTAGATCAGGATCAACTTATGTCTCACTTGCAGGAGGAAGCGATCTGTGTTGGCGTAATTAAGCCAATAAGTTTAATTTGAAGAATTTAGTAAGTTATTATGTGGTACATGATTTTCTGTCAGATGTGAAATTACGCATTTTGCTTAAGAATAGGAGTGGTTCTATATACTTACGCCTGGCAGTAGGGTAGATCTGTGTCCTTAGGTCTTAGAATTTCGTTACTGGAGTATATAAAATACAAATTATAAAAAAGAGACATTTTTCTAAATACATGCAAAGATTATTATTCATTTTGTGCGGGGGGGGGAGGGCATTTGCAAAGCAGGTTATCCAATGAGTGAGCTAGCACAAAGTGGGAAGAGAAAACAGAAACATTCCGATAGATCAGCTGGTAGTTCAATAGTAATGGTTGAACAGGCTCGAATTCCCACTGGCCCCTGGGCCCCTTCTCGTGGGAGGGTGTACAGTAGAGTAGGGAGTTTATGTTTGGTTGAATAAAAATGTATACCAGTTTGAGACCTATCACAGGTTCGGTGCAATTCATTTACACGTTATATATGCAACGTGGCTAGAGCCTATATGCGTATGGGGCTTTTGTGCCGTTTTTAGTTACACGAGCTTATAGTAGGACGGCTTTAGGTAGTACCAAAAAGTCAACGTTTTATGCTGTTTTATTTTTCATTGGACTTTGGTGACTGTAAGGGCTGACGACTTACATGTCTAACATTGAAAGCTCGCTGAGCTGCACCCAAAACTTATATAGGGGAAGGGCCTGAAAAGGTGAAAGCCTGGCTCACGGTGTAGTCTGGTTGTGTATCGTTCAAGGCTAAAGTTAACCCTTAGTCTGATAGTAAAAAAAAAAACAAAAAAAAAAAAAACCTCAACTAGCACCAATCGGAGGTCCACGGGTAATAGATCCTGGGTAAATGAGTACTGGAATTTTAATGGAGTCGGGGCACTTATAGTCACTTGTTTTTTCCTTGTTTTTTTTTTTTTTTTTTTTTTTTTTTTTTCCTTTTTTTTTTCTGTAGTTACACTATTTCGTTATAACAGTTTGTCCACTCACATTTGTACAGGTACAACCACTTATGATAGTCCTCACATGCACTCTCTAATTAGCTGAAACCATACAAATATCGAGGAGAAACAGGGCTCATGTTTCGGTTTGGTACAGAGCTAATATGGGGACCTTGGTTTCTGATGTTCAAGACAGGCCATTTTCGGTTACCCAAAATGAGATCTTAGTTCCGTTACAATTCTCCTATCACGGGAATGAGGATCAGGATTTAACACTTAGCCTAATTCCCGTGGCGAAGAAATGAGCTCGGTCGGTTTAAATTAAATGAGGTGGTTGGGGCGCTGTGTGTGGGCTTGGGACTCTAAATTGCAGAACGCAGTTTGGGCTTCTTACAGTATGTTACATGGTGAAATAACGTAAACCAGGACAAAGATTTTATGTGGAGTCTAGCATTGGGCAAATAGCATTGGGCCAGTAGCACTTTCCAGGTAACAGAGGTATTACTTAGTCGTTCATAATGGGCACAAACTTCATGGACAGATGTCAGGACGAACTCATTATACACGAGCAACTGAAAGAAAACATGTGGTCAGTATAAGGCCGATAAGTAAAATTTGGCTGGCGTTATGGGTATAGTTGTTGAATGTTGTGCATAAAGAACATTTTAGGTACATGATTAATGCACTGGGTGGCCTTGAAGTCTATCCTCCAATTCTACAATTTCTCCGAGTTTTGTCAAACGGTGTACTGAGTCATTCTTAAGTTTCACAAAAATAATACCATCGGCCGTCCAAGTTCCTAGTATTTTAGAATCTCTTAAAAGCATGCGAGCTCTTCCAGCAATTTGAGCACGTAGTTTTGTAAGGTCTTCATTCAGGTAAAGTTTTGAGTTTGGTGGTAGGGCACGGAAGCAGGAAAGCTTCGAGCAGTCAAGATTCTTAAGTTTGGACTTTGTTTTAAGTAGTTTATCACGGGTTCTGTAACTATTTAATCTAAAAATAATAGGGCGGTGATTAGCGGAATCCCATTTCGGTCCAAGGCGGTGACTTCTGGAAATGTCATTAAGTTCAAGTGGGACACCTATGGCTTTTGAAACTTCCATGACAATTGTGTCAGTATTTTCTTGTTCGATCTCGGGAACACCTGAAAGTCTGAGATTTGTACGACGGCCGTACTGTTGTAGATCTTCCAACTCACTAGACAATTTAGAAATAGTTATGTCTCTTTCTATAATTGTTTTTTCAAGTTCATTCATTCTTGATTCAATTGCGACAAATCGTTCGTTTACGGCTTTGGTAACTGCTTTATTGATAATGCCCTCCAACACATCTTGGACCGCGGGGTGTCCTAATACTTTTAAGAAGTCAGCTACTGGATCCGGAGCGACTGGAGCAGACGATAGGACTTTTGGAGTCATTTGAGATGCCATATTAGATTTCGATGCGACACCAGCGCTTTCTGGTTTTGATTTTGTTTGAATGTCAGAGTTTGTGTTATCTTCCATTGAAGACAAGGAACTGACCAAGTCTGGTGAACATTCACTATTTGATTTTGGTTTCACCTTTTTCGTTTTCGGAGTCACTGGGGCAATATCATCTGAACTACGACGACGTTTGCTTGGCTTATTTTTTTTTCTTCCCATTAAAACAAAAAGGGTGTAATTTATCTGATATTTGATTACTGCATGACACACTCAAGCATAAGGAGTTCAGGAATAATACTTGGTGTTGGAACTGCGATACTGACATGAACTCAGGATATTCTTAAGTATGCTTAGGTATAAGTTCTCTGTAATATAAAAGTGTGAAGTAGAGTAAGGTGTGGACGACAGTCAAAGAAAATCAATCAGAGTCAATCAAAGATTCGATCCAATCAGCTAAGCTCAGGTAGTATTGACATTCATGATTTGTACAGATTTGTACAGGTAGGGACAGAAGAAATTGCAGGTTACAGTACGATGCTTGTATTAAAGACTTTTACCTGGATGTAATTTACCCAAGAATTGTTATATTTGACACATAAATTCACATACCCGGGCAAATATCAACTATCAATTTTCTTTCAAGAATACAATTAATAACAGAACTCAATACCCTGAACTATGATTCAACGATATCTTTCTACTAAGCAACAACTCTCCAATGAATAATCCACTGAATAATCCATCTTCAAATAGTTTACTGTAGTTCCAAACATCCACATACGAATGTCAAATATTTGATATCAAGCACGGCCTCAGATTAGTTCCATTTGGATTATGAATTATGAAAGATAACGGAAGAAAATAACCACTCATAACTAGATGCAAATCATAATTTTCACTCCTTTTCACTCCTCTTTGACAGAGATCCGCAAACGCTACCCAGGCACTGCCGCCATGTTTTTCAAACATCCCCTTTTGGTCGTAATTGGTCAGCTGTGTTGGCTACAAGTGCCCGAAGCCCAAAAACTTTGAGCACAGTCTGCAGGTCATATTTATGAAGGGATTTCATTGTAACTTCATAGGATCATTCCAGATGATGCCCAGATGAGATTGTCCCCTTTGGTTGCGATTATTCAACCATGATGGCTGCCCGAGCCTGAAGCCCGAAAACCTTAAGCACAGTCTACAAGTCATATTTGTGAAGGGATTTCATTGTAACTTGGTAGGTTGACTTCATATAATGTCTAGATGAGAACGTCCCCTTTTGGACATGTTTGGGCAACTTTGACGGCTAAAGGTGCCCGAAGCCCGAAAACCTTTAGCACTGTCTACCGGTCATATTTATGAAGGGATTTAATTGTAACTTGGTAGGTTGACTCCAAATAATGTCAAGATGAGAACGTCCCATTTTGGCCATGATCATTCAGCCTTGATGGGTGCCCGAGCCCAAAAACCTTTAGCATAGGCAAAAGGTTATATTTATAGAAGGATTTCATTGTAACATTGTTAGGTTGACTCCATATAATGCCTAGATGATGACATCCCCTTTTGGTCGTGATTGGTCATCTGTGATGGCTACAGGTGCCCAAAGCCCGAAAACCTTGAACACGGTCTACAGGTCATATTTATGAAGGGATTTCATTGTAACTTCGCAGGATCACTCCAGATGATGCCCAGATGAGATTGCCCCTTTTTGGTTGCGATCATTCAACCATGATGGCTGCCCGAGCCCGAAGTCCAAAAACCTTTAGCACAGTCTAAGGTCATATTTATGAAGGGATTTGATTGTAACTTGGTAGGTTGACTTCATATAATGTCTAGATGAGAACATCCCCTTTTGGACACGAGTGGGCAACTGTGACGGCTTCAGGGGCCCAAAGCCCGAAAACCTTTAGAACAGTCTACAGGTCATAATTATGAAGGGATTTTATTGTAGCTTGGTAGGATGACTCCAAATAGTGTCCAGATGAGAACGTCCCCTTTTGGTCACGATCATTCAGCCTTGATGGCTGCCCGAGCCCAAAAACCTTTAGCATGTCTGTAGGTCGTATTTATGGAAGGATTTCATTGTAACTTGTTAGGTTGACTCCATATAATGCCTAGATGATGACATCCCCTTTTGGTCGTGGTTGGTCAACTGTGATGTCTACAGGTGCCTGAAGCCCGAAAACATTTAGCACAGTCTACAGATCGTATTTATGGAGGGATTTCATTGTAACTTGGTAGGTTGACTTCATATAATGTCTAGATGAGAACGTCCCCTTTGGACGCAATTGGGAAACTGACGGCTACAGGGGCCCGAAACCCGAAAACCTTTAGCACAGTCTACAGGCCATATTTATGAAGGGATTTTAATGTAACTTGATAGGATGACTCATTTTGGAATAATTTCATTGTAATTTGGTAACTTTTTTTGATATATGTTAACTGTGAGGGCCACATATATTAACTGTGAGGTCATATTAACCCACCCCTCAGATCTTTAGTACAGTGTACACCTCATATTATTTTTATCATAAACATAGCATACAGGGAACAGAAATGAACATATTCCCAATTATCACAATTCTTGTCTTATTTCATAATCCTTTCATAAACATTGAACATTATCCTTTTCATCAAACACAACACACAAGTTAAGCTACAGTGTCATTGACACTTTCATTTTATTGACTGGTAGAGTGCAAATTATTTTTTATCATTACAACTCGTTCACATATTTTTTCTTTGTTACAATGTATAGGAGAGTGCCCATACTCTCCCATAAATTCTAACTAGGAAAATCCACACAGACTATTTAATTTTACTTCAACAATAATATGAAGTGCTTTCACAGATTATGAAGCCTTTAAGCTGGGCTATGTGCACTTACCTGATAGAGCGCTAAATTAATTTTGGCCATGAAAATTTGTTCACATATCTTTGCCTTGTTACAGTTTAGGGGCGCGGTGGCTTAGTAGGTAGAGGTGCAGGCTGCAAGCCGAGAGGTCCTCGGTTCGAATCCCACCTGCGGCAACCGCGTTGTGTCCTTGGGCAAGACACTTCACCCCCATTGCCCATGTTGGGGCACGATGACGCCGTGTACTAAGGCGTACTGCACGTCGATGGTACGCATGTCTTCAACCAATCTAACCCTGCCTGTGCTGCAGTGCGGTGTTACGATGTTGGGGAGCTGGCAGCTGCTCGTCGTTGCTCGGTGGTTCTCTCCGGGTACTCCGGCTTCCTCCACTCGTAAAAAAACTGTCACGGTCATGATTAGCCATTGTGCATAAATATGTGACCTTAAACATCAATAAATAAATAATGTTACAGTTTATGGGAGAGTGCCTACAGAGGCACTTTCCCATGAATTGTAACAAGACAAGTCCTTACAGACTAAATAATATCACTTCAAAGATAATACAAAGCACATCCACTGAGTATGAAGCTGTCAAGTTGCGGTACCTTCACCTCAGAGTAAAGCCCAAATATGGGCTTCCAGCACTCTACCAGTTAAGAATAAAGCCCAAATATGGGCTTCCAGCACTCTGCAAGTTAAACCTTAAAGGCCTGATTCTAGCTTTACTTTTCACTATAACAAAACTGTGAGTAAACTTGCAAGTTACATTCTCAGAAGCTTAGCAGTTGTTCCTTTGCAAATCTTGGTGACCTAGATAGGCAACCAAGAACTGCTAAAAACATCTGCAATATCACAGGATGAAGACTCAAAAGTGCAAGTGTCACAAAAATGTATGAAAATTTTCCTTTTTTATAATTTTTGTAATACAGTGATGAACAGATGTCTACATAATAATAGTGTATGTAGCATTGTGCAAAGCATAGCATGTTATAATTTCATTCAGAATTTTCTGTCAGTTGACATCCCGGAGTGGAAAGGAATAAAATGCAGTGCTTGTGAGTATTCAAAAAGTACTTCCCATGTGAATTGAAATTGTCGGAATTGATTGGCCTGTTACAGTATCAGTTTGACTTACTACATGTGTTTTAACCCTTTAACTAACGAATTGGTCACATCCATCCATGTAATTTACAAATTGAGCTGTTGAAAAACTAACGAATCGGTCACATCCATCCATGTAAATTACAAACTGAGCTGTTGAAAAGAACAATTTCAACAAAATCATATCATGTGGCCCTTTATTGGAACAAACTCATTCCAGTGAGGTGTCACATGACATGATTTTGTTGAATTTTGTTTTTTTTAATTTAAAAAAAAATGTTTTTGATATTGTATGCATTGGGTAAAGGGTTAAATGTAGTCTTTTTTAAGTTTGTATTACTGTAGCAAGAGGCAGTATTTGAAAAAGATTTGAAAGTTGAACAAAAAATCCAGCGAGTAAATTAATGAAGTAAATTAAAAACCCTGTTATTCTATCATTTATTTTATGCATCATATAGTGTCATTTCAATGAAACTGAAAAATTAATATTTAAAAAGTTTAGAGTGACGTGATTCCACCTAAGATTGTCAAATCAAAACTCTTGAACCTCTCAGTTTTACAGACTTTCAGTACACAAATCAGAGTACACTAGGTTGAAAAGAAGGTATTTTAGAAGGAAATTGGGAGGCATGAGTTTTCCATGGATAGGACGTATACATGGACATATTATACGTTACTTGTGTAGTGATTGACAAATGATCAAAACGGGGAAGTACAGTGACTAATAAAACTTGAATCATCTACTTTTGACAACTTAATAATAATAACACTTTGGCCAGCTACTGATTTTTTGCAGAACTTAAATGTCAGTAATCAGTATCAGAATCAGCTGATTGTGAACCCAAGCAGTAATCGTTTCATGTGCCACAATTGGCTCGTCACTACTCAGTAGGTCTCCCAATTCTAAACCTCTGTGTACTTTAAATGTTTGCATGTTTCCTAACCCTTTACCTAAGAAATTGACAGCGCCTGCACACATTATTTACAAATGGAGCAGTTAAAAAAAAAAATTTTTTTTTTAAATTCCTACAAAACTATATCATATGACCCTTCATTGGAAAGGGCTTCAAATGGTTTTGTTGAATTGTTTTGGGAAATCTGAAAAAATTAATTAAAATAAATTTTGATCTTTTGTGCATTATTTAACCCTTTACCTAACACAATATTTTGAAAAAAATAGATTTAATTTCACATTTTTCAAAAAAGAAATTTCACAATTTTTCAATAAAACCATGCAAATATGGATATCATTAGAACCAGCTCAATGAGCTGATTCTAATGATATCCATATTTGTATGGTTTTATTGAGAAACTTCTGAGATGTTTTAGGCTATTGTGGGCTTATTCTGGTTAATTTTCTGGCCGCTATTTTAGGTAAAGGGTTAAACAGGGAGAGGGTAAAGTAAGTGTTAAAGTACACAAGAGATTCTTCATATTTCACCATTGTTTTAGAACTTCAATACATGAGTTGCTTCTGAATGCTTGGTAGTACTGGATCCATGCTTGATTCTTGTGTAATCGTCTCATTCACATAATTGTATTCTTGTTCCTAATCCTAGTAGTTACAGTATTATATTAATCAGTGCATTTAATTAGGTAAGTCACTCAGAATTGATCTACCACGACTTATATTCATTAAATGAGATGTTCCATAGATATCTTCTGGTGCATTTTCTGGTTTTATGTTAGAAAAAACGAATGTAGGACGTTTCGGACACGGACGTTTCGGACCGGACGTTTCGGACTAGGACGTTTCGGACTAGGACGTTTCGGACAGAAATATTGGACAGGGCGGACGTTTCGGCCAGAATGTATTTGGGTGTACTTTTGAGATTGTTCTCTTGTGGGTGGAAGGGAGGGGGAGGGGGTGGGGTGGGATGTAAATTGTAAAATGAAAATGAACAACATTTGAAAGTTTTATAATTTTTTAAAACTGTCATAAAATTTACCTGATATTATACATAGCACAACAAACATGAACATTTAAAAACAGGTTATAACTAATATTACAATAGCAAAACAATAGCACAATACAATTCTAATGTTACTTGTTGTTTCTGATTTATATAGTTTATAGAAATTACAAAGAACTAGAAAAATAAAATTTTCATGCTGGTGGCTGAACATTTCGCTATAAAAATTTAGTAACAGATTACGGGTTATAATTTAGAATGAAAAGTTTGGGTTTTTTTCACTTTTTCAAGTCTCTTTTAATTTATATATAATATAAATTACAAGGAACTGGAAAAAATAAAATTTCTATGCTTTTAAATGAATATTTAGAATATGAATATTTAGCTATAAAATTTAAGTATAGACTACCGGAAATAATTTGTCATGCTACTGGTTGGGTATACTTTTCCAAGTTCTTTTTAATTTATATAATTTATGAATTCCAACGAAATAGAAAAAATACATTTTTCATCTTATTGATCAAATATTTCTGAGTTTATAAATTTGGTTGACCACCACGCAGATTACAGCTTACACCTCGGAGAAATTCTGGTATGCTTTTACGACCAGACAACCTATCCTCACACAAATTTTGAAGACGGGATTGTAATTCAGTGAATACTTTTTTTGTTCTTTTTTTTGGTCTTATACCACGTTCAAGCTGGAGCAACACACCTTTGACACGTGCACATTCAGATTGTAAACATTCAATCAATTTCCAGATACTTGGGTGACTATGCCCAATAAGTCCTTGAAATTTATTATTCCAACCTTCTGAGATATTATTTGTTCTGGGCAGGTTGGCAATAGTGACATCATGGACATTCCAACTTGAAGGTGGAAATAAAGGAGGCACTCGCCTCAACCTAACAGTCTGAATACCATTCACCTCTCTTGCTGGTCTCTGACGAAGTTGACCATTAACATAAGTATTGTCAAAATATTCAACGAGAGGTTCTGCTTCCTCTAAGCAGTCTAAAAAGCCTGAGAGAAAGAAAGTAAAACAGATGCCTACAATTGTGTTTTTGATAGTAAACTGAATGAATGGAGTATGATACATTGTAGCTTTATTTCAAAATTTTTCATCAGTTTGCATTACCACTATGTTTTACAAAAAGGCTCCCCCCCCCCAAAAAAAAATTCCCTAATAAGCAAAACTCTTTTGTAACAAAAATTTGTGCAAAATTAAATAAATTGAAAACCCACTAACAATATCCATATAAAAATATCCACTAAAAATTATATAAAATATAAAAAAAGTCCGAAACGTCCGGGGTCCGAAACGTCCTAGTCCGAATCGTCCATGTCCGAAACGTCCGGTCCGAAATGTCCTAGTCCGAAACGTCCGTGTCCGAAACGTCCGTCCACCAGAAAAAACATATATCATTACACATGAAAGAAATACTAAGCTTTGGATCAAGGAAAGACAAATTCCTTTGATATGGTTGAATAAGTTTGCCGAAAAATTACACACAGTTGATTAGTTAAATGAAAATAACCAAGTCATAAAATCACTTTTCCATACTGTGCTTGGAATGTTAAGTAGAGGGAAATAACATAAAAGGAACAGTTTTCCTTATTGAAATATTAATAGTGCATATTTTGAAGAGATTAGTTTCCACATGAACCGAAAGGCCCTTACCCTAATAGTCTCCAACTAACTTGGAAGGCCAAATGTACAAATGACCATAAAAAGTACAGTGGTTCCTGCTTAACCGTTTGAACACTGGTGGTATCTTCCATGCCAGTTAAATGGCAGAAATTGGAAGAGTCCATATCCATTATTTGGGGGTAGAGCAATTAATATTTTCAACATGCAGCCTTCAGGCTGCACATTGAAAATATTAATTGTTCTACCACACATGTTCACTTAATAGCCATCCTACTTAATGAAATTATGACGTACTGTGTTGCTGGACTGGAAAGGCGGTCTCTCGTGTTGAAAGAGTTAACTAGATAATGCTAAATAGAATGACCTTCATAAATGCATATAATTTAATAATTTTCAGACTCCAAACCGTTTACATTCCCTCAGTACAAATTGGACTGATAAATTTCATATAGCTTTTAGATCTCCCTCTCAATAATTGAAGAAAGGCATCACCCCAACAAGACAAAGGGAATAATACCCTAACAAGACGATCCCAACAAGATGAATCCCAAGAAGACAAAAACATTGGGTTTTTAGCTCACCTGACTGAAAGTCAGGATGAGTTTTTCTTATCACTCTTCGTCCGTCGTCCTGTGTGAAGGTGGTGTTTGAGCCTCTTTCTCCTAAACCACTGGCCACATTTTAATTAAATTTCATGTAAGTAGTGGTTATAAGGAGGCATTTTGATTTTTATCCAAATTAGGTTTCGGCTCATATTGAGCAGAGGTGTGGGGAAAAAATGGCCAATTTTTTTGAAAATCTTCTTCTAATGAACCACCAGTAGCAGAGACTTGATATGGGGTATACAGAGTCCTTTTGAGGTTTAAAATCAAGTTTGTTCAAGAGAAGTTTGTCGGGCATTATTTGCCCTCGTTATGGGAGGGGCAAGAATTTTTGCCAGTCCCAAAATTTCTATTTTCCAAACCGAGAGGCAGATTTGAACCAAATTTGATATGAGGGCTTATTGGGTCATAAGTACTCAATTTATGCAAAAAATGTTTTCCCCGTCACCCCATGGGAACCGCAGGAGCTAAAAATAGAAAAAAATTAAAACGTTCATATCTCCAAAACTAAACGACACTGAGAATTCTTATTTGGTGTTAAGCTTCCTCGGGACCAACAGAATGGCATGGTCTAAAAAAATTGCTATTGGTTTTATCATGGGGTACTTTTCTGGGACTTTGAAAAAGTGCTGAGTCATCATTTTTTAACACTGTGGGTAATGGGAAAAACATGTAAGACTACTTTTCTCCCAAACCACTGCTCCAAAACCTTTCAAATTTCACATATAATATCTTTGGAAGATTGTTTCACATGTTTATTGAAATCAATTCCCTGGGTCCATATATTTAGAATTTATTCAACCCTTTACCTAATGTACACAATATCAAACTTTGTTATTTCCATCTGTCTATCTGTCAGGAAGATTTTTGTGTTCGCTCCATAACTGAGATGCTTCATTGGATTTTGGTGAAACTTGGCATACATGTTGCTTATGGGGAGATGATGTGTCGCGCATGAAATGTATTTTTGTTTGATGGAGGTCAAGGTCACAGATGAGGGTCATAGTTCGGGGGCATCCATGGCCAGGCGGTCACTGATAGTCTTGTTTTAATTATTTGCTTTTAAAATTTTTCAAAATTTTTTTTTTAAAAATTCATGTGACGCATCTTCGGAACGTGCTGGTGAAGTCCTTTCCAATGATGGATCACATGATATGGTTTTGTTAGAATTTTTTTAAAAATATACTTTTTTTCAAATATTGAGTTTGTAAATTATGCAGGTCAGTGTAGTTGGTTCATTAGGTAATGGGGCTAACCCTTTATCTAATATAATGGTCTTGTACAGACAGTGCTATTCACAAAAATTTCCATTCAGATTTGATTCCCCACTCCTTGAGTTTTTGCCTTCAAAATCAAAATATACCTTGGCAAGCTCATTCCAATGAGGGGGTATAATGTAAGTTTTTGATACCAAAAATAATACGCTTTCATTCTTCAAGAATCTTTTTTGCATGTTGCCAAGACTAGTTGTCAATGGCCTGATAATATTTTTAAAATTCTGTGCATGTTCCTTATATTCATTTATTTTTAATATATTTTTAACATATGTTTGTTTTGTTAAAATTGATGGAGAATTTCTGGAAACATTTTTCAATAAATTGTAACAAAATAATCATTGATGGATAAACTTTAAAAAATAGTGTAGTGGTCTACCAATTAGCTATAAGCAGTGTCAAGAAAGTGTGAACGATTTACTTTTTAACTATTTACCTAACAAATTGGCCACATCCGTCTGCATAATATGCAAATTCAGCAGCTGAAAAAATATTATTTTTCAAAACATTTTAACAAAACCTTGTGACTCCTCTTTGGAATGAGCTCATTCCAATCAGGGGTCACATGATATGGTTTTGTTGAAATTTTTTGAAAAATTAAAAAAAATGATATTTAAAATAATAAATTTTGATATTGTCTGCGTTGGGTAAAGGGTTAAAATAGAAGCAATGTCACCGAAGACCTAATGTTAATTGTGACTGATAAATATCTGAAACAATTTTGATCTTGTAAAATAGACCAGTAAAAAGAGAACAAATTCTTACAGTAAGTAATTCCCCACAGCTAGGATTGACATACTTTTCGGTTGATTTCTGAGGAAAGAAAGGACTCTTGTCAAACTTTGATATTTGCAGGCATAAATGGATCAAAGGGAATGTTACTGTTACTATAAATATAATGCCCAAACTTTTACTCCATTGAATGACTTTATCACACCCCTTTTGATATTGGAATTTGTCACGCAATGGTCAAAGGCATTGTTAATAAAATGATTAATTTTTGGCTTCCAAGCAATAACATTGGTTAGGGGTGAGGTGGCTCGGTGATTACAGCATTGGACTTCAAACTGAAGGTCCATAGTTTGATCCCTGCCTGGGGTAACTGTGTTATGTCCTTGGGCAAGGCACTTAATCCTGATTGTCCACGTGGGGGTAAGGTGGAACTGTGTACTAAGGACTACTGTACATCGATAGTGGTAACATTTGCAAGAATCTTGATGTTTTGTTGAAAATTATATTCAATTAACAGGGTTATTCAAGTAACTGGTGGAGTGCTAAATATGAGTATTATTTTTTAAAGATGCCATGTTACCAGCAAGGGGAGCCACTGTGTTGTAGGATTTGGTTAATGAATAATTATTTATTTTGTTACAATTTATTGGAAAGTGACTAGGAACTCCCCAATAAATTGTAACAAAACAATTTTATATGAATTTTTTTTCTGCTGCTGGTCAACCAACTCGTTGATGGGATAGTGTAAAGTCACAAAAGTGGCTTTCAGAACTTTTAAGAGAGCCATGATAGTGGCTTCTAGCACTCATACAGTTAAGATATATACAATTTAGTGGGATCAAGCCTGAATATAAGCAAGCTGTCATTTGCAAAATGGAGTCCTCAGATGGTGAATTTGCCAATGCTATCCCATACAGTGGGCCAATTTATCCTCTAGGTACATCTTTCTGTTTTGGCTTGAGACCTTAATTCAGACTGAGGTTCACAGAGGGTAAATTTTGTGATGCTGTGCAGGGTAGCATTACCAAATTCAGCCTCTGGGGACCTCATTTTGCAGATGACAGTCTGCTTATTTTCAGGCTTGACTGGGATCCACTATATTTACTATTTTATTTATATGGGAAGCATTGTGAACTTTCAACAGTTTGCGGTGAGGCTTGGGAGGAAATATCAATATGAAGTTTCATTGTTCACATTTCTGCAGAACTTTTGGCTGAGTTATGGCATTTTAATAATTCAGCTGTATCTGCATCCAAGACTTTAAATAAGAAACCACTGCCACAGATAATCTGACAACTGCAGCAAAGACATTCTCATGAGAGCACAGTGATGCACTAATTTTGAAGCTGTAAAGTTTGTCAATGTCAGACTGAGTTTTGAAGGTTAAAATTCAAATATCGCTATATCCAGAGTTGAATCCCTGTTCATTTAAGTCATTAGGCTTTTCCCTCTGGAAAAGACTATTGTTTTTCTACGGATTATTATTTTTTTTTTTTTTTTTTTTTTTGCGGGGGGGGGGGGGGGGGGGGGGGTTTTGGGGTTTTTTTTTGGGTTTTTTTTTTTTTTTTTTCCACACATTTTGTCCGTACGATTCAGAAGCCATTTTCGAACCGATCTTCACGAAATTTTGCACACGCATAGAGGGGCACAACATCTAAAAATGTACCCAAGCGGAATTTTCGATTTAACCCTTATTTTCTCAGAATTGGCAAAAAACTGCCAAAATTGGGGTTTATCGGCACTTTCTCGAAACACGTCTTGTAGATTTTTTTTATACATTCGTCATTGCTAGACCTGTCTGTGACACGCCCTTTGATACACACGACATATCAGGCGATGCATATGGTAACCTTCCACAGGCTGCCAAACATCGAAATTTTGATGAAATAGGCCAGTTTCAGGCCCCCACCGCACCCAAACAATACACGAGAGATAAATATAACTTTCTTTGCTGGGAATGGAATTCACCGAGGATCATTTTTGTCAGTAATAAGGGTGTTCAAAAAACCAAGCGTTAACCCGTTTTGGGCTGGTTAAACAGCAATACCCCCATAAAGCTCAAAAATTTGTATTTTCCATGGATTTCTCTAAACGAGTCTTGTAGATTTTCAAGAAAAATCTGTCACTCCCAGGCCTTGGTGTGACAATAGAAGCTGCATGGACAAAATACTGCGGTGAGCATTTGTTAACCCTCCACGGGCTGCTAAAAGTCAAAATTGTGATAAAATGGGCTGTTTTTGGACGCCAACAGCACCCAATGGGTACGCCTCAAAGAAACGTGCTTTCTTTTATCGAGCGCACAATCTATACGCAAACATTTTTGTAAGTAGTAAGGGTATTCAAAAGTCGAAGTCTTAACCCATTTTGGACAGGCTAAAGAGAGAGACCCCTTAAAATCTTAAAATTCCCATTTTCTGTGGATTTCTCTAAAAACATCCTGTAGGTTTTCAAGAAAAATTGACTACTCGCAGGTCTTTGTGTGATATTTCAAGTTGCATGGACAAAATATTCCGGTGAGCGTTTATTAACCCTCTAGAGGCTGCCAAGCATCGTAATTTTGTTGAAATGGGATGTTTTCAGGCACGCACATCACCCAACGTGTACCTGAGAAATAAACATAATCTCCTTTGTTGGAAGTGGAGTTCACCAAAGACCATTTTTGTAAGTAATAAGGGTATTCAAAAAATCAATCGTTAACCCATTTTGTGGTTGTTAATAGTGATACCCATCAAAGGCTTAAAAATTTATGTTTTCCCTGGATTTCTTTACAAACATCTGGTAGGGTTTTCAAGAGAAAATGGCCATTGATAGGTCATGGTGTCACATTACCAATTGATTGGATAAATTATTCCGGTAAGCATTTGTTAACCCTCCATGGGCTGCTAAATGTCAAAATTTTGAAAAAATAGTCTGTTTTTGAACAACAACAACACCAAATGGGAATACAACAGAGAAACGTAACTTCTTTTACCGGGCGCAAAACTGACAGTGAAACATTTTTGTAAGTAGTAAATGTATTAAAAAATCAAGGTCTTAACCCATTTTTAACTGGTTAAGGAGATATACCCCTTAAAAGCTTAAAATTCCAGTTTTCTGTGGATTTCTCAAAAAAAAAAATTCAAGAGCAATTAACCATTCGCAGGTCTTCGAGTGACATTTCAAGTTGCATGAACAAAATGTTCCGGTAACCATTTGTTAACCCCCCAGAGGCTGCCAAGCATTGACATTTGGAGAAAATGGGCTGTTCTTGGGCAACCATAACACCAAATGTGTACCTACGAGATAAACATAACCTCCTTCATTGGAAGTGGAATTCACCATCGATCATTTTTGTAAGTAATGAAGATATTCACAAAACCAAGCATTAACCCTTTAGAGCTGGTTAAAGAGAGACACCCCTCAAAAGGTTAAAAATTCATGTTATCTGAGGATTTCTTTAAAAACATCCCGTAGATTTTCAGGAAAAAATGGCCATTCTCATATCTTAGTGTAACATTACAAGTTGCATGTACAGAATATTCCTGTAAACATTTGTTAACCCTATGCAGGTTCTCAAACATCAAAATGTTGATAAAATAGGCTGTGTTTGCGTACCCACAGCACCTGAAGTTGGGAGGAGAGATCAAAATAAGTGGAAGTAGAATTCACTGAGAATTATTTTTGGAAGTAATAAGAGTATTCCAAAAACAACACTTATCCCGTTTTGGGCTGGAAAAACAATGATACCCATCAAAAGCTTAAAATTCCTGTTCTCCCTGGATTTCTCTGAAAACATCTTGTAGATTTTAAAGAAAAAATAGCCATTCACAGTTCTTGGTGTGACATTACAAGTTGCATGAATAAATATTCCTGTTGGCACTTGTTAACCCTATACAAGCTGCCAGACATCAATATTTTGGATACATTTGAGATAAAATGGACCATTTTTAAATTGACACAGCACTCAGTGAGTATGTGTCAAACAAACATAACTCCTTTTGTCGGTCATTGACTTGTTGGACGACGATATTGACCTTAACTCACTCCACCGTTAATGATGGTTTTTACCTAAACAATTTTTTATCAAACTGTGTCATTTGAGACTACTATCTTCACTTTTCTCATAACATCAATGAAGGAACTTCAGTGAGGCAGTTGAAAACAATTCATCAGACACTGTGGGGTCATGAAAAATCATGAAATCTCATCGGGAAAAGCCATGATTCTCCAGAATCATAAAGTCTAGTTTACTCTTTAATCTTGAACTGAATTAGATTGAAACCTGTTGTGTCTTGTTCAGCAATCATGATGTCCTAAATGGTAATCATATACATTCATGTCTACAGCAAATAGATTGATCTATTTTTAGCTCACCTGAGGGAACTCAACTAATGACTTGCCATCATCCGTAACCATCGTCATCCTTCGTGAACTTTTTATTATTGACTTTTCCTCAAAAACTACTGGACCAAATTGAACCAAATTTGGTGTGCATGTTCCTTATCATATGACAATTCAAATTTTTTAAGATAAAGATTCCATGCCCACAGGGGCACCATAAGGGGGATAAATAACTCTGTTAGTAACAAAAAACGTTTAAAAAAAATTGAAAAATCATCTTCAGAACCACCAGTAAGAATCTTTTGATATTTGGCACAAAACATCCTTACTGGGGCCTGATTCTAATTTTGTCCCTGGGCCCATATTTGGGTTCCCTATGGAGGCCTGGGTTTTAACTCATTGCAACATGAGGGAAATTCTTTAAAAATCTTCTTGTTTAGATTCATCAATCAGAATCTTTTAATATTTGGTACATATCATTCTTGGGGTGGTGGGGGTGGTGGGAGGGAGGCGGGGGGTCAGATCAAGATTGTTCAAATCATGTCCTTGTGTTAATACTTAGGCTCCTTAGGGGAGTCCAAAGTTCTTCTTCAGATCCACTAGTCAGAATCTTTTCATATTTGGTGTACAACATCCTTGGGGGATTGGGGGTGGGGGGGGGGGGGGTGCTGAAGGGGCAGACTGAAATTTGTTTAAACAAAGTCCCTGAGTTCATATTTAAGCTTTCTAGGGGATCCCAGATTTTAACTTACCAGTAAAAATCTCTTTGTATTTGGGGGATCAACATGAAGTTTGTTCAAATCAAGTCCCTGGAGTCATATCTGGGTTTCCTGTTGGAGCCCAAAATTTAAATTAATGTAATAGGAGGACAATTCTTTAAAAATAAACAGAACCAACAGTTGATATCCTTTGATATATAGTGTAGTGCATCCCTTAGGGAGGGATGATACAAGTTTGTTCAAATCAAGTCCCTTGGTTAATTTTGGGGCTCTTATGGGAGTCCAAATTTGTGATGTTTGGTATCAGGGAGGGCAGATTCTAGTTTGTTCAAATCTAGTCCTTGGTTTCATAGTTGGGCTCTCAACTTAGTGCAATATAAAATCATCTTTAGATCCCCCAGTCAAAATCTTTAGATATTTGGTTATCAGCATTCATAGGAGGATCAGATTCAATCTGACATCATCTGACATGCACATCAGAGTTACAATCAATTGCATGATCTTATTCCTCTGAGTGTTGACTAGTCATGGATGTTGAATGCCAGGGCTTATATTTTGATGCAACGAAGCCAGCGAGAATCCAAGTAGATTATACCAGCAAAGAATTGAGTCAATTTTACCCTTTACCTAACATAGCAGCAGCAAATTAACCAATATAAGTCTAACATGACCTGAAATATCCTGACGCTTTGTCAATAAAATTATACAAATATGACTGTCATTGGAACTGGCCAGTCTCAGTGGTTTTCATTATTGTAAGGTTTCATTGATAAACATTGTTGTTTTTTTTTTAAATTATCAAATTTAGTTTATATGTTAAAAACTAAAAAGCTGTCTTGGGTAAAGTGCTAACATGTGTTATCAGTATGCAACAGAGGTTCAACCTTGGTGACCTAATGGGAATCCTGGGACACTCACAGCAGGTTTGGATTCTTGCAACCATTTTTGCGAGAATCCAAATGGATTCTCCCAAATTTGAATGAAATATAAGCCCTGAATGTTTATTGTGACCTGACATTCTTCATTAAAGAACATTCTTGGGTGAGTGCCTCAAGACCCTTGGGGCTTCTTTTTTATTTGAAGGGAAGTGGAGTAATTAATCCTGCAACCCTATAGTTAGCTCATCTGACTGAAAGTTAGGGTGAGCTGTAATGATCACTCTTTGTCTGTCTTCGTCTGTTATCTGTTGTCCATGAACATGGTGTTCTAACCATAGAGTAACCATACACCCACAATTCTATAGGGAGTAGGATTATTTTATTGTCTGCCTTCTCCACTAGTTTGTTGTCCATTGTGTTTCTGCAACGACTTCCATAATGTTCTTTATGCAAAAATATATGAACACTACATTACCTCTAAACCTAACAAATCTGCTCTAAGAACCCTCTCTACCACTTTGTTGTTCATTGTGTTTCTGCATCATCTTCCATAATATCCTTTATGCAAAAATATGCTGAGTCAAAATAGAAACTATAATAAATAAACTTTGAGGAGCAATTTTTTTTGTATTGTCGACTTGAATCCAAAACAAATTATTGCAAATTAAGATTTCGAGTCTTGATGTATGAATTTGCATAATTTAATGTTACTGTTTCCAGCATCATGTCAAGATGTTGCAATTCAGACATGTGGTGAAATGAAAAGTTTGCACATGCAGTCAATAGCATGTATGTCCACCGTTTGCCTCTTGGATGGCAAGACATCGACTGTGCATGGACCTGATAAGTCTCTTGATGTCACCTTGTGCTATTGCGTTCCACTCCTGCCTTAGAACATTACGTAAATTGCTCAACATCTGAAGATCATGCAGTCATCCCGACAATCCAATTGATCCCAAAGATGCTCGATTGACGACAAATCTGGCGAGAGTGGAGGCCAGGGAAGAAGTTCGATGTTCTGCTCCTCCAGAAAGTCATGACAGATACGTGCCACGTGACATAGGGCATTGTTTTGCTGGAATAACTGCAAGCTGATGTTAGCGTTGAACAACGGGACAACAACAACGTTAAGAATTTAATTCCTATATCTCTGTCCATTCAGATTACCATCGATGAAGATTAACTGCATTCGATGATGCAAGGAAATTCCTGCCCAAACCATTACACTGCCACTGCCGAAACGGTCGCATTCCCGTACGCAAGCATCAGAATAGCTTCTCCTCCTCAGCAATACACTCTTGCCCTACCATCAGCACGCCGTAGACAAAATCGTGATTCATCACTTAAAAGAACTGTGCTCGAGCAAACACACTGACGTACCCATTCCATTCATAACTCTTGGTCGACCTGAGCACAGTCGGTCTGCAGTAGATCCAGTGGTTGTATACCTTCCAATGAGACGGTAAATAGTGGTCACAGTGACTCCGAACTCAGCAGCGAGCTCATCTGGAGGTATCCCAGCCTCATGCATACCATTGGCACGCAACCTCTGATTTTTGTTTAACCTTGGCATTTTTAGCTCACCTGACTTTCAGTCAGGAGAGCTCTCATGATCACTCACCATCCGGCGTCCATGAACATGGTGTTTGCGTCTTCTTCTCCCAAACCGCTCAACCAATTTAATTGATATTTGAGATAATAGTTTGTTATAACATCGCAATTTGATTTTGTTCAGATCAAGTTGTCTCGCCCCTTGGTATGGCCATGCCCAAAAAGTGTGCCTAAATCTTAAAAAATCTTCTTCTCATGAACCAGCAGTAGCAGAGTCTTGATATTAGGTGTGCAGCTTCCTTTTGAGGTGTAGACTCAAATTTGTTCAAGAGAAGTTTGTGGGGCTATATTTGCCGTTGTTATGGGAGGGGAAAGAATTTTGACCCCACCCAAAATTTCTGTTATCCAGTCCGAGAGGCAGATTTGAACCAAATTTGATATGAGGCTTATTGGGTCATAAGTACTTAATTTATGCCCAAATGTTTTTTTCCGTTGCCCCATGGGAACCACAGGAGCTAAAAATAGAAAAAATTAAAATGCCCATATCTCCAAAACTACATGGCACTGAGAATTCTTATTTGGTGTGAAGCTTCCTTAGGACCAACAGAATGGAATGGTAAAAAAAAATTGCTATCGGTTTTATCATGGGGTACTTTTTGAGGACTTTGAAAAAGTGCTGAGTCAGCATTTTTTAACACTGTGGGTAATGGGAAAAACATTTAAGACTACTTTTCTCCCAAACCACTGTTCCAAAAGCTTTCAAATTTCACATATAACATCTTTGGAAAATTGTTTCACAGGTTTATTGAAATCAATTCCCTGAGTCCATATTTGGGCTCTCTATGGGAGCCCAAATGTTTAAATTAGTGCAATATGAGGAATATTCTTTAGAAATCTTCTTCTTCAGATCCAGCAGTCAGAATGTTTTGATATTTGGTATGCTGCATCCTTAGGGGGTGAGATTCAAGTTTGTTCAAGCCAAGTCCCTAGGTTCATATTTAGGCTGAAAATTTGGGGTCCTGGTCCGGACTCAGAAATGTTTGACCAAAATCCGAAAATGAGTTTTTTTAGCTCAACGAAGGGAGCTTAACTTATCATCTGCCGTCCGGCGTCCGTTGTCGTCCGTCGTGAACTTTACATTATCGACTACTCCTCACAAACTACTGGATCAAATTGAACCAAATTTGGTGTGCATGTTCCATATGACAATTCAACCTTGTACAAATAAACTTGCCGCAGCCACAGGGGGCACCACAAGGGGCATAAATCTGATAGCACACATGAATTTCTTTCCAAAATTCAAAAAAATCTTCTTCTTCAGATCCACCAGGCAGAATTCTTTCCTATTTGGTATACATTATCTCTAGGGAGGTCAGATTCAAGTTTGTTCAAATCGGTCCCCTGGATTCATATTTGGGCTCACTATAGAAGCCTGAATTCGAACTTAGTGCATTTTAGGCAAATTTCTTAAAAAATCTTCTTCTCCAGATCCAAAATACAGAATCTTTTGATATTTGGTATGCAACATTGTGGGGTGGATCTGATTCAAGTTTGTTCAAATTGGCCCCCTGGATTCACATTTGGGCTCAGTATAGAAGTCCGAATTCGAACTTGGTGCATTTCGGGCAAATTTCTTAAAAATCTTCTTCTCCAGATCCAACATGCAGAATCTTTTGATATTTGGTATGCAACATTGTGGGGTGGATCTGATTCAAGTTTGTTCAAATCGGCCCCCCCCCCCCCCCCTGGATTCATATTTGGGCTCACTATAGAAGCTCGAATTCGAACTTAGTGCATTTCGGGCAAATTTCTTAAAAAATCTTCTTCTCCAGATCCAGCAGGCAGAATCTTTTGATGTTTGGTATGCAACATTGTGGGGTGGATCTGATTCAAGTTTGTTCAAATCAGCCCCCTGGGTTCATATTTGGGCTCAGTATAGGAGCCCAAATTTGAACTTAGTGCATTTCAGGCAAATTTCTTTAAAAATCTTCTCAAGATCCAGCAGGCAGAATCTTTTGATATTGGGTATGCAGCATGCTTAGGGGGGTGAGATTCAAGTTTGTTCAAGCAAAGTCCCTGGGTTCATATTTGGGCTCACTGTGGTAGCCCGAATTATATAACTTAGTTCAAAATGAGGAATTTTTTCTTTAAAAATCTTCTTCTTCAGATCCAGCAGTCAGAATGTTTTGATATTTGGTATGCAGCATCCTTAGGGGGGTGAGATTCAAGTTTGTTCAAGCCATGTTCCTAGGTCCATATTTGGGCTCACTGTGGGAGCCCGAATGATAACTTAGTTCAAAATGAGGAATTTTCTTTAAAAATCTTCTTCTTCAGATCCAGCAGTCGGAATGTTTTAATATTTGGTATGCAGCATCCTTAGGGGGGTGAGATTCAAGTTTGTTCGAGCCATGTCCCTAGGTCCATATTTGGGTTCACTGGAAGCTTTAATTGTAACTTAGTTCGAAATGAGGAATTGTCTTAAAAAATCTTCTTCAGATCCAGCAGCCGGAATGTTTTGATATGTGGTGTGTAGCATTCTTAGGTGGGTGAGATTCAAGTTTGTTAAAGCAAAGTCCCTGGGTTCCTATTTGGGCTCACTGTGGGAGCCCGGATGATAACTTAGTTCAAAATGAGGAATTTTCTTTAAAAATCTTCTTCTTAAGATCCAGCAGATGAATGCTTTTGATATTTGGTATGCAGCATCCTTAGGGGGGTAAGATTCAAGTTTGTTTAAGCCTTGTCCCTAGTTCCATAAAATTTGTCTCTCATGACTTCATTCCTTTGTAGTGTTGATGAACCATGTCTAACTGAATGTGACCCCAAATACTTCTTTGAACCACTTTGGCCGGTGAGCGATTAAGGCTTCTTGGGGCCTCTTGTGTTTTTTTATGCGTTTTGGTCAATTTTAAGACAAAATTTTTTTTTCTTTTTACACTGAAAATTTGGGGTCCTGGTGGGACTTGGAAATTTTGGACCAAAATCCGGAAATTAGTTTTTGGTTTTTTATGCGTTTTGATCAATTTTAAGACAAATTTTTTTTTTTTTATACTGAAAATTTAGGGTCTGGGTGGGACTTGAAAAATCCGGAAATCAGTTTTTTTTTGTTTTTATGCATTTTGGTAAATTTTAAGACAAAAAAAATAAAAAATTTTTACCCTGAAAATTTGGGGTCCGGGTGGGACTTAAAAAATTTGGGCCAAAATCCGGAAATTAGTTTTTTGTTTTTTTTATGCGTTTTGGTCAATTTAAAGAAGAAGAAAAAAAAATGTTAGTCTGAAAATATTTTGTTTGGGACTTTCCGAACAAAAATTAAAAAAAATCTGTTTTTTATCATTTATCTCAATTTTGGGACATAAAAGTGCAGAAACTGAAAATAGAAGGAAAATTCTGTGCATTGTGTGGGCACAATTGCATCATCTAGTTGGTATATGCTTTTTTTAGGAGGGGGCGTATGCAGCTTTTTCAAGTCAAGTCCCTGGTTTGATATTTAGACTACCATGTCAAGTGAGCGCCCTCAGGCCCCCTGGGGCCTTTTGTTTAAAATGTCGGAAGACAAAACAGAAACTAGCATGTTTTCTCAATAACCCAAGCTCTCTAGCACAACATAACACAAAGAAAATCGTCGGTCACCCATTCAATTTGACATTCTCGGGTAGCACATGCTATTTTGAAATCTGTAACAAAATTGTATATGGTTGGGTGGACAACAACAACATGTCATTAAACTCTTTGCATGACTTCTTGTCCACAAACATTCAACATTAGAACTATTATATTTCATCCTTTATGCTATTTTTTCACATTTGTTTGTATTATACTTTCTTTTTTGACTCAGTATATATGCATACTAAATCAACCCTAACTCCAAAGAATCTGCTGCATTCACCCACATAATTTACAAACTGAGCAGTTGTGAAAATATTATTTCTCATAAAATTTCAACTACATTATATCATGTGACTCCTAATTTGAATGAGCTTCTCGAGGGTTAAAAGTGTTAACAGATTTTTAAAGCTCAATCAGACAAGCTTTAACTGGTAGAGTGCTGAATTTTTTCAAAGGCAGTTTGAAACATGAATAATATTTTTAAAAATACCATGTTACCAACCCTGCAAAAAAGCAGACTGTCATCTGCAAAATGAGGACCCCAGAGGGTGAATTTGGTGATGCTACCCTGCACAGCAGGGTAGCATCACTAAACTTATCCTCTGTGAACCTCAATATGAATCATGTTCTCAGGCCTTAACAAAAAGAGGCACCCAGAGGATAAATTGGCCCACTGTTACGGGATAGCATCAGAAAATTCACCCTCTGGGGATCTCATTCTGCAAATGACAGATTGCTTATTATCTGGCTTGCTTGCTATCAGCAAGAGGAGCCTTAGTATAGCACAAATTTGATCATAAAAAATTGTTTTGTTACAATTTATTGGACAATGCCCTTTGAAACTCTCCAATAATTTCTAACAAAACAATTTTATACAAATATTTTTCTTCTGCAAAAACAACAAGTCGATGCTTTCAGTGTAAAGTGACTTCCAGCACTTTTCAGTAGAGCCATGATAGTGGCTTCTAGCTCTCAACCAGTTAAGGAATCTGAAAAAAATTGCAGAAAGCAGTTTCTACGCTGTGTATGACTTATTTATAAGACGCTGTGATGAGGTTAATATAGTTAATACTTCCACAAATTGTGTCCATTCATGTTATTCCAGCCCTCCCCCCACCCCCCCCCCAAACAGTTTGAGCCAAAATAATTTGAATGTAATGAGTATAGCAGCAGGTTTTCAAAAATGTGGCTGATTTACATCCATTGACTCATTTTTAATGGTTCTTCGGTCAAACTAAGCAGATGATGGGAAAAGAAATTAGTCTTTAAAGCCAAGAAGAGTGAAGGGGTTATTGAGTTCACTTATTTAAGACGAACACAAGGATTTGTTATTGAAAAAAATTTTTGGCCAAGCATATATTTAATGGAAGATTTCCAAGAAATTATTTATGTGGCTTTGGTGAACTCTGAGCTTAAAGACTGTGTATAATGAGTCCAGGAAGAATATTGGTGTTTGGTATTGTGAATGTCAATATCTTGTGTCCCATCTCTAAAAAATCCATCGAGGGTTATTGATCCATGGAATAAAAGTTTGTATAATCTTAGTATACTTAGACATATCCATCAATTGTTCCTACCTCATACACTCGCCTGTCACTCCTATCCTCCAAGTCCTTTTTTGTGTTGAAAATAGCTCAAACTTTTCACACACAAGTGCAGTTGAGATGAATGTGATCATCAAACCTGATTCTCTGTTTGTAGGGTCACAACCTACCATCTACAGAAATGCCAAAAGTAATGCCAACATTTTTAATGAAAACCCCACTACAGTGGAACCCTGTTAATATAATAGCAACTTTGCCCGTGAAAAATATACACCGAACAGGAGTATTCAATAACAGTAATTTAGTCATTTTTAGCTTTGACTGAAAGTCAGGGTGAGTTGTAGTGATCAATCTCCATACCGTTGTCTGTCGATTGTCCATAAACATGGTGTTCATGACTTTTACTCCAAAGCCACTTATCTGATTTCAGTGAAATTTGAGGTGATTGTTTGTTCTTACATTGCATTTTCATTTTGTTCAATCAGCATGTCCCACCCCATAGAAAGGGAGTAGGTAAAAAGCTCCAAAATGGTTAAAAAAATTTCTCATGAATCGATTGATACAATGACTTTATAGTTAGTACTGAGTTTCCTTATTAAGTTTGGAATAAAGTTTGTTCTATAAAATTTTGTTCAAATGAAATTCGTAGGCGCAATATTTGCCTTTGTAATGGGGGAGGCAAGATTTTTAGCCCCAACAGAAAATTTGGTTTTCTGAACTGCTTGGCCGATTTGAACCCAAATGTGGTACGTGGTATTACTGAGGCGATAGTACTTGAATCATGCGCACACAAAAATTTCTACATCCCCATGGGAACCCCTAGAAGCTAAAAATAAAAGTATTTTCGAATGCCCATATTGTCCAAACTGCACAAAACAGAGAACTGTTATTTGTAATGAAGCATCCTTAGGACCAGTAGAATCGAATGTTAAAAAAAGCTATTTGTTGTGTTTTTGTGCACCGTAAGGGAAATGAAAATATGCCGAGTCTGCTTATTTTCATAACTGAAAAAAATCTTTTCCAGAACCACCGATCAGAATCCATACAGGAGCTCAAATTTTAACTTAATGCAGTATGAGAAATATTCTTTAAAAATCTTCTTCTCGAGAACCGTCAATTAGAATCTTTTGATGTTTGGCATATAACATTGTTATAGAGGTCTGATTCAAGATGGTTCAAATAAAGTTGCTCGGTTAAATATGAAAGCATTAATTTTAACTTTGTGCAATATGAGGAATAATAATCTTTAAAATCTTCTTCTTCAGACCTATTAGTCAGAATCTCTTAATATTTGGTATACAGCATCCTTATGAAGGTCATATCCACATTTGTTCAAATCAAATCCCGGATATTTGGAGTTTCTCTGGGAGCCTGAATTTTAACTTTATGCAGTATGGAAATATTCTTTAAAAATCTTCTTCACCAGAATCACCATCCAGAATCTTTCGATTTTTGAGATACAATATCCTTAAGGAGTCAGATTCATATTTGTTCAAATCACTTACCTGAGATAATATTTGGGTTCCCTATTGGAGTCTGAATTTTAACTTAGTGTAACACAAGGAATATTCTTTAAAAATCTTTTTTTTTCAGAACCCCAAGTTACAATCTTTTAATATGTGGTATACAGCATTCTTTGGGAGGTCAGATCCAAGTTTGTTCAAATTTAGTCGCTGGATTGATATTTGAGCTCCCCATGGGAGCCCATAGTTTAATTTAGTGCAATATTGAGAATATTCTTAAAAAATCTTCTTTTCCAGAACCACCAGTCAGAATCTTGTGACATTTGGTTTATAACATTCTTAGGGGGACAGATTCAAGTTTGTTTCTTTGAACTCCCTATGGGACCCTTATTATACCCCCCACTTTTTTTTTAAAAAGTGGGGTATACTAGATTGCCTCTGTCCATCCGTCTGTCCATCCATCCATCCATCCATCCATCCATCCATCCATCCATCCATCCATCCATCCATCCATCCATCCATCCATCCATCCATCCATCCATCCATCCATCCATCCTCTGATGTCTGTTCGAGTTATAACTTGAACATTACTGCTCAGATTTTGATGAAATGTCATTCAGATGTTCACTATCTTGAGATTTTTCAAGAGCATCTGTCATTTTGCTGTTGCAATATTTTTTTCTGTGAGATATGGCCCTTTGAATCTACAAAATACACAATTTTTTTGCCCTCCAATGTCTGTTTCGAGTTATAACTTGAACATTACTGCTCAGATTTCAGGGAAATTTCATACAGATGTTCACGATCATGAGATCATTCAGGAGAATCAGCTGTTTTGCTGGAATATTTTTTCTTTGAGTTATACCCTTTTGAATATACATTGCAGCCAATTTTTGTCAATTTGTTTTGTATCTCAGGTTTGGATTATCAGATCTCAATGAAATTTGGAATGAAGACTGTTTTTTGGGAAAGGCTTTCAAATCGTTTATTTCTTCTCTTGCCCTTGTTTGGCGGTATACACCAAGTGGATATGCACCGGGGCATGGCCCACCTTTTGTTTTAACTTGATGAAAAAGATAACTATTCTTTAAAGTTTCTGCAGAACCACCATTCAGAATCTTTTAATATATGGTATACAACACCCTTGGGTACTCAGATTCAAGTTTGTTTAAATCACGTCCCTGGATTTATTTTTAGCTCAACTTTGACGAAGTCAAATTTGAGCTATTGTCATGGCCCGTCGTCCGTCTGTCTGTCCGTCCGTCCGTCTGTCTGTACGTCAACAATTGGCTATGGCTCGGGCTAGAGGTCGTATTTATGAACCGATCTTTACGAAACTTCTTGTGTACCTTTGTTATGACCCTGGGACGGGAACGAGTGTTTTTAGGTGTGGTCCGAAATTCAAGATGGCTGCCAGCGGCCATTTTGTACCGATGATGCAAAAATCAGTTTTTTGTACAGAACTTCTGTATGAAAGTTCTGATTTGAATAAAGTTTTGTATAAATGTTTAGTACCATGGGATACATCACATATAATACGGGTCTTTTTCTCGTGTGTAAATTATGCAAATTAGACTGACTTTGATTTATTTAGTGTTACTTTCAGAGCTGTAAGTGCCAAGCTGCTATGGCTCGGGCTAGAGGCCGTATTTATGAACCAATCTTTACGAAACCTCTTGGGTACCTTTGTTATGACTGTGGGACGAGAACGAGTGTTTTTGGGTGCGGTCCGAAATTCAAGATGGCTGCCAGCTGCCATTTTGTACCGACGATGCAGAAATCTGTTTTTTGTACAGAACTTCCATATGAAAGCTCTGATTTGAATAATTTTTTGTATGAATGTTTAGTACCATGGGATACATCACATATAATACGGGTTTTTTTCTCGTGCGTAAATTATGCAAATTACTCTAACTTTGATGTTCTTTGGTGTTACTTTCAGCACTGTAAGTGCAAATGCCAATACGGCTCGGGCTAGAGGCCGTATTTATGAACCGATCTTTACGAAACTTCATGGGTTCCTTTGTTATCACCGTGGGACGAGAACGAGTGTTTTGGGGTCCAGTCCGAAATTCAAGATGGCCGATGGCAGCCATTTTGTACGAAATTTGGTGCAATCAGATTTTTGCACAGAACTTCCATATGAAAGTGCTGATTTGAATAATTTTTTGTGTGAATGTTTAGTACCATGGGATACATCACATATAATACGTTTTTTTTTCTCGTGCAGAAATTATGCAAATTAGATGAACTTTGTTTTTTTTCATTGCTGCTTACAGTAAGTACACATGTCAATACGGCTCGGGCTAGAGTCTGTATTTATGAACCGATCTTCACGAAACGTCTTGGGTACCTTTGTTATCACCTTGGGACGAGAACGTGTGTTTCTGGGTGCGGTCCAAAATTCAAGATGGCTGCCAGTGGCCATTTTGTATCGAAATTAGGTCTAATCAGTTTTTTGTACACAACTTCTATACGGCTCAGGCTAGATGCCGCATTTATGAACCGATCTTTACGAAACTTCTTGGGTACCTTTGTTATTACCGTGGGATGAGAACGAGTGTTTTTGGGTGTGGTCCGAATTTCAAGATGGCCACCAGCAGCCATTTTGTACCAAAATTAGTGCAATCAGTCTTTTGTACAGAACTTCTGTATGAAGGTTCTGATTTGAATAAATTTTTGTATGAATGTTTAGTAACATGGAATACATCACATATAGTACGGGTTTTTTTCTCGTGCAGAAATTATGCAAATTAGATGAACTTTGATTTATTCAGTGCTACTTATACTCTGTAAGTGCACATGTCAATACGGCTCGGGCTAGAGGCAGTATTTATGAACCGATCTTCACAAAACTTCTTGGGTACCTTTGTTATCACCTTGGGACGAGAACGAGTGTTTCTGGGCGCGGTCCAAAATTCAAGATGGCTGCCAGTGGCCATTTTGTACCGAAATTAGGTCCAATCAGTTTTTTGTCACAACTTCTTCACAGCTCATATTTGTGAACTGATCTTCACGAAACTTCTTGGGTACCTTTGTTTTCACCTTGGGACAGGAATGAGTGTGTTTTGGGGTGCCTTTGTTATCACTGTGCTATGAGAACAAATATTTTCGGGTTCAGTCAGACCCACTGTGGGACTCAAAGATTTTTTCTAGTTTAGCATCTGACTGTCACCCACCTTTACAATACTTTACCTATACATTTGTTACAGGCAACGCTCAGTATTTATGTACAGACCGTTACAATACTTTATATGTACCTTTGTTATCAGGTCATTACCTAGATGTTTGTCATTGCTGTGTCACATACTATCCATGTCCATGTCTTTGTCTTGACAAGTTGAGCTACAGTGTCATTGACACTTTCATTTGGATTTCCTATGGAGAGCCCAAATTTTATCTTAGTGTTATATGACAAATAATCTTTAAAACTTTTTTTCAGATCCACCATTCAGAATCTATTGATATTTGGTATACAGCATGGCTGGGCAGAGGTGCAATCACATTCCAGTTTGTTCAAGTAAAGTCCATGCCTGATATTGGGGCTCCCTAGCTTTGCATTACTGGAAATCTGGACATTATTTTTGTGCTAGCATCTGAGTATTAGAAAAAACAATCTGACATGGACAACAAATAATTATATGTCTTCAATCCTCTGTCCTGTTAACTAGCTATAGGTGTTAGTTAAATCAGACTTCTTTAAACAACTTTGTTGAGTTTGTACCTCAGGTCACTTGGGGCCTCTTGTATTTGTTATCGTATTTGCTCCATGTGTTGGGACAGGTAAAAATAATTAATTTCCCAGGTGTCCCAATATAAAAGAAATAAATAATCTAAGCCTGTGGTAGGTATGATTCACTTGGATTCATTCGAGAAAATAAGCTTTGAAACTCACTTTATCTTCCCCCATGACCGTCAAGAAGCTAACAAAAACCCATTCACCTGACCTAAAGTTACAGGAACTGATGCCTCACCTCATTTCTCTGATAAGTTGGCCGAGTTTGGCAGGTACTAGATAAAATGCTGTGTATAATAAAGTGTAACATCCCTGGTGTACAAATCATAATTACTAGTAATGTGCCCTGAATATAATATTGACCACAAACAGTCTACCATGATAGTACCATCTGTTGCTGAAAAGCTTGCATGCTCTGGGTAATAAAGGGGTAACCACCTTAGGTAACCAAATTGTTACCTGAGCTGATTTCAGGAGAATGAAGTAGGGCTACCTGAGCCCAAACCAGGACCAGAACAATGGAAAAAAAGTTATGGTCATTTCTGAAATTTCATGCTGGAAACACTGATAGTTTGGAGCCACTGCATTCAGCCACTACGTTTTTAAGATGGACAACATTTTTTTTTTATTTTTAGCAATTTTGAAAATAAATTGCAGTCTTAGATATGAGTAAAAAAGCATTCTGAACATTTTGCAGGCTAACCGAAGGCTCATCTGTGAACTGCAAGAAAGACAGATTTTGTATTGTCCATACACATATAAAAACAAAAGCATTGGCTATTCCAAGGCCCCCTGTAAAATAATTGTCTGTTGACTTGTTGACTTTTTTGCAGGATGTTCAGAAATAACCAGTTGGTTATTTCAAAGGCCCTACATTTTTGCACACTGATATTTGTTGCACTCCCCATAGGAACCACAGGGAGTACAAATGGAAATGAAGCAGTGTTTGTTCACTGGGGTGGAAGTCCTCTAATATTGGCAATATGGGTATAAATGATTGGCTGGACTTAACTTTTTATAAAACCATGTTGAGATCATGATTAGCCATTGTACAGAAATATATGACCTTAAACACCAATAAATATTTGTTGTGCAGTCTCAGGTATAAAAGATAAACAGTAGTTGTTTTTTTTTTATAAGCTCACCTTAGTGAAACTCAAAGGCAGCTTTATTGCTAGCTTTCCATCCGTCATCCAGCCATTGTCCATCGTCCATCCATTCATCTGGCATGAACTTTACATTTTCAACTTTTTCTCCAAAACTACTGTACCAAATTGATCCAAATTTAATAAGAATGATCCTAATCATGTCAGGCCACAATATTTCATGGTAACGATCTTTCCATTTCTGTCTTGTTACTGTCAGAGCAAAAACATGGTCACTGAAGACACATATTTGTCAAAGTCAAAATTCCCATAATTAAAATTTCAATCCTGAAAATATTATAAGCAGTGGTCATATGGTTAAATCAACATAACTTCTACAATTGGGGCCAAGTGGGAAATGAGATGATATTATTGGACAAAGTTTCGATCAAGGGAATTCTCCTTGAAGAAAATGAAACTTGTCAAGTTGCGAGACATTTCGTCATCAAATAAGTTCCAAACTAAATTAAATTATTAAATCAGTAGAGTTATATACACATGCTGACAGGGTAGATGATGTCCCGACTTTCTAAGCGAATGTTTTGTTAAATTAAACTCCTTCCAAAACATATTTCAACCTCAGTGTTCCCGAACAATACTCTGAATCTGTGAATTGCAGTTTTTTTATGCCCCTGCGACAAATAGTTGGGGGGCATATTATTTTACCCCTGTCCATCCATCCGTCTGCCATCCATCCACTTCTAGGGTACATTCTTTGTCTGGCTTAATCATCTCACAGTTTTCAAGTTAGGACTTTTTTATTGCACAGGATGTTTGTTCATATACCAGAGGTGTGCATATTGTCATGATTTTGATTTGCTTTAATATTTCACACAATTACAGGTTGTTGAACTTTGTCAATTTTTTTTTAGAATTTCACCTGTATAGCACATGGTTTGTGTGTGGGAGACTGTGTGCAGACACAGCTCATGTACAAGTTATAAATCACAGTTTGATCTTCAACCTCCTGTGTCCATGTGCGGGGACATGCTTCAGTCTAGTTTTCAATTTATATTACCATCATTCACTGCTGACTGCTGTGCCATGATGACAATGGACTTAATCGTCTGCAATTTCTCCCGACTCTGTTGCTGTTAATGTTAATGGGGCCTCTTCTATATTCTAGTGTTAAAATGAGCATTTATTCAATTATGTGTTGACAGAGCTTGTATTTTCTTTGGCATACCTCTTTTGTCATCCACATGAGATGAATTATTTTCAACATTAATTTAGCTGGAATTGTCAACAACTATTAATACATTCATGCTTAACTTCCCTTCCCTGTATGTGTGGCGACTTCTTATCCCTTAGTCAGTTCACGAATTCTGACAGCTAATTGTACCCCGAAAAAAAAATTCTGGGAAACTATTAAAATAGCCAGTGTCCATCCGTGTGTGTGTCCATCCATGCTCCATCCCACTTTGGTTTCCCGATGATAGCTTTAGTTATAGATGACCAAATCAAATGAAATTTGTTACATAGGTGTATCAACATAAAATACAAGTTCGAATCGGGGTGCAGTACAACAATTTTTGCCAGAGATATGCCCCTTTTTTGACTTTTAAAATTCTTTTTTCGGGGGGAGGGGTGGGGGGCGGGTATGTTGGTGTGTCAACATGAAATCAAGTTCATATCAGGGTTTGATCTGATATATTTTGCCAGAGTTATGTCTCTTTTTCGACTTTGAAAAATTAAATTATTTTCAAATACCTCAAATTGCACACTTTTTTTCGAATTCCAATTATTTTTCACATACCTCGAATTGCACAATTTTGTCAGGGGACGTGTGACTGGGCAGCCTTTTATATGTTATTAAATCCTAACGGTCATATTACCACTTTTAACTAATGGATAAAGCCATTTCATTTACTGTTTGATTTGTAATAAAAATATTTAAAAAAATTGTTTTTGGGTGGGTGTTTAACTGGGTGAGTGCTAGAAGCCACTATCAGGGCTCCACTGAAAAGTGCTGAAAACCACTATAGTGGCTTTACACTGTTTGTGTTAATCTTTAGTTGACTCAGCAATAGAAGAAAAATATTAATATAAAATTAGTTTGTTTCAATTGATTGGAGAGTGCCAACTGGCACTCTCCAATAAATTGCAACAAAACAATTAATTATGAGCAGTATCTTGCTAAACTATGGCTCCTTTTGCTAGCAGAGTGATATGTTTGAAAAAAAAACAACTCACATTTCAAATAACCATTGAAAAGTAATTTAGCAGGACTTGTTGTCTGAAGCAGATGTTTAAAGAGTATTCACTCAGATGAGAGATTTCATAAATTTGATCAGGGCTTGATGGTATATAAAATAAAACTTTGATGTTGAAGTGTCAACTCAATCTTCAATCATCTCTTGTTGTATCACATGGGAACAGGAAAATGACATGTCAATCATATCCTTGTCAAGGTGATAGCTAAAAGTTGTGATTTTCTTGTTTAAAAGTGTAAATATTTTCGATAATCTTTCTGAATGGGTTAAACATAAATTGTAAAGATAGGTATATAATGGACCCCGAAAACTGATTTGTCACTTAAACAGACCAGCAATAATTCAAGCGATGCTAAATAAAGTATGAAATTTAATGTCCATTATGGCGCATTTGTTGAACGCCACATGGGCTATCTGATAACTGATAAAAGGAGTAAGAATGACTAGTATTTTACTACAGTCATTATCGTTGTAATTATGGCCAGTTAATATGTGATTGTTGTAAAAACTGTACATCGCATATGTTCTGGACACACACCTATATTACGCATCTAGCTTGCCACCGAATGTCAAAGGGTACCAAAATGTGAGTCTTTCAAAGGAACTTAAAAGCAAGTATTAAATTAAGATAGATCTAAGTGGCCAAGTTCAAGAGAAGTGATTAAACTGAGAAGTAATGTTCTGGATATCGAAATAAAAATCAGGGATTTCTTGAAAAATTTATTCCAGTCTGAAGGTGTGTAAGGCTGTGGGTCATTGCGAGTAGATGGGGATGTCCCATGCTATAGGTTAGAGGAGGAGCCACATCGGTGCGAAAGTATAGGCACGTTGTGATGTAGGGGAGCCACAGAGCTCATACTTAGAATAGGAGCAGTCGCGGGCCAAGTCGGTGGCCATATATGAGAATAGCGTCAGAACCACGAAGTACGAGCCCAGGAAGCTATTTGCATTTAGGTAAACAGCATTACCTGTTTTAGGAGGCAAGCCATATCGTTGACTGAGTGCTAGAGTGTTCTATGTCCCATAGGGGACATAGAACTTTCTAGTACTCAGGCGACGATATGTAGGCAGAGTAGGCTTTGCCTGTATAAACGTTATTCTGAGACAAACATAAGGGAGAGTTTAACCCCATTGGTGGCAACTGCTTGTGTGAAAAGCATCAAGTAAAGTGACAATAAGCTATTGGCCATGCGATGGCAGTGGTAGAATGACATTCTGTCACATGTTAGAGCAGAGGCGTCCGATAAAGTGACGGTATGTTAGTGGCCATGCGACGGCAGTGAAAGGGTGAAGTGAACAGGCAACCAAGGAACCAATACCAGCAAAAAGGAGGAAAAACCAGCGACAACAGAGAATGCGGGCCTGCAAAGGGTAGGAGGGGGTGATTGACACTTTGTTTTCTTATTCTTTTGGATTCAATGTCAGTCACAAATTATCATATTTATTTTTAGCTCAACTTTGACGAAGTCAAATTTGAGCTATTGTCATGGCCCGTCGTCCGTCGTCTGTCTGTCCGTCTGTCTGTACGTCAACAATTGGCTATGGCTCGGGCTAGAGGTCGTATTTATGAACCAATCTTTACGAAACTTCTTGTGTACCTTTGTTATGACCCTGGGACGGGAACGAGTGTTTTTAGGTGTGGTCCGAAATTCAAGATGGCTGCCAGTGGCCATTTTGTACCGATGATGCAAAAATCAGTTTTTTGTACAGAACTTCTGTATGAAAGTTCTGATTTGAATAAAGTTTTGTATAAATGTTTAGTACCATGGGATACATCACATATAATACGGGTTTTTTTCTCGTGCGTAAATTATGCAAATTAGACTGACTTTGATTTATTTAGTGTTACTTTCAGAGCTGTAAGTGCCAAGCTGCTATGGCTCGGGCTAGAGGCCGTATTTATGAACCGATCTTTACGAAACTTCTTGGGTACCTTTGTTATGACCGTGGGACGAGAACTAGTGTTTTTGGGTGCGGTCCGAAATTCAAGATGGCTGCCAGCTGCCATTTTGTACCGACGATGCAGAAATCTGTTTTTTGTACAGAACTTCCATATGAAAGCTCTGATTTGAATAATTTTTTGTATGAATGTTTAGTACCATGGGATACATCACATATAATACGGGTTTTTTTCTCGTACGTAAATTGTGCAAATTAGACTAATTTTGATGTTTTTTGGGGTTACGTTCAGCACTGTAAGTGCAAATGCCAATACGGCTCGGGCTAGAGGCCGTATTTATGAACCGATCTTTACGAAACTTCTTGGGTACCTTTGGTATCACCGTGGGATGAGAACGAGTGTTTTGGGGTCCGGTCCGAAATTCAAGATGGCCGATGGCAGCCATTTTGTACAAAATTAGGTGCAATCAGATTTTTGCACAGAACTTCCATATGAAAGCCCTGATTTGAATAATTTTTTTGTGTGAATGTTTAGTACCATGGGATGCATCATATATAATACGGGTTTTTTTCTCGTGCAGAAATTATGTAAATTAGATGAACTTTGATTTTTTCAGTGCGACTTACACACAGTAAGTACACATGTCAATACGGCTCAGACTAGAGTCTGTATTTATGAACTGATCTTCACGAAATGTCTTGGGTACCTTTGTTATCACCTTGGGACGAGAACGAGTGTTTCTGGGTGCGGTCTAAAATTCAAGATGGCTGCTAGTGGCCATTTTGTACCGAAATTAGGTCTAATCAGTTTTTTGTACACAACTTCTATACAGCTCAGACTAGAGGCCATATTTATGAACCAATCTTTACGAAACTTCTTGGGTACCTTTGTTATCACCGTGGGATGAGAGCGAGTGTTTTTGGGTGTGGTCCGAAATTCAAGATGGCCACCAGCAGCCATTTTGTACCAAAATTAGTGCAATCAGTCTTTTGTATAGAACTTCTGTATGAAAGTTCTGATTTTAATAAATTTTTGTATGAATGTTTAGTAACATGGAATACATCACATATTGTAAGGGTTTTTTTTTCGTGCAGAAATTATGCAAATTAGATGAACTTTGATTTATTCAGTGCTACTTACACAATGTAAGCACACATGTCAATACGGCTCAGGGTAGAGGCTGTATTAATGAACCGATCTTCACAAAACTTCTTGGGTACCTTTGTTATCTCCTTGGGATGAGAATGAGTGTTTCTGGGTACGGTCCAAAATTCAAGATGGCTGCCAGTGGCCATTTTGTACCGAAATTAGGTCCAATCAGTTTTTTGTCACAAGTTCTATACAGCTCGTATTTATGAACTGATCTTCAGAAAACTTCTTGAGTACTTTTGTTTTCACCTTGGGACAGGAACGAGTGTGTTTTGGGGTGCCTTTGTTATCACTGTGCTATGAGAACAAATATTTTGGGGTTCAGTCAGACCCACTCTGGGACTTAAAGATTTCTTTTCTAGTTTAGCATCTGACTGTCACCCACCTTTACAATACTTTACCTATACATTTGTTACAGGCAACGGTCAGTATTTATGTACAGACCGTTACAATACTTTATATGTACCTTTGTTATCAGGTCATTACCTAGATGTTTGTCATTGCTGTGTCACATACTATACATGTACATGTCTTTGTCTTGACAAGTTGAGCTACAGTGTCATTGACACTTTCATTATACAAATGTATTAAAATTGTTTTCAGTGAACCCCTGTTGATTTATGCTTTTCAAGAAAAAGTTATTAACCCCTTCAGAATAAAAACCACCCCAACAAAAGTGAAAACGGGTGGATTCGTTACGGCGAGACATACGTTCATGCACAGATTCAGGTGACACTCATTGAGTTTTGGCTGAATATGTGGCATGAATCTATTTCCCCCATCAACGACACATCCCCGGTTTTCGACAATCCTCAACTGTACAACAATCATCCTTTCAGTAGGTGTATCTTGTTGCTTGTACATTTGATTTGGGTGAATCGGTCTGCAAGGCCACTTGTGTCAGAAAGTCGATTACATTCCCAAAGTGTGAGCCAGTTGGGTCCGTAGCTGACATGCAGACATCATCTGCTCACATTTTTTGATGTAATCAGCTTATGACCACAGGCAGCTTGGATTTTGCAGATGTAATCTGCCCGAAGCTTGCTTGCAAACATAGTCAACTCATTTGCTGACATAGTCAGCTAGCATTTTGCAGCAGTAATTCACGTGCAGACACAATTGGCCTTGCAGACCTATTCGATTAAAAAATACATTATACATATTTTGAGGGGTGCTGCTCAGTGCACAACTCATGTTATGAGCCAGAGCTGATTTTGACAACTATATTTGGGTTTTTACAGGTCCTTGATGTAGCTTAAATATACTTCAGTATTAACTTTTTACCTGGTGTAAGTGATTTTCCTGCCCAGAATAAAATGATTTTTTTTTATCGGGGTTTAACAACACTTTTGACAACCAGGGTCACCTTGTGTCGGACAGTTTTAGAGGTGGTGGAAGCCAGAGTACACAGTGAGAACCACCGAGCAGTGGCGAGCAAGTATCAAATTCCCCAACATACTTCTCTGCACCAGCAGTATTAGCATTGATTGAAGACAAATGCACCATCGATGTGCAGTACTCCTTAGTACACGGGGCAACCATGCCTGCATGTGGGCAATTGGGATCAAGTGCCTTGACCAATGACATAACACAGTTATTCCTGGCAGGGATCAAACCATGGACGTTTTAGTTTGAAGTCCAATGCCGTAACCTCTGAGCCACTGCACTCCCAATTGCTCTGTTAACTAGCAGAGATATAATTCTGCTCCTTGTTTACAAAATATACCCCAACAAATAGGAATAACCTTTTTATCAATGCTTTCTTGATTTAGGACATTCTGAGATTTCCCCGAAAATCCACACACGGCTGCTTGATTTGATGAAAAATTCAAGAAAATACTTGGCAGGTTAAGAGTTAAAACTGAAATTCCAGGTTCTTGAAACTTCCAGAAACCACTTGAAAGATGGCAGATAATGGTTTTGTTTTCCTTTCAGTTCCAGAAACCATATCATTAGTCCTGTCCGAGCAAGGTATGTCATAACTGTGGGATCCAAAAATATGAATGGTACCTAACAATTTGCTGTGTTCAGCAGATCCCTGGAATTGAGAAAGTTAACAAGGTCAGCAGTTAAGACTAGCAGCTGTGTAACAATGGTGCTAAGTTTGAACAGTTGCAAACAGCATCTTAGTCCAGGCCAAGAAATAAAAATGTTCCATGATGAGAATTTTGATTTGACTTATAATGGTAATGACAGTTTACCAGCCTGTGTTTGTGTAATGGGTTCTGGACTTAACTTGGACTTTCATTCTGATTGGATTTGGTTACCAGTACATGATAGGTGAGGAGAATCTAGGATAGTCCAATTGGGAATTTTAATGCCTCTTTCACATTGGGAGTGGAAGAGAAATTTTGCCCCTCAGAGGGCCTTGATTAACTCATTGCCAGCTGCAGATGGATTTTCCTGTGCAGAATCTAGGGCAGTCCAATTAGGAATTTTAATGCCTCTTTCCCATTGGGAGTGGAAGAGAAATTTTGCCCCTTGGAGGGCCCTGATTAACTTATTGCCTGCTGCAGGCATATTTTCCTGTGCAGAATAAAAATACTCTGATAACTAGTAGAGATATGTTATGGCTTATGATAAATAAAATATCTTTCTGTCAGGCTCTTGGAATTTTCCATCAAATCAAGTCATGGTTGCTTTGCAGCAGCCATGACTAGATTCATGAAATATTCAAGAAAATACTTAGTAGGTCAAGAGATAATTTCTGAAAGCATCAATTTAATTTGTCCAGTTAGCATTAATTTTGTAGAAAAGTCTTTGATGGCTTCAAGAAACATGAACAAATCAACATCCAGACAGAATATTATTTGGTATGTCTCTGAAGGGTTAATCTTCATCCTGTGCATTGTCCTTTACATACTAATTGATTCTCCCTGTATCACTAAAGATAACAAGTAGACAAAATAAGTCATAAAATTTGCATGAACTACTCAGTTAATGTCTATCTCTGGAGACTTCCTTAGTATCCGATTTGCATTAGCAGTGCCAAGAATAATCTCGTTATGGAGAAACGTGTTTCTCTGAACATACAAAACATAACATCTCCATTGATGATAAGTATTAAATGTTCTCTCAGAGGTGATATTTTTTAAAATGATGATATTTTGATGTCTGATAAATTATTATTGTTTTTGTAATTTGTTCTTCTGAAGATGTTTTAAATTCACCCTTTTTCTGCAGAAAATTTTGTGACAGTGTAGTAGCGGGACATGAGCAGATTTCTAAGACTGGATAGTCCGAGTAGATGAAGGAAAGATAGTCTTCATCTTTGATTAAAAAATTGAATCATTGAGTCCTAACTTTTAAGCCCAACGCTTGATTTAATAACTGATTTAATAACTGCATTTCTAATTAGAACTACATTTTGATTGCTATAGATGGTCTCATATTGAAATTAGAGTGTTTAGTCAGGAAACTTTGCATAGCACTGTCATTTACATGCATACATGGCACATTTTACTTATAAATTCATATGTCTATGAACATATATAGTTTTCACACAATAACAGTTTGCACTATAAGGACCTACATCTTCTTCCATAGCTAGCTGTATCCCCCAGGTCAAGGATACATCGCTAGCTTCAGTCACCATCTCCACATGGATTTGGTCCTAATATTTACGGTGGTGATTATGCATGTTTTTGCCAAAACTTCTTCCTCAGTGTTAAACCCACTGTCACCTGGACTCCCTTAATGTTCTACTTATGGTATGCTGTCATTTGGGAGCGTGGTGGCTCAGTTGTTACTTCTAACTGAAAGGTTCATGGTTTGATCAACTACATTATGTCCTTGGGCAAGGCACTTAATCCTGATTGTCCATGTGAGGGCAGGGTGGTGCTGTGTGCTGATGCGTACTGCAGGTTGATGGTGCATGGTGCACCTGTCTTCAAACAATGCTAACCCAGCATTGTTGGGGAGCCTGACAGTTGCTCACCGCTGCTTGGTGGTCCTCTCTGGGTTCTACAGCTTCCTCTACTCATAAAACTGTCCTAAATGAGGTGACCCTAGCAGTCGAAAGTATTGTTAAACCCCAATGAATAAATTATGCCTTCACACACTTGATAGTTTTGTTGCTGCTGTCAGCACAGTTCCATCGTACAAAGATCAGTTATAAAGTCACTGGTCTTTGCCTTGCTGAATTAACTTGGCGTCCACCTACAAAGCAATTTCATTATCAAAATCCACATGTAATGTTCTCACAATGTATTATTAACATAAGCCAGTTCTCTCCCTCCAAGCAATTCTAATATTGCAGTATCTCTATCTTATGATCTCAACCAGCTCTCCACAGCTCTTAGCTATTTACCACTTTAGGCTAGCACTCATGAACCATCCATGGTTCATTACTGTCCACTGGCACAACTTTGTGGACCTTCACAATGAGTTCTCAGGAGCATGAGAGACTGCCTACCCTAGGTCCATTCCACAAATATATAGAGTTTGGAAGCAATCAGTTTTAGCCATGATTGCTCCTTTGGAAATTGCTTTGGAAATTGGAGATACTCTGCTGTATTGATACACTTTATAAATTTGATTTCATTTATGATTCTTTGACATTCCCTAACCTGACTTGCCTAGTAACAACTGAAAAATAATCATTTTTCAAAAGATTTAAACAAAACTATATCATGTGACTCCCTCACTGGAATGAGCTTGGAAAAAAATTAATAAATTTTGATATGTGAATTGGGAAAAGGGTTAAGTCTTGTATTGTCAAAGTTCAACATCATCACTAAACCAAATCAGATTTTTTTTTCACGGAATATGTGTAATATGTACATGTTACTATCACAGTTACTGAGTATGAGGTGTTATATCCAATCAGGTTGACTGCAAGGATTGGAGATATCAGATGAGGCCTGTGGTCTCACATCTTGTTCAAGACATGTTCCAGTTCTTAGTGTTTAATCTGCTGATAAATATAATAATCAGTATCGAATCTATTTTTATAGTATTCATTTAGCTGTTAAAGTCCCGATGATGATCTCTTAGTTGAAGCTGGTCAGTTTTTTTGTTTTCTGTTTCGGTTTTGTTTTTTTGCAGCAAACCGAAAAACCAAACTGCAAGACCCAGCAAAAACTGGCTGAACATTGTTACTGCATTTGTTCATAAACTGATCAAACTATTTTATCTGGGAAGGAATTAGACTATTGGCCCCATTGAACTTTCGTCACTTAGTCACTCATTCCAGTGAGGGATCACATTATATGGTGTTGTTGAATTTATTTTCAAAATAACTTTTTCTAGTGCTCAGTTTGAAAATTATGTGGGCAGATACTGCTGATTTGTTACTTAAAGGGTTAACAAGATGCAGAAGATACAGTTTCTAAATGTTCCTATGTTGAATGTCTAGTTTATGCAGTTCCTTGGCTGACATTAGGTCCTCCAAGACTAATTGCTCTTAACAAAACAATTATAGTGACCAGTGTGGAATTATTAACTGGACTATGAGAGGTGATATTGATTAGAGAAATGTAAGCATCAAAATTGCTGATAATCAAATAACTGCTCCAGAGAAAACTATTATAAGGTGTCACTAATATGTGGAATGATCCTCGGAGGATAAAATCATTTATTGAACAAATATCTTCTCAAGCTTTTGCTGTATATTATTTTGACCTTTCACAGTATATTTATATCCAGGATTTGACCCATTCACATGTGATACCCATTGTCAGAATCTGTCATATGCTGTGATGCTGGACCTCTGTTGGAGTCTTGTTCTGTGTTATTGAGTAATCATGTACACTGATGACAGAAATTCCTGCACACTGTAGTCATCTGAGCTTTTTAGCTGCGACAAGCAGCTCTATATGTGGCATGTCAGTCAGTCTGTGACTGAGGAGTTTTTAGGTGGTAGAGTGCTAAATTATTCATTATTGACAATCAAAATTTGTTCACAATGTCTTTGCCTACCTATTATACCTGTGTTGTGGTCATGATATAGCCATATACGCTGACTGTGACCTTAAGCATCAGTAAATAAATCCCATGTTCAAGTCTTGGTATTTTTTGTCAAAGTTATTGCCTTTTATGGACTTGGAATTGTTTAATTTTTACCCTTAAACTAAAATACTTTGTGGGATTACATCAAATTTAGTATCCAAGTAATCCAAGTATATTCAATTGATGTCTTGCACAATGTTCAAGTCAGGTGTTAATCAAAATATTTTTGCCAGAATTATTGTGTTTTGTCTTGAAGTCTTCCATTTTCACAATCCATCAAAGCTTAGATGTGAACTCACAATCAAGCCAGAAAAAAAGCAGACTGACATCTGCAAAATGAGGTCCCCAGAGGGTGAATTTAGTGATGCTACCCTGCCTAGCAAGGTAGTATCACTAAATGTACCCTCTGTGAACCTCAGTTTGAATCAGGGTCTCAAAACTAAACAGAAAGAGGATAAATTGTCCACTGTATGGGATAGCATCATCAAATTCACCCTCTGGGGACCTCATTCTGCAAATGTCAGACTGCTTATTTTCAGGCCTGCTCGCAATTTTGGGTTAGTGTGTCTGACTTTTAATCTAGTGGTAAAAAATTTGGCAGAACCAGCTTCACTTGGATTGTGCTTTTGAGAAAGAAATTTGAAGCACCTCTCCCTGGTACTCCAGTGCCAGTCACTGCTAAAACTGCCTAGCAGTGTATGACACTTGCTGTATAACAGTTTACTCAATGTGATGTCCAAAACAGTCCAGCACTATTTACAAGAATTGATATTCAGATTTTATTATTCTTTAATATTTTGTCTCAAAAACAGCTTATGTCCCCTCATTGGAATGAATTTGTTGAGCTTGTTCCAATGAGGTGTCATAAGCTATGTTTTTGAGGCAAAAAAAATAATTTTTTTTCGTCTTTCAAGAACTTCATATTGTAAGAGTCATCTGTTGGGTAGAGTATTAAATTGTCATTTGAAACGTTATAAATTCTTGATCCTGTGATATTTTTTACTTCATTCTTTTTCAATTATTTGAATGTATTGAGAAATTTAAGAAAATACTTGAGAATAAGAGTTAAATAGGGTCCACAGGCAGTGACATTTATGGGTCCTTTTTTGAGGGGGGGGGGGGGGGCAGGGGGGGGGGGGTTAGCCCTTTACCTATTGAGTCGTTCATATCAGACCAGTGTTATCAAATCTAGTTACATTTCCATTTTTTGCTTTCAAACCCTAGCTTAATTTAATGACCATCATTGGAACAGGCTGTTGTAGTGAAAGGTTATATTTGGATAACATAAATACAGTGGAACCCCGTTGATTGAATTGCCACTTTGTCTGCAAAATATATTTATTTAACAAAGAGTATTTAACTGGTTGAGTGCTAAATTATTTTTCAAATGTGATTTTCATACTGGGTAGATACTAGGCTACCAGCAAGAGTAGCCTTAGTTTAGCAAGATTTTGTTCATAAATAATTATTTTGTTCAGAGTATTTGATGACTGGATTCGCATCGCAAAATGCTATACAAAAATGTTCAAATGCTAACCATTTTGTTTTTATATTGGCCTTATATTCACTATTTATCATCACTTTTTGAAACCAAGATGGATATTGCTAATCAAATTTTTAGAAACAAAGAATCCATCTGTTTGATTGTGTCCGTCCATTTATCTGGATCCATATCACAGCAGTGAGTGGATGGATCTCAATGAAATTTGGCTTAATAATAGAATGCATACAATGGGCCCTGTATTTTAGTTTAAAAGAATCTTTTGTTGCCACATCATTCATTGCTACTAGCTGAGAAGTTTCAAAATCATGAATATGATTGACAATATCAACTAACCATAATGAATTCACCTAACTGGCAGACTCTCGAGCCACCAGTCAAATTTTGTTACAAATTTGACACTGTTATGGCCTGGCAGTCTAGTCCTTAAATAGTCCATCACCTAAGTGTGGAATACTTCAGTTGGTTATAAAAGTGAATCTATGGTTTGCTTTTTCAACCAACTGAAATATTCCAGACAATTGAATCAAAAAAGTACCATAATTTTCTTTGAATCAGTGCAAGAAATGTTGATTTGATTTCACTGAATCTTTATTGACTTTACCAAGACAATTAGACATGTTTGTTTACTAGATAATTATGAATGAAGACTCATCACAGCTGTAGTTTTATGATTACATCTGATTACATTGCATAGTTACACAAATCGGGCTACTGCAGCAGAAACCTGTTAATTGAATAGACACTTTGCCAATGAAAATTATTCAATTAACAGGAGTATTAAATTAACAGGGATTGTTCCACTTTCCTATATTCTAGAGGTAAACTTAGCATTTATTCTATTATATCTTGTTTGACAGAGCTCCATGAGCTCTGTCAAACAAGATATGATAGATTAAATGCCTGTATTGGATGTACTGAGGCCAAATAGGTCTATAAACAAAGGAAAACTAGGGAGAGTCTGGGTAGTTTCTTGACAGGTAACAAGATTTTTTATTCAATTAACCGGAGTTTACTCTATAACCTGTATTCAATTAACAGGTCAAATTTGTATTGAAGGTATAGTAAATGGTTTTGTGTTGGGAAATTATATTCAATTAACAGGGTTATTCAGTTAAGAGATATCCAATTAAGTGGGCTCCACTGTATTTTCATGTCATGTTTTCAAAGCAATTAATACTTTTTGATTGGAATATCCATAACTAGAGCACAAACGAATATATGTATATCTTTGTGAGTAAGGAGAATTCACATTATTTATTTATTTCACTTTCAGCATCTTTGTCTATCTCATGACTGCAGCATAGGGATAAAGTAAAGTTTAGCCAATTGTTTATACCTGTGCTGCCAACTTTAGAGGGCTTCCACTCCAGATGCTAGTTCGGAGTCCCATTTTACCAGCGAAGCAGAACTTATTTAGTGCAGTAAACAAGCACTGCTCTGCTTCCTGGGGTTTACACAGGGAATGGCCGTCACATTAAATCAATTGTAGTCTGTATGCAAACTCCACAAAAAGTGGGTAAACAAACAGCCCATAACAGCATTGGATTTGACTGGTGGCAGTTATGTTAGTACCTTCGATAATATGCCTTAAAGTGCAAGGCCTTGATTTCTAAACGTAAGTAAAATACTTCCTTCAAGATCGCCTGTCTGAACATTAGTGCATGGAGGGTTTTTTTATCCAGGTTCGATTTCGGTTTTATTTTTTTTAAAACCTCGGTTTCGGTTCGGTTTTTCGGTATTACTTCCAGGCCCTTCAATTAATCTAAATCACTATCGCCTTACTAGAAAAGGCCATAGAAATGTCACATGAGAGCTATTTAAAGCGTACTACGTCCTACTGGCAGTACTGAGACATAGCACATTTCACTAGCACTCAGTCAGTTGACGAAGGTTTAATATGAATTTGGGGTAGATTGTATGTCATTTGATTATTTTCCTGTTGTATATGTTCTATTTGGTAAATGCTATACATCAATGGCAAACGATATAGTGGGGGGGGGGGGGGGGGGGGGATAGCTCCCCCCCCCCCCCAAAAAAAAACAAAAAAAAACTTCAGATTGCTGTCTGACACAACCTGGGCACCTTTGAAAACCACGTTAGGCATTGTAGAAACGCTCCGATATCGCTCCGATGGTGTCCAAATTATTAAAATGTGATTTTTTTTCTAGGGCACGGCCCACAGATCCCAAACCACTCTCCCATGCCCACACCCCTGGCTCAGGCCTACGACCTTTGGGAGATGCCGTAAGCATCTCGACCTTGGACCCCCACATCTTACTTAGCACCCCCACCCCCTCGCACCCCCATCCCCCCTGATCGAAATCCTGGCACCGCCACTGCAGGATCGGGATGTTTCGGCCTTGAGACATTTTGGCCTTGAGACGTTTTGAACTGGGACGTTTTGGCCTCGTAGAAAGAGGGTGTAGAGACAATGTAAATGAAATAGATTCAGCCGAAGAATGCTCTGCCAATCTGTGTACACTGATTTTCTGCCTGACAGTGCACATACTGGTTACTGTTTCTTGGCCCCACTGATCACAGTGAAAACAAGTCGTGGCTCCCACATTACACTCAACTCATCCGTTATTCCATTATTGATTATCTGCATTATCAACACGGGAAGTATTGTTTTAAATAATATTAAATCTGAAAAAAAGTGTAATAACTTTGCGTTTATTCGAATATTCGTTGAAAATGCTGTGGTTGAGCTTTTTCAATGAATAAACACGAAATTATTGGTGACAGATATATATAAAAATTTGGGTTAGTCTTATCTAGACTTGGTAAAAATTTAAAAAGTGAGACGTTTCGGCCTCCTAAAGTGGGACGTTTCGACCTTTTATGGGGCCGAAACGTCCTAGGCCAAAACGTCTCAAGGCCAAAACGTCATGAACCCGCCACTGCTATACATTATATACCTGCTTTGTTATTTTGTGTTCAGTTTTAATTTAAAAAAAATAAATAATTTTCACTTGTAACTTTTCTGTTGTGATTAACATCGCCATAAAACAGGGACTCCATTCACTGCCCTGTTCCTCGATCCCTCACTGGACCTCTCGCCGCCTTTCGAAGTACAGAGTATGAACTCTCCCTCATGTTGTTGTGTGCAAAATAAAATGGATTTACGGTATCAATGAGTATCACATGGGGAATAAATGGTAAAAGTAAATATTCCTATATAATTTTGATTATTATTTTATTTCATACATTTAACTGGTAGAGTGCTGGAAGCCCAAATTTGGGCTTTATTCTGAAGTGTCAGTACCACAACTTAAAGGCTTCATATTCAGTGGATGTCATTCATATCAGCTTTGAAGTGAAAATATTTAGCCTGTTTGGATTTGCCTTGTTAAAATTTCTGGGAGAGTGCCTATGGCACTCTCCCATAAAGTGTAACAAGGCAAACATATGTGAACAAATTTTGATGACCAAAAGTAATTCAGCGCTCTACCAGTTAATGTGAGATAAATATGACTGGAATGAAAAAATATAAAAAAACAAAACGTTCACGTGTTCCGACACTCACCTAATTTCGTGCAGTAAAAGCCCACACTCACTGGCCATTTTCGTTCTTGTGTAGGCCCCATCGGCTATTCTCAAAGTCAGTGTGCGACTTATAGAAAGGTACATGTAATAGTCGCAGGGGAGGTATTTTGGCTGAAAATATTGGGTGTGACTTATACGTGGGAGTGACTAAAACACGGACATAATTATACGGAAATAATCGCTCGTTCTGCTGACGTTCATTGTCATTTTCAAAATGAGATTATGAAGGGGTTGTTGTAAATTTCGAAGTTTAACGTCAAAGTATGCAAAAACCGTATGAAGGGTTGTTTTTGCCCCTGTTGGTTCGGTTTTTCGGTTTGCGGCAAAAAACTGAAACCGAACCGAAAAACCTCCATGCTCTACTAAACATCTGTCCTCTGAAATGGCAGAAGTGCTCAGTTAATAGAGATGTCTCCTCTCACTACAAATATCAGACTTGATACTTTACCACCTCAGGGTATATAAGTGTTAATATTCAATTCAGAAGTTCTAAGAGATGATTTTAATACTGTGTCTCAAAATGAAGTCTAAATGTTAAAAGATAGTGTCATGTCTTTCCCTTTATTGTTGATTGGGTTAGACATGGATTCTGTATATAAGGATAATTGATTTATTTTTATGAGTCAACTAAATTGATGTCTCGTTTCATTTGATTTCTTTAACTCTTAACCCGCTGAGTATTTTAAGATATTTTTTATCAAATCTAGTCATGGCTGTTTAAATTGATTTGTTTGCATGAGTTAACTAAATCAGAAGCAGAATTTTGGTCATCAATTTTAATCTTCCCAACTGGATATAACAATAAATTCAATATTCACATTACTTTTGAAAACAATGTTAATCAGCACCCCCATCGCCTCTTTTTTCTGGCTTTGATATTGACAGATACACACAGTTTCATTCATACTGACTTGACAATTAAAGAATTTGTGTTGAAGATAACCATTCTCTATAATTCACTTCACCTCAGGTGTTTCTGTGAACCATCTTTGGACGTCTCAGCCTGAGTGGTGAACACTGCATAAAAGGTTGGTCAATAATGTTCTTGCAAAATAACTTAACAATACCATATGGGAAGTTACCATTGTGTCTTAGAGTGAAGTATAATAAATTGAGATATGAACATTTGGTAATCTTAAAAGTTGAAAAATAGTATTATTGATCTGCTCAGAGATTTCAAATAGACAAGCAGATTCTCGTGAAGTTGGTTGGCTTTTTCTGTGAACCACCTTTGGACGTCTCAGCCTGAGTGGTGAACACTGCATAAAAGGTTGGTCAATAACGTTCTTGCAAAATAACTTAACAATACCATATGGGAAGTTACCATTGTGTCTTAGAGTGAAGTATAATAAATTGAGATATGAACATTTGGGAATCTTAAAAGTTGAAAAATAGTATTATTGATCTGCTCAAAGATTTCAAATCATAGACAAGCAGATTCTCGTGAAGTTGGTTGGCTATTTCTATGTTTTATTGACTGTTTGCTTGCTAAAAGTAGTGATGAACTGATTATCAAAACTTGCTATGAAACGATTACCGATTTATTAGCCAAAATAATATTTGCATTTTGGGAGTTGGGGTGGGGGAAGATCATTATAAACGATACAATCACACAATATTGTTCTCTTGTGAAGACTGTGGTTTATTCTGGTAAACAGTGTTAATACGGTTTTGTGTAAGAATACATTACACTTGGCTGTACTGGAGATACTGAGCACACATACTTTGTGTCTTTATTGAATAATAACTTTGATGTTAATATGTGTTGTGAAGTTGGGTGCATTGTTTACAAAAACATATGTGGCGTCAGAATATATTATTTTATGTTCATTGTTGAACTTGTTAAGTCCCTTGATGTGTTTCTTCAGTGTTGCAATGCTGTAAAATGAACTTGACAAACTGAAAACATGTTTGTCACAGTCACAAATTGTGTACAGAACTGAAAATTCCTAGGGTATGAAACGTCCAATCTTGGGTATGAAACATCCAGAAATTTGAGTACGAAACAACCAAAGATTTGGGTACGAAACGTCCAACTGAGTATAAAACATACAGATCCCCTACAGACTACTAACTGAACACTTTTTATTTATAGATGTACCCAAAGCAATGTTGTACAGCACCATGATTGAAGACCAGTGACTTCGATCAGCTGGGAATAGTGGCGATCTCATAGTGATTGCAGATGGTAAATTCTGTAATATCTCAGCTCTGGAAATCCCTAAATATCTGATATGCACTCCACACGTTTTTAATGGGAAAACTTTATTGAAAAGGCCAGATATCAAAGAGATTTTAATAGTCAGTGTTAAATATTGAATAACCAGAAACTGCCTTTTTTTAACTGCCGGTTGTTATAATCGGCTGGTTCCCCATAACCGGCCAGTTCCGATTGCCACTTCCGATTATCGGTTCATCACTGGTTAAAAGCTCATATTTGTGCTTTATTCAAAAGTTTTAACACTTTACCCAATCAAAATAGCAGATTACACTCATCAAAAAAAAATTTTGAATAACTAAAAAAATTTATTTTTTCTATCAAAACATAGATTATGACTCCTTATTGAGCTTGTTCCAATGAGGTTCATGAACCATGTTTGGGGGACAAAAAAATGAAAAAATAATTAAATTTTGAATAGTGTGGGATTTTTGGGGTGTGTGTGAGGGGTGGGGGGGGGGAGGTGGATTAAATACTGGCTAGTTTGGGCTGTAACATTAGGTAAAGGGTTTACATTTCTGAAGATATACTTCATGTTTGGTTAAATACCAAACTATATTGTTCTTACAGATTTGTTTTGTTCCAGTTCATTGGAGAGGGTCTTCAATAAATTGGAATAAACTGATTTGAACAGGTTTTTGACAATCTAAATTATTCTATCACTGTGTCAAGACAGATAATGGGAATTCAGAATGCAATGTTTACCTACTCTTGCTCCAAAAGAGTCTGTGAATTAACTGGGAAAGTGCTGAATTATTTTTGGAGTGCAAAGTTTGTGCATATATCTTTGTTTTGTTACAATAGGCACTCTCCTATAATTGTGACAAGGCAAATCCATACAAACTAAATAACCTCATTTCAAAGATACTATGACGCACACCTGCAGAATACGAAGCTTTTAAAGTTGCGGTACCCATACTTCAGAGTAAAGCCTAAATTTAGGCTTTAACCACTTGACCAGTCAACTAATACACAAAATATTTTATACACCCACTCTCAAAGAGAATGAGAGTATACTGGATCACATGCATCCATCTGTCCATCTATCCCTCCATCCCATCAGGATCCATATCTCAGCAGAGAGTGGATGGATTTCAACGAAATTTGCTCTGCAGTGAGGTGGTATGCAATGGTGGGAGGACTGTGGCTCAGCTCTTGTTTTAATTGATAAACTTCGTAGGAAACAGTAAATATCTAAACAAAAGATTGTCATTTAATGGAATGATGGATACCTTCTCCACTGATGTGGATACTTGTGGATACTTTTAACAATCATTGTTTTGTAGAAAATTTAACTTCTTGCATGCTGCTGGTGGATATTCCTGACCAGGACACAAAATCTCTTGCCACTGAAATAAGAATAATATGGGCATGTTACTGGTAGAGTGCTATTTTTTTTTATTTATTAGGGTTTAATGACACTTTAACAGCCAAGGTCATATCATGTTGGTGACAGTTTTATGGGTGGAGGAAGCTGGAGTACCCAGAGAGAACCACCGAGCAATGACAAGCAGCTGCCAGCTCCCAACATCATAACTCTGCACTGTAGCACAGGCAGGGTTAGATTGGTTGAAGACATGCACACCATCGACGTGCAGTATGCCTTAGTACACAGCATCGTCGTGCCCCCATGTGGACAATCAGGGTGAAGTGCCTTGCCCAAGGACACAATGCGGGAGTCCGAATTGATCTCTCAGATGGTCACCCATCCAAGGACTAACTGGGCTCGATGTTGCTTAATGTCTGTGATCTGACAAGAACCGGTTACTGAAATGCCACCGTGCCCCCTGGTAGAGTGCTAAATTACTGTTCAGTGGTCATTTGTAATGTGAGTATTTTTTCAAAGATACTTCACTACCAGCAAAAGGAGCCTTAGTTTAGCAAGCTATTGCTCATAAATAGTTGTTTTGTTGCAATTTATTGGAGAGTGCTAGTTGGCACTCTCCAATAAATTGTAACAAAATTTTATATTAATATTTTTCTTCCACTGCTGAATCAACAAATCAGTGCAAACATTGTAAAGCCACTGTAGTTGTTTTCAGCACTTTTCAGTAGAGCCGTGATAGTGGCTTCTAGCACTCAACTTCCCCTAGTAAATTGAATGGACTATTTGATTACTGGTTTCTTGAGTTTGATTTAGTTGAATTTTTCATCAGATCTAGCCATGGCTGCTTAACAGCTGCCTTGACTAGATTTGGTGAAAAATATTTTGAAAATACTCTACAGGTTAAGAGTTAAAATGAAGGTATTTTAATCTTTTGAAATGAAGACATATCTGGTCAGTTCTGCTATTCATGAAATGGCCGTTTAATGTTTGTTATTTTGTTAATTTTTCACTTCCAAAACATAGCTTATGAGTGTTAGTTTTCTTCAGTGAGAGGTCAAAACCTATGTGTTGGAATGAAAAATAAACATTTGTTGTTCATGAAAAACTGTTTTATCTTTACATGGAGACAGATAAAGGGTTAAATGAATGTTTTGGTCAATTTATTTTTGCTAAATTTGTTTCTCTAAACTTACCTATTGGAAATCTGGTGGGTTTGGCTTAATTTTTTCAAGTCCACTTTCTGGTTTCATGGTTCCACAAATGGTAAGAAAGACCAATTAACATTTTCCTCCTCAGTAATAACAAAGTAATAACAAATTAAGTACTCAATTTATCACAAGGATATACAAGAATTGAAATAAATTTACTGTCACTTTATCAGAGTATGAACATGCAACGAGACATGTTAAGTTGTGAAGTGTGCTTTTCATATTAAACTTAACACACCTTACTCATCCCACATTCATTCTCAAATAAAGCAAAAGATAGTTTATTGCAGTTCTTATAATTATCCCCTGCTGACGAAGTCTGGAGGGGGGTATTGAAATGGTGTTCATCCGTCCGTTAGTCCACCGTCCATCTCAAACTTTGTCCACTTAACTCCGACGACAGTTCTCAGTCGATTTTTACCAAACTTGGTCTGGAGTATCAGTATCAAGTGTAGATGTGCATGTGGTCAGAAATTTTTGATGCACAAAGGCTTGTCTGCTTAACTCCTCTTACATTTTTTGTTGGATTTTTACGAAACTTGGTCTGAAGTATCAGTATCAAGTGTAGATGTGCATGTGATCAGGAATTTTCAATGCGACAAATTTTGTGTGGTTATGAAACTTGGTGTGCAGTATGAGTATGATATCTCCTTCTACATTTTTTATTGGATTTTTACAAAACTTGGTGTGCTGTATGAGTATGATGTGTACATGTGCATATCGGAAGGAAGTTTGAATTTGAATAATTTTACCAGAGTTATAGCCCTTGTCGACGTTGAATTTACTAAAATTGCAGGTTTTTGGAAGATATCTTCAGTTGCAATTAAAGAAATTAAATGATATTTGGTGAGTTACATTATTGGGTATGAATACATGTCCAGGACCTCCAAATTATGGCATGTTGAGGGCACATGCTCTGAGATAGCAAAAGCCTGATATAGTCCTTTGAAGGTAAAAGTGTGTTTGGAACAAGTCATAAAAGTGCTGTAGGTATGATTTATGTTGGCAAAAGAATGCAAATATTGAGCTCATTGGCAATGGCATTTGTGGCGATGTTGTAAAATGATATTCTGAATTCTTTTCCATAAAGCCTTCCAGCTTTGTCGGATGTAACGCTGGCATGTTGTCTCACACGAGATAATTGTTCCACCTCAGTTCAAAGAAACAAAAGAACAGAGGAGACACACACTATAAAGGCGATACTCCGGTAAGGAGAAGTGTCTTTTTATGTGTACTCGTACTATGTATGGTACACATAATGCCGGCATCCTGAGTGGCCATCCGTCATTCGTACATCCTTTGTCTGTCCATCTGTCTGTCTGTCTGTCCGTCCGTCTGTTTGTATGTCCGAGTGGTTGGTCGGCCGGCCGGCGGGCGTCCATATCCATTTCTTTGGCATTCGACAACTTGAAAAATATTGCTTGGATTGTCAAGTTACTTTATATTTGTGTTCAGGTTACTGATGTGCCAAGCTGTATAGTTTTTGGTGTAAATCTAATAATTTGATCCTGAGATATTAACTCTTCATCCTTCAAATTGAGAATTCTTCCAATCCCTTTGGCATGAGATAACTCAAAAAATATCAATCCAATTGTCATGTTACTTTATATATATCTTCAGGTTACTGATGTTCCGAGCTGTATAGTTTTTGATGTAAATCTGTTATTTTGATCCTGAGATATTAACCCTTTATCCTTCAAATTGAAAATTCCTCCAATCCTTTTGGCATTCGATAACTTGAAAAATATTGCTTGGATTGTCAAGTTGCTTTACATTTGTGTTCAGGTTACTGTTGTGCCGAGCTGTATAGTTTTTGGTGTAAATCTGATAATTTAATCCAGAGATATTAACCCTTTATCCTTCAAATTGAAAATTCCTCCAATCTCTTTGGCATTCGATAACTTGAAAAATATTGCTTGGATTGTCAAGTTACTTTTTATTTGTGTTCAGGTTACTGATGTGCCGAGCTGTATAGTTTTTGGAGTAAATCTGATAATTTGATCCTGAGATATTAACCTTTTATCCTTCAAAGTGAAAATTCCTCCAATCCCTTTGGCATTCGATAACTTTAAAAATATTGCTTGGATTATCAAGTTACTTTATATTTGTGTTCAGGTTACTGATGTGCCGAGCTGTATAGTTTTTGGTGTAAATCTGATAATTTGATCTTGAGATATTAACCTTTTATCCTTCAAATTGAAAATTCCTCCAATCCCTTTGGCATGAGATAACTCAAAAAATATCAATCCGTTTGTCATGTTACTTCGTATATGTGTTCAGGTTACTGATGTGTCGAGCTGTATAGTTTTTGGTGTAAATCTGATAATTTGATCCTGTGATATTAACCCTTTATCCTTCAAATTGAAAATTCCTCCAATCCCTTTGGTGCACGTGTTTTATATTACAGCTCACGTTTTCGCCCTCATCTCAACTGTCACCACAATAACAAAAATCAAAGGAACGGGTTACTAGCTATTTTATTTTTGTTCCCTCTGCAAGCTCTTGTGCTACTGGAACATTGAGCTCGTCTCTGGTCGCAGTACCGCCGAATAATTTACATAGAACTAATTTCGGCGTTGACAGACTTGATGTAATACTGTTGCGTGAATGTTTACCATTGAAACGTTACCCGCTGATCGAAGTTATTTTCCTGTAGATCGCTGGAGTAAGCTCAACGCGAAAGCATTGCTAACGCTGAGTTGGTGAACGGCACAATGTGTACATATTGTGTTGTTCACTAGCTCTAGTGTTGGCAATGCTTTTGATTAGTACCTCTATCCACGAATGTTTGTCTTTCCGATCAAACGATATTACTATGACACAACGCGCAGTCCAAGCTCGTCGTTTAAGGTTAATGTGATGCTGCCCGGAAACTCTGACGGAATGGACCACAGTCTGCACATTCCTTGTTCTCTTGGACACTGATGAACTATCGGAGCTTCTACAACACCATCATGGTCTCGATAGATACAAATGAGTTGCAAATGAGTTGCAACCTTGCTGTAACCGGCTCGGTTGTATTATTGTTCTTAGGGACATATATCACACTAATTATCTTTGCAGGTCATTGTTACTTTGCTGTGGATTACTGGAAAATGCCTGGATGCTCTTCGATGATGCTCGCGTGGCTCAGGAGAGTGAATTCATATATACATATATGAATTCTTTCTCAAGAACTATGTGGGTATGCGTGTTCTGTTGGATGTGTGGGTGGGCGTGTGTTTTGCATCGTGGGGGCGATGTGCCTGATCCACCAGTGTGTCATGACTGGGTAGCCCTCCTTCCTTTGAGTCACCCTTGTCGCATAATGGCATCCAATACTAGGGGAAGGCCCCACCCGCTGTGTGCCACTGAATGTCGAAACAGACGTCACTCGACTCTCACTACCCTCGTGATAGCAAGGTTTTATTTCTGGTGGCCATCCCTTTCAGAATAACATGGCCTGCGTCCAAATTTCCTGAAGAATCCCACACTTCATTGTGCTCTTGTAACTTGTATTCTCTAAATACTGAGTGTTGAAAGCCACTATCAGGGTCTTCACAAACAGGTTGGTGCTGGAGCAAAGGCCTATGTTTTCCTCGCTTATGTTTCATATTCAGTCAAATACAAGTAGTCACTTGCTTATATAAATTTGGTTTGTTGGGAATTATTGGAAAGTATAATAAATACTGAGTGTTGGAAGCCACTATCAGGGCTTCCACAAACAGGTTGGTGCTGGAGCAAAGACCTATGTTTTCCTCGCTTATGTTTCATATTCAGTCAAATACAAGTAGCCGCTTGCTTATATAAATTTGGTTTGTTGGAAATTATTGGAAAGTATCTTTTGGCACTGTCTTGGAACAAATTTTGTATGACAAATTCACCCCACCCACTGTGTGCCACTGAATGTCGAAACAGACGTCACTCCCTATCGACTGTCACTACCCTCGTGATAGGAAGGTTTTATTTCTGGTGGCCATCCCTTTCAGAATAACATGGCCTGCATCCTAATTTCCTCAAATTTCCTAAAGAATCCCACACTACATTGTGATCTTGTATCTTGTATTCTCCAAATACTGAGTGTTGGAAGCCACTATCAGGGTTTTCACAAACAGGTTGGTGCTGGAGCAAGGGCCTATGTTTTCCTCGCTTATGTTTCATATTCTGTCAAATACAAGTAGTCTCTTGCTTATATAAATTTGGTTTGTTGGAAATTATTGGAAAGTATCTTTGGGCACTGTCCAATGGTTTCCAACGGAACAAATTTTGTATGACAAATTCACACCACCCAAAATAATCTAGCCCTCAACCAGTTAACATATTTTTAAAATTCAATCATGCATCTATCGATTACACTATGACTCCGCTATTACCTCACCCCTCCCCATTATACTGGGCACTAATGTAACCTAGATGCTTGACCCCCCTCCCACCCCCCTACCCCCCAATATTCAGCTACACCATATTTAGTATGGAAATATGTGGAATGTCCAGATATACAGTATTCTGGTCATATTCCGACTCTGAAAAACTTGCTTGTAGCAATAGATATGTACGGACACTATACGGGTATGTATCATATATTATATCCCTCCCAAAAATTTCACTCCCAAAGTAATTACCAAAGCGCTTCCAAGGCCAAAGCAGCCTTCCTCTTCTATATATATTCTGATACTACTTATGTATCTTGTACATATCATTCACCTTTATCTTTTGTTAGTTTATGTTGTATCTTTTTCTTTCACATCTACTTTTTCTACATCCTTCACAGTCCACCATGACTTCTGTTCTAGAGCCATCCTGAATACACCTTCCTTCCTACATACAGCCGCCTTTTTACTTGTAATCATGACTGGTACCTATATACGAGCACAAAGTTTTTATTATCATCCACAGATCACATAATGTGTTGCGTTGACCTATACCATGCTCGAATTGGTACCTTTAACTTTTTAGTCTATATTCGCAGCTTAAAGCACAGACTTCCGAAAGACGAGTCTATCTGTATTTTAACCTATCTTTTCATGCATCTCATTGGAATTGCTCTGCATGAAAGTGTTGCTGCTATGGTTGCTCTATCCCTATGGCAATACACAGAGTACTCCTCCACAACCTGTGAGCGTTCCCATTGCACAAACCGGTTGATAAGCTACACTTACGTTAGTCCGTATCCTTATCAAGATGTGGATGTTTCGAAGTCAACACTGACTTATTCAGTTAGAATTGCAGTTTCCGTTACTGTTTTGGCTTTCTCGTACTTAGCTATACTTATATTATTGTCGGGTGATATCGAAACCAACCCTGGCCCGAACTCTGTCGACTCAGAGCATGATCACAATACCCTGAAAATTCTACACGTTAATATTTAAAGCCTGAAACCCAAACTGGATCTTATCCAATGTGAATCTTCATCATTTGACGCTCTGGCTCTCACTGAGACTTGGTTGCAGAACAGTGAACCAACAACTGATATCCTAATCCATGGATTCCAAGAACCATTGCTATTTAATCGTCCGACTAGAGGTGGAGGGGTTGCTATTTACATTAGAGATGGTATTTCCTTTCGACACAGACCCGACCTTGAGATCCCGAATACGGAGTGCTTATGGGCTGAGGTATTTACAAAATGACATAGGTCGCTTTTATTAGGGGTCTTCTATTGCCCACCCAACAGCCCTCAAGACACGTGGGATGCAATATCAACCTCAATCGAAAAAGCAAAAGATTTGAGAGTAGATGACTTAATTGTTACAGGTGATTTTAATGATAACCAGCTAAACCCCACAGGAAGCAGATTTTCTGAAATAATGAATTATTTTAATTTCAAACAGCTTGTGGGTGAGCCAACGTGTTTTACCGAGTCGTCAGCTTCATTGATAGACCTTTTTGCGGTTAGCGACACAGTGAATGTGAAAACCTGTGAGGTCTTAGAACCGATTATCCCCGACATGACCCGCTATCATTGTCCAATTACCATTGAAGTCGAGTTTCCAAAGCCAAGACCCCACACTTTCAGAAGACGGATTTGGTTGTACTCCCTATGCCGCCCTCTCTCGCGAAGACTGGAATTCTCTATTTGATAATCCATGTTTAGATACCATAGTCTCTAACTTCACTGACAAATTAATCGATACTGCTTCTAAACATATACCAAACAAATACATTACTTCGAGGTCCAATCAGCCGAATTGGATGCACAACGAAACACGATTACTAATAAGACAAAGAAAATGCTTGTACCGCATAGCCAAACGAAGTGAGCTTCCGAACGCTTGGGCAAACTATAAACATAAACGGAATGAAGTTGTTTCAGCTATTAGGAAGGCAAAATCCTTACACTTATCCAAAGTCCAGTCTACCTTGGGGAGTAACGAAATTCCAATTTCACAGTGGTGGAAAACACTAAAATCCTTCCTTGGTAGTAGACGCCCTGCTGAAATTCCTGTTATCAACCACATGAACAAAATATACTCCTCAAATATTGAGAAAGCGGAAGTACTCAATGAATACTTCTGTTCTGTCTCTTCCGTCGATGACTCCCGTGCCTCCCTGTCAGATCTTATACTCTGCCCCCCACAAACAATTAATAGTATAACCATTCACTGTAGTGAGGGGTACGAAGCACTGAAATCTTTAAAGGTGTCCAAGGCATCGTGTCCTGATCTTATCATTCCACGTCTTCTTAAAGAATGTAAAACTTCCTTAAGTGAACCACCCTCGGTTTTATTCAACATACTGCTGAATAAATCATATTTCCCTTCAATGTGGAAAAAGGCAAACGTCTCTCCAATCCTAAAAAAAACCCCAGCAAACATAATTAGTAATTATCGCCCCATATCCCTGATTAGCTGCGTTGGTAAAGTCTTTGAAAAATGTATTTTTAAACAACTATGGCAATTCCTGAACAATACCAACGCTCTTAGTCAATTCCAGTCAGGTTTTAGACCAGGCGATTCGACTATTCTCCAACTAACTGACATATATGACGAATTCTGCAGAGCGTTGGATGAAGGGAAAGAGGTTAGGGTCGTTTTTTGCGACGTCAGTAAGGCCTTCGACAAGGTATGGCATGCTGGTCTCATTCACAAGCTGGAGTGTATTGGTATTTCGGGTGATCTACTGTCATTTATAAAATCGTACCTTTCAAATAGAACTCAGTGTGTGGTGGTGGCATCAGAGGCATCTTCATGGCGACCTATAAATGCTGGAGTACCACAAGGATCTGTTCTTGGGCCCTTATTGTTTCTGATCTATATAAACGATATAACTGAAAATTTACTTAGTAGTATACGCCTTTTTGCTGATGATACTTCTTTATATCTAATTGTGGAAAATCCAAACCAAGCCTCGAACCTAATTAACCACGATCCAGCTGCAATTGAACACTGGGCTGAAACATGGTTAGTTGAGTTTAATCCAAAAAAAACCAAGAGTATGATTATAACACGCAAAACCAACCCCACTGTTCATCCACCCCTATTTCTTGGTGGCACTCAAATATGTGAAGTTAATACTCATAAACACTTAGGAGTGGTATTAAATACCACATGTACTTGGAACAACCACATTGACCATATCTGTTCCAAAGCCTGGTCTCGTTTAGACTTGCTGAGGAAACACAAGTTTGATCTCGACCGTAATGTCTTGGAGAAGATATACTTTGCCTTTATTAGGCCGCTACTGGAATACGCCGATACTGTTTGGGATAACTGTTCGTTAACCCAAGTCGCCGATTTAGAAAAAATTCAGATCGCAGCGGCGAGAATAGTTACAGGTGCAACACTTAGTGCTAGCAAATCCTTGCTATACACCGAAACACGATGGGACCCTCTTGAAGAAAGACGTCGTAAACATAAACTGGTTCAATTCTTCAAAATGTATCACGACTTGTCGCCTCCTTATATTGCTATTAAAATTCCACCTCTTGTATCCTCGACAAATCCATCTTTCAACCTTCGAACCAGGCAAAACCACAGAGTTCCATTTTGTCGAACAAATCTATATCAGTCCTCGTTCATCCCCAATGTTACTGATCAGTGGAATAACTTGCCGCTACCAGTTCGCAAGAATTCCTCATTAAGTGAATTTAAGACCTTCTTAAAAGCTGGCAACCTACGACCACCGTTATTTTATAGCGGGGCCAAATCGTGTGCGGCTCAAATTTACAACTGTAGATTGAGGTTACGTTGTAGTAGTCTTAACGTCCACTTATACGAAAATCACCTAGCACCTAGTCCACATTGCCAGTGTGGCGAGCTCGAGACACCTGAGCACTTTCTCCTCCACTGTCCAATCTTTTTTAACGCACGTAATGAAACGATCAACTTACTTCCTTTTTCTATAGACATTTCCATACTTCTGTTCGGTTCTGAATTTTTGAACAACAAGGAAAACAGTATAATTTTTGATGTAGTGCATGACTTTATCTTATCGAGTGGCAGGTTTCGGTGACAACAACTCATATTCTCACAAACTTCATCTTCCCTGGACTTTGTGCTTTAGGGTTAACATCATCAAGATAAAACTCTTCCTACTTATGCAATTATTAAATCAGCTGCCCAAAGGCAAGGATTTGAATTCATATTGTTGACAACGCATCATTTGAATTCTTATTCTAATGGCATCACGTATTCAGGATGGCCTACTTCTACTTCTTCTTCATTTCCTCTCTTTTCTGTCTAACTTCTTATACTCTTGTCCTTCTATAGTTTAAACAATCTCGCAGATTGCTGCCCGGGGGCTGGGGCCTGTTTACGAAATAACACTGACCTCCTCTCTAATCAGTTTTTGTGACGGGCCTTCGCCGCTTTATTTGTAACTGCTTATGCAAGTTTCGGTACTTCTCTGTGCAGATGTGGGCAAATGAATAGCAGTACCCTAAAGGACAATTTGGCTACCCTTTCAATTATGGTGTGGTTCATTGCCAGCGGGGATCATGCCCCTGGGCAGCGATATGCGAGATCCACTTCACTGCTGATTCATGCCTTCATCCTTTGAAAAGTGTTCTTGAATAAAGGAGACGACTCTTATAGGCCTATGGCTTCCTGTCGAATCCTCGTCTACTTACAATCCTGATTACTTCTGTTTCTGTTATACCGTGTACAACCATGAAAAATGTTTGCCATTCTGTGGTTTTATTATTATGTAATGTATACGCGTAACACTGCTTTATGAATAAATATTGTTTAAACTAAATTGAGAACTCCTCCAATCCATTTCTTCGGCATGCGATAACTCAAAAAATATTAATCCGATTATCAGGTTACTTTATATATGTATTCAGGTTACTGATGTGCTGTGCTGTATAGTTTTTTATGTAAATGATCCGGAGATATTAACCCTTTATCCATCAAATTAGGCACTCCTCTAATCCATTTCTATATGTACCCATATCATGTATGTTGTACATAATGTCGGCATCTGGGGTGGCCCTCCGTCATACTGCTTTTTACTAGTTGCACGTATGGGTACACATCTGACGATTTCATCGGCCTATTTTTATTTTGAGCAGCTGATTGTTCCAGTAGAATGTCATCGTCCAGTTGAGATGAATCGGTTTTGTCTGAAAGTAGCACCAGCGATTCTAAATTGTTTGCATCTGAGAATTTTGACAGGTCCACTGCAATTGTTTTTTCACACTCACCCGCTTAGTCCATAAGCAGTAACAAATTGCAGATTTTTTCTGATAACGATGACCACAGTTTTTTGAAGAGTATATTGTCAGCATAATTTACAGATCACCGTTGATGTGGATGCAGTCCCGCCACCTAGGCATGGTGAGGGAGAGGATGAGGTCCCTCCCATTATACTACAACATAGTTGTAGCCAAACTGTACAATAAACAACATCATGGTGTGACCCAGATGTGTTTTTGCAAGCAAAAGTAGCCGGTGGTACTAAAATGACCGATCCTAAAATAAGTTCTGTCCAGTGCTCCTAAACACATCAAAATGAACATAAAATAGACAAGTCTCATAAAAAGTAAAAATTGCATCATCATTCTACTACAGTATCAAAATCTGTTACAACCCAATCTTCCTGACCTTTTTGCATCCAATTCAGAGCACTCTCTTTGTGATGCTCATAATGATTACACACACCCCACACAGTCTGATGGTGCTTGTTCTGATGATGATGATGATTTTTTTACACTTATCAAACTTTTTGATGATGAAATCAATTTTTGCACAGCCGTAAATGAAGAAAGTGCAGACTTTGCATGTAGATTTGTCACTGCCTAAATTGATCTTTCGGAAATCACCAAGAAGTTGTCAACTTGTTTCTGCCCCGAGAGTAAGTCCAGAATTTTTGACCCAGCTTGACTCATGCTGTAAAAAACATGGTTGTCAGTTGCAGGACACTCAGAAACTTCTTGGGCATGCATTAACTCCCTTTTTACAAATACTTGACAATGTCAAAGAAATGAAAAGTGTTATGCGTAAGGCTCTAACCAAAAAAGCCAGTCTACTTTAAAGCACATCAATGAAAGATTTCATAATTCTCTAGAAACCACAAAAACTTAACTTGTGGATGGGGTTATTTTAGTAGGGTCAACTGTGTATGACCTCACTATCAAGCATCAGTTTCTGATTAAACCTACTTTCAGTGCCGGATACAAATCTCTTTGTGCTGTGCATAGAGCTTTTTCCTAGCACCTTTTTGGAGATGCTGTCTCCAAAGATATTTAAAAGGAAGAAGTAACTACGGTTACAATTTCAAATAGACCTAAGTCTTTCACAAAAAGAAAAAAAAAATCAGCCTTTTTTGGGCAGGCGCCAGAATTTTACAATTACCAGCAGAACTCTTACAATACCGGCTACAGTCAAGAAAAGCAGTGGCCAGGCTTCAAGAAACCATATCAAAGCCATCAGTAGTTCAACACTAACCAAAAAATAACTGTTTGTGAATTTCCTAAAACTGGTAGAATCAAACCTTTCTATCCAATTGAAAAAAACTTAACCAGTGATCAATTTATCCTCCAAGCGGTTACCACTTATAGGATTGAATTTGTATCTTCATCAGTGCAGCACAATATTCCTCAGCCGATTAACTTCTCTCCTTCTGAATTACAACTTGTTCAGGCAGGTGTCTTGGATCTGCTGGATAAAGGTGCCTTTGTTCTTTGCCATCATGATCCAGGGCAGTTTATTTCAAATCTCTTCTTATGTGAAAAGGAAAATGGCACCATGTGCCCAGTTATCAATTTGAAGGCCTTGAACAAATGCATTGAATATTCCCATTTCCAGATGGATACTTTGTCACATGTACTGCCATTGATTCAAAAAGGTGATTGTTTCACATCCATTGACTTGATGGATGTATATTTCAGCATTTCCTTCTGTGATCTTTACAAAAAATATTTGGAAATTTCTTTGGCATGGAATTCTTTTCAAATTTACATGTTTACTTTTCAGTTTATCATCTGTTTCATGCCTGTTCACCAACATCATGAAACTGTGTTTGCCTTTTTTCACTACAAAGCCCTCCGATGTACACATTATATAGATGATACTCTAGGTATGAACAACTGTTGACAAAAACTTGGTTGTAGAGACAAATTCAATTACACACACACTTAGCAATTTTGAGATTTGCTATCAGCTGTAAGAAGTCGGTGCTTGAACCTCAACAATAAGTTCAATGTCTAAGTCATGTGATAGACTCCCAACAATTCAGTTAAGCATCTCAGCGGGGGGCCCTCTAATCAATCCTTTTCATAAGTACCAAACAATCATTTGTAAAATCTAACATATATTCAGTTTGAAATCACACAAGTAAAAGCATTTTAAATTCCATAAGTGTATTTTATTAAGAATACAAAATTTCTACTTTTAGGACGATTTGGACTCACAAATCCCAAAAGTTGTTATCAGAGAAAAAGGAGTTATACATTCTCAAAGCGTTCAGATAATACAAATCTAGAATGTTGTTATCTTTTGTTATTGTTTTTGAGGGGTTTTTTGGTGTTAGTAAATTTGAAATGCATAACAAGCCGTTACCGTGAAAGGCGTAACTCACTTCAAAGTCTGCATCAGTAACTGTCAGTTGTATGAAATAAGTTTAACCTTATTTTGATCTTCTACACTCACCTAACCTTCATGAAGAGCGAATTTATTAGACAAATGTCTGGGCTAATCTTGTAATTGTTGGATATTACTGATAGTTTGCACCCTTTTAACTTTAAGAGAGAGCGAGAGAGAGAGGGAGGGAGGGAGAGAGCTCGATTGTTTGGATTTTTTGTCAAACGCGTTTGGTGTCTGAAGTGTTCGGCTCCCATTCAGTTATAATGCAACACATTCACACGCGTGATATCAATGTCTTTGTGCAGTAACTTCAAAATAGTCACTGCTTCAAGAAATATGGCCATCAAAAGATCATTACGGTGAGTTGGCAAGTTATCATAACAAGCGGAATCGTTATGACGAGTTGAAAGTCAATATTCCGAGTTGTGAAGTCATTATAAAGTTCTAATATGTTGTTACAACAAGTTCACAAGCCCTTATTGAGTAATGTGAAATAATTATAATGAGTTGCTAAGTCATTGTAATGAGTCGAAGGGTCATTATAATAAGATGTAAAGTTGGTATAGCTAGTTGATAAGTCGTTATAATGAGTTGACAAGTTATAATGGGTAAAAGTAATAATGAATTGAGTAGTCATAGTAATGAGTTGACCAGTTGTTAAAACGTGTTGTGATGTCATTATGATAAGCCGGCAAGTCTTGAAGTTATTATAACAGGTTTAGAAGTCCCCATAACTAATAGGTAAACGATTACACTGACTTGACAAAGCGTTATAATGAGCTGTAAAGCCATTATTCTAAATTGGCAAGTAGTTATAATGAGTTGACAAGTAATGTTAATGAAGTTGGGAAGTCCTGACGAATCGTAAAGTAGTTATAACAAATTTACAAGTAGTTATAGTGAGTTGATCAATCATTATAGCTAATTGACAAATCCTTAAAAGGGGTTGCTTTGTCGTTATAACGAGTTTTCAAAGTCATAATGAGTTGTCATGTCCTTATAATGAGTTGAAATAATTTAACCAATGGAAACCCAGTATTAAATTATTATAATGAGTTGATCAATCATTATAACTAATTACCAAATTATTATAAGTGTTTGCTTTGTCATTATAACAAGTTTTCAGAGTTGTTATAATGAGTTGTCATGATGTTGTAATGAGTTGAGGAATCATTATAAAGAGTTGAATAACTTGTATAACAAGTTGGAAGTTATTTCAAATTGTATATAAATCATTATAACGAGTTGTGAAGTCATTATAATGACCACCCTTGTTTACTCTGTACACTTCTTCTCTGGGTCGCCTTCTTAAAAAGCATGGCATATCATATCATCTGTAAGCAGACGACACCCAACTGTACATCACATTCAACCCATCTGTTCCATGGTCCCGAGCTTGATTCCCACCCCGGACGACCCGCGATTGTGTCCTTGAGCAAGGAACTTTATCCTGGTTGCCTACATGGGAGCATGACGACGCCGTGTACTATGGCGTACTGCACGTCAGTGGTGCACATGTCTGCAACCGCTGTAACCCTGCTTGATCGGAGCTTGAACAGAGTTAGAATGTTGAGCTGACAGTTGCTCGTTGATGCTCGGTGGTTCTCCCCGGGTACTTCGGCTTCCTGCACCCGTAAAACTATCACGGTCATGATTAGCCATTGTGCATAAGTATGTGACCTTAAACACCAATAAATAAATAGATAAATAAATAGGCAGCCGAGGTCACCTCACGTCGGACGGTTTTACGAGTAAGAGATGCAGAGTAACCGGAGAGAACCACCAAGCAATTCTTGAATAACTATTTTTTCATTTTTTTTTTGGCATCAAAAACATAACTTGTGATTTGTGGAAAAAATAAACTAAGCACGCCCTAAACCAGCAATGCGACCATTTGCTCAAAAACGAAAGTAGCTCAGTCTACGCGCCCTATACGAATAAACATTAGAATATTTTCAATATACAGGCCTAACCAATAAGATTTTTTTCAAAATAAGTCACTTGGATTTTTAACAGTTGCCACATTTTCTACCTAATCTTTGGACCCAGATAAATACACTGCCCATGTGAGTAATAGACATTAAGGGCCTTGCCCAATTAAAAAAACAAAGCAGTTAATGCTGGGCAGATCGACCGGTGCACCGCACCTTTCGGTTTGAAATTTAGTGCTCTAACCATATGGGTGATTGCGCTTCCATCAAAATGAACAACTCCATGACTTAAGTTGCCAGTGTGCATACACATCGCTAAAGACCCATTCTTTTTTCGTCCGCCATGTTGATGAGACGTCTTCTCAGCACTCAAAATCAGTGATCATCCTGGTTCATTGATTGTGTGTTCCTGTATTAAGTTGTTGGATCAAAGGATCCACTATTATCAGGACTGGTTTTTATTAGCTCACCTGACTGAAAGTCAGGGTGAGCTATTCTGATCACTTTTCGTCCGTCGTCTGTCGTCCGGCGTCCCGCGTCCGGCATCTGTCGTCCGGCGTCCGTTGTGAAGGTGGTGTTTGGGCCTTTTTCTCCCAAACCACTGGCCGCATATTAATGAAATTTCATGTGACTAGGGGTTATATAAGGGCATTTTGATTTTTTGTCAAATTAGGTTTCGGCTCATATTGAGCAGAGGGATGGGGCAAAAATGCTCCAATTCTTAAAAAATCTTCTTCTCAAGAACCAGCAATAGCAGAGACTTGATATTTGGTGTGCAGCTTCCTTTTTAGGTGTAGACTCAAGTTTGTTCAAGAGAAGTTCGAGGGGCTATATTTGACGATGTTAAAGGAGGGGCAAAAATTTTGGCCCCGCCCCAAATTTCTATTTTTCAAACTGCGAGGCCGATTTGAACCAAATTTTACGTGAGTGCTTATTGGGTCATAAGTACCTAATTTATGCAGAATTTTTTTTTCCCATAGCCCTGTGGGAACCACAGGAGCTAAAAATAGAAAAAAATGAAAACGCCCGTATCTCCAAAACTACACGGCGCTGAGAATTCTTATTTGTTGTGAAGCTTCCATAGGACCAACAGAATGGAATGGTAAAAAAAAATTGCCATCGGTTTTATCATGGGGTACTTTTTGGGGACTTTGAAAAAGTGCTGAGTCAGCATTTTTTAACACTGTGGGTTATGGGAAAAACGTAAGACTACTTTTATCCCAAACCCCTGCCCCAAAAGCTTTCAAATTTCACATATAACATCTTTGGAAGATTGTTTCACAGGTTTATTGAAATCAATTGCCTGGGTCGATATTTGGGCTCTCTATGGGAGCCCAAATGTTTAAATTAGTGCAGTATGAGGAGTATTTTTTAAACATCTTCTTCTTCAGATCTAGCAATAAGAATGTTTTGATATTTGGTATGCAGCATCCTTGGGGGGTGGGGGGGGGGGGGTGAGATTCAAGTTTGTTGAAGCCAAGTCCATGGGTTCATATTTAGGCTGAAAATTTGGGGTCCTGTTGCGGACTTGGAAATTTTGGACCAAAATCTGGAAATTTTTTTTTTTTTTTTTATGCGTTTCGGTCAATTTTAAGACAAAAAATTTTTTTTTTTTATACACTGAAAATTTGGGGTCCGGGTGGGATTTAGAAAATTTTGGACCAAAATCCGAAAAAATTTTTTTTTGTTTTTTCTGCGCTTCGGTCAATTTTAAGACCGAAAAAAAAAATTTTTTTTCCCTGAAAATATGGGGTCCGGGTGGTACTTAGAAAATTTTGGACCAAAATCCGGAAATTTTTGTTTTTTGTTTTTTATGCGTTTCTGTCAATTTTAAGACAAAAAATTTTTATTTTTTTTTAGACTGAAAATTTTGGGGCCGGGTGGGACTTAAAAATTTTTTGACCAAAATCCCACAAAATTTTTTTTTGTTTTTTCTGCGCTTCGGTCAATTTTAAGACAAAAAAAAAATTTTTTTTTTTTTTTTTTTTTACACTGAAAATTTGGGGTCCGGGTGGGACTTAAAAATTTTTGGACCAAAATCTGGGAATTTTTGTTTTTTTTGTTTTTTATGCGTTTTGGTAAATTTTAAGACAAAAAAAATTTTTTTTTTTTACACTGAAAATTTGGGGTCCGTATGGGACTTAGAAAATTTTGGACCAAAATCCGGAATTTTTTGGTTTTTTCTGCGTTTCAGTCAATTTTAAGAGAAAAAAAAAATATTTTTTTTACCCTGAAAATTTGGGGTCCGGGTGGGACTTAGAAAATTTTGGACCAAAATCAGGAAATTTTTGTTTTTTTTGTTTTTTATGCATCTCAGTCAATTTTAAGACAAAAAAAATTTTTTTTTTTTTCCTCAAAATTTGGGGTCCGGGTGGGACTTTGAAAATTTTTGACCAAAATCCCCCCCCCCCAATTTTTTTTTTTTTTGTTATGCGTTTTGGTCAATTTTAAGACAAAAAAATTTTTTTTTTTTTTAATTTGGGGTCCGGGTTTACATGGTCAGTGTCATAGGCCACAGAAATCTTTCCCCATTTCAGTAAAGAAATGTTTTCAGTGTCGTATTATTGTATTATTTGCTAATTTGGCACGAAAACCTATCTTTGACAGTTTTTTTTTTTAATCTTGACATGGTTAACCTTTGGTTGGTGGAGTGGGGGAGAGGGGATGTGTGAAATTTCAATAGGCCACCAAAAATCTTCCCCCACCTCCAAAAAGAAAATTTTTGCGCCACATGATTTGCTCATATGGCATAAAACCCTCTGCTTCATATTTGTTTTCTCATTCTGATGTTGAAAGGCCAACATCAGGTGGGGGCAATTTTTCCATGTCATATCATTGCAAGAAATGCATGATTCTATCAAACCTCAGCCTCCAATTCACCTCTGTCTAAAGTTACACAACAGGGTTTCAGGAATTCAAGACATGAGGTATTTATTTCTAAGTAGTCATAACTATGCTTGAGGCGCAGGGTTCTTGGCAACAAGGAATTCCCTGGGGGGGGGGGGGGGGGGGGAGGGGGCTCGCCATATTAGCAAATAGTATGGCATAAAAAATGAAAAAAAAAAAAATCAAACTAGGGGCAAAAAAATCAGGGTGGGGGGTAAAAATATTTTTTTCTCCCCCCTGGGGGTGGAAATACTGTAAAATCTAGTTTTTTTCCCCCCAGGGGGACATTTTACCGGGGGGGGGGGGGGGGGGGGCGAAAAAACTGGGACACCGGAATTTTTTTGTTTTTGTTTTTTATGCGTTTCTGTCAATTTTAAGACAAAAAAAAATTAATTTTTTTTTTACACCGAAAATTTGTGTCCGGGAGGGACTTCGAAAATTTTAGACCAAAATCGGTAATTTTTGTTTTTTTGTTTTTTATGTGTTTCTGTCAATTTTAAGACAAAAAAAAAAATTTTTTTTTTTACATTGAAAATTTGGGGGCCGGGTGGGACTTTGAAAATTTTGGACCAAAATCCGGAAATTAGTTTTATCGTTTTTTATTCGTTTTAAGAAGAAGAAAAAAATTTAGGCTGAAAGTATTTTGTTTGGGAAAAAAATCTGTTTTTTATGCGTTTATCTCAATTTTGGGACGTAAAAGTGCAGGAACTGAAAATAGAAGGAAAATCCTGTGTATTGTGTGAGCACAATCGTTTCATCTAGTTGGTATATGCTTTTCTTTGGAGGGGCGTATGCAGCTTATTCAAGTCAAGTCCCTGGTTTGATATTTAGACTACCATGTCAGGTGAGAGTCCTCAGGCCCCCTGGGGCCTCTTGTTTGGTTTTTTATGCGTTTTAAGAAGAAAAAATAAATTTAGGCTGAAAATATTTTGTTTGAGAAAAAAATCTGTTATTTATGCGTTTATCTCAATTTTGGGACGTAAAAGTGCAGGAACTGAAAATAGAAGGAAAATCCTGTGTATTGTGTGGACACAATCGCTTCATCTAGTTGGTATATGTTTTTCTGAGGAGGGGCGTATGCAGCTTATTCAAGTCCCTGGTTTGTTATTTAGACTACCATGTCAGGTGAGCGCCCACAGGCCCCCTGGGGCCTCTTGTTTATATTCTCATTTATAAAATTATTCACCATTATGTATTTTCTTCTCTTTTCGTGAGCCGTGCGGTTCGGACATAGAAAATGTTCACAATTTAATTTATGTTATCATTTTTGATATTTTTAATTGTGTTAGAGTTAGGTGTCAGCGGGGTACTTCATAAACAGAATTTCTTCTCTCCGTTGAGAGTGGTCCTTCTGTTTTTTTGGGTTCCTGTCAACCGTCATGGGGTCTGTTGGGTTCCCGCCGGTCTATTTTCTGCTGTCACTTTTCTCTCTTTGTTGGGGGTGTTCTTCTGTCATCTGTTGAATTCACTTTCTTCTCTGCATCTCACTTCTGTCATGCCCAGGACTATTCCTTGTGGGCAATGCCTTCTACCTAAGCATGTGGACAATTCACATGCTTTAAGCTCTTCCTGCAATGGAGGTTCTGCCGATCGACCTTGTGGGCTATGTGGATTGTGGTCATCCACTTTTTGGCCATCTGTGAACCATGTTGTGCGTTCTTGTGGCTGTGCCTCCTGTGGGAAAGGGGAACGCTGTCATTTGGGGCCTCCCGAAACGACCACGTCAGGTGAGAGTTATTCCTCCTCCCTGGGGGATGTACAGTCTTTTCCTGTGGTGGATACTGCGAGAACAGTTGAGTTGTCTGGTGATGAGATGCCTGATTCCGGGACTGCGGTCTCTCTCCAGTCGACATCTGAGGCTGTCATTAGGGTTGTGACTCCTCCTTCGGAGCCGAGTGTGGGTGCTCTCTCCATAATTCCACCAGCCTCAATGACTCCCGACGTATCTGCTACTACTGCTGTTCCGTCTGCTACGTCATCGGTTATCATTTCAGCCGGCCTCGGCTTATCCCTGCAGGGGTCTTCAGGGATGTCTGGCAGTGTGGACATGGGATATCGGCCTCAGCCTTCCCTGATTTCAACTCGGCGAAGTTGGAAAGGGCTGCCGACTGAACCCTCTACTGTGGTCTCTCCGCCGTTGAGCACCACAGTTTTTTCATTGCATTCGGCTGTTCATGGTGGGGCCACTATGAACTCTGTGGCGTTTCCGTCCATGCACTCTTGTCACACAGCCAGTTTTGTGGGACCATTGCCTTTTGTGCAGCCTGGACCTTCTGTCCCTCAGAGGTCTGTGGCGACTCTCCTGAGTTCCCGCTCTGTAGATCCTCTGAGGATGTCATACCCCTATACACGTTTGCCTTCAGCTGTTTTGGCTGCCGCCCATCGCCCCACTTCGAGTGTTTTTGAGGATCATGACCCTTTGCTGGTTAAAAGGGTCAGGAGTGAAGCCAATTTGCTGGTTTGTTCCCACATCGAACCGGCCGACACGGGCAGTGAGCTTAGGGAGGCCATCTTCTTGCTCACTCAGGATCTGTCCAAGAGCCTTCCCAATGCTTCCAGCGAGGCAGCGAGTGGTTTCCAGCCGCCTCCCATGGGAGGCGTCGGCTGGTTTGCCCATGATGGGCTATGTGTCTTCCGACTCCGAGGATGACTCCGACATACCTGACGTCGAGAGCCAACAGTCTTCTGACTTGGAGGCAGCTCTTGACTTTGTGTTTGGGTTCCTTCCGGATATCAAACCGTCAAACCAGCCGACAGTGTCAGCCAGGTCGTGATCATTGTTCGCACGCCTACAGCCTGTGGAGCAACATGCTTCTGGGCGTCTTCGACCATGCCAGTCGGTACAGGTGGTTGAAGCATTTGCAGCTCTGGACTCTAAGCTCAGTTCCAAGGCTATGAAGACATCGTTCTTCACCAGGATTGACACTTTTTTGTCTCCGGCATGTTTTCTTTCCTACGATTCCGCCAATCCGTCGGTCTGCCAGACTTTGACAGTCTTGGATCAGGACTCCAACTCCCTCGGGCTTTCCAAGCCCAAGTCAGCAGTTATTCCTATGGCGACTCTGGAGTCTGTGTTGGGATTATCGAGAGAGATGCTGGCCATGCTTTCTCTCTCAGATCACGTCGTCTCTGCCTTAGCTGTTTATCTGCCCCCAGATAAGTTTGATGATGTACAGGCTCCTTTGCGTGTGCTGTCCAAGGCGCTCATGCATCTTAACACGGCTTACTTGGAATTAGTTCACAGGGACGCTGTGCTGGACATAGGCCATTCCATTCCTGAGGGGCAGCGCGCTGCTCTTCTATCTGCTTCTTTGGCAGGTCCGCAACTATTCCATGGTTCCGTGGCGACGGTCCGGGATGATGTCCTACTTCATTCCAAAGATCAGCTGCTGCTTCGTCAGCTTGATCAGCCTTCTGTTGGAGGCAGGGGCCGTTCTAAGCCTAACAAGTACCCTTCTGCTTCGGGTGCGAAACAAAGGGCTGATCCTCCTGCCACCGCTTCTACTTCTTACTCACAGGGTAAGGGTAAGCATTGGAAGGCTAGAGGGAAGACTCAGGATTCTTCATTTAGCAGAGGATGTGGTTTCCCCTCTCGCAGGCCTTGCCGGGGCTCGAAATGAAGGTCCTCACCTCGATTCGTCCCACGTTGGAGGAAGGATATCAGAATTCGCAGACCATTGGGCCACCATCACATCTGATCCTTGGGTGTTAGATGTTGTTTGGTCCGGGCTGCGAATATCCTTCCGGAGGCACCCCGTTCTCTGCAGACGTTTCATGTCGGGAGCTTTTGTCCACGGAGATAGGCAATCTCCTGGCAAAGGGGGCATCGTCAAGAACATTCAGTCAGTGGGATTTTATTCCCGTCTGTTCTTGGTGCCGAAGAAGGACGGCCGACACCGACCGGTTATCGATTTGAGTATCCTGCACCAGTCTATCATTGCTCCCAAGTTCAGCATGGAGACTTTCAGGTCGGTTTGCTGTTCCATTCACCAGGGAGATTTCGCTTTCAGCATCGGCCTGCGAGATGCTTACATTCACGTTCCGATTCATCGGACATCATGAAAGTATCTCGGGTTCGCTTTTCTGGGGCGAGTTTACCAGTTCAAGGCCATGCCTTTCGGCCTCAACCTGGCTCCTTGGGCCTTCACCCGACTGATGTCACATGTGATAGCCTTCCCTCGCACACAGTCCAGGGTGACTACTTTGGCTTATCTAGACAATATCCTCCAGAGGCATTCCAATGCTGCCTTTCTGGAGTCAGATGTCGACACGCTGTTGAGCCTGCTCACGTCGCTAGGGCTCAAGAGTCAGTGAGGAGAAGTCGGACCTGATCCCTTCTCAGTCGTTTTGTCATCTGGGGGTGGACTTCCATACTCGGTTCAATATAGTAGCGGATCCCCGGGCAAGGGCTGTGATTCTATCAGCTTTTGCTCAGGCTCTGCCCCAGTCCACGTCCGCGACAGCTCGGAGTATTCTCCGGCTGCTCGGTCTCTGCGGTTTGGTGATGGATGATGGATCTCATTCCTCTAGGTCGGCTGCATGTCAGACCTCTCCAACACTTTCTGCTCAGTCGTTGGAGACTGATTGTCGATCCTCTGGATCTGGTGCTTCACTTACCAGACTCTCTTCATTCTCACCTTCTTCACTGGACGGATGTTCAGTGGATTACGCAGGGGGTTCTGTTGGACTTACCCACGTCCGATCGTGTTCTGACAGCAGATGCCAGCGATCTCGGATGTTGTGCGACGTTGGATCCTCTAGGTCTTTCCCTTCGCGTGGGATCAGGATCAAGCAGCTCTGCACATCAACCAGAAGGAGCTTCTTGCTCTTCTTCTGAGTTTCCGGCAGTGAATCCCTCACCTTTTGAATCGCCAGGTCCTTCTGTTGTCCGACAATTCGACAGTGGTTGCTTACATTCGGAACCAGGGCGGCACACACTCAGTTCCCATATACGAATTGGCTCAGGATCTTCTATTGCTCGCTCAGAATGTCAATGCTGGGATGTTGGTTTGTCACATTCCCGGTCGTCTGAATGTCCTAGCCGACTCCCTGTCCCGACGAGGCAGGGTCATTTCCACCGAGTGGATGCTCCACAGGGCAGTGTTCCAGTCACTTTGCGATCTATGGGGTTGTCCCCACATCGATCTCTTTGGGACTCGTTGGAACCATCAGGTGGACACTTTCATGTCCCCATGTCCAGATCCTCTGGCTTTTGCCGTGGACACTCTGTCACTTGAGTGGAACGGTCTAGTCGGCTACGCCTTCCCGCTGGTTCCGATTCTGCCTCAGGTTCTAGCCAAGATTCGAACCTGCAGTTGTCGAATCATTCTGATCGTTCCCCGGTCACCTCAGCGGGTGTGAATCAATCAGCTCTGCTCTCTGCTGGCGGCAGTTCCGGCATGTCTCCCTCTACGTCATGACCTTCTTTGCCAAGGTCACGCAAGGAGGTTTCACGTTGACCCGACTTCATTGTGCCTTCACGCATATCTTTTGTCAGGTCCTGTCTCCTCCGTAGAGGTTTTTCGAGATGAGCAGTGGAGTGCATTTCTTCTTCAAAGAGGCACTCCACTGGTTTAGCCTATGCAGCTTAGTGGAAGGTCTTCTGTCGATGGTGTACCGTTCACTCTGTTGATCATGCCAATTCTTCGATATCACACATTGCAGAGTTTCTGGTATATATGTTTGATTCTCGGGGTCTCCAGCCTGTTACCATCAAGGGGTACAGGTCCATGCTTTCGGAGACTTTTTCGTATGTGGGGAAGCGTCGTATCGGCACTAATCCATACCTCTCCAAGCTTGTTCGGCACTTTTCCTTGAAAAGTCCTAGGACTTTGCAGCTTACCCCAAGATGGAATCTTTCTTGGGTGCTGCTTCGCTTGGGGGGGGGGGGGGGGGGGGGGGGGGGGGGGGGGGGGGGCACCATTCGAAACTTTATTCCAGGTGGATATGCGTTTTCTCACATACAAGACAGCTTTTCTGATGGCTTTTGCTTCAGCCAGACGGGTTAATGAGCTTCACGCCCTCTTGGTTGACCCGGCCTTTTTCAGGAGCTCTCCCAACAGTGTTACGTTTACCACTGATTGCTTCTTTCTGGCCAAGAATCCGATACCAGAAACTACTCCACCTCCTATCTGTATCAGGGCTATTCCTTCTGTTGAGGGTAACCACCCTTTGCTCTGTCCGGTTCGTGCAATTCGCATTTATCTCAATTGGACGCAGTTCATTAGGAAAGGCAGGAAACGATTTTTTCTGTCTCTTATTCCAGGTCGACAGAAGATCTCTCCTCAATCCATTTCTCGATGGATTTGTCTTGCTATTCGCACAACTTACGCTCGTCTAGCGACTGGCGATTGCATTCCCAATCGTATTTCTGCCCACGAGGTGCGTGCATTGTCTACCTCTTGGGCTTATTTTAACTCCATCAAGTTAGATGTAATGCAGGCAGCCTACTGGAGAAATGCTTCTACTTTCTCCACCTTCTATCTGCGTCAGTTGTAGGAGCAGTCGGACAACCTTTTTGCTTTGGGCCCTCTTTCATCTGCTCAGGCTGTTGTTTGCCCTAGCCATTAGGCTAGTCTCAAGGTCAGTTCCAGCTCTGTTCTGTTACTGTTCTTTTCAGTCTGTGTGTCGCACAGAACCGTACGCCTCATCTCTCATTGTCTTTTACTAATGTTTGTGTGGCTTTGGTTTGATAGGCCTGGGGACCTCTTCCTCTATCCACGGTTCCAGTGCAATTGGGTTATGTGTGGGTTGGTTATATGATTCCCTCCATCCTATTGTCTATTCAGCCTGTAGTAAACAATTGTAAGGTAGGTTGATAAGAAATTTAAATTTTATAGTAAATTTTCTTTCTTATACCTACCACAATTGTTTACATGGAGGCCCTCCCGTCTTCTTATTCGGGTAAGAATCCTTCCTCCCCGCTGATCACATAACTCTAATGTTGGCAGATTCAAAAGAATGAGTCTTTAGCGATGTGTATGCGCACTGGCAATGGAAGTCGTGGCGTTGTACTTGGAGAAGAGCGTCCCCTACTGGGTCTGCGCCAGTAGCACTCGACCCAGTTTTGGCTTATTTTTTCTTGGTGCTTTTGCACCACTTTTCTTTCCCAAATCGCTTGAGAAAGATCAAAATAGAGAGTATATTTTCCAAGTTAGGGACTTCCACTGTAGTGCAAGCCTGTAGTAAACAAATGTGGTAGGTATAATAAGAAAGGAAATTTACTATAAAATTTAAATATTTCTCAGTGCGCATAAAATGTCAACTCTTTGGAATTCTTCATTTTGCAAAACAGGAGTTTAAAATATGATGATTCAAGGCCAACTTTAAAAAAATCATGACTGGGAAAAATAATATTTCTCAGTACATGCACATAAGAATATCAACTCTTTGAAATTTTTCATTTTGAAAGAAATGAGTTTGAAATAGACCGCATACATGGCGTTTGATTCAAAGCCAAGTAAAAAAAAAAAAAATCACGACTGCAAAATATCCAACGATAGGTTCACACATAGTCATTTCAATGTGAGTTTACTGTAGTTCATTGAACTTAACTGAGGTCAGGATCAGACTGTCAGGTATCAGGTATTGGTGGGGGGGGGGGGGGGGGGGGTGGGAATGGTTCTTCCTTCTTGGGCGCTAAGTATTTTTACGCTCTAGACCCACAGAACTACAAGAATCGAGGTCTGGAGTTGGAGAAAAATTTGAAGATGGTGCACCTATCGCATTTGTAGGACGAGGGCCTCATCTGGATAGGCATACATTTTAAAAATGTGACCTAAATGGCGCCAGTTGAATGCATTTTGAGTCTCAATGGAATGTTAGGCATTGCAAGCCGAATGCGATTTCCTCAGTTAACACCCAATGCAGACTGTACAATTCAGAATTTTTAGGGTGTAAAAAGATATCTAGGTTCACCGCAACCCCACCTCACCTCAACCCCACCCCCCTCGGATTGGATTAATGATCAGACCCAGACCACTTCCCACAGCATACTTGTTTCCATGACCACTATTTTAACTACGTAAAAAAGAACATAAATGGCGAATTCAGTATACACGTTAAATACAGGTAGTTTTACTAAAAAAAAAATAAACAGATAACAAGCTAACTGGGGTATGCATTACAGATTTGCTTGCTCCATATCGACACATAAGACCAACTTGCCCATCTCACTCTCAGTGCACAAAAAGACTGAACTGAGGAAGAAAAGAGATGCACTGGATGAATCTGTGTTTTTCACCCGTACAGACCCTCTCATCTGAACGCAGATATTTCTGAATTAGGTTGTTCTCAAATCGTCTCGGGGTTGTAGAGTTTGAATGTTGTTAAATTTGTTGTAAACTGGGTTTTTGCGTGTTTCAATGCCTCAAGAATATTTTTGATTCCTTATCAACACATGATCTTCAGAAATATGTTAATTTAGTGTTGAAGATAAAAGGAATTAAATAACAAACAACCGTTTGTGACCCACCTTTTATTGAAGTGAGTTCAGCTATTTATAATATGAAACGAGGTTAAAACAATTGTACCAATGCTGACCTGTGTACGTAAATTAGGTGATATAAAGTTACGAATGTTTTAACAACCTTCAGATTGCCGTCAGAAAAAAATAATATTTTTAACAAAACCTTTGATTCAGCTGAATAATTTTTTCAAGATAAAACAATTACTTTCGAGTGAAATTGTAAGTCGGTACAAAAGTTCACGGTCATTGACCTGAAACAGAAATATTTGTTTTCTGTCAAAGTTTATACAAGAACAACTAAAAATCCAGTTTGCGTGCATTGGAAAAATGATCAAATATGCATATCCAAAAATAAATTCTTAATTTTTAAAAAAATGTTCAGTTGAAATGTTATGACCCAGGCCTTAACTGAAGTAAATGCAGAGCAATTAGAACCGATTTTAATAAAAAAGTATGCATTTCTGTAGTCAGTTGTGATGATTTTTCTCCCCATTTTAGAAAAGGCCCACAGTAAATCTTCCCTTGAAAAAAAAGCAACCACATATAGTAGAGCGGGGCCCTGTGGGGGCCCCCGCAATAACTCAGATTCTGGATTTCTTCAAACAAATTTTTCAATTGACAAGCCAACCATATGACTTATTGAATGGTTAATGGGATGTATGTTTCAACATTTCTGGTTATGAAGATTGGGCATTTTTTTATAGATCACTGGGCAGAGATAAAAGTAAAGCTCTCCAAATATATAAATCCCACTCTCATACTATGAAATTATCATCGTCAAGTAGGATGAAATCTTATGATGGGTAACCCATCTTTCATCCATGAAGAGTTGCCTTCTTAGTTACCCTCAAACTGACCACATTTTTATGATAGACTTATCTTTTTATGGCTGGGGAGGATATCTAGGCAATCTATGGACTAATGGTTTGTGGCATTCAAGGTAAAAACTAAAACACATCAGTGTTCTGGAGCTTCAAGCCATCAAGAAGTCATTACTGAAATTAGCTGATAACCCAAGTCCTTGTCATGTTTGTATTCAAACTAATAATACCACTGCTGTATCTTATCTCAATAAATATGGCAGTAGGAAGATTTCTCTTTTCAAAATTTCTCTCCATATTTGGTGTTTTGCCCAAAACATACTCATCTCAGCTGTCCATACTCCAGGTCAAACAAGCACTTTTGCTGACTCTCTCTCAACAGCATTTCAAAAGTTCTGCATACGGTAATGGCAATTACAACCCAGTGTCTTCCATCAAATATGTCATCATTTTTACCAGCCTACTGGTGACATGTTTGCTTCTAAGGTCACCCATCAGTTGCCTGCATACTGTAGTTGATTTTCCAATAGTTCAGCATCCGTTGTTGATGCTTATTACTTCTCTTGGATCAATCACCTCTACTTCCCTCCTTTCAGTCTGCTCAGAGAGGTGCTAGTCACAATAGAGGAAGAAAAAGTGCAACATGTCATATTGATTGTTCCTCACTTGGCCATGAAGCCATGGTTTCCCAAAATTGCTACAACCCAGTATATCTGCCACACATCAGGGAGTTACTAGTAAACCCAGTTTCAGACATGTTTCATCCTCCACTGCCATATTAAAAACTGACCATAAGGGTATTTCGGAAAAACCTTCCCAGACACTTGCCTCATCATGGCAGAAATCAACCATCGAACATTATGGTTATGCATGGCAAAAATAATGTATGTGGTGTATTAAGACACAAAATTAATCACTTGTAATGATTTATCTGATCTCGGGTTATAAAAGTCTTACAGTGTTGTTACTACCCATAGAAGCATGTTGATTCAGACACTTATCGCCAGTGGTAGATCAGAATTTTCCTCTTCACCATTAACTTCTATATTTATGAAGGGTTTTTTCAATTGTTAATGTAAACTGCCCAAACCATGCTGTACAGCAACATGGAATGTTTCTCAGGTTCTAGCCTATCTCAAATATTATATCCTTTGCCGAAATTGAAGCTAGAATTATTGACCAAGAAACTGGCATGTTCCCAAAGAGCACAGATATTTGTTTCTTTAAAACTAAGTGATAGACAGGTACATACTAATGAGGTCATTTTTACAACTTCCATATTACAAAAAATCTCCCGACCAGGTCATTTTTCAACTACAGTAAAATTATTTCAATATCATAAGACACTTTGCATCTTTTCCTCATTGCAAGAATATTTAAAGAGAACACAACATTCTGATAATTTATTTATAAAACCCAACACATTAGAAAATCTGATAATTTATTTATTTCCTTTAAAACCAAACATTCTGTTACAACATCTACTTTTGCATGGTGGGTTTCTAACTGCTTGTATAAAGCTGGCATCAAACAATCCTTCAAAGTGCATTTCACTATTGGGGCTGCATCTTCTACTGCAATGCGGAAGGGTTTTTCTTTGGATCAGGTACTAAAGGCTGCAGATTGGTGATTTGTTGACACGTTTAATCACTTTTATTTCTGAAATGTTGGTACATGCATGCAGCAGGATACGCTTTCAAGATCTATTCTACCTTGATTCATGTTGCTTGCTGGTGCTGTGTCCTGAAAGTAATTGACATTTTTTGATTTATAAACTCATAAACTTTTGTGTTGACACTTGTTCACACTGATGATGACTCTTCAACAATTTGAACGTTTCATGGAGACTCTTTTCCATAACAGGGCGTGCTATGCCTTATCAGAGGAACTTGAGCACACTTGTTTATCAGTGATATTAAACTCCATACTACTTTACCAGTCTTATTTATGTTTATCATTGGAGTTTCAATCAACCATATTCAATGCTAAAGGCTTGAAATCATTCCAGTGTTACATCCAACAAAGCCAGAAGGCTTTATGGAAAAGAATTCCCCCATCTCATCCAAGCATCTGAAGGATGTGCTTGATTTGGGAGATTCTTTGAATACAAGCCTGTAGGCTTGGAGGATGGAACACCCACCCTATGTTTCTTTGTTTATTTCAAACATATATCAACAATGTATCTTCTCGCCACACCCTTGTTGAAACGTCTGCTTTATCATTGAATATGGTATGCTTTAAAAAGACACTTCTCCTCACCTGAGTGTCGCCTTTATAGTGTGCTGAGTATCTCCTCTGTTCTTTTGTTTCTTTGAAGTGAGGTGGAATGACTATCTCGTGCGAGACAACATGCCAGTGTTACATCCTCCAAGCCTACAGGTTAGTATTCAAAGAATCTCCCATATCCAGCACATCCTTTGGGTGCTTGGATGAGGTGGGGGATTTTCTGGGCTGAATTCTCCTTTGGTCCTATCAGCAAATCTCAGTCAAGTCAGATACTTATTACCGAACCGATACCATGGTTTACCCCCACAAAAAATTGAAACCGATACCGAACTCAAAATTCCAATACAGCCCATCTCTACCACATGGTCTGAGTAGAGTTCTGTTGCTCCTCTATGCATATGTACAATTTCACAGATAGGCGGGCAGGGAAAAACATTCCCACTGTAGGATAAACATTCATAAGGTTATGAAAATCTCTATATTATGCAATCAAGTTTGCCTTTCCTAAAGAACATTAAATCATAACAAAATGACAAAATTCAGGTGAATTAAATATATTGGTTAATTGCATGTTTTTCATTTGCAAGTGGATTATTCAATTAAATGAACTCCAGTTTATTTGCTGTGTGCTAATATTAGGTAAAGGATCTGTATACAGGATGAAAGTGGCATTAAAAATTTAACATTCAGTGTTCATTGTAAAGGGTTTTACACACTAGATGCAATACAAGCATCAGTAACAAAGCTATAATCTTGAAATTAATGTTTTATCTTTATAGTTTGCAATTTAATGCAGTATTATTATCTTAATACAAGCCTTGCTGTAAAATAAACATAAATATCGATTACATTGAGTGCAGTGTGCAAGAAGAAACATAAAATCATTAATTCTTGTGTCAAAATTCATAAAAATAATTGTGCATTCCACCTTGCACATTGGACTCAATTTATTCATGCCACAGTGCTTGAGAAAAATATTCAGATAACAGGAGTATATAGTTACCGCGGGCAGTTCGAAATCCATGTGTCGGCAGTGATGTCCATGCATGCATTTACCTGGTGATAAAAACCATCATCAGCAAAATTTTAATTAATGAAGCATTGGGTTGTACCCAGTGCTTCATTAATTAAATTTTTGATGATTATTCCTATAATTTGGAATGTAATATTATTGCATCTGTGGAAATATTGCCCACCTGTGGAAAGTCTACTCCACGGCGGCTGAACTGTATAAACTGAGCATTTATCCTATTATATCTTGTTTGACAGAGCTCATTGAGCTCTGTCAAACAAGATATAATTGATTAAATGCCTATATAATTAGATATATTGCAGCTAAAATGTTATAAATGTTGAGAAATCAGTGGATGTTAGAGTAATTATTCAACAGATTTACAAGATTTTTCTTATTCAATTAACAGGTGTGTGCTCTATAACCTATATGCAGTGAACAGGTGGAATTTGTACTGACAGTATGGTAAATGGTTTGGTGTTTGGAAGTTAAAAATAAATAACCGGGTTATTCATATAAGATATACAATTAAGTGTGTTCCACTGTACTTCCTTCAGTTGTAATCTCTTGTTTGCTTGGCCTCCCTTACCATTGCATGGCAGATTTCATCTTCTGATCTGCAGGTCTTTAATGTGTTGGAAGTCAAACATCAATATTTCATTCTTTTGTCTTCGATATTGAATTTGTAAACTGTACTGTAAATTTGTAGACAATTTGCTTCAGGAAATGTTGGTGATTTATTCAATAGAACTGGAGATGAAGTGTTTGAAGATCAATGTTTATTGGAAGTGAATATATGTTGTGAAAGATTCTCAAGTTCATAACCATTTTCCTTATGATGCATTTTAACACATGGCAGGCTGTTAGTATACTTCTCACATTTTGCTAAGGATCATCTCCCTATTCATCGACGTAATTTGTATATGAAAGGAAAATTTGTACATTGTTTATTGGGGAGCAATGTCACTTAGCAGTCTGGGTCATATAAAGTTGCACAAATTTATGGGTAGAGAAAGCCAGAGTACCCATTGGGAAGCACTCAGCAATGCTGAGTAACTGTTGCACTCTCTGATTTATCATCATGGCATAAGCAGGGTTAGCATTGGTTGAAGGCAAGTGAACCGTGGGCATACAGCACATCAAACTATAGATGTACAATGTGTCAACATAACACTTATTGTCAACCTGTGTTAACTGCTTGTGTCAGGATGATAAATTAGAGAGCCGAAAGTTACTCACCTTTGTTCAATGGTTCTTTCTCTCCATGTACACTGACTCCCTCCACCCATAAAATTGTCCAGCATGATATGATTCAAGCTGTTGAAAGTGCTGTTAAACCCTAAAGAACAAATAAACAAACTGAAAACTATACACATGTGACCTTTTATGTATCAAATATGTGGATGGATTGGGGTGATCCTCAGCAAACTGTGAGTAGTACATGAGCTCTATCAAACAAAATATAATAGATTAAATGCCTGTATTGGATGTACTGAGGCCAAATAGGTCTATAAACAAAGAAAAACTGTGGAGAGTCAGGGTAATTTTCGACAGGTTACAAGATATTTTATTCAATTAACAGGAGTTTACTCTATAACCTGCATTCAATTAACTGGTCGAATTTGTACTGGAGGTAAGGTAAATGGGTTTGTGTTGGGAAAATTATTATTTTCATTTAACAGGGTTATTCAGTTAAGAGATATCCAGTTAAGTGGGCTCCACTGTATATAATAACATGATAGCTTGAGTTTCATATGGTAGAATGTTTTCCAATTTTAAACCTGTACTTATGACCATAGACCAAAGATCAGGAATGATATTCAGAATTTTTACAGAAGTAGTTTACTTGATTGTACAACACTTTCCAGATTTTCCATGTCTTTCATGCAAAAAGGCCTTGCAATTTAGCATTTTAGCATTGCAAAGCCTTCTTGAACTCCGGGACAAAATTGTCAATTTGATTAACTTGAGTAAAATATCAGACATAAACCATTTGATTTTTAGGGGCCTGAGAAACAGATTTTCAACTTTTTTAGGCCTAAAATACTTAGGCCTGACAGAATGTAACTTAAGTAAATCTTGCATGAAATACATGGTCCTGATGATGGGTGAGATGCATGGTGCATTTACATTTATTTAACAAATTGCTTTTCAATTTAGTGAACATGTGCAATGAATTGGGAATGTGAAACTTTAAAGGGAACATGTGCACATGCTTAACAGAACCCCTGCATTTTTCCAACATACATTCTTAGTTTAAAATTCCCTCTATTCTTTTATCATTTGAAGCATTTGATTGATTCTATTTATGAATTGTGGGATATAAAAGTGGGAGAGCCACAGAACTGTCCTCTTATTAATAATACAATGTTCGTCACAGTCAGTGATTGTTTTTTTTTTGTGAAGAATGTTTGTGAAAAATTGAGGGCTTTCAATGTGTATTTATTCCTTTACAGACTGATTTTCCATCTTAAGTTAGGTAGCTCTCAAACAATATTGATTTTATATATAATTTTATGATTCATTCATAACTTTTATATGGGGATGGATAGTCTGTTTTTGTTGGGACAAGGTATTTGGAACAAGTTAAAATATTATTGAGACTATGATCTGCGGGATCAAAAATATGCCACTAGTAAGATTGTTGGTGATGACTTTGCCAAGGCATTTGTCAAACCAATTCAGTCCCTATAGAGCTCATTGCTCCTTGAGTTGAAGATGATATGATGTTAAGTGCCACATTATTGAAAAGGGCCCCAAAACCATGAAACAGTACAGTATATGAGTGGATTACTTCTACATCATGGAGGGGTAGATTCTTCAACTGACAAATATTTACAGTTTTTATCCCCTGACAAAAATTGGAAGATATAGCATTCAGTCTTTTTGTCCATCCATCTGCCTCTCTGACCATTCATCTGTCATCTCATCCATCTGTCCATCCATCTGTCTGTAGACAAGAAACTAAAATCACATTAACTGAATTAATTCAATGGTACCCCACCTAACATGAATATTCTCTAAATTCGGCCTAAAAAAGTTAAAAATCTGTTTCTCAGGCCCTCCCACATGGTCATTTTGGCTGTCACATGCTCTCTTTTTATAACCAATGCAAACTTAAAAAAATAAAAATTAAATGGTTTCTGTCTGATATTTTACCCAAGTTAGTAAATTTATAAATTTTTCCCCAGAGTGCAACAAGGCTTTGATTTGCTTTAGCATTGCAAAGCCTTCTTGCACTCAAGAGACGAAATACACCACCACCCATGCAGTTCTGTAGATTATGAGGCCTAAAAAACATAAAACTAACCAAGAACATGAACTTTTGATGGCAAAGAAATAATTGCAAAAATAAAAAATAAAATTAAAAACCTCCCACCCACATGCAGTTATACAAAGAATGGCCTGAGAAACAGAAGATCTACTTTGTGGGGCCTTAACATTTAATTGTTTTAAATGAAGTTCCACTCTCATTTCTATCTAATTGCATGTAATATTATATTATCAATATTACTATTAGCTCGGAGAATGCAGTGGCTCGGTGGCTAGAGCATTGGACGTTAAACTGAAAGGTTGATGTTCGATCCTGACCAGAGTAACTACATTGTGTCCTTGGGCAAGACACTTAATCCTGATTCCCCCCATGGGGGCACTGAGCACTGTATATTAAGGTGCACTGCATGTCAATGGTGCACTTGCCTTCAATCACTGAAAACTGTACTTGTGCAAAATTGGTAAGTTGTAGACTCTGACAGTTGCTTGCCACTGTTTTGTAGTTCTCTATTTGTACTCCTGCAGTCCTGCTTCCTCCACCTATAAAACAGTCTGACACAATGTGACCATGGCTGTTTAAAGTGTCATTAAACCCCACAAACAAAACAGATTATTATATTGGATGAGAGCTGTACTTATTTGTTTGTAAACAATTATTAAGGACATCAATATTTGTTCATAAATTCTGTGAAGCCCACTTAATTTTATATCTATTAATTGAATATCCCTGTTAATTGCATCTGACTTTAAAACACCAAACCATTTATAATACCTTCACTACAAATTTGATCTGGGAAGAGTAAACTTTGTTCAATGTTAACTCCTTGCACGCTGCTGGTGGATATTCCTGCCGAGGACTAGATTTCTCATGCACTGAAATATGTATAATTTGGACACACATTTAATCTAATTTCCATCCTGCAAATTGAATTTTTCACCAATGATTTCTTGAGATAAATTTAGATGAATTTTTCATCGAATCTAGTCATGGCTGCTTCACAGTAGCCATGACTAGATTTGATAAAAAATATCTTTAAAATAGGTTAAGAGTTAAAAAATCAAAAAAATCTTGTAATCTGTCAAAGAATTACTCTTGACAGCCACCGAAGTCCCTACAATAATGGGACATTTTTTTGCCTCTGCACATCTCATATAGGTATTCAATCTATTATATCTTGTTCTACAGAGGTCAGTGAACTCTGTCTAACAAGATACAATTGAATAAATGCCCAGGTTATCACTGGCATGACCCAAATCTTGTTGATTGTATTCTCCTGTTGACTGAATACTTTTCACTGGCAAAGTGCCTATTCAATTAACAGGGTTCCTCTGTAATCAAGTAATGAAACATCCAACCTTAACAAACAGGAACAGGCCAACAACTAAATGAAGAACAGGGTCCTCAAAGTGAGCCAGTATGCCATTGCCTCCATCATCCCACAATAAAAGTCACTGTATTTGCACTGTTAATAGTTAGTTTCCATTTGAGCTTTGCGACTTTGGTAATATTTCCAGATTTCATCCTTTTGTATATCATTGTATATGATCCCACAAGCCAGGGACAAGATCTTCAACTAAATTGTGTACTATTGATGGAGCTGATTGAATTTAGAGAATAATGATTCAATATAAATCTTGTCCTCGCCAATTTTCCTTGCGAAAAAATTAAATTAGTCGGTGATTGGGAAAATAGGTTAGCAATCTTACACATGAGGTTTCACAAGAACTCTTACATTAAATTATCAACTCAGTAGAGGCAGTTTAGTTGGTTCCATATAATCAGGATTTCTCAACTTTGAATGAATTTTTTGTTCTCAATTTGTACTCAACAGATGTACTGGGGATGAAAAGCAGTTTCTCCAAATATAGAGTTCTCCCATTCAAAACAATTTCATCAATTGCATAATAAAATGTCAGACATTTTCAGCAGATATGTTTTAATCAATTCTATCCAAAATGTGTTTTTCAACCCTCCCTTTGCAATTGGTATGTTTCAATTTTTAGTTTGGTATCGGTTTCGGTATTTTTAGTTGGGTATACCTTGGTATCAGTTCAGTATTCTGACTTGACAGATTAGCTGATTGAACCAAAAGGGAATTCACACCAGGAAAATACAGAATAAGTTGTTCTTGTATCATTCTACCACAGCGCCACAAAAACCACTGCCAATGAGCTCAACATTGGCAATCTTTTGCCAACATAAATCATATCTTCAGTATTTCTATGACAAATTCCCAATCCCAATCCCAACACACCTTAACCTTCAAAGGCCTATTTCAGGCTTCTGTGATCTCAGAACATGTGCAATTAACATGCTATCATTAGGAGGGCGTTCTGATACAGTGGAACCCTGTTAATTGAATAGCCATTTTGCCAATGAAAAGTATACAATTAACAGGAGTATTCAATTAACAGGGATTGTCACTTTCCTGTATTCTAGAGATAAACTTAGCATTTATTCTATAATATCTTGTTTGACAGAGCTCTATGAGCTCTGTCAAACAAGATATAATAGATTAAATGCCTGTATTGGGTGCACCAAGGCCAAATAGGTCTATAAACGAAGGAAAACTGGATAGAGTCAAGGTAATTTCTTGACAGGTTACAGGATTTTTTTTTCAATAACAGGAGTTTACTCTATAACCTATATTCAAGCAACAGGTCAAATTTGTACTGGAGGTATGGTAAATGGTTTTGTGTTGGGAAATTATATTCAGTTAACAGGGATATACAATTAAGAGATATCAAGTTAAGTGAGCTCCACTGTAATAGATAAATAACCTGACCAGTGATTTCCAGTCAAGTCTTGGCTGCCTGTTAAGGTTTGGGTTGTCAGCTCTCCATCAAATTTGGCATGAAGATTGCTTATGGAAAAGGCTTTCAAACAAGTCTCTAATGATGTTTCTTGCATTTCACTTTCTAGTGGTATTCCCTTTTTTTGACTCAGAAAAGTTTTTGAATTTGACCATCTGATGTCTGTTCAGGTCAAAACTTGTAAATTAGTTCTTGAATATCGATGAAATTCCATACAGGTGTTCAGTATGATGAGCTCTTTCAGAAACATATGCAGCTTTTCTGTCCATGAGTTATTTCCTTAGAGTGTACAAAATAGCCAATTTTTGTCTGTTCGGCTTTTTTCAACAGAGTTACATTCCTTACTTTGTTTTTAATTCATTTATGCTTCATCAGTCCAGCACTGTAGTGGGTGTATGAATTGCCTTCAGCAATAGCTCTTGTTTATCGTCCATTACAATTTAAAATGGACTCTTTTCTTTATTTGATGTCATTGAATTGGCACGACAGAGACTATTTTAAACCTTTACCTTTACTTAACCCTTTACCCAATGCAGACGATATCAAAATTTATTATTTTAAATATCATTTTTAAAAAATTTTCAAAAAATTTCAACAAAACCATATCATGTGACCCCTTGTTGGAACGAGCTCGACGAGCTCGTTCCAACGAGGGGTCACATGATATGGTTTTGTTGAAATATTTTGCAAAAATAATATTTTTTGAACTGCTGAATTTACATATTACGCGGGTGGATGCGGGTGATTCATTGGGTAAAGGGATAACATGATTTATAGATGAGATCTACACCTTTTTAGCTCACCTGACTTTCAGTCAGGAGAGCTATAGTGATCACTCACCGTCCGTCGTCCGTCGTCCAGCGTCCGTCGTCCGTGAACATGGTGTTTGCGTCTTCTCCTCCCAAACCGCTGAACCAATTTAATTGATATTTGAGATAATAGTTTGTTATGACATCGCAATTTGATTTTGTTCAAATCAAGTTGCCTCGCCCGTGGGTAGGGCCACACCCAAAAAGTGTGCTGAAATCTTAAAAAATCTTCTCATGAACCAGCAGTAGCAGAGACTTGATATTTGGTGTGCAGCTTCCTTTTGAGGTGTAGACTCAGATTTGTTCAAGAGAAGTTTGTGGGGCTATACTTGGCGTCGTTATGGGAGGGGCAAAATTTTTTGCCCCGCCCAAAATTTCTATTTTTCCAAACCGAGAGGCTGATTTGAACCAAATTTTATGTGAGAGCTTATTGGGTCATAAGTACCTAATTTATGCTGATTTTTTTTTTCCCCGTAGCCCCATGGGAACCGCAGGAGCTAAAAATAGAAAAAAATTAAAACACCCATATCTCCAAAACTGCACGGCACCGAGAATTTTTATTTGGTGTGAAGCTTCCTCAGGACCAACAGAAAGAATTGGTAAAAAAAAATTGCCATCGGTTTTATCATAGGGTACAGTTTCGGGACTTTGAAAAAGTCCTGAGTCAGCACTTTTTAACACTGTAGGCAATGGGAAAAACATTAAAAAATCTTCTTCTCCAGATCCAGCAGGCAGAATCTTTTGATATTTGGTATGCAACATTGTAGGGTGGATCTGATTCAAGTTTGTTCAAATCGGCCCCCTGGGTTCATATTTGGGCTCAGTACAGGAGCCGGATTTCGAACTTAGTGCATTTCAGACAAATTTCTTAAAAAATCTTCTTCTCCAGATCCAGCAGGCAGAATCTTTTGATATTTGGCATGCAGCATTGTGGGGTGGATCTGATTCAAGTTTGTTCGAATCGGCCCCCTGGGTTTATATTTGGGCTCAGTATAGGAGCCCAAATTTGAACTTACTGCATTTCAGGCAAATTTCTTTGAAAATCTTCTTCTCCACATCCAGCAGGCAGAATCTTTTGATATTTGGTATACAACATTGTGGGGTGGATCTGATTCAAGTTTGTTCAAATCAGCCCCTTGGGTTTATATTTGGGCTCAGTATAGGAGCTCAAATTTGAACTTAGTGCATTTCAGGCAAATTTCTTTGAAAATCTTCTTCTCAAGATCCAGCAGGCCGAATCTTTTGATATTGGGTATGCAACATTGTAGGGTGGATCTGATTCAAATTTGTTCAAATCGGCTCCCTGGGTTTATATTTGGGCTCAGTATAGGAGCCCAAATTTGAACTTCGTGCTTTTCAGGCAAATTTCTTAAAAAATCTTCTTCTCCAGATCCAGCAGGCAGAATCTTTTGATATTTGGTATGCAACATTGTGGGGTGGATCTGATTCTATTCTGTTCAAATCGGCTCCCTAGATTCATATTTGGGCTCACTATAGAAGCTCGAATTCGAACTTAGTGCATTTCAGGCAAATTTCTTCAAAAATCTTCTTCTCCAGATCCTGCAGGCAGAATCTTTTGATATTTGGTATGCAACATTGTGGGGTGGATCTGATTCCAATTTGTTCAAATCGGCCACCTGGATTCATATTTGGGCTCACTATAGAAGCCCAAATTCAAACTTAGTGCATTTCAGGCAAATTTCTTCAAAAATCTTCTCCAGATCCAGCAGGCAGAATCTTGTGATATTTGGTATGCAACATTGTGGGGTGGATCCGATTCAAGTTTGTTCAAATCGGCCCCCTGGGTTTATATTTGGGCTCAGTATAGGAGCCCAAATTTGAACTTAGTGCATTTCAGGCAAATCTTCTTCTCAAGATCCAGCAGGCAGAATCTTGTGATATTTGGTATGCAGCATCCTTAGGGGGGTGAGATGCAAGTTTGTTCAAGCCATGTCCCTAGGTCCATATTTGGGTTCACTGTGGGAGCCTGAATTGTAACTTTGTTCGAAATGAGGAATTTTCTTAAAAAATCTTCTTCTTCAGATCCAGCAGTCAGAATGGTTTGATATGTGGTGAGTAGCATCCTTGGGTGGGGGGGGGGGGGGGTGGGGGGGGGGGATTCAAGTGTGTTAAAGCCAAGTCCATGGGACTATATTTGGGCTTGGGGGGGGGGGGGGATTCAAGTGTGTTAAAGCCAAGTCCATGGGACTATATTTGGGCTGCCCAAATTATAACATAGTCAATATGAGGAATTTTTCTTTAAAAATCTTCTTCTTCAGATTCAGCAGTTGGAATGTTTTGATATTTGGCATGGAGCAACCTTAGGGGGCTGAGATTCAAGTTTGTTCAAGCCAAGTCCCTTGGTTCATATTTGGGCTCACTATGGGAGCCTGAATGACAGCTTAGTTCAAAATGAGGAATTTTCTTTAAAAATCTTCAGATCCAGCAGATGAATGCTTTTGATATTTTTTATGCAGCATCCTTAGGGGGGTAAGATTCAAGTTTGTTCAAGCCATGTCCCTAGGTCCATATTTGGGCTGATTGTGGGAGCTCGAATTGTAACTTGGTTCAAAATGAGGAATTTTCTTTAAAAATCTTCTTCTTCAGATCCAGCAGTCGGAATGTTTTGATAATTGGTGTGCAGAATCCTTAGGGGTGTGAGTTTCAGGTTTGTTAAAGCCAAGTCCCTGGGTTCATATATGGGCTCCCTGTGGGAGCCCAAATTATGACTTAGTTCAATATGAGGAATATTCTTTAAAAATCCTTTTTTAGATCCACTGGTCAATATTGGATATTTGGTTTCAGCTTTTATTAGGAGGAGCAGATGCAACTTGTGGAAATCAATTCTCTGGGTTGATATTTAGGCTACCATGTCAGGTGAGCACCCTCAGGCCCCCTGGGGCCTCTTGTTTTTTTAAACTGTAAGAAATTTTTCAATTATTGTTTTGAAATAATAGCTGTGCCCAATCATTGAAATAACCTCATATCATTGAGGGGTCATAAGCCATATTTCTGTGTCAAAAATAGAAAATATAACAAAATTGGAATGGTAATTTCTGTGCACAGCACTGTGAGGTTTGGATTACTTTTTTTAAGTGAAGGGGTGAAAGTAGTGTTCCAAGCCATAAGATTGTCTTGATTGGTATTATTTAAATGGCAAAATAGGATCTCATTGTCAATAGATGCTTATCATGTTCATTTTCAACAGCAGCAATATTGGAGGAACAAAGAATTCTTTGTTTTGCTCCTTAGATTTTACAGCAGATTATTTTTATTCTCCCTGAAAGTAGTGTTCAAACCAGTAGTGAATTTCATAGTTAACTAGTCACCAACTAGTCGACACATCAACCTCCACCCCCACCAGTATCCGTGGTTCTAATTCATAACAGAATGTTTTGCAAGTTGCAACCTTTTATATTCGCTATCCTGATATCTTATGTAAATCTATTGTTGATCCTCATTTCTATCACTCCCGATCATATGTGGTTTTAAACATAGAACTTTTAGTGAGAAAAGCTCATTTTTGAATGATAACTCATTGACATGCATGAACTGGCAAGTTTGTACCCAGAAAATATGATAGATGCGAAGGGTAATTGCAAGTGGGGGCATGTGCTGTAGTGCCTGTAAGGCTCCTTACCATGTCTGGCCTTGAACTAGGCCTAAGGAAGAAAGTCTTGCAGAGACCACAAGTGCCGGTAATCCATGACATTGAACAATTGTGACAGCTGAGACAACAAAGGCGCTGCCGCTGCCATGTGCTTCCTTCGTGATCAGATCTTGATCACCCAGTCCATGGTCACAGACTGACAAGCCGGGAGCATCGAAACAGTGATGACTGATGGATTGATGAGGGAGCAGGTGGGACTAATCAGTGGGTGATTTTGTAATCGACTACAGTTATTATGCCCCTGACCTCAAAAGGAGTATTCGGGGGTATCTAGTGAAGCCTTCCGTCCATCCGTCTGACCATACAAACATTTTGCATTGTAATTTCAAAGCCATCAGCCATCAGTATGCTCATAGGCCCACATGGGGTAATGAAAATGCATAAGGAACAGGTTCTGTCCAATAACGTTTCCCATAGTTATGGCACTTTTTCACTCTTTTGACTTTGAAAATTTTTCTGTCCCACAATACCTTTAAAGCTACTTTGAACATGCCTATGGGTCAGTAGCAGTTGCCCACGCTTTTGCATAGCCCTTGTTAATCACTTTGACTACGATTAGTCAACTAACTGTTTCAATACTACCAGTAAGATTTAATTCCATGGTCAAGATCACAGACCATTCATGTGTTCTAACTTTGTCTTGTCCATTAAAATTGATTCATTTGACGGATATTAGTATAATGGTTGTGCATGGCCCAAAGGTGTGCCATCAATTTGACCCAAGGTTATACTTCACAGAATGCATGTTTATGAATCACAGATTGTGTCATGACCTTCACCCAATGTCAGCACTCCAAGGTCAAGATCACAGACCATCATGTTCTAACTGTGTCTGGTCCATAAAAATTGATTCAAAGGAAAATCTTTACATACTTCACATAATGATTGCTCATAACTTAAGAGTGTGTCATGACCTTGAACCAAGTCATAACTCCATGGGGTCAAGGTCTCTTGTGTTCTAAAGTTGTCTTGTCCATTAATGATTCAGTCATTTTCATACTTCAGGCAACGTGTGCTGGTGACTCATGGGTGTGTCAGGAGCTTGATGCAAGGTCACAACTCCAAGGTTAAAGTCACAGACCGTTTGTGTGTTCTAACTTTGTTCTGTCCATAAAAAATGATTCAATGGAGAGATCTTGTTCATACTTCTCACTATGCATGCTTATGACTCAAGATTGTGTCATGAACTTGATTCCAAGTCCTAACTCTACAGTGAAGGTCCCAGACTGTTCATCCATTCTAACTCTGTCCAGTCCATAAAAATTCATAATGCAGATCTTGTTCATACGTTACACAATGATTGCTCATGATTCAACTCCAAGAAGAACAAGGGCACAGACTAGATATCTATTCTAACTTTGTCCAGTCCTTGAAAATGATTCAACAGTCAGACCTTCTTAGTACATCACACAATCCTTATGACTCAAGGCTGTGTTGTGACCTTCTCTCAACATCATAAATTAAAGGTCTTGGGCCATTAGTGTGTTCTAAATTTGTCCTGTTCATAAAAAATGATTCAATGGACAGATTTTGTTCATACTTCACACAGTGATTTCTAATGGTTCAAAGGTGTGTTGTGATCTTCACCCAAGGGCATTATTCGAAGATCAAGGCACAGACCATTCTTCCATTGAATGGACAGATCTTCTTCATACTTTACACAATACTCGCTCATGACTTGAGAGTGTGTTATGTCCACAATTTATTTTCAGTGAAATTTTGATAGCCACACTTGTTTGAGTTTCTCTCCATTTCATCACAATTTATTCCTGTTATGCATTTGGTCAGGAGAACAAAATCAGAAGAAAAATAAATCGAAAATAAAAAGAGAGAATGTATTCTTGTAATACTTGGCATTGAGGACTTTATCTATTCTATCAGCATTCCTGCATTAGTTGTCCTCAGAAAACAGGTTTTTGAGGGGCTATAGAACTAGCAGGTCGACCCCGAGGTCCAATGTGTTCTATGTGCTAGTAGGCACATAGAACACATTGGAACTCAGGGGACGAGGTGTCTATTCATCAGTGTATGTGTCCATCCATTTGGCCATGGTTTCCAGAAGATCATTTCAGTTGCAATTCCTCTATTGGCATCAAATTTGGTATGTGGTGTTCTCAGTTGTCTTCCAAAAAACAAAAGTTTTTCGGAGGACTATAGAAATAGCTGGTGTCCGTGCACCCTTGCGTGTGTGCACTAATCCAGATATGGTTTTGAGATAATAAATCCAGTTATGATTTCTCTATTAGCTTCAAATTTGGTATGTCTTTTTATCAAAAGAGAATTCATGGTAAGAGCTCTGGCTCTTTTTGGACTTACAATTCACTAAAAATTTTAGTTTCCTGATGATAACTTGAGTTTCAGTTCTTTGATTGGCTTCAAATTTGGTACGTTGTTTTCTCAAAAATAAATGAGATCCAGTTTCAATATGGGTGTTGACTCTTCCAGAGTTATGACCCTTCATGAAGTTGGAAAACACTGCATACTTCCCTAGACTTATGCATATATTTATGCATTCCATGTTGGATGTTAAAACCATGGATTGGTTGGCTATGGTTATTCAAAGGCACATTGCCACTTTCCTTAATCTTATCCACAATGCATATAGGAAGATGAAGATAAACAGACATTGACTAAGAACCTGATGATATCGGTGCAAAGGGTCTATATATACCTGGTATACAAGTCTTGAGTGGTTAACAGAATTATATTTAACCAGTGAAAGGACTCTGGTTTACTTGGGTTTTTCAGCTTAAAACTTTGGCTGGTATGCAGTTATTGTTCAGAGGAGTGACATTCTGAATAGCTATATTTGCCTCACCAAACCTTTAGGTCAAATTTTCTATTGTTGAAATCAAAAGTATATTGCAGCTTCTGAGGTAAACTACATTGGTAGCTTCAAAGTAAATTTCTAATGCCTAGATGTTCACCCTCAGGAGTTACATGGAATTCAAAATTTTAATAGAATCTCTCACACCTGGATAACATTATAATCAATTTTCAGCCAGTGTCTTTGGGAAATGTAAAGAGGGGAATCCAGAATGAAAATGTTTAAACTTTATCAATTTAATCAAGTGCAAATATTAATTTTCGTGTTCAAAGCCCGAGTTGTTTTAACCCTTTGAACCCTGATGGTATCTTCCACACCAGTTCAGTGTCATCAATTGGAAGACTCTATATTTGTTATGCCTAAAAAAGTAAAAAATCTGTTTCTCAGGCCCTTCTGCATGGTCCTTTTGGCTGCCTCATGCTCTCTTTTTATGACCAATGCAAACTTTAATAAATCAAAATCAAATTGTTTATGTCTGATATTTTACCCATGTTAATAAAATTGATAAATTTGTCCCTTGAGTGCAACAAGGCTCTGCAATGTTTTAGCATTGCAAGGACTTCTTACACTCAAGGGTCAAAATACACCACCACCATTTGATATTCTGTAGATTATGAGGCCTAAAACATAAAACAAACCAAGAACATCAACTTTTGATGACAAAGAAATAATTACCAAAATGAAATAAAAAAATGCCTGCCCACATGCAATTTTACAAAAAATGGCCTGAGAAGATGGCCAGAAGATCTACTTTGTGGGGCCTTACATGGGTAAAATCAGTCAACATTTTCAACATGCAACCTTGGGGCTGAATGTCCAAAATCTTGATTGGTCCACCATACAAATTCACAGAGCAACCATTTACTTTATGAATTCAGGTTGTTTGATGATCCTGGGCTGGAAAGTGAGGAAAGGTTCAAAAAGTTAAGCTTTATTCTGGAAGGACACAGTGAAAACACACAGAGAAGCTGATCTCATATTAACATCTTCATTTGTCCAAATTTGTCTGTTGTGCATATAAAATTAATATAAACATCCATTTGTGTTTGAATTTTTAGTTGCCGGTTACGCAAGGTTTTACCCCCATTTTATGAAATTAATATTTTTTGTGCATGATAAAACCCTTTGGAACAAGGACCATAAGTGATATTACAGAAGGTTGGAAGATTAACCACAGAATTAAACAGTGGATAATAACAAAATGACATGTCAGTTAGTGGCTTGACCAAATACATTAAGAAACTTTATGGATATTTTTTCTTAGCACATTGCATCCATAAGGAGCCATTTGGAGAACTTATGGTCTGAAAAATTATCTTTCGTCATGTAATGTCATAACAGCAGACAGGAAGAATGTTTTAACTGGTACAGTACTGCATAAATTTAGAATCCTTGTTTAAAATCTGCATCTTAGTAACAATTACCCATTCCAAAAACAATCTCAGTTATTTTGTTTTGTTCAAATTGTCCATAAGGCCAAATAAAAAAGTACATTGGATTTCAAGCAATTTATTTTTCAAATCAATGATGGAGGGAGGCTTTTTGCTCACCTAACTGAATGTCAGGGGGAGCTTAAGTGATCACTTTCTCTCCATCGTCCATCTGGAGTGAACATTGTGTTGGCACATTCTCGTCCGAAACCACTGAACCGATTTCAGTTAAATTTGAGGCGATTGCTTGTTCTTACATCACATTTTTGTTGTTGTTCAAACCAACTTGCCCCCTAGGGAGGAGGGTTGGGGAAAATGATCCAAAATTTAAAAAAAAGCTTTTTGTCATAAACCAGTGGGTACAATGACTTGATATTTGGTACTGGACTTCCTTTTGAGGTGTAGAATCATTTGTTCAAATGAATTTCATGGAGCAATAGTTGCCATTGTAGTGGGAGAGGTAAAATTTGTATTTTCTGAACCGATGAGCTGATTTGAACCAAATTTGGTATGTGCTATTACTGAGTCATAAGTACTTGATTCAAGCAAAAAAAAATGTTTGTGTCCCCGTGGGAACCTCAGGAGCTAAAAATAGAAATATTTTCAAAAGCCGACATTTCCCAAACTGCACAGAACAAAGAACTGTTATTTAGTATGAAGCATCTTTAGGACCAGTAGAATGGAATGGTAAATATAAAATGCCATCGATTGTGTCTGGGTGTTCTGTAGAGGGGGGGGGGGGGGCGAGGGGAGGGGGAGAATGAAAAAATGCTGAGTCAGCATATTTGCAAAAATTAATAAACTTTTCTTCCCCAGAACCACTGATCAGGATCTTTTGATATTATTTGGTATACAGCATCCATAGAGGATAGAGGGGGTGTGGGGAGGGCGGATACAGGTTTGTTCAAATTTAGCCCCTGGTTTGCATTTGGGCTCAGCACAAGGGACCCAAATCTTTACAATATGGGGAATAAGCTTTAAAAATCTTTTTCTTCCAAACCACCAGTCAGAATTTTTTAATATGTGGTATACATCACTGTTACGAGAGGCAGATTCAAGTTTGGTCAAATCAACAGCCTCTGTTAATATTCGGGCTTCCTGTGGGGGCCCGAATTTTAACTTGGTGCAATATGGGGAATAATCTTGAAAATTTTCTTCAGAACCACCATTCAGAATTTTTTGATATTCGGTATACAACATCCTTAGGGAGGTTAGATCTAATTTGTTCAAACCAAGTCCCTGCATTAATATTTGGGCTCCCTATTGGAGCCTGAATTTTAACTTAGTCCAATATGAGGATTAATCTTTGAAACTCTTTTCCAGAAACATTAGTCAGAGTCTTTTGATATATGGTATAAAGAATCCTTACAGGGGTTGGGTTCAAGTTTGTTCAACTCAAGTCCACTGATTAATAATGGGGCTCTCTTTTGAAGCCCGAATTTTAACTTAGTGCATTATGGAAAATAATCTTTAACAGTCTTCACCTTCAGATCCACTAGTCAGAATCTTTTAATGTTTGGTATACAGCATCTTCAGGGAGGTCAGATCTAAGTTTGTTCAAACCAATTCCCTGGGTTAATATTTGGGCTCCGATATTGGGCTCCCTATCGGAGCCCAAATTTTTAGTTGCTGCAATATGAGGGATATTCTTTAAATATTTTCTTCTCATGAATCGCCAATCAGAATCTTTTGATATATAGTATACACCTTTCTTAGGTGGTCAGATTCAAGTTTGGAAAAATTAGGTCCCTGGGGTAATAGTTGGGCTCCCTTTTGGAGTCCAATACGAGGAATAATCTTTAAAAATCTTCTTCTCTAGAACCACAAGTCAGAATCTTTTGATAGATGGTATACAGCATTCCTACGGAGGTCAGATTCAAGTTTGTTCAAAATCAAGTCTTTTGATTAATATTTTGGGGTCCCTATTGAAGCCTGAATTTGGTGCAATATGTGGAATATTCTTTAAAAATCTTTTTTTTTCACGAACCCCCAATAAGAATCTTTTGACACATGGTATACAAAACCCTGGGGGGGGGGGGGGGGGGGGGGGGGGGGGGTGTTGTGTTAGGGGACAAATTTAAGTTTGTTAAAATCAAGTCCCTGGGTTAATATAATATTTGGGCTCCCTATTGTAGCCTAAATGTTAACTTAGTCCAGTTTGAGGAATAATCTTTAACAATATGCTTTCCCTGTGGGAACCCCGGGAAGTAAAGCAGGCGAATCATGTTGTGCAACTTTATCTTCAAAGTAAATGGCAACAACTCACGTGTGATCTCGCTAATGCGAGATCGCACATGAGTTGTTTCTATTTATATTTGTGCAAGTTCTGAAAAAAGCAATTAAACAAACTGCTCCGACTGTGTCAGAAACGATAGCCAAATTTGATGGGAAAACTTGCCAATGCAGGAAATAATGCACGGGCCGTATAATATTTATTTATTTTGTGGTAACCAATAATTCGTTCGCAGTTTTCACCATTGTGGTGAACTCAGCATAACCTGAACGATCGTTCGTGGCTTATTTCGAGGCTTGTTAAGTGCATTGCCCATGGACACAGCACAGTAACCCCTGATCAGGATCGAACCATGAACCTTTGGGTTTGAAATCAGATAATCTAACCACTGAGCCACAATGCTGCTCCTGGCTCTCCTCATAAATGCTCACACAGTCCAGAATGATTGGATTTGTTGTTTGTACAAGGTGTTGCTATATTCTTTACTCAGCAATAAAAAAGCAGTTTTATTTCTTGAGCACTTTGATCTGGTGAAAGGTTTTCCATAAGGCATAACTAAGGCCAAACAAGTTAAAAACCTGTTTCTCTGGCCTTCTGCATGGTCATTTTGGCTGCAGCATGCTCTCGTTTTTTACCAATGCAAACTTAAAAATAATAAAAATTAAATGGTTTATGTTGTGATATTTTACCCAAGTTAATAAAATTGATAAATTTGTCCCTTGAGTGCAACAAGGCTTTGTAATGCAAAGCCTTGTTGCACTCAAGGGATGAAATACACCACCACCCATGCTATTCTGTAGATTATGAGGCCTAAATCATAAAACAAACCAAGAACATGAACTTTTGATGGTAAAGAAATAATAACAAAAATCAAAAATCAAATCAAATACCGCCCACCCACATGCAATTTTACAAAAAATGACCTGAGAAACAGATCTACTTTGTGGGGCCTAAGAAGAATTGTCATGCAGCTGTAGTTTCTAGCCTAATTATAATGATATAAAGACACCCATGGTTTTGGAAGCAGAAATTTTGATCTGCAGAGGACATATTGCTAACACTACTTTCGTAGCTATAGAAAGAAAAAACAATGTATATAACTTGTTTTTCTTGTTGACCTGGTTGCTTATAAACACTGTGTTTCAACTGGCCAGAAGGGGCCTTATTAGTTAAAGAAATAGAAAATAGTTACTTCCTTTGAAAGTACCTGTTTGGAATTGAAAGTGGTTAATCAATTTCCAAAGATCACATTGAAATCAAATTGGTTTTTCATATTGAATCATTGTATGCTTTGTGCTTTTCACTGACATCTTCTAAAAGCCATCAAAATATTTCAAAACAAATCCCTCAAAATCCTTGATGTCTTAAATGACTGATTCAGATCATTTGCTTTTTTCATAATAGTTGTGACTCATGTTGCCTTGTCATTGATTGAGGAAAAAAGACCCAATCAACCACTGAAATACAACAGTCAACAGTTATTATTGACCAGTTTACATAATTCTTTTTTTACTGTAATTTACACGTTACCTAACACAACATGTAACAACAAATTTAATATTTATGATGCAATAATGATGAATGTTGAAATATGGAATAAATGTTTGCACAGAAAACAAAAACTCATAGTTGCGTTTAAGGACTACACTACAATGTAGATTTTATTATTTCACCTAGACGGAAAAAAATGTACACTGTAGCCAGCAGATAACACAGTGACAAACTCCATACATTGCATTTATGGAATTTTAAACAAAAGGGTTGCTTAACTGAGAGCAAAGTGGGCGGCATGAAACAAAATGCCCCAGCATTATCAAAAAAGATATAACAGGGATCAACAACCTTTAACCCATGCACTGCAAACAATACCCATCATGGGCTGTGGTGGGAGGAATTTTCTTTCACATAGCGATTTATTGTCCATGAAGGAGTCTGAAAGGTTGGACGATCATGTGACAAGAATTACACTGGCAATTTTATTGGTTGAGAGTGAGCCTGTAAAATTCATTCTTTTAACACCGGTGATCTTGTACTTCAAAACAAACTGCCATGGTCAAACAACCCTGCTATTTTCTGTAGAATAATTATTTTAACATCATTAACCCTTTAATGGAGAATTTTTTTCATTTATGTTGCAATAATGACTAAGGAAAATTGTTGCTGCCTAAAATTAACCATTATTCTTCTGGTTAAGCATTTGTTCACAAGATAACTGGTAGAATGCAAAATTATTTTCAGTTGAAAAAATTTGTTCACATCTTGTGATGTTAAAATTTATGGGAGAGTGCTAATAGGCACTCTCCCATCTACTTTAACAAGGCAAATTAATAACTTCACTTCACAGATAATATGAAAAAAAAAAGCTCAAAATTCAGACTTCCAGCAGCCAACCAGCGAAACAATTTCATTCTACCTAACAAATTGCCCACATCCGCCCATGTAATATGCCAATTGAGCCATTGAAAAAAATTAATTTTTCAGAATATTTCAACAAAACCATATCATGCAACCCCTCATTAGAACAAGCTCATTCCAATGAGGGGTCGCATGATATGGTTTTGTTGAATTTTTTTTGAAAAACTAAAAAACAATAGTAATTAAAATAATAAACTTTGATATTCTCTGCATTGGGTAAAGGGTTAAAACACAGCTTATGACACCTCATTGGAAATATCTTTTCAAGATTTTTAGTGCACCACTTATTGCAAAAGTAGTGGATTATAGCATTCGACTTTCCATACCTCCCTCTGCCCTCTCTGCTTGCCTCTTCTCTCCCTCTATGCAGAGTCATATCTAGGCAACTATCCAGGTTATTTTTGTTCAGAACTACACACACATTGTCAACATGGCTTTCAGACCTCACAAGATGAACATCGTAAATTTATCATGGAACTCGTGGAAAACTGGAATTCCCCATTCGAAGTCATGTGTGGAGTACAAAAGTGTTAAATAAATATTGCTTATCATTGTGTAGAACAGCTTCGTAATTTTTCAATATTTTGAGCTGTTTCAATAGTAATGTTCCTTTCAAAATCAATAGACAAACCCCCCAAATGTAGTCCTATTTACAACATCATGGAGTGCATGTTAGTAAATTGAAAAAAATCTGCCTTGGTTCAGTTATGTGAGTTTGTATACGAGATTAAAATCAAAGTCCATTCAGATGGCTTGGTTGAAGATGTGAATTTGGTATTAAATGAAAAAGCTTGTTTGAATGAAAATTCTTTTTTCATGTCTCTGCAATGTCTTGCAGTATGTCACTAGTTCCATCCCTGTTGATATTTGACATCTACAGGTTGCCTACATGGGGGCACGATATGCTGTGTACTAAGGTGTACTGCACGTTGATGGTACACATGTCTTCAACTGCTGTAACCCTGCTTGCACGGAGCTTGAACCGAGTTAGAATGTTGAGGAGCTGACTGTTGCTCGTCGATGCTTGGTGGTTCTCTCCGGGTACTCTGGCTTCCTCCACCCGTAAAACTGTCACGTGTGACCTTAAACACAAATAAATAAATATTTGACATCTATCATTTTTAAATGACATTCTGTAAAGTTTTAATTAGTAAACCACTGGCTTCAACCTGAGAGTTGATTGGGTAAAATTTTGCATGTTTTTTCCCAGTCGGGTGGAAACTCCTCCCATTCAGGTTTTTTACTTTAAAAGTCTCCTCTGCTTTCTGTAGATGTTACAATTATTATTCCAACTGGTTTTCTTCTATGATACCAGCTACTGACGATGATTCTCAGAAAGCTATTTCCAACAGATTTCCTTATCTTTCTTTTTTTTTTATTGAATGCCTCTTCCAAAAACGTTTCCCGACACAACATCAGGAGTTGGTATAACCATATATCATCAAAAGAAAAGTAGAGAGGACAGCAACTGTGTCTTGCAGAGATTTGCCTGTGGTGGTGAAAAAGCAAATAATAATTTTGCACACATTGTATCTGATGAACTGTTAATGAAATTATCCAGATGAGAACAAAACAATATACCCTTACATTTGTTTAGTATTTTGATGGTTCAAGAGAATAAGAAGTTTTACCTTAAGGGAAAAGTTAAGTTTATTTCCCAGGGCAAGCTCAATTAAATAACATGATTTATAATAGCATATTAAAAAAGACACAAATGGCTAAAGTGAAGTATGATCTGCAATGTATGATTACAAATATAGCAAAAAAATGGTTACTTCATAAAAGAATAGAAGGGGTTAATGAGAGAAATTCATAAGAAGGAAAACAAAGAGGTCCATCTGCCAAAACCTTGTTTTCCTTGACTTTTTCAGAAAGTGGATTTTCACTTGAGGAGTGTGTTGGGGACTGCCAGTGAGCTCCCAATTTTCTTGTGATAAGCCACTCTTAACATTCTGATTGTTGAAGCTAATTTTGTTTACTAGCCGTTGTATGATATATTCATTCGACCAATGTTCGTAACTTAGAAAGTCAAGCTCCATGCCCCCCCCCCCCCCCACACCCTTGCATATATGCAGCCTAAAAGATTTAGTGCTCCATTTTGAAAAATCGTTACAGAACTTAGATAAAAGCTTCCATAAATATTAGTTGAACTTCAACTGGTTGGTACTGTTATATGTTTATGCCCCCACGACAAATAGTTGGTGGCATATTGTTTTACCTCTGTCCATCCATTTGTCTGCTGTGTATCTGCTGTCCTTTTGATGTCCATATGTCCGTCTGCATCTAGGGTACATTGTTTGTCCGGTAACTCCTCTCACCGTTTTCAAGCTAGGACTTTTTTTTTATTTCACAGGATGTTTGTACATATACCAGAGGTGTGCATATTGTCAGGATTTTGATTTGCTTTAATATTTCACAAAATTACAAGTTGTTGAACTTCGGCAATTTTTTGTGGGGCCATCATATGTGTCTTACAGACACAGCTCATGTACGAGTAACAAATCACAGTTTACTCTTCAACATCCTGTGTCCATGTGCTGTGTGGGGGCATGCTTCATTCTAGTTGAAAATGTAATCTTTCCATTTGTTTTAACAGACGTGATGGGTGTTGCCTGCATATTCTTGTGACTGTAACACTGTTTGAGGTACTTGATTATGCCAAGCAATTGATGAGAACAAAGCCCAGACACGCTGACAAACAAAAAACCTGTGAATCACAGAGATAAAACATGTTGTCGATAAGATGAAAATTTGTTTGTGCTTTTAGCGTTTTTTAGAAATAGCACATAATGGTTGGGAGGAAAAATAACTGTGATTTAGTAGTCATTCACCATCCCTATACAGTACATCATAAACTAGATTCTGCAACATGTTTTGCTTGGTTTTTAATGGTAACCGACAAAGTTCTTTCTGCATGTCATGCAGTATAAAAGTTTTGTTAGGCAAAAAAAAAGAGCAGTATTCTCAGGCATGTTTGCTCTGAAAAACAGAGGAGGGAGGGATGCTTTTTTTTCTTCTCAATCCTATAAATGATTTTAATAAGTTAATTCTCGTATCCGTAAGTCATTTTGCCCATTGTACACTCATACAGATCTTCAAAACTGACCATTTCACAAGACAAGACTGAAGTTGCCAATTCAAACAAGATCAAGTTAGGCATAGGCCTAAAAAATTTCTTGTTTCTCAAGCAATTTTCTCACAATTTCGTGCTGAGGGAGGCTTTTTATTTTTTAAAATGTTTGTTAACCAATAAGCAGTCCTGAAAATAGTTGGAGTTTGAAATTTAACTACTTACACTATTATGTGGAAAAAACTTTCTTCAGCTTTTTATCTTAAAAGTGCAAAATTGTAATTTAAATCTTGATGACAGTAATATCATGGTTATTAAATATTTATTGTGGAACAACAAAAAATTATGTTTTCCTCTCTTATGAATATTGAGATTTCAGTGTGGTCTAACCCTTTACCTAACATGAAAAGCAGACGACACTTGCAAAAAAAATTCTTGAATAACTAATTTTTTTCATTTTTTGTCTCAAAAACATAGGTTATGACCCCTCGTTGGAACGAGCTCGACGAGCTCGTTCCAACGAGGGGTCATAACATATATTTTTGAGACAAAAAATGAAAATATTTTGAAAATTAATTGGCGATTTTTGAGAATAGCGCTGGCCGGTTTTGGCCGTTACGTTGGGTAAAGGGTTAACACAGTTGATCCATTGTTTACATTTTTTCATATGTTTTTTGTCTTTGGAAATGGTAACAATGTGACATCTCACATGTAGTGCTTAAAACTGTAGGGGTTGTAACTAGAACAGTCCTCATGAGTATCTCTTTGTTGGCAGTATTTTCATTTTCACTTTTTTTTAACAGCAGCCTATTGTAGAACATTACTTGAAAACTGAGGATCGACTATATTTGTACCACTCTCATGGGACATTGAGTGGAGAATTCAACCTTTCTCAGAAGTTCTGGATATCAAGTTTACAGGTTTTCAGAGTTATGACCCTTGATATATGCATGTTATGCTAAATTAAAGATTACTTGTTTCCCTAAGCTAAAATCTATTTCAACAACTATTTGCTTTCAAAGATAGGGAACATCATAACAATAAGAAAGTGCAGGTCAAATTCAAATTTTACATTTATGTTTGTTGTGCTTCAAGGAATTATGCCCCTTGAAATACAAAATATTGGTAAAAGTTTTTGGGTTTTTTTTTTAGAATCATCAGTATAAAATTTTGTTTTCAAACTGCAGAAAGATCTTAACTTTGAAGAACTACACATGCAGTTTGATTTCTGTGGTTCTGCCAGATATGCTAAGCTGATGGATTGCAAAATAGTAAGCTTTCTGAGCAAAAATATTGAGATTTTGATTTTTATATGGCTCAAAGAGCAAAATTTATTGTCTTTAATTGTGAAATTCTGTTATATTTCCCAGTTGAAAATTTTTAGTTAATGAAGAAATTTTATTGCAATTTTCATCGTCTAGTGAAGTTAAGTAAAAGAAAGGTTAGGCCTGAAAATGTTTCTCAGGCCCTCCTGTATGGTCCTTCTGGCTGCCACATGCTACCTTTTTATAACCAATGCAAGCTTAAAAAAATAAAAATTTTATGTCCCAGGCACCCCAATAGATAAGGGCATGCAATAAAGTGGATAACACCAGATTTAGCTGAAAGAGCTATACAATACTTTTATTAAATTAAATTCCAATAACTGAGGTATTAAAAAACATTTATAAAAACAAATTGATACATTTAAACAAAAGTATATATATAGCCAATATGACAAGGTTGAAAATGGTTTATGTCTGATATTTTACCCAAGTTAATAAAATTGATAAATTTGTCCCTTGAGTGCAACAAGGCTTTGCAATGCTTTAACATTGTTAAGCCTTGCAATCAAGGGACGAAATACACCACCACCCATGCTATTCTGTAGATTATGAAGGTTTCTCAGTGATTAACCTACATGCCAATTAGTTGAGTGCACAATCGACCAATCGTGAGTGCCTATGTCAGAAGTCACAACCAAAAGGAGTAGTATGTTCAAGAACACATAGAATAGGGTTAATTTTACAGTACAGACAGGTTGATATCTTTGTTGACCTCAAGAGCGAGTCACTGAGTGTATAAAAATAAAAATATGACGTCAGTGGAAACATGTAAACAGCTCAAGAGTCTTTGATCATTGCAAAAATAGGTGACTATTGCTCATACTATTTTAAATTAGACCTCCATTTAAATTTAGTTTCAAGAAGAAATTGAATAAAATATATCAAAGGGCATTTAAATAACATATATTTATTTATTTGATTTAATTACTGATTTATGTTCGAACTTGAATTTGCAATTCAAAACAAACGTGGATATGCAGGTCAGAACAAAGGTAGGTCCTGTTTTGCACCCAGTAATTGAGATTGCTTTCGTTGTGGGGTTGAAATCAATGATTGAAAATACATTCATAATGGCTGTGTTTTCAAATAGCTTCTAACACTGCAATTCACTCAATTTCGTAGATTCGTTTTCACGCGGCTAGTGCCGGAAAATTCCGAATGGAAAAATATAATGTTTTACAAATGATAACCAATCCCAGAAGTCCATGCACAAAATGGCAATACACTATTTTTAGATTGTTTACATAAATAAGTAACATGCACAACAGATTGAAGTTATACTCCAACTGTGAAAACAATCGGCTGATGAGTGTATTTTATGTTTATTTGTTATTGTCTGCTTTGTGTTGACAGTGATTAACCAAGAATTATGTAACTAGATTGTTTACAAATGAACTGACAATGATTTCAGACAATGAAACGGCAATTCATAGTACTGGTTGGGTGCTGTCAGTGTAACTTGTACTGGGAGTGGGATATTATAAATGTTGAATAATCGACAAATCATTTCAACACTACTGCCAATCACTGCGGCAACTTCTTAAGCTTGTTACTGCTTATATTAATCGAACGTAAATATGAACAGTTTTGATCCTGTGGTCAACCGATGGCTTAAAATCGGCCGATGTCAGATGCGATTGCCGAACATCGGTTAATCACTACCTAAAACATAAAACAAACAAAGAATATGAATTTTTGATGGCAAAGAAATAATTACAAAAATAAAAAAACCTCCCCCGCATGAGAAACAGAAGATCTACTTTGTGGGGCTTTAATAGTGATATTTTGTTAAATTTCCCAATTTTTGGGCTCATTTAACTGGTAGAGTGCTAAATTATTTTTGGTCATCCAAATTTGTTCACGTCTCTTTGCCTTGTTACAATTTATGGGAGAGTGCCTAGTGGCACTCTCCCATAAATTGTAACATGGCAAATCCTCACAGACTAAATAATTTCAATTCAAAAATTATATGATGCTCATCCATAGAATATGAAGCCATTAAGTTGCAACACCTGCACTTCAGAATAAAGCCCAAATATGGGCTTCCAGCACTCTACCAGTTAACAAAAATCAGAATAATATACAGTCTTCCTCTAAATGGTGAGGTGAAACTTAAAGTTCTGGCTCCCATCTTTTATAGTACCGTAAACCGGGGTGTATAGGGACACTTTTGAACATTTATATATTTTTAAACTATGTTAGGATACAAAATTTGAGGTTTTCCTAATACTGAACTATGACCCCGATGTGATACTTGAGATCCATCAATAGTTTTAGTTTCTGTTGATTATTTAAGTATATATTTTTTTTAATAAACAGCTGTCCCTATTCACCCCTCATTGTGGGGTGAATTGGGACAGTCTGCCATTCAAAGAGCTGTCTCTTTTCTTCCCTTGCTTGGAGATAATAGGGACTTTTTACAAGTTTTTAAAAAACAAATTGAACAATGATAAGGCAAAATGAACTGATATTTTGACAGACTAGATTCACAATAAGTCAACATTGAGCAAGGAGGGGGGCACGAAGGGGTGTTTCAGACAGATTGTCAAAATAGTCATTAACTGTCTCTGGTGAAACCCCACCCCTTGACCGTTTTATGTTCTGGCACATTCTTTGTGCTATTTCATCTTTATTCCTCTTCAGGAATGAACGCACCCAATCCCCACTCGGCATATTGTTTTAAAATTTTTTTTATGTTATGCCACGCCGATCCAGATAGCCTTTCACAATTATTCTGACGTCATACTGATCCATAGGATAGCCCCACTCTGCTGAAGTCTTCAACCTCTTGACTAAGTGATCTTCAGTAGCTTTATCCAGTTCAGTCAGCCCACCCTGTTATCGAGTCTCTGGACATTTTTTATGTCTGTATAGAACAGTTTTGGGGATATTTAAACTTTTTCTCGGCCTTTTGAAATGACATACCCACCTTCACAGCAGCTAATGCAGCATTCAAAGCATCTTTGTCGTGCTTACGATAGATTTTTCCACCCAGCTTTGGTTTATAGTTTCGCGGCATGTCTGTCCCTATTCACCCCTCGAAAACTTTAACAAACACATGAAAAATAGAAAAAACTCATATTAGAACAACGTAATGCAGGAATTCATTGATATCGGAAATTTACCTTTGTGACACCTGGGGTTGAGGTATCAAATGTTGCAGGAGCCCATATCTGCTATACTTAGCTCTGGACATACAAAGTTTTCGCCCCTTCCAAAATTTTTCAGAAATTATGTCCCTTGTTCTTGGCTCTATCACTACACTTGATATGTGTCAAAACTATTATTCTATCTTGATGAGTTGTCTTCAGTCATGGACCCATCCGTAAATAATACATAAAGAATAAAAAATATATATCTAGGCATGTTTACAAAACATGAAACAACTTTTCAGTTTACTGTCCCTATTCACACCGCAGTCCCTATACACCCCGGTTTACGGTAGAGGAATTCTGCCAATTGAGTAAGAAAACAAAATGGTCAGATTTGTGTTTTTCTTTCCTCAAATAAAATCAGTTTCAAACAACCTCTTATTTTCAAGCTTGTAAAATATCTTAGCTTTGAGTAAATACAGGTCCAAGTTCGATGTGTGTGCTTGTTCTTTTTATAGCCTAGGAGTGTAGTTTTCTTTAGTTTCTGTTTAATCTAAACAAATGATTGTTTTCCTGCCTTTGGAAATTCTTATCTGGATTAAGACACAAGATGAGTTTTCCTTGCAGATTTGTTCTTTTATTAGGACCCTGCCGACTTTCATGGAAGCCCTATAGTAATCACTCTGTCCATCTGTCTGTCCACCATCCATCTGTTCATCTGCTTGCAAGCCTGGAAATAATTTTAAATTGTGTGTCTGTCAAAATGACAGGCTGTCTCACCTCTCTGTCTGTCATTTTGTAACACTGTCTGTCAAATGATTTAAAAGGTCAACGGATACCAATTAATTGAAAGCCAATGTAAAATGTGATGTATCTTATTCTGCAAAGCATAATTGGCAATTATACCTTACTGAATGGGATACATAATATTTTAGATCGGTTTTGCAAATTATATACCGACACAGTATTGTCTACTCATTACTCAGGCTACTCTACTAAACTGTGGTTCAACTTTGACCATGTACATAAGTGACATAACATGAGATCACAAGGAAATAATGTAATCTCATGTAAGATCACACAATACACAGCCCAAAGACTCACTGTCGATTTTGGCAATTTGGACCTGCCGACCCGATTGTTGGGAAATAGAGATCATCAAGTTTAATGAGTGTATCAGTACAGTACACTGTACATCATTATTTTGTATTTACTTGGAAAACTCCTTAAATGATGTGAATTATACATGCATATGTGATAATGTGGTGAAAGTGGTCAGAATTTAGAAAAATAAAAAGCAGAAGGTTTATATTTTATTGAGTTTATTTATTCAAATCCCACAAAAGATTATCCATTAAACTAAAGACTGATTACTAGTGATTAGATGTGTCATCATGTGTGTGTGTCAGTGTGACTGTGTGTGGGTGGGGGAGGGGCTCTGACCATCTGAAAGTCAACGTGGAACTATAACATTATAATTTACGATCATAGGGTGGGCAGCCCTGGGAATTAGGAAAATTGTCTACGGCAGATAAATGCCGTCGTCAAATCAAACTCAACAGCAATTTTAACATTTTTAAGATTGTCTACGGCAATTTTTTCCACACGTGGTTGGAAACGTAAAATAAGGAAGTGAAGGTTTTTTTCTCATTGAAAATAACGAAGCCAGTTACTGTTAGTAATAGCAGGGCCATATCCAGGAATAATTTGGGGACACCGGTGAGAATCCGGCAGGTCGATCGTGGGGGTAGGGGGGGGTCCAAATACGATGCGAAGCATCGTCCGAGCCGCGAAGCGGCGAGGGGGGAGAGCACGACTCGAGAGGGGGTGTCCCCCCCTCGTTGGTGGGGGTCTGGAAAAATTTTTATTTCTGGAGGCTCTCAGGTGGTCTCTGACGGCACACCGAGCTCCAAAATTGTGGAACATTTCAACAGAGAAATCAGTATTTTTGTTGGTAAAATTTGAGAAATTAAAAAAATGGAGCTACTAACCTCACATCTAGTGTTAACATGACACAATTCCCTGTCAAATATGGGGGCCCTGGGCATCCGCCCAGTCTGCCCATTCGTAACTACGAAGCAAACAATATTATAATTCACTTGACAATGTGGTGCATCGTGGTTTGAGAGTGTCCTCTGAACCGTCGGTGCTTGATGACCAATCATCATTCAGTTTTAATGTTGCACATCAAGGGAGCTTATTAACAGAGCCATTCTGATTCAACTTGCGTTTCGCTTTTAAGTTTGCGTTGCGCAATCGTTATTGAAAGAAATTCGAATCCTGACAAATTGTCAATGAATAAATTCCAACAAATCGTCATGTGAGATCCAGAGGGTCATCCTATGTCCCCAATGGGACAAAGGACGTTCTGGTTCTCAAACGACGAAATGGCACACGTCTGATCAGTTACTGAGTAAATGATCAGAGGTGTGCCATTTCGTCGTGTGATAACCAGAACGTCCTATGTCAACTGATCAGTGGCGGCGCCAGGATTTCGAAATAAGGGGGGCGTGTAAATATTAGAGGGGGGGGGGGGTTGACTAACGAAATGGAGTCGCATATGACATATGACGTTGAATTACGCATACTGTTGAATAGTGGAACTCCGAAACGCGAACGTCGTAAGGCTCGTAGGCGCGAAACCAAATTATTTTTGCCTGGTCAAAATTTGGTCGGACATGTCCGATGTCCGACTGCTATTTCAGGCCCTGCCGTATTTGCCATGTTTTCTGAATGTGGGCGCCCAAACCGGTATACCGGCACCAAATACGTTCTGGATATGGCCCTGTTATATATGCTAAGTCTATGTAACAGTTAAATAAAGAACACATTTTAATTTTAATATTTGTTTTTTATCTCTTTAAAGTAATGTTTAGTTACTTGATTACTAGACAGTTATCTACTGATTAATGATTACATATAATTGACCTACTGAACCATATCACTGACTTGAGTTGAAAATGAATAGTAAGGTTACAAACAGACAAAAAAAAATCGATGGCCTTTTAATCCTTTACCTTAGCTAACGGTGTAAATCGGCCAGCGTTATACAAGGAAATCGCCATTTAATTTTTAAAACATTTTCATTTTTTGCTTCCAAAACATAGGTTGTCACCCCTCATTGGGACGAGAGCGTCCCGCTCGTTCCAATGAGGGGTCACAACCTATGTTTTGGAAGCAAAAAATGAAAACATTTAGGGGTACATTTTTTAAGAGTGTCGTATGCCACTAGCGTTTAGGTAAAGGGTTACCTCGTGATCACTCGTCACGTTAATGGTAGCAAATTAAAGAAATATAAAATTAATAAAATTCAGGAACAAGTTAAACTCAAGTCTGTCAGTGATGAACCTAGCAATCACTGTCTGTTTCGCTGGATGAATCGGAAGAAGACATGTCCTCCATATCTATATCTTCTATAAGCTTAGCACAAGCGCCATCTTGCCCGGCATCTGTGTGATCATCACCATTGTCTGATTTGGATTCTTCACCAGGAACGAGATTGGCCAGAATGGACGTGACTGAAGCAAGAGTTTTGCACTTTTTGGGTTTTCTAGTTGAAGGATAGGTATGACCCCCATGATGCCTAGCTCTCTTTCTGGCTGTGCCATCAGGATATGCTGTCAGAAATAATTCAATTGCATGCTCATAACGCTGTTCATCAAAGTTATGATCATTTCTGACACGGAGTAAATCCTCAAGAGTTGAGTTACTCAATGAGTGGCGCTCCTTGGTAAATACCCTCCATAGGAAAGAGAATACTCTCTCTGCCTCTGCGTTTGAAAGGGGGAGAACAATGGCGATCTCGGCAATATGAAGTATGTTGGATACTCCTAGGGATTCCTTCATTCTGAACAGTAACGGCCAACACTTTTCTGAGCTCCACTGGTTTAAGAATTTGACAACATGTGTGTGAAGTATAGCCAACTCGTTCTTGAAACTTTCAAGATTACAAGCATTAGCCAATAGAACAGCATGGAACTTGTCAGATATTACTTTCACGGACTGAAACAACATGTCCACTTCAATAAATTGATAGGCCTTTGTGTCCAAGAATATGGCTGCTGACCGGAAGACTGAATCTTCTAGTATGTTTGAAAACCGACAGTTTATTGAGCTTTCTAGGCTGTCCAAAATGGTTATGAATTCAGATTTAACTTTATATAAGGCCTCGTCCAAAGTTCCATTCATCAGGTAGCCCATGTAAATTGTTTTGTTCTCATTGTTTGTCGTATGCTCTGTTCTGCGTGTCTGGCGTTCGGGAATTATGTCTGCATTTTCCGCGGGCATTAGGTTTTCCAAAAGTTTGCAGGTTTGGGGGAAAATCTCCTTTTCCTTAAAAGCTGCTTCCCCTCTAATTTCTAAGAGCTGTCTAACTTTGTGGATGTTTGAAACAGTAGTTGAACATTTCGTGATAAATGCAGGTGACAAGAGCTCAATGTCCTGTAAAGCTTTGCTCAAGGTCTGAATGATCATAAGGACATCATATTTCACTGCCTGATACACACTGCGTATTGAAGAGGAGACATTTTTCTTCACACCCTGTAGCTGTGGTACAGCAGATTTCATTGTCCTGTTATACGGTGAGGATATCTGTTGGTTTAGAAAGCCTATGTACACTGGCAGGTTTTGGAGATACGATCCCAAAGCTGCCACTTGATGTTCAACCCAACGAGTACCTGTGTCTCGTTTAAACCGTTTGATTGGCATGTCCATAAAAATCGATTGGCGTTTCATTAAACGCCATTTAAGTGTTGCCTTCTTGAAAAGGTAATAGGCATCATTGAGGTCTTTTTGGCAGGATGCTCCTAAACTTGATGCAGAAAAGGCATCTTTGATACACAATTCAAATTTGTGTGCAGGGCAGAGAACAGATACGTGGTGGTCACCAATACTTTGTTTGACGAGGTTATAGCATGCGACATTCACAGGTGCCCCATCCGTGCAAAGACCGATCTCCTTGATTTTTCTGTCAAAATTAAATTCCATTTTCTTAACTGAATTCTCCATCGCAGTTTTCAATCCATTTGCATCTGTATCGTGTGGTTCTTCTAAACTCATTACAGTAAATTTTGGCCTCCCCTCCTCACACGTTTTTATCAGAAAAAGTTCTTTCTCATCCATAGTTTTGGCACTACTTGACCCATCCGAGTGGACACTGTAATAGTGAACAATATTGTTGTTCAGTGGCTCGGTTATCATTTTCAGGCGATTACTTAGTGACAAATATTTTATCATTTCTGCACCTGACTTTCTGTCAGTGTATCCACTTCCCAGATCAGTGTGGTAAACATCTCTTTCAAACTTTGTTAAGGATTCGTAAAGGGAAAATGCCTTTCCACTGGTTGCGACAAAGTGTGCCAACTGAAATTTTTTCACAAGCTTTGCATGACTTAATTGTGTAAGTTTACGTACATGAGCAGTTATTGTCGTCTGCTTGGGCGCAGTTGAGGCAGAACATTCTGAACCTGGGTCACCCCTGCTATTCGTGTATTTAGATCTGGCTGAAGCAATTTTATGTTGCTGGGATTTCGACACATGATCACTAAAATTGTTTTTCTTAATGATATTAGTTCCTTTAATAAATTTATCCAACTGCCCCTCTGCACGCCCATGGACGCTGACATTCATTGAGTGATTGGTTTCACTGTAAAAGTCTCTGCATACTTTGCAGTAAATTTGGATTACGTTTTCTCCGTCCGTATCATACCCCAGTATATCCCCGAATCCCCAGCCTTCAACAGTTTTTGTTTTGACCATGATTTGAATGCGGTCAAATGAAACACTGACTTGTATTTAATTATTTTTCAATTTCGACGACCCGCGTCACACAACTTATAATTCTCGGTCACGCTTGCAATTTGTCTGAAAAAATAACTCTTTTGTACCGGAAACAACAAATAGCCTGCACACGATCAGGCGAACCGGAACGAAATGTGTATTCGCTGTTGTTGGTATCTAGTTTTCACGGCTTAATGCACACTCCATGACTCGGCCCAAAACCCACTCATTGATTCCAAATGAAGTCAATTCGGGGCGATCATTTATTCACTTGCGTGTGAAGGCAGCTGCCACACGCCACCGACGTGTGCTACGTAATCCATTATCTCGCACCTTTCGAAGTGGACAGATGTGTTTTTTTATCAAACTGATACTACGGCAAAAAAATTGCCGTCGTCATTGGCGTTTTCATCGGCATTTACGACGGCACTGCCGAATGCCGCGGTAAATTCCCAGGGCTGGGTGGGTGCTGGAAGTACTGCGTTACAAGTCACAACTTGGCTGGTTGCTGGTTGTAACTTGTAAACCAGTACAAGTAGCTCCCTCTCCTTTCTAAATTTCTGTAATTTCCAGTAGCACTTTATCAAGTCTTTAATATAATAATATCCACAGTCCACTGTCTACCCACCAGGCAACCCTGCTAAAGTATTGTCACTATTGTGGCAAAGAGAACATAGAGAAATTGTTGAGGACAACATCATGAACATGGAGAAGTTCAAGGTCAACTGGTCAATCCAGGAATAGCGGACACCAATAAAATGTTCATCATGATCAATATGACGTGACAGACAGGCAGATTCTGTGGACAGAAAATATGTAATGAAAGTGCACAAATGGGTGACTGTAACTGACTGCCCCCCCACCCCCCCCACCCCCCCACCCCCCATAACTCTCCCATGCAGACGATTGCTGCTTGGCAGTACTATCCCCGAGTAGCCCATAAATCTATAATAGGCTATATATGAACTTAGTAACTTTACCATGATTTGACATGATTCAACTTCAATCAGACAAGTCAAAAAGCCTAGCACGACTGTAATCACTTTGAATAATATTTACCCCGATAAAGGTCAGTGTTTTCCCCTGCATGGCTCTGTATCACAGAGCTATTCAGGGGGAAAGCTGGCATGTGTGAGGTGTATCATATTTTGAGTATCTTTCACTCTCAAAGTACAGACAGACTGAGTTAGTGTTGACATTTGCTTTTCCAGTTTTCTTCACAGCAAACCGTAGCATACACTTACAAATTATAATTGATACTCAATAGAGTTTCAGTGAATAACTTAAGTCCACTAGATGCTATTCTGCAGAAGAATGATAGTAAGATGAATTTGATCAGATGACAGATCACAGATAACCTGAGATAAGAGATATCATGTATGCATGAAATGCATGGCAGATGATGTGCACACCTCGGACAGACTGACAAACTGCTTCTGAACACTGACTGTCCTGCACATGAGCGTTGAGTGAATCATTTGAAGAATGAGTTTGATAACTTGATTCAATTTCGAACAACTAACACCTTAACATAATAACATATGAATTAAAACACAAATTCCCAAAATAGAGAATTTAACTACTTGTAAACACAATGGCAACTTGCCATGAATCATGAATGAAAACACAAATTCCCAAAATAGAGAATTCGACTAAACACAATGGCAACAGTTACTTGCCAAACGTACATGTATAATTTCGACCCTCTTGTCAGTTGTCATAGAACAATGGAAAATAACTGAAAATTACTTATATTAATAGTTGCCATGCCCATGCCGTGACAGTGACACTGAACACACTGCTGAAAACATAATACATATACATTACATTCTCAGTGCGTTCAGTGTCACTGAAAATGTAATACATCCATGGATTACATTTTCCTTATTGCTTAGACTAAGGCTTGGCTTACTATAAAACATAAGTCACAATAAGTGTTGTCGCTGTCACATGACTAAGACTCGCACAATCGATCAATAAACTGATGGGCTAGATATTGCAATGGCTGTAAGCCTGTAACAGTGTTATTGTTATCAATGTCACAACATGTGAGATGTGACAGAGATACCATTAACCCTGACACTGTTATAGATCAGTTAACTCTGTTATTCAAAGTGGAATCCTGGTGCCCGACATCAAAACCTGAAAATTCAATAGCATCAGAATGACAGGAATCATCCGATTCACTAGTTTAAAAAAAATCACGAAGCCATTCATCTGAAACCATATCATCTTCATCAGAGCTATTCCCAGAAATGTAAGTTATGTGACTCATGTCGCTACAGTCACTGTCATCACTTTCACTTAAATCACTTTGGCCACTACCCGATTCTATATGACTCTCAGCTTCCAAAATTTCCGATTGAGAGGAAGACTCAGGTTGACTCAGGTTGATTGTAGTATTTCAATTTCTTTGATTTGCGTTTGTATCTCTTTCTTCTTTTCTGGTTCAGTTGCCTGGGATGTCTGCACCAGGACTTCACTAGTAATCACTACAGCAGTAAAGTCAAACTCTTTGAGAGGAGGTCCATCTTCCTTCACCCGAAGTAAATCACAGAGGGTATCCTCATTGAGAGAACCTCTACAGTTGATTTTAGTTTGTTTCAGTTTGGAAAACAGGCTTTCAACTTTGGCATTAGAAGTTGGTAAAGTAAAAATGAGCTCAACTAAAATCCATATGTTTGCCCATCGTTCATCTTTGTAGCATGAATTGTATAAACTCTTCCATGTTTCTTTACATGGTCTTCTATCTGGGTTTAAAAAGTCAATGGTATACTGAAGAATATCATGAAATTCCTCTTGCAATTGCCCGAAACAACACGTGAGTCCAGCATTTTTCAACTGACATTTGAACTGCTGATAAATGTTGGATAATACAGTATCTGCAAATTCTAAGTTCCTGACCGAATCAGCCTCAGGAGAATCCGATGTTTCATTATTCTTTAGCTCAGGGTTACTAACACTTGTGTTTGCAGTCCATGTCTGAGTATTTATAATTTTGGAAGCGTCCTCCATAATTTTAATGTTTTCTCCAAACCGGGCATCAATACAGTCTCTCACCAAATCAATGTATTTCGACTTTTCTGATGATAGCTTGTCTAAATCAGCCTCTAATTCAGATTTTGAAAAAGTAACTCCCTGGTATGACACATCCGAGTCTGATTGATGTGAATCATCTTCATTAGTATTGAGGTTCATATCAGTCATCTGATTCAAGACGAACTTTATTGTTGTCAGCTGTTTCAGCTCTTTTGTACACAAACCCTCTAATTTGCTTTTGGCAATCTTCACGTCAGTTACAGCGGCTGCAATATCAAGCCCATCAGTTTGGAATGCTTTTGACAAAATTGATACTGGAGTAAGCAAGTCACAAAAAAATGAAATGCAAAGAAGGTGCTTGCATCGTTTCCATTTTTTTACATTACCGGATATTTCCGAATCATTCAAGTTTTCGAGATGTTTTAAATACACTCCATATTTATCGATGACCAATCTCATAGCAGTCAGTTTGAATGTTATCCAACGTGTCCCCGATGCTCTCTTGGGTTTCGCGCCACCCTCCACAAATTGAATGTCCGTTTTCATGGTGTCTATAAGATCCCTGAGACCATGGAGTCGCTTGGGTGATCTGTTGTATACACGATACAGAACTTTAAGCATTTTGTCAATCTTATCGAAAAAGGTTCCATTCAGAGAGTCCTTCAAAGAAAGTTCCAATTTGTGCACCAAACACCATTGGAAATACAACTCTGGAACTTCTTTTTGAAGCAAAGCTTTAACACCACTTTTTTTCCCAGAATTTACTGCAGCGCCATCAGCACAAAAAGCAATTAATTTTTCATACAAAGTATTTTTATCAATTCCAATATTTTGGAAGCTATCCTCTATAGCCTGCTTAATACTGACTGCATTTGGCGTTTTAACGTCTTTCAAATAAACCATTTTGACTTTTACACCCACGGCCTCTTGACTACTCTCTGGGTCAAAGTAGCTCACAAGGATACCATCCTTTTCTTTGATGCTGACGTCTGTGGTCCCATCAACAAATACAGACCAGAATCTGGCTTTCATAAGACAGGTTTTCAATTTTAATGCAAGGTGTTCACTAATATGTCCTATGAATTCAGCACACATCTTCCTATTGGTGTATTGGGTACCATCATCGACACCATGATGCTTCTCAAGGTCCAAAATATCTTCATACTTTCAGAATGGGATATCGTTAACAGCCACGAAGTAAGCAACCTGGAATTTTTTTTCCAATTGTTCAACTTGTGCTTTAGAAAGCGCAGAAAATCCATGAGGTATTGTGGATTGATTAACTGGAACTTTATCAGGTTCTGGAATTTCCCCAACAGAAATACAATATCGTCTTTTAGCAAAGTTATGCATTCGACTCTCAGCATGGTCAATAGCGTTAGAAAGTCTGAAATTTTTCGACCCCTCGACCCACGCTGGTGAAAAAAAATGATGAAGCCGGAGTTCTTTGACATGGCTCTTGCAGTAAGCACATGTTAATAGAGTGACATTCCCATTCACATCAGTTTGAAATTTCAACCAGTCTTGTGCATTATATTGGGCAAGTTTATGTGTGATCCAACCTTTGACAGTGTTTGCTTTGATAGTTCGTGCTTTTGCAGCCGACATTTTTGTTTACACAAAAGGTCCGACAGACGGCAGCACCTGAGCACGCGCTTGCTACGCATCTGAGAGGCCAGAGGAAAAACACCCACAGTCGACTCGTACATGAAAGTTGAGACATGCAACCCTGGCAATTCGCATCTGTGTTTAATTGCTTTCTAGACTATTAAAGCAAACACTGTCATAACCCCCCCTCCCCCAGCCCCTATCATATAATTTGGGTGGGGTGTGGGGGGGGGGGGGCTATGAATTAAACGGTATCTGGACGTTTCGTACTCAGGTCGTTTCGTACCAGTTCGTTTTGTATCCTTGGTGGACGTTTCGTGTCCCAAACTCTGTTTGTTTCAGAAGCTTGGGTACGGAACGCCCTGGGTACAAAACCTCCGGATACCGTTTAATTCATAGCCCCCCTCCCCCCCCCTCCCCCCCCCCCCCCTAGCCCAAATTATATGATTGGGATCTAATTTTGAAATAGGCCCATATCTAAACCGCAAAACCTTTTACAGTACGTAACAGCGAAATGAATGTTTTAGGCCCGTGTCTGAAAAGAGGGGACTGTTTTTCATTCATCAGCACCCAAAAGTTATAGGCCTAGCAGTGCCTATTTCTGATAGAAGCCCACAATGTTGTGCGTGACACTTTTCAGAGTATTTGAATGTGCCACAAATGAATCTTTCACGTCCCTGATAGGACCCTTGTGGGAAGGGGGCATCAGTGCACCCCCCCCCCCCCCCACCAGCAAGACGTTTCTCACCCACAATGAGAATTTTGTCCTCGCTGTGGATGTTTCATACAGAACTCTTTAGACCTTTCGTACCAGAAAAAATATGGTTTATTTGAAAGACGTTAAAACGTCCAGTGATGTGGATGCGAAACGTCCAAAAAGCGCGAAGGGATTTTTTATGAGCTGATCAGCTGAGCTCTTGTGTAATTGGTGACAAACTAAATTCATCCTTTAATGAGGGGGTGGGGGTGAACAAGCCCTGCTTTGCTGGTTGAATAGGACCTGGACCCAGTAATGAATGCTTGGGATAAAAGCCCTCTGAAAGGGGCAACATGGTTATAAATGATTGGCTCCACTTGAGTTAATATCTGTGTTGTGGTCTTGCTTAGCCGTTGTTTTGCAAAAAATATATGACCTTAAACACCAATAAATAAATAAATGAGGGGGGGGGGGGGGGGGTTTCAAATAATTGGCGTAAAAACGGACTGTAACTTTCTATGAAGAGCTTCCCCATGGGCATACCAGGATGAAAGCAGTACTTGTTCACTCTGGTGGACAAGCCCTGTTTTGCTGGCTGAATATAGGACCCAGTAACCAATGCTTGGGGTGGAAGACTTCCGAAAGGGACAACATCTGTGTAAATGGTTCGCTAAACTTGAGTTTATATTTGTGTTGCGGACTTGGTTAGCTATTGCTGTGTGGAAATATATGACCAGACCTTAAACACCAATAAATAAATAAATGGATAATTCTGTAATGAGCTCGTCCAATGCATACCACTTCTCGTAGTACATAAATAAGCGATTGTTTGGCCTCTACTATGGGGATGGATGTTCAGCATGCCCCCAACTCGTCGCCCCCCCCCCCTCCGAATTTATAAAATCGTGCTGCGTTCTCTTTTGTGAGCTAATGTAAATTATGTAATACTTTTAAGAAAACGTAGGCCTATACATATTCCACAGATGATAGCTTTTATTTTTAGGTTCATTTTTTCAAGTATGTGTGCGGGGGGGGTTACGTATTTTTTTGTCGGCCCCATAAATTATAAAGCGAGACTTGCAGTTGGGGGGGGGGGGGGGGGTTGTGGGGGGGGCATGCGTATGATTTGTCGACCCCATAGATTATAAAACGCGACTTGCAATTCTAATATAAGCTGTTATTTTAGCTATAATATTTATTACATGTAAAATAGTTGTGCTTGGGCGGTTTGTTATTCATGCGACTGACAGCGACTCCGCAGCGAGGGCCGGACGTTCGCTCAGATTTTTAGAAACTAAATTTCTTAATTTAAAATGATAATATGGGGCCGCTCTTTTTGTATAAAAGCTATTATCTCATTGATGATAATCATTCATTTATAAAAGCTTGCTCTTTGGGCTTTGTCATTCGAACATCGGTTTAGGTGTGTGTGTGTGGGGGGGGGGGGGGGGGGGGGGGGGAGGTCCACCCATTGCTTATTGAAGTTTTGAAACAGGTCTCTCAATTTGTTGCAAACCACTGTTGGGAGAAGTGTTTTGGGAGAAGTGTTTTTGTTATGCGTTTGCCCGTGCAATTGAAAAAAAAAACGAGGGCTGGGCTAAATTTCATGAGACGGAAGGGCACCTGAGATTTTATTCCCAGCTTTTCATACGTGTCACTGTGAATTGATGTGAAAATTACTGTGAACGCGGAGCAACTTTTTATCAAAGACTCACGCTGCACAAGTCAGACCTGGTTGTAATTTGGATTTTGGAACAGAATTTTTTTTAAATTTCAGAACTGTCATTATACCCCCGCTTCGAAGAAGTGGGGGCTATATAGGAATCGCCCTGTACGTCCGTCCGTCCGTCCGTACGTCTTTCCGGACATGAAATTCTTGTGTGCGCAACTCCTCCTACATTTATCATTCAATTTGGACAAAACTTTTCAGACATCATCACTACTAAGTGAACATGCGCATATTCCAAGATTTTTGATCTGCGACAATTTTAACCAGGTTATCTCCCTTTGACTTAGATTTATTGTGTCTTTCCATCCGAACAAATTCTTGTGTGCGCAACTCCTCCTACATTAATGAACCGATTTTGATGAAACCTTTCAAACATCATCTCTACTAAGTGAACATGTGCATATTCCAAACTTTTTAATCTGCGACAATTTTAACCAGGTTATCTCTCTTGAACTTTGATTTAATATGGGTTTCTACATGAAATTCTTGTGTGCGCAACTCCTCCTACATTTATCAATCAATTTGGACAAAACTTTTCAGACATACCCCCGCTTCGAAGAAGTGGGGTCTATATAGGAATCGCCCTGTACGTCCGTCCGTCCGTACGTCCGTCTGTACGTACGTCTTTCCGGACATGAAATTCTTGTGTGCGCAACTCCTCCTACATTTATCATTCAATTTGGACAAAACTTTTCAGACATCATCACTACTAAGTGAACATGCGCATATTCCAAGATTTTTGATCTGCGACAATTTTAACCAGGTTATCTCCCTTTGACTTAGATTTATTGTGTCTTTCCATCCGAACAAATTCTTGTGTGCGCAACTCCTCCTACATTAATGAACCGATTTTGATGAAACCTTTCAAACATCATCTCTACTAAGTGAACATGTGCATATTCCAAACTTTTTAATCTGCGACAATTTTAACCAGGTTATCTCTCTTGAACTTTGATTTAATATGGGTTTCTACATGAAATTCTTGTGTGCGCAACTCCTCCTACATTTATCAATCAATTTGGACAAAACTTTTCAGACATCATCACTACTAAGTGAACATGCGCATATTCCAAGATTTTTGATCTGCGACAATTTTAACCAGGTTATCTCCCTTTGACTTAGATTTATTATGTCTTTCCGTTCGAACAAATTCTTGTGTGCGCAACTCCTCCTACATTAATGAACCGATTTTGATGAAACCTTTCAAACTTCATCTCTACTAAGTGAACATGTGCATATTCCAAACTTTTTGATCTGCGACAATTTTAACCAGGTTATCTCTCTTGAACTTTGATTTAATATGGGTTTCTGCATGAAATTCTTGTGTGCGCAACTCCTCCTACATTTATCAATCAATTTGGACGAAAGTTTACAGACATCATCACTACTAAGTGAACATGTGCATATTCCAAAATTTTTGAGCTGTGGCAATTTTAACTAGGTTATCTCCCTTTAACTTAGATTTATTATGGGTTTCTACATGAAATTCTTGTGCGTGCAACTCCTCCTACATTTATCAATCAATTTTGACGAAACCTTTCAAACATTATCACAACTAAGTGAACATATGCATATTCCCAAATTTTTGATCTGCGACAATTTTAACCAGGTTATCTCCCTTTAACTTGGATTTATTATGGGTTTTCAAATGGGATTCTTGTGTGTGCAACTCCTCCTACATTAATGAACCGATTTTGAATACATGTTGCACTTTGTAAATGTGTTTTTCCAAATGTAAACCATATATGTGTGGGCTCTTTAAGTATTCAGTGCTGTTCTGTGGAAGGCCACATGCAAATACAAATTTCAACAACAAAAAATGATCTTTATGTATACATTTCCTTATGGCCTTCGCCTACATGATCAGAAGTGCATTCCTCTAAAAACCCAAAGCGGGGGTATTAATCACCTTCAGTGATAGTTCTAGTTTAGAATTATGGGACTGGGGTAATTAAGGGATTAAAGGATTAGGCCGGTGATTCACAAGTAACATTATCTATATAATTATCCACGTAATTGACAAAATCTCAGAAAAGGGACGACCCGCCCCCAGATTTGACGCAATTTTGGGACGATCCGTCCCCAAAACAGCCATTGAGGCGGGTTGTCTCGGGGGCGGGTTAGCCCGTTCCCCTCACCCTCTGTGGTAGCGATATGTCACGTGGGGAATCCACAGTGTGGACACAGAATAAAGATATATATCATCTGTGGTGTGGATTTGTGGTTTTGATTTTGAAAGAACAACACGACCACATGGACTTAACATTTTTATTTATTAAAGTATAATTCAACCATACGTACGTATTCTTTTCATGGTTTCTTCATTCTGGACCTGATGACGTTTCAGCAATGAAAGTGTTACCTACCTGGCTTTGTGTCGGCTATAATGTGAACCGTTGTCATGCTGGGCAGTGACAACGCAAAAAATCCAGTGTCCTAACTTCGTTGCAACTCGGCTAAAATCTTGTACAATTCCCCCTTTTTAAAGTATACTGTGTATTCCGAATAAACTGTTTAACACGATCAAGTGTACTCAACTTAAAACTGAAGATTTTGACAAATTCTGGGCCGAATTTTTCTGTTGGACTAAATATCCGACTGACACTGTTTGTCGGCGGTCATAGGCATATTTTCGTCGGACAAATGACCGTGTCCGGACGCTTATTTCCAGGCCTGGTCTGCTTGTCTGCCATCCATCTGTTCACCTGGGGGCGCGGTGGCTCCGTTGGTAGAGGTGCAGGCTGCAAGCCGAGAGGTCCTCAGTTCGAATCCCACCTGCGGCAACCGCATTGTGTCCTTGGGCAAGACACTTCACCCTGATTGCCTACATGGGGGCACGATGACGCTGTGTACTGAGGCGTACTGCACGTCGATGGTGCGCATGTCTTCAACCAATCTAACCCTGCCTGTGCTGCGGTGCAGAGTTCAGAGTTACGATGTTGGAAAGCTGACAGCTGCTCGTCGTTGCTTGGTGGTTCTCTCTGGGTACTCCGGCTTCCTCCACCCGTAAAACTGTCACGGTCACGATTAGCCATTGTGCATAAGTATGTGACCTTAAACACCAATAAATAAATAAATAAATAAATAAATAAATAAATAAATAAATAAATAAATATATCTGTTCACCTGTCCGTCAGCATATTCCTCTGTCGTACGATAACTCAGGTTTCCTTTGACCAATTGTCTTAATATTTATATACACTATTGAAATTGATCAAGCAAAGCTCCCTTTTGTTTTTTGCCGGTTTTCTGTTTTTTCTTACAGAGTTATGGGACTTGAATCTTTAAAAAATGGCAATTTTTTACATGGCATATGATAACTCAATAATGCTTTCACCAAATCTCTTGCAATTTTGCAGCAATGTTGCAATCGGTAAAGGCAACACCCCTTTCAATTTTTACGATTTTCAGGTTTGTCATTCTGGAGTTATGGGTCTTTAAAAGAACATTTTTCACATGTCATATCATTACTCAAGTTTGTTTGACCGATTCTCATAATTTATATGCACACTATTGAGATTGATCAAATGAAGCTCCCTTTCATTTTTTAACAATTTTTAGATTTGTCGTTCCAGAATTATGGGACTTGAATCGTCAAAAATAGCAATTAGGTCATCAATGTTGAAGGAGTAGTGTGGACTTTGAAAAATTTCTGACCACTTTTGCTTTACATAATTGCAGGCAACCACTGGTATCCTAAGGCTTTCAAACTTCATGTGTGTGTGTGTGTTAATTGCTTCAATATAAGCTCACATTATTAACCCATGATCAGTCAGTTTTTACAGATTGTGGAGATTTTAATACACTGTTCAACTTTTTTTCTAAGTTTAGACTTAGGAAAAATTATGACCTGTTTTGCTCTACATGAATCACTGGTTAACAAAGTTTTGGTGATTGTGAACCCGATGTGTTCCCTTTATAATAAGCCTGAAGATATTGTATGGGATACTGTGGGTGAGCTGATGGGTATGGACCCTCCTCCCCTCCCCCTCCTTGTTTTTTGTATGTAGCTTCCTGATGGGTACCTCCACACCATGTTTTAATTTCAGTCCGATACTTTCGTTTATCAAAGAGTGATTTCCCTTGAACTTGGAAATTTCACATATTAGCTGCGGAAAAGATCCTCATCCATCATACGGACTGCTGTTGTGTGAAATTTGACTGGAAACATGACATTTCATTGTAAATATCTCTGTTATATAATAATGTAATAATGATATAAATACCCTTGACCCTGGAACCAAAAACAGGTATTTGGTACATCGTTTCACTGGCCTCTCAAGACATGTGGTCTCTGAAGGAAGGTTTTACTGTACTGTATACTGTTCGAATTGCATACCAATTCAAATGTAGGGCCCACAGTGATGGCCCCCATCATTTTGCATCTAGTTTTTATCATTCCCCCTTGAAGTGAAAAAAGTACTTAATTTTTATGTTTCCTTCACTTTAAATGCAAGTGTTCAACTGATTATATGTGTCCTAGTTTCTGAAATTATTAATAATGAAACAGTTCTTTTTTATCTGACAAGAACATTTTCCCCCCAATACAAGTAAAAACATCCATACAAAATACAAATCTCTATTGAAGTTAGCAATTGCATGTGCGATTGTTCTATTCATAAAGAGAATGTTTTTTACCTGCACTCATTGAAAACTGATTACTCATGTCAAGGCCACCATTTTTGATAACAGTAAGTAATTACATGATAAATAAATCACCAACTCAACAAAATAAATTAGACTAGATTGTTTTTTGCCACGATGAGATTTTTAGCTCAACTTTGACGAAGTCAAATTTGAGCTATTGTCATGGCCCGTCGTCCGTCCGTCTGTCTGTCCGTCTGGCCGTCTGGCCGTCTGTCCGCCTGTCCGTATGTCAACAATTGGCTATGGCTCGGGCTAGAGGTCGTATTTATGAACCGATCTTTACGAAACTTCTTGTGTACCTTTGTTATGACCCTGGGACGGGAACAAGTGTTTTTAGGTGTGGTCCGAAATTCAAGATGGCTGCCAGTGGCCATTTTGTACCGATGATGCAAAAATCAGTTTTTTGTACAGAACTTCTGTATGAAAGTTCTGATTTGAATAAAGTTTTGTATAAATGTTTAGTACCATGGGATACATCACATATAATACGGGTTTTTTTCTCGTGCGTAAATTATGCAAATTAGACTGACTTTGATTTATTTAGTGTTACTTTCAGAGCTGTAAGTGCCAAGCTGCTATGGCTCGGGCTAGAGGCTGTATTTATGAACCGATCTTTACGAAACTTCTTGGGTACCTTTGTTATGACCGTGGGACGAGAACGAGTGTTTTTGGGTGCGGTCCGGTTCAAGATGGCTGCCAGCTGCCATTTTGTACCGACGATGCAGAAATCTGTTTTTTGTACAGAACTTCCATATGAAAGCTCTGATTTGAATAATTTTTTGTATGAATGTTTAGTACCATGGGATACATCACATATAATACGGGTTTTTTTCTCGTACGTAAATTGTGCAAATTAGACTAATTTTGATGTTTTTTTTGGTTACTTTCAGCACTGTAAGTGCAAATGCCAATACGGCTCGGGCTACAGGCCGTATTTATGAACCGATCTTTACGAAACTTCTTGGGTACCTTTGGTATCACCGTGGGATGAGAACGAGTGTTTTTGGGTCCGGTCCGAAATTCAAGATGGCCGATAGCAGCCATTTTGTACAAAATTAGGTGCAATCAGATTTTTGCACAGAACTTCCATATGAAAGCCCTGATTTGAATAATTTTTTGTGTGAATGTTTAGTACCATGGGATGCATCACATATAATACGGGTTTTTTTCTCGTGCAGAAATTATGCAAATTAGATGAACTTTGATTTTTTCAGTACGACTTACACACAGTAAGTACACATGTCAATACAGCTCAGACTAGAGTCTGTATTTATGAACTGATCTTCACAAAATGTCTTGGGTACCTTTGTTATCACCTTGGGACGAGAACGAGTGTTTCTGGGTGCGGTCTAAAATTCAAGATGGCTGCTAGTGGCCATTTTGTACCGAAATTAGGTCTAATCAGTTTTTTGTACACAACTTCTATACAGCTCAGACTAGAGGCCATATTTATGAACCAATCTTTACGAAACTTCTTGGGTACCTTTGTTATCACCGTGGGATGAGAGCGAGTGTTTTTGGGTGTGGTCCGAAATTCAAGATGGCCACCAGCAGCCATTTTGTACCAAAATTAGTGCAATCAGTCTTTTGTATAGAACTTTTGTATGAAAGTTCTGATTTTAATAAATTTTTGTATGAATGTTCAGTAACATGGAATACATCACATATTGTAAGGGGTTTTTTTTCATGCAGAAATTATGCAAATTAGATGAACTTTGATTTATTCAGTGCTACTTACACAATGTAAGCACACATGTCAATACGGCTCAGGGTAGAGGCTGTATTTATGAACCGATCTTCACAAAACTTCTTGGGTACCTTTGTTATCTCCTTGGGATGAGAATGAGTGTTTCTGGGTACGGTCCAAAATTCAAGATGGCTGCCAGTGGCCATTTTGTACCGAAATTAGGTCCAATCAGTTTTTTGTCACAAGTTCTATACAGCTCGTATTTATGAACTGATCTTCACAAAACTTCTTGAGTACTTTTGTTTTCACCTTGGGACAGGAACGAGTGTGTTTTGCGGTGCCTTTGTTATCACTGTGCTATGAGAACAAATATTTTCGGGTTCAGTCAGACCCACTCTGGGACTCAAAGATTTTTTCTAGTTCAGCATCTGACTGTCACCCACCTTTACAATACTTTACCTATACATTTGTTACAGTCAACGGTCAGTATTTATGTACAGACCGTTACAATACTTTATATGTACCTTTGTTATCAGGTCATTACCTAGATGTTTGTCATTGCTGTGTCACATACTATACATGTACATGTCTTTGTCTTGACAAGTTGAGCTACAGTGTCATTGACACTTTCATTTATATAAGTGTTAAACCTGAAATATAAAACAAAGAAATACAAAGCTGAAACACTGCTATAAACTTCTGCGGATATAGAACAAGGCGAATAATGAATGGGGATTACATCATGCACAGCACAAGAATTCAATACTATGACATCATGATCTTCATTCATAAAAAATCAGCTCATAGATGCTGATCGATTGTCTAAATAAATGTGACTGGAGCGTGCTCGCTCAGTGGTAGACTGTTGGACTTCTATGCTAGAGATTCTGAGTTCGATCCCCATCCGGGACAACCCACGTTATGTTATCCCGGTTGCCTACATGGGAGCATGATGATGCCGTGTACTAAGGCATACTGCACATCATCATGTCTTAACTGCTGTAACTCTGCTTGAGCGGAGCTTGAACAGAGTTAGAATGTTGAGGAGCAGACAGTTGCTTGTTGATGCTCGGTGGTTCTCTCCAGATACTCCAGCTTCCTTCACCTGTAAAACTGTCACAATTAGCCATTGTGCATAAGTATGTGGCCTTAAACACAAATAAATTAATGTGAACAGGTCAAGAAAGGGAGGCATATTGTAAGATAAATTGGTTATTATCACCGAGTGAGTTTCCGAGATGGTGTATTCAAGCCAAGACCTCGTCTCTGGGCAAATATTGACAAGTCTGTTATTTATACCACAACCCTAAACAAAGTTTATGATGTATTCTATTTTCAACTTGTCTGTCTGCCTATCTATTGCTCTATGCCACTGGAAACAGTAATTTAAGAATTTAAAAAAGCAATTGAAAAATTACATTTACTTTGATGTTTGCTTTTCTAACTAGGCTTGGAATATTCAAAACTTTAGCTTTGATGTTTCAATGGATATGCTGTCTCTAGTCTATAAATCATTATGGACCCTGAAGACAAGACATGACATAAAATAATAACTTGAATCATCTTTAAATATCATCAAAGGAAAATGCAGAGGCTTTAAAGCCAGAAAGAAATTGGAAACCAAGTACTTTTTTATTTTTCAATACATTCTTTGTAGAAGACTCTTGGAAATGGTGATGAAATCCAAACATAAAAAACTCCAGTTTATAAATCCTTTATCCAAACAGAATTAGAACTGATAAGACATTGTGAGAATGGATTTTCCTTGTTATGAATATTTGTGACAAGTAATAAAAAAGCTTGAGTACTAGTAACTTTTCAACTCCTGGACTACCAGGGTTTCATGAGCTTTAAGGTTCCTAATGTTTTGCATACATTTTTTTTCCAGAAATTATTAAAAACATTGTCTTGTAAAACACCTTCCTTCCAGTGTTTCAGCTGTAATCCCACTTCTCCAATATTGTATGTTTACACAAGCATTGAGTAATAATCAATTTGTTCAGATGTTAATACCCCAAATGAACCAACAGTTAGAACACATTTCCGTTTTCTTTGTAATTTTAAACCTGCCAGAACATAATTGAATACTTTTGAAGTCTAATGTTTAGTTCCAATACCCTAACTTTCATTGGTTATAACCCACATACATGGGTAATAACATAGTCCAGAGCTACTTAGACAGGCTGGGCTGTAATATCTGGATTCGCTAAAGTCACTTGAATTATCTAAATCGCCTGCATCACTATCATTGTCAGCAAATAATTCCCCAACAGCTTCATTGGTTGTAAAATTTTTCATCATGTTTACATTTCAACAACATCATGACACATAACTCTAACTAGAAACTTGACATGCAGTTGACTCGGGTATTTCTGTAAAAACGATGGAAAATACAGGAAAAAATCTTTGGCACCATATTGTTTGTCTCTTACATTTGTTACAAAGTATTGAGTTTATGGGGCACAATAACAACAAACGGAAACTTTGCATATTGATCATTTAATGCATGACTAAGGTTCTGAGTGGAGGGTGCTGCAATATATGCACCCAGCAGTGAAATTCAAATGAAGACATAAATGCTTATTTAGAAAACAAACCAATGTTTACACAGGGGATATAGGGTGCTGCTACATGTGCGCCCTGTAACAAGTGGCAATTGTTTCAGACAAGGGGATGCTGCAACATACACATCCACAACCAGAAATTAAGCATTAATTGGTGCTGCGACTGGCTCACCCTTCATAACAGGATAATGGTCATATGTAAGGATGCTGCTACTTACGCATCTGCCAACTAGAATTACGTTTACTACATTTTGCTGCAACTTATGCGCTGGTGGCAGAGATGTAGGATTGCGGTCTTAGGAGATAAGGCCATCTAGCAAACTGTTGGGTAAAATTAGGGGGCTCCCCATCGATACCAGTCCAGGCACTGGTCCGCTAGCTCAACGCTAATTAACACGCTGACTCCCAACAGGGACACATATCACCAGCATTCAGCACTTTGCTACAAGTGTGACAAAGCGCTGGAGGCCCGTGACATCTGCCTCTGACGGGAACCGAACAGAACTGGATGGGGGAACAAGTGCCTAAACGGAGCTGGTAACAGTGGAGAGCCCCCATACAGGAATGGACGGGTCACCAATGAGGAGAGAACCATCAGGAGTCACAAGTACCGGAAAATGAATGGGCTGGGGTAGGAGAACAGACCGTGACGGGTATGAAGGTGAGAAGGCAAATCATGGTAAAGGAGTCAAGAGGGCTGATTGTGCCTGTTGAAGGGCGGGAAGAGGAGTGTGAATATATGTGGTGTAATAGTCTGAGGACCATCTGCCCAAAGTTTTGATGAGATAGTCCAAGCGGAGATGACAAGCAGAAGTAGCGGCCCCAGAACGAAAGCTGTGACCGGAATATGATTTGTGATCGATACCACATCTCATGAGCATGCATTTGAGTTTGCCAATGAAGTAGGTGCGACACAGAGGCTGATTGGATTCCGTCACAAAAAGTGGATGTGGATGAGATTGGACTGTAGAAGTACGCAACTGCAAGTAGCACTTCAAACAAGTGACTGGGCAAAGAGAAGGTGACATGGCGTGAAAGTAGCGGATCGGAACCCCCAGGCGAAAAGGATCGGTCTTTGAAGCTTTTAGATTGAGCGTGGCCATATTACCGTCTGGCGAAAATTTCAAATCCTGAATGCAAAGATGAATAGAAGGATCGAAAGGGGCGGCATCCAGAATTGTGAATTCCCGGCAACGGAGAAAACCGACAAAGTCGATGAGAAATGTTGTCTGTAAAAGCAGGTTTGTGTAGTCAGAAAATGGCTCATCCTCGAGGCTTTGAATTAAAGTAGACAGAATGTCCATGGTGATTGGAAGACGGTGCCGCACAGGCTGTGCATGCAGGCGTCGAAGAGACTTTAAAATGGGGCCCACCCTCTCCCATGGTTTACCAGAAGGTGCGTTGAGTGGATTTGGGAGGCCTTGTGCGAGGTAGAAGTATCGAATCCCGGATAAATATAACTTAATAGTGGAGGGTGATAGGTGAAGAACCCCGTGACAGAAGGCAATAAATTGCAGCAAAATTTGTTCTGATGGCAGGGGTAAGAATGAGTTCCAAGAAATAGCAGGATAGTGCTGTAAGAAGAATTGATGAAAAGTCTTGAAGCCTGTGCTGTAGCCCTTCCTGGTGTTTGCAGAGATGGAATGGTGCCAGAGAGAGTCTATCAAACAGTTCAGTCTAGAAGAACCTCCGACATTGGCGGGCAGCGATGTGGATGGATATCGGCATCTGGAGCAAGGTGGTGAAAGTCCTGCGAAAAACGAGAAAGAGCATCAGCAAGAGAATTGTGTTCAGAAAAATACATGAAATTATTTTGAAGGGAACAGAGAGTGATGCGATGCATTAATTTCATAATAGCTGGTATTGGGGATCACTCTTTCTGCAAAATTTGCACGACCGACAAATTGTCGCAGTTAAAAACTATACGTTTGTTAGACCAGAATTCACCCCACAGAATAGCTGCCACAACAATTGGGTACAGCTCTTTAAAAGCAATAGACTGAGAGGAGGGAATTTCCGGGAGATTGTCAGGCCAGCGAGCCTGAAACCACTTTCAAGCAAAATACCCCCCGAAGCCAATGGTGGAACTTGCATCTGTGAACAGCGAAAGCTGGTGAGAGGGGCTGAAGTGTGAATCCAAAAAGAAGGAGACGCCATTCCAATGTCTGAGAAAGTACAACCACATTGCCAGATCGCGCCTACAGGGAGCAGACAAGGACACATGGTGCCAGAGCTCCACTACTGAAGATGCAAGTCAGATGAGGTATGAAAGAAAGGGCCGTCCTGGCACTACGACGCGACACGCAAGCTTAAATGGCCAAGAAGGCTGAGAAGTTCCCATTTAGTACAAGTTTTTCGGTGCAAAAAAGACTGTATGATGCTGGCAATACGAAGGCGTTTATCTTCTGGAAGACGGGTCTCCATTTTTTTAGAGTCAATGACGATACCTAGGTACTGTAAGCAATGAGTGGGCCCTTCGGTTTTCCCATGGGAAAGAGGGATGTTAAGGTCGGAGAAGATAGTTAAAAAGTTATCGTGGACCAGGTGGGGTTCGACGTGTGGTGGGGAAATCACCAAAAAATCGTCCAAGAGGTGAAGAATGTTAGAGAGGCCATAAGTGTTAGAGCCAATCCAGCAGACTGCTTGTGAAAGGAGATCGAACAACTTGGGACTAGATCAACAACCGAATGCCAGTCGTGAGTGGAAGTAAAACTGATCCTGCCAACAAATGCTCTAAAGGTGCCAGAGGGATGGGTGGATAGGAATCAATTTAAATGCGGAAGCAACATCAGCCTTGCTAAGCCACGATTTTGGACCAAGGGACTGAATAAGACGCACCGCATGATCTATCGTAACATAAGAGAGGGAGAATTCATCTTTGTCTATTAAGGAATTGATAGAATGATGAGTGGGAGAATGGCGAGGAGCAGAGAGGTCAACGATGAGCCTCTGCTTACCGGAAAATTTGTGTTCGGCTAGCCCAAGAGGACTTATCCTGTAAGTGGCGAAAGGAGGAGAGCAGTACGGCCCTAATAAGAAACCAGCGGAAACTTCCTTATGAATAAGTGAAGTGACAACCTGGGGTTTATCTCGCGTTGACCAAGAAAAAAGTTATAACATTATGCGTAGTTTATAACATTATCGGTTGTTTACTACATTTTTTGTAACATTATGCATTGGTGTAACATTATGCAGCATTGTAACATCAGGTTGTAACAGATCTGTGGTTGAATTAACATATAATGCACATAACGAGCGAGTTCTTGCACAGGCATCACGTACGTAGATGGAATATTGAAAAAGTCTTTCACAACTATTTCCAGCAGGCAAAATCCAGGTGGTTGATCCATTGTGGTATAAGGAGCAAGACGAACGGAAACGGAAGGTAAAAAACGAATTACTTATGTGTTGCGATGTGACTGACTTCAATGGCTGACTAAAAGCGAATGATGTGGTGGACGTGAAGCATTGCGTTAATTGGTTGGTTCCTTGGGTCGTTACCTTGGGACTGTTGTTTATTTGGAGGGGCGACACCTGTTGCATGTGCTGGACATACATGTACGTGTACATATCTATGAAATTCAGGTCGCCTATACTAGAGAATCTACACAGGCATAAGAGTGTTACTATGGTTACGACCAGTGATAGGACAGTTGTGTCTGAATTAATTCAATTACTGTTGTGCCCCATAAACCTTAGGAAACTGTTGTTTCCAATCCAAATAACACTATGTCATAATGTGGTGTATCCATTCTTTGTATGTAATAACTCTGTATTCAGTACAGACGTATAGCACATGGCATCAAAATTTGAGTCCGTTTTCAGTATGGACCTATAGCAGAAAAAAGGCTAACAATAGTGAATGGTGTTATTCCCTTTCCTTGGGTGGCTAAATTAACCCTAACACAAAACACACTGGAAACAACCCTTCCTGAATGACTTAAACAAATTTTTCTTCAAACAAATGTCTAATGACTATCATTGTTTGAAACAAGTATATTTTAGGAAACAAAAAATTAAAAAACACAAAATATGAATGGCTGGTTTTAGTTCATCTGACTGAAAGTCGGAGTAAGCTATAGCGATCAGGCATCCCTGAGCATGATATTCACTGCTTCTCCAAAACCACTGAAGCAATTTCTGTGTCATTTTAGGCGATTGCTGGGAGATCACATTTTAATTTTGTAACACTCAAGGGTGGAGTGCGTGAAGTGCTCCCAAATGAAAAAAAATTGTCTTTTGAATGGAATGGTAGAGTGACTTGATATTTTGTATTGAGCTTCTTTTGGGAATAAACTTTGTTCATATAATGTTCGAAGGCTAATATTTGCTGTTAAAATGGGAGAGGCAAGATTTTTTGCTCTGCCCACAATTTCTATTTTTTGACCCAATGGGCTGAATTTAACCAAATTTGGTATGTAGTATAATTGAGTCATTAGAACTTGATTCATACCAAACATTTTTTCAAATTCTAATATTTGACAAACCGGACAGAATAGAGAACTGGCATTTAGTATGAAGCATGCTTAGAACTAGTAAACTGATTGATAGAAGAAAACATTGTCAGCACAGCAGGGTATAAATAATTGGCTAAACTTGACTTTATACCAGGCATGTCAATCGGTACCTGTACAGCACCGCCGGTTCCCTCATGCTCCAACCGGCATCGGTACTAAAGCTTTTGCCCCATCGGTACCAGGACAAAATTATTTTATGGGGAAATTCCTAACTGAACGAGGGTAAACAGGTTAATAATTCGTCCCTTGAGTATACAGTGTGTTCTGTGTGCCTGCTGGCACATAGAACACGTTGGAAACTCAGGGCACGAATTGTGAATGGCACACTTACACGACATACTTTCAGCTTATTTATAAATGAACATATCAAAACACTCCAAAGGGGTATGTTCTGTCTGCACCACCACCTCGATAAGTCTGATCATTTTAACTTTCCAAACATGGCATCAAACACGATGAAAGCACCGTCATCAGCTACTTCAAGAAATTATTCTGTGGCGACATCAAAGTAATCATAAAGCATGATTTTCATACTTTATGATTACTTTGATGTCGCCGCAGAATAATTGATACAATGCCATGTTTGTCTTTGTGACCTTTGAGACTGAGTTGGTTTAAATACGAATTTGTTCTATCTGACTGTGATGTCATCCAATTGTTGACTTGTCCTGGTACCAGTTTCGATGGGACAGGCTCTGTCCCATCCTGTTACCGGTTATGTTGGTACCGGCAGTACTTTGACATGCCTGCTTTTTACTAGTGTTACTGTCATGATATAGTGATCTAGCCACGGATGCTGAATGTGACCATACACACTTGTAAAACAAAAGAAACATAAGCAATGTGTGGAAGAAAGAGAAATGGTTTCAAAATTATTTTTTTGTTGGATAAATAAAATGCTGACAAATGAAATGAATGACTTCTAAATTCAGTTTCTTGAAGTTCTATTATAAGTTTTATTTGTAAATTAGAGGATCCTTCTGCAAATAACAAGTCCTCACTCAGTTTGTAAAGTTAATACAGAAAGCAAATGAAAGATGATTCATGACCTTCTCTTCTAATCCCCCCCCTCCCCCCATATCCCTTCACCTCCATGTTTCCCTCCCTCCTTTGTATTTGGTAAATCATAAATTTTGGACGTTGCTTTCTGCAAAATATGCCATATCAGCTCTACCCCCTACATAATTTACAAATTGAGCAGTTGAAAAAAAATTCAACAAAACCATATCATATGACCCCTTGTTGGATTGGAATGATGTCGTTCTAGTGGGGGGGGGGGGGTCACATGATAAGACTTTGTTGACATTTTTTGATTGAAAAAACAAACAAATTTTGATACCGTGTGCATTGAGTAAAGGGTTAAATTGTATGTCAGTCAAATTTTTCAAACATGGATGTAAGCTATATGATGGGCTAAACTAACTCGAAACTTGTGATCTCATAATGTGGATAGACTCAGAGTTGAAAATTGCTCAGTTCCTGAAATGATTGCCTTACTCATTAATTTGAACTGATTGATTGAAGGACAAAATACAATGTGATGAAAATGTGCTATTTTTATGAAAAAAATTAGCAAATTCCTTTTTCATTTCAAAGAGGTTTAATTATTATTATTCCACTTTATATCAACAGAGCATATCCATCATGAGAAGGCATTTGGCACATCAAGGGAACTAACTGTTCATGTATTAAAGAAATTTTCCACATTGGACAAACTTCTTGATAGATTGGATCTATTGACCTGGCATTGGCTGCAAGTCAGTAAAAGATGTTACATTGAAACTTTATTGCTGCAGCTGTTGACTGGTTGTGTGCTGGAAACCCATATTTTGGTTTTACTCTGAAGTGCTGGTACTGCAACTCATAGGCTTCAAACTCTTTGGGTGTCCTTCATATTACAGTACGTGGAGAGTGGATTGTAACTAAATCACCTGCAGAGTGGAGTTATCACCCAAACTATAACTGTCAAATTTTGTATATATCGACTAAAATCACAAGCAATGTTTCAGCCAATGGACCTCCGGGTTTAACCCAGAGGTCCATTGGCTCAAACTTTGCTTGTGCTTGTTATGCTTTGCAACAAATCTGCAATTATTGCATGGGTGGAATCTCCACTCTGCGGGTGATTTAGTGATAATACACTCTCCACATACTGTATCTTAGAATCTAAATTATTTTGGTCTGTATTGATTTTCCTTGTTACAGTTTATGGGAGAGTGCCTGCAGGCATTTTCTCCCATACATTTTAACAAGGCAAAGATTTGTGAACAAATTTTGAGGAGTAAAAATAAATTAGACCTCTGCCAATTAACCCTTTACCTAACATGAAAAGCAGACAACACTTGCAAAAAAATTCTTGAATAACTAATTTTTTTCATTTTTTGTCTCAAAACCATAGGTTATGACCCTCATTGGAACAAGCTCAACAAGCTCGTTCCCAAGAGGGGTAATAACCTATGTTTTTGAGACAAAAATTGAAAAAATAGTGAAAATTAATTGCCGATTTTTGTGAGTAGCGCTGGCCGATTTTGGCCATTATGTTGGGTAAAGGGTTAACCATAATGCATGTTAGGAGATGTGTGTTGTCGTATCATCAGGGGTTGTTCCAGCCTCATGGGGAAAGGGTCCGGGTTCCATTTCATTGGGAAAAATTTGTGTCATATGGCCCATAATTTGGAATTTCGGAAAATCAAATACATCATATTTTAATAGAAACAAACACATTTACCGTATTAGTGATGCCCTTCTCATATAAGGATCCTGGAACTAATAATTAACAAACATTATAAAGTAATAGAATCTGTCCTTTCTTGGACACTTTTATCACTTCAGAAGAAAAAGAAGCACTAGTCAACCTAAAACAGGACTTCAATTGGGAAATTTGTAGTGGATGATTGGGAAAAATCATGTCTGAGCGATTGGGAATGGTTCTTATAATTGGACCCTTTTGACACTCAGAATTATCCCTGATCATGATCCATCTCTCTCCATAGTGAAGTGGAGGAGTGCTTGACAACTCTGTTAAACCTGCTGTATTCTACCAGAATAATAAAAGCTGGCAATCATGCTTGTGACTGAGAGTCGTCTGAAATGGGCAACACAATTAAAAACAATTAGTATGGTTATATCACAACAGCAGTATAATTAGAAAGTCAACTTTCTCTAACAGTTGCCTCAGACAAAACTATTTTTCTGTCCTCTCCATCAGTCCATTAACCCTTTCCCAAATGTATAACTTGTGATCTCCTGAACACAGTAGCAGTGTCTGACATCAGTAGCGAGTATATCCACCACATGCCCGGATGATTGCCTGAACCCTCCTCCTAATGCTACCAGTGAGCCTTCTGATATGGTCCAGAGGCAACTGCTGCCACTCCTCATGCAATGCAGCTTCCAAATCAGCCAAATTCTATACAGGTAGATCCCTTGCTTGCACATGACATCCAAGAAAGTCCCAGATGTGTTCCAAAGGATTCAAACTGGGGCTCATTGCAGGCCAAGTTAGTGTTGTAATAGCGTTGTTCTGAAGAAATGCTCTCACAACATGGGAACGATGTGGCCTTACATTGTCGTCCATGAATACAGGGTGAGTAGCCAACGGGTGGTTGTCAAAATGAGGCACGACAACTGGATTGAGAATGTCCCGGATGTACCTATGACCATTGAGATTTCCACATAATCACCACATCAAGTTTACAATCGTGAGAGAGGCATCCCCAGATCATTACTGATCCTCCACCATAAGGAACAGTAGGTCTGATGTTCCTGGGCATGTAAGCAGTATTTCTATGCCTCCACACTCTCATGCGACCATCTGTAATGTGAAGCAGGAACCTACTCTCGTCTGACCAATGGACTCTCCTCCATGTCCTGAGATTCCAATGTTGCCGTGCCATACACCACTCCAAATGTCGTCTTTGATGCTGATCGGACAGAGCTGGATGCTTGATGACCCTTCTGGATCTCATGACCCCTCTGGACCTCTGTGCTTTCAGATGGTTTCGGATAGTTCTGTTGCACAATCACCTGTTGGGGAGCCAAAGGCATTTCAAAATCCCGCTTGAAGCAAAGGGTTCATGTCTAACGAGGCATGCCAGATTCCGATCTTCCTGGGGAAAGGTCTTCCAGGGTTGTACAGGCCCTGGTTGTTGGTTTGTTGATTTTTTCGGACAGGTCTGCTGATGACGGAATGACTATAGCCAAGTTGCCTTTTAATATCTTTGAATGACATGCCTGTTGCATGCATGCCAACCATTTGCCATCTTAGTGCCTCTGACAGTCTCCTTCTTTCCATGTCAAAATTTACTGATAAAAGAAGTGACAAATTTTCTTGTTTTATACCCAGATATTGCATGTGGATGATTGTTCTTTATGTGACATTCATGGGTAGCATGCTTCACATGGACAAGAGGATGTGTTTGGGGTACACCATCAACCAGAAACATCTTGTTTCACGAGAGGAAATGTACTGCAAGACATAGCAATCATTAAAACATAATAATCAGTAACAGCAACTTTACTGTCATGAAACATTTCAGGGGGTGCTTAATTAAGATCCAGGTGTATATTATAAGTTTTTCTGGTGGGTTATCTGGTAACATGGTTTATAACATTTTCTGTATGAAATATAACATGGTCTATAACATTCTCTGAATGGAAATTATATTCCACCAAGAGGTACTTTTACATGCAGGCAATGTAAGACCATGTTACCGGCCAACCACCATAATCATAAAAATGCTCCATTGGAACATTTAACAGAAGCACCAAAATTTTCATAAAATGTCAGTATGTCCATTTTTTATGTAATTAACTTAGGAAAGATGTTATTTTATTTAACACAACAAACAGAGAGGAATGATATAAAACTGAAAAACTCGCTTTCATACCTTCCCATTCTGCAAAATAAATTTAAACACATATTATTCAAAGTTTGCTGAGCACCAAATATTTGACACATCATTGTGAAATTTGCTTGTGACATATTTGCGATATTTTTGGTGGATATGATTGAGGAATGTATTGAGATGGTCCCCAGTGTTTACATTAGCTCTCTTGACAGGCAGACTTTTCGTGACAGTCATGGAAAGCATGTACCCCTTGATTTTCATGATGTTTTCGTGTACTGTCTACATATACATGACATGTGTAGGGTATTCAATCTTCATTTCAACACAAACCCTTGTGATTTAATGATTGAATATGGCAAATGCAAATGTAAGAAGACATTTGTCTGAAGCAGAAATGTGGTGGGCTGTAGGGCTGTGGTGGAGCAAGGGGCTACCCACCATCAGGTTGGTGAAGCCCTTGGTGTGCACCATATGGTGATCACCAGAGCCAGGGCAAGATTTCAACAGTATGGCACACCAGTGAGACGGCATGGTGGTGGCAGAGACAGGGCAACATCTGCAGCTGAAAACTGGTTTTTGACCATTCAGGCCCATAGGAACCGCTTTGCCACAGCAACCCAGCTTCGCAGTGACCTTCAGAATGCATCCGGGGTAAATGTTTCAATGCAGACTATCCGGTCAAGGTTGTACGAAGGTAGTCTCCAATCGAGAAGACCATGTATTCACATTCCGCTGTCCCAGAACCGCCGCCAGGCACGATATGGGCCATGGACCACGTTGGATGGACCAGAGAAGATTGGCGACCTGTCCTTTTTACAGATGAGTCAAGGTACTGCCTAGACCGCACAGATAGGCATTCTAGGGTATTAGCCCAAGAACATTAGGTTTCACTAGGGAAAAAAATCGGAGAAAGCTGATTTTTTCAGGGAATGTCGAGTACATGTCACTGAACGATTAGACAAAAGTCCCCTAAAATCCCAGTTGAGCTTTTTTTTCTACAGCCTTTTTTCGAAAACGCGTTTGAAAAAAATAAAAAAAAATCGCACGAACTTTGTAACCTCGAATTGATCCAACTGTATTTTTTGTTTACGCGTATTTCGAGCTACATAATGTCTAATATACATTTACCTACAGGAAAATGTGCATTCTGTGACAATTTCTGCGAAAAATTATTGAAAATTCACAAAAAAGTATCGGATTTACGCAAAAAATGACGATTTTCCTAACGGATTTGACCAAAGGGTCGTAGTACAGAACGGGATGTTAGTTGGACAGACGATAAAAAATCCACCACCATTTGAAGACTTTTATCATTGCTTACAAAATAGACATTATGGAAGACCCCCTCTGCTTCTGGCCGAGTTCCCCTTTTGGCATAAAATTCGTCAGCATGAGAACTCAACTATTTTCGGGCTTGGGACCGAACAGACACGTCTGTGTCTGGCAGCATTAGATCAATAAATAATATTTACAGAATGTACAAAAATCAATAAATAATATTTACAGAATGTACAAATCAATCAACATGGATTAAGTTACATTGACTGACTATTATCAATGCTATATACAGAAATGACATGACCTATATACATATTATTCATCGAACTCAGAAATTTCCGACAGGAAAGTGTTTCTGTGGTTGTTACAAGAATCCGAACTGCAATTACACAAACCTGAGCAAGAGAGTCCTGCCTTCTTACACCCACACCTTTTTGTACAAGCACTCTTGCAACCACAACTGATCAGATTCAGTAGGTTATCGGGGGCACATGGCTTTGTGGCTGCAGTCGGAACAAGAAGTCCATTGTCTAGCGACCACCCCCAATCCGTCGGAGGAAGCGAAGTGCCCAGCCATTGTTGGACCTGGAGATAACATCTGTAGACATGTTGTTGTGCAGCATCGCTGCTTGGTGGGAGTGAGGCTAGGTCGATGGGTTTATTCAGTTTAGATTTTGCTACATAACGCTTGTAAGTGACATATCTATATTGGTCGAGAGAGGAAACAGTTTTACTCCCGTATAAGATCAGGAGAAGTTGTTCCCCGGCAGCGGCTACTGCACTTGGTGTACTGTCATCCACCAAAATTGTGTTGACATACTGTTGTGAGTCGCTAGTAACATCGGAGACAATTGTACTGAATACTTTCTTCTTACCAACTCGAAAGAGTGCAGAAGTAGTGTCACAACCACTTATAGAATGTGCTACAAGGAGGTTGCTTCTATGGTCACCCATTTTGGTTGCTATTTCACTAACTGAAACTAGTAAGTTTGGGGTAATGGAATACATCATGTGAATATTACATCCCGGTTGAACTCGAGAGGTAAGAATGACTAACAAGTCTGTGTCTTTTCCCACAACGACAACATTGTTGTCATCTTGAGCGATGTCAAGTGCAGTTTCGGCTATCAGTACATCAGCATCAGCCTCGGCCTGCTTGGACTGAATATTGATAGCAGATAGCTCCTGCATTAGAAGATCGATCAGTTGGGTTTTGTTCTTGGCATTTGCAAGGAAATCGGATTGGGGTGTGGTGGCTGGTAACTCGGGTGAGATATTGATATCAATGGAATACCTGTCTTTAGATCTACGGGCTTGTTCCATGCCCTTTGTCGACATTGTACAAGCATAACCATCAAAAACAACCACGACGTTCGCCCCAAAATGTCTCACTAGATAATTGGAATATGATGTACATATGTCCTTATATGACGACTGTTTAGGCCATACAACTGCCCTCAATAAAAATCCACCATCTACAACAAACAGAGAATGTTCTGGGATTTTAGTTTGCTCGGAACCGTATGTTTTGAGGATCTTACCGAGCGTACTTTTCTGTGTCTTCCTCATTCCAGCAGAATCAAACAATGCTGGTGGTTTCGGGGCGAGTTCATATTTGAGATACTCTTCCATCTCTGCTTGTGACTGAATAACACGTGATACGGTTGAACAGAATTGTGGGGTCAATCACTACCTTACTTCCACAGACTTTGATGCTATTTGCCATCGATGCGAAAGACTTCACAGTGTCAACACGTCGTAGTTTGATGCTGTTGAACGTTTTGCTTACAACATTCGATACGCAACATTCACCAATTTTGCGAACTTGGTCACAGTTCACAGTTTCGTCGGCCACAAGCCCGGCTGCTATAGAGACTAATTGTAGTGGATCTCTATTCTGAAAGGGGGAATGCACTCTGAGCCAGTTCAATAATTTGGTGATATCATTGGCATCAGTCAATTGTGAACTTTGACGGAGATCCCGATGTTGTTCGCCATGACCAGTGTGAACATGAACAAAATTTTCGAGAGCATTACATATCGGAAGGCAAAGAGGTAGTCCATGTACCCATTTCGCAACAGTGCTATCGGTTATTCCCCTGCCATGTGTGAGACCACCAGGGAGCTTGAACATTCTCATTAAACACTGCTCTATGGTCTGATCAGAATATATCCCGACCCAGAATTTATCTGAGCGCCTTATGGTAAAGTAACCTTTCTCAGTGAACAACTTAAAATCATCCTGTTGCATTATTTCTGTTAGCTCATTCATCTGCTGCAAATAGAGATGAGAACTTTTTGCGTATGCAAAATGACCACCTGCGTGAAATACTGGAATCATATTGCGAACACAATATGTGTGGAGTTCCCAGTCGCCTGTGCTCTCTGCTCTCAAGAACAACTGGAGAAGACCTATTTGCTCGTAGTATTGTACCCAAAGCTTTCCTGTGCATCCTACGGACGCATTCTGGAGCAGTTCGTGTAATTTTGACAGTAGATGGTTGACACTTTCTTGATTGACAGCGTCAGCTGTTGTACAGTCACCTCTGGCAAGTCCACAGAATATTTCATTGACTTCTGTGCAGTCTATGTTATCTAGTGTTCGGCTTTCTTCAAACACAAGTTTTGTAATGGCAATTTGTGTTAGCAGGGGGTATGGTTAATATTTCACACGTTTCACCAGTTCATTATGGAATAAATGACTATTGTTATATATCATTATAAAGCCACTGCTTTTCTGCAATTTTTGATATATAATTTAACTCCCAAAGTAGTCGTAGATTTGATTTAATGGACGTTGTGTACCGTTGTGTGTATGAAAACAATAAATTTTTTTTCGTAATTTTGTACATTTTCGTGAATATTTCACCATTGAGTGTGAGGATTGGTACAAAGTTGGCATTTTCTGTTGGGGATATGTATTCTCAATATAATTCAGCACGATATTTATGATTCTCACCCTACTAAGGCGAATAAGAATGAGAAATATGGAGCTGGGTCGAATTTTTAAAAAAAATTTTTTTTTCATCAAAAAAACACTATAACTAAAAAAGCTCAACTCGGATTCGTGGGGACTTTTCACACTTTATCCGCAATGTGTGTCCCGGAAACATATAAAAAAATCAGCTTTCTCCGATTTTTTTCCTTACTTTCTCATTTTTATGTCTAATGTGCCTGGACTATATGGAGAAGACCAGGAGAGCGATTCCATGCAGCCAACATTGCTGAGCATGACCGCTATGGTGGAGGGTCAATCATGGTCTGGGGCAGCATCAGCTGGGATGGACGTACAGAGCTCTGTGTCCTTGAACGTGGTACATTGACAGCACAATGGTATATTGATGAGATCCTGGATGTCCATGTCAGATTGTATGCAGGTGCAGTGAGTGATAGATTCATTCTGATGGACGATAATGCCTGTCCTCATGTTGCCCATGCTGTCGGGGAGTACCGACAGAGGGAGGGGATTGAGCGTATGGACTGGCCAGCAAGATCTCCTGACCTCAATCCAATCAAACATGTCTGGAATGAGTTGCAGCTTGTTATGGACCTTAATTAATCAATTTTTACAAATTTTGAGCTTGTTAGCACAATAATTTGAACAAACATTCTCTGATTTGACTAATATTTGCCATATAGGTCTTTTACAATAATATCTCAAGTGGGTTCGAAAACTGGTCCAGCCCAATTTTTATGGCCCTCAATTAATTTTTACAAATTCTGAACTTAGTTGCATTATAACTTGAATAAAGGTTCCAGATTTGACAACCGGCATATGATTGATAACCGGGTTATGGATATGCAACACTCTCCGATTTCCACTACAACTCGACGCCTGCATCTCCGATGAGCACCTCTTGTAATTTGGTGTAATATGAGGAATATTCTTCAAGAATCTTCTTCTTTAGATCAATCAGGCAGAAATCTTTTGCTATTTGGTATGTAGCATTCTTAGTGGGGTGAGATTCAAATTTGTTCAAACAAATCAAGTCCAAATCTTCAGATTCAAATTTTTTGTAAAAATTTTCTTCTTCAGATCGAAAAGTCAGAATCTTTTGATGATTGGTATAGAGCATCCATAGAGGGGTCAGAATCAAGTTTGTTCAAATCAAGTCTGTGGGGCATACTTGGGCTCCCTATGGGAACTCTAACCTTAACATAGTGTAATATGAGGAATATTATTTGAAAATCTTCTTCAGATCTGCTAGTCCAAATTAATATATGATATGCAGCATCCTTGGGACATTCACATTCAAGTTTGTTCAAATCAAGTCCTGGGTTCATATTTGGGCTCCCTATGGGAATCTGAATTTTAAGGTAGTGCAATATGAGGAAATTTATTTAAAAATCTTCTTCAGATATACCAGTCAACATTTCTTGATATTTGTTATACTGCGTCTTTATGGGTGTCAACTTGAAGTTTGTTCAAATAAAGTACCTGGAATGATATTTTGGCTCCTTGTGGGACTTTGTGTAATATATGGAATATTCTTTAAAAATCTTCTTCTTTAGATTTAATCAGTTAGAATCTTTTGATACTGGGTATGTAGCACCCTAAGTGTGGTGAGATTCAAGTTTGTTCATATTAAGTCCCTGGGGGCATATTTTTGTAATATAAGGAATATCCTTTAAAAATCTTCTTCTTCAGATTAATCAGTTAGAATCTTTTGATCCTGGGTATGCAGCAACCTAAGTGTGGTGAGATTCAAGTTTGTTCAAATCAAGTCCCTGGGGTCATATTTGGGGTCCCTATTGGAACTCAGAACTTTAACTTAGTACAATATGAGAAATATTGTTTAAAAATCTTCCTCTTCAGATCTACCTGCCAGAATCTTTTGATATTTGGAATGCAGTATCCCTAGAAGATTCAGATTCAAAACCTTGGGGACAATAGTTGAGCCCCTTGCGGAAGCTGAAATTTTAGCTTAGTGAAATATGAGGAACATTCTTGGAAAAACTTCTTCAAATCTATTAGTCAAAATCTTTTGATATTTGGTTTGCAGTGTCACATTCCAGTTTGTTCAAGTCAAGTTCCATATTTGGGCTCCCTTTGGCAACCTAAATTTTAACTTAGTGCAATATGGGGAAATTCTTTTAAAAATCTCCTCCTTTTTAATATGCAGCAACCTTAGGAGGTTCAAACTTCAGTGTGTTCACACCAAGTCCCTTGGATCATGTGGGATCCCAACTTTTAAATAAGTGCAATATTACGACTATTCTTTAAAAAGTCTTCTTCACTTTCGTGAGTCAGATTCTTTTGTTATATAGTATTGATATCCTTAGTGGGGTGAAATTCAAGTTTGTTCAAATCAAACCCCTGGGCTCATATTTGGGCTTTCTATGGGAGCCCAAATTTTAACTTAGTGCAGCATGATGAATATTCTTGATAGATTTTCTTCCACTAGGCAGAATCTTTATCTTTTCAAAATTATGAAATAAATATTATGAATTGGAAGTCATTCTTAGTTATATTAGTACCAAGTAAATGATTAAAGTCTATATTTTTAATGACATCCACCTATTAACCCTCACCTGATGAATCGGTCACATCGGCTAACATTGGACACAAAAGTCATATTTCAAATTTTATTTTTCAAATTTACTCTTCCAAAACATAGCTATTCTATGAATTTATTTTGGAAGAGATAAAAAAAAATATAAAAAACAACTTTTTATGATTTAAAAAAAAATATCAGTGGCACAGTTTTCTTAGGTAAAGGTTAAATGGACCCCAAGTACTGGTTTCCAGCAGTAAACTTGTTTCATAACAAAGATGATGACTGAACATTAGTTTGCTTCAAGTATTACAAAGTGGTGTCAACTGTTTTTGAAAATTTGGTTCTCCCTCTTTCTTAAAATCTTTGATCTGTCAGTGGTATGATCCTTTGATACGATTACGGATGAACTTGACCCCACACGATTGCTGCTGGTTAGTGTTGTTCTATTCTCATGTTATATGTCCTGATTTGTTTGCTAGTTACTTGAGCTTGTGATGATGTGGGTTACATTAACATATCGGATAGGAAACTTAACCCATTACGTAATGAATTGGGCACACCTGCCCACGTAATTTATAAACTGAGCAGTTGGAAAAATTTATTATTTTTATCAAAACCATATCATGTGACCCCTCATTATAATGAGCTTGTTGAGCTCATTCCAATGAGGTATCCCATGATATGGTTTTGTTGACATTTTGTGAAAGAAGGATTGCATTTTATGGTGAGCTGTGAATATTAAATTCAGTGATTATGGTATGAAAATCAATTCAGAAAAAACTGGAACTGTCTTTTATAAACCATAAACCCAATTAATCTAGAATTTTCACTCATCTTGAATGTTTGGGAAATATCAGTGATTCACTTTGTGTAACCATAACTTTCACAAGAAAATACAAAAAATATGAAGATGAGGAAAAAAGTAGGATCATGGAAATCTATGAATGTTTTCCACAATGCTTGGTTTCTCTACTTGACAAGGTTTAGTGAAAGTTAATATTCAGAAATGTGGTAATAATTCGTTGGGAGAAACTCAGCAAGAGTACGAATGACTGCACATTTTTATTTATTCTTCATTTATCAAGTTATTACAGTCTGATGATTTCTGCACTGGCAGTTTCCTCCAAAGAACCCTTCTTATTCTGAATCAGAATAAGAAGGGTTCTTTGGAGGAAACTGCCAGTGCAGAAATAATGGACACAACGCTGATGTTGTGGACCAGGATGAGATGAATCATCTAATGATTAATCATCTCATCCTGGCCCGTATCATCTGCATTGTGTCCATTGGGCAAGACATTGAACCCTTTACCTAACGAATCGACCACATTACAATTTAAGCAGTAAAAAAAAAAAAAAAAAATGTTCAAACATTTTAACAAAACCAAGCTTGTTCCAATGAGGGGGTCACATGATATGGTTTTGTAGAATTTTTTTGGAAAAATTGGAAAATATGTTTTCAAAATAAACAAATTTGATATCGTGTGCATTGGGTAAAGGGTTAACTGCTTACATTACTGATGGCACATATTCTTGCCCCAGGGATAAATTTCTTGTCACTAGAATAGGTATAATTTGGGATCTTTTAATCAAGTGTTCTCCTTTAAACCGAATCGTCTTTTTGACTACTAATTTCTCATGTTGAATTTTCATAAATTTTTCATCATATCCAGTCATGGCTGCTTAACAGCAGATGTGACTGGATTAGTGTTCAACCGATGATCAGAATCGGCCGATTGTGGGCAATCGGATGATTACGGCAATGGCTCCTGGAACATCAGTTCAACCGATTGTTGACAAGCATTTTGTGATGATTCATTAACTGCATTTTGTTATCTTCTGCAATTGTTCATGTGAAATGATGTCATTGCTACTATTCAATAAAGTTGAGAAACAACCACAATGTGTATTCTTAATCTCTCTCGACACCACTTTACAGGATATACAAGTTAAACAACGTAAAGCTTACAATTGAGCGTACTTGCAGCAATTGCCAGTTCAAACCAGAAAAGTGAAGGTTGCACTCCATTGACTGGGGTCACAGTAAAATTAGCAGTTGCACTCGACTTAAACTACAGTCAACGAAAGTTTGATACTGAAAAATGTTCAGTTTAATGTAGTTTTTTTGAGCCTCAACTTGTCTAGTAGTGCACGTTATTACAGTCGGAATCAGCATCAGAATCGGCCAATTGTGAGCTCAAATAAGCGGTAATCGGTCAGCGACCATTTCTGGTAATCGTTTGAACACTAGACTGGATTTGATGGAATTTTTTTTTAAATACTCAGCATGTTATGGGTTAATCTCAATTGCACACATGGGGGCACGGTTGCACTGTGTACTGAGGCATACTGTATGTTGAAGATGCACTTGCCTTCAACCGCTGCTTATGCCGAGTTAGTATTTATTTATTTATTTATTTATTTATTGGTGTTTAAGGTCACATACTTGGGGATATAGAAATGGGGTTTGTCCATCCATCCATTTGTCCATCCATTTGCCCATCCGGCTGTTCGCCTCGCCGTCTGTAACAACTTTAAACCTTCATATCTCAGTCAGTGGATGTTGGATTTAAATGATTTTTAGCTCAACTTGACAAAGTCAAGCTGAGCTATTGCCATCACTTCTCGTCCGTCGGCGTACGTACGTACATACGTACGTACGTACATTAGTACGTTAGTACGTACGTCCACAATTTCCTTTGGCTCACCTCACAGGTCGCATTTATGATCAGATTACTTTGAAACTTCTTATGCTTGTTTGGGGTGACCTTTAGATGGGAGCTATCGATTTTCTTCAATTTCCGTCAAAAAATGTTGCCGCGGCCAACGTTCTTAGAACTTAGTTTAGACAAACCACAATATTTCCCTTTGGCACACCCTACAGGGCACATTTATGATTTGATTGCTTTGAAACCTGATACGCTTATTTAGGGTGACCTCTAGATGGGAGCTATCGATTTTCTTCAATTTCCGGCAAAAAATGTTGCCACGGCCAACGTTCGTAGAACTTAGTTTAGTCAGACCTCAATATTTCCCTTTGGCACACCCTACAGGGTACATTTACGATCAGATTGCTTTGAAAACTGGTATGCTTGTTTGAGGAGACCTCTAGATGGGAGCTATCGATTTTCTTCAATTTCTGTCAAAAAATGTTGCCGCGGCCAACGTTCTTAGAACTTAGTTTAGTCAGAAGACTCAATATTTCCCTTTGGCACACCCTACAGGGTACATTTATGATCAGATTGCTTTGAAACCTGGCATGCTTGTTTGGGGTGACATCTAGATGGGAGCTATCGATTTTCTTCAATTTCCGTCAAAAAATGTTGCCGCGGCCAACGTTTTTAGAACTTGGTTTAGTCAGAAGACTCGATATTTCCCTTTGGCACACCCTACAGGGCACATTTATGATCGGATTGCTTTGAAACCTTTCATGCTTGTTTGGGGTGACCTCTAGATGGGAGCTATCGATTTCCTTCAATTTCCATCAAAAAATGTTGCCGCAGCCAACATTCTTAGAACTTAGTTTAGTCAGACCACAATATTTCCCTTTGGCTCACCCTACTGGGCTCATTTATGATTACATGATTGCTTTGAAACCTGGTATGCTTATTTACGGTGACCTCTAGATGGGAGCTATCGATTTTCTTCCATTTCTGTCAAAAAATGTTGCCACGGCCAACGTTCTTAGAATTTAGTCTAGTCAGACCACAATATTTCCCTTTTGTACACCCTACAGGGCACACTTATGATCGGATTGCTTTGAAACCTGGCATGCTTGTTTGGGGAGGCCTCTAGATGGGAGCTATCGATTTTCTTCGGTTTCTGTCAAAAAATGTTGCCACTGGCAAAAAAACTGACATTGGTCCCAATGATCTTCAATTTTGCCATTTCATTTATAACTTACCAAGTTCAAGTTTGTCAAGTTGAGCTACAGTGTCATTGACACTTTCATTTCTATATCTGCCAATAAATGTTGCCGCTGGCAATGACCTTTGATGAACTTAGTGCAGCTATGCATCAAAATTTCCCCTTGGCACAATCTCCAGGGCACATTTATTATTGGATCACTTTGAAACTTGGTGTGCTTGTTTGGGGTGACCTGTAGATGGGAGCTATCGATTTCCTTCCATTTCCATCAAAAAATGTTGCCATGGCAACATTCTTAGAACTTAGTTTAGTCAGACCTCAATATTTCCCTTTGGCACACCCAACAGGGCACATTTATGTTCGGATTGCTTTGAAATCTGGCATGCTTGTTTGGAGTGACCTCTAGATGGGAGCTATTGATTTTCTTCCATTTCCATCAAAAGATATTGCTGCTGGCAATGAGCTTTGAACTTAGTTTAGTCAGGTATCAATATATTCCTTTGGCATGCTCTATAGGGCAAATTTATGATCAGATCGGTTGGAGACTTTGTATGTTTGTTTGGGGTTATCTCTCGATGGGAGCTATCTATTTTCGTTGATTTCCATAAAAAAATGTTGCCACTGGCAATGACCTTCGATGAACTGCATGCATCAATATTTCGCGTTTGTCACACCCTGTAGTGCACAGTTTCGACCAAATCACTTTGAAACTTGATACGCTTGTTTGGGGTGAGCTCTAGATGAGAGCTATTGATTTTCATCCATTTCCGTCAAAAAATTATTGTTGTTATCACCAGCCTTTGAACTTACTGCATTTGTGCATCAACTTATCCCTTTTGCACTCTCTGCAGAATATATTTATGAATTTCCATAAAAAAAAACAAGAAAACCATTGCCACAAGCAATGACCCTCTACTTTGTGCATTTGTGCATTAACATCTTCCTTTGGCATGCCTCAGAGGGAACATTCATTATCATGTTGTTTTGAAACTTTGTATGCTTGTGCTGGGTGACAAAGATAGGCATTAATGATTTTCTTTTCATTTCCATCAAAAACTGTTGCTGTTAGGAACAGTCTTTGAATTTATTGCATCTGTGCATCAACATTCTTCTTTGACATGGCCTACAGGCCACATTTATCATTGGATTGTTTTTGAACTTGGCGTGCTCATTAGGCAATGCCTTTAGATAATATCTATTGATTAGCATTCATTACTGTGAAAAAAGTTTCCATTTACAATAACCTCTGAACATACTGCATTTGTGTATCAACATTCTTCCTTTAGCCAGTCTTACAGCTAAGCCTGAAAATAAGCAGTCTGACATTTGCAGAATGAGGTCCCCAGAGGGTGAATTTGATGTTACTATCCCATATAGTGGGCCAATTTATCCTCTGGGTACCTCTTTCTGTTTAGTTTTGAGACCCTGATTCAGATTGAGGTTCACAGAGGGTAAATTTAGTGATGCTACCCTGCATAGCAGGGTAGCATCACTAAATTTACCCTCTGGGGACCTCATTTTGCAGATGACAGTCTGCTTATTTTCTGGCTTGCTTACAGTTTACATTTAAAAATGCATGGATTACTCTGACGTTGTGCACTCACAATGCTGTTATGTTGAAATTTCATCAAATAACATTGGTACCAATGATCTTCAATTTTGCCATTTCATTTATAACTTACCAAGTTCAAGTTTGTCAAGTTGAGCTACAGTGTCATTGACACTTTCATTTGGTATTCTTGGGGAAAAGATATTCACAAGTAACAGATTTTGTCCATTTTTTTTTCTAGAGTTATGGACCTTTTCCCACTTTTTTCAACTTAGAAACCCTTGGTGAGGGATACCGGTGGCATTGCACCTTGTTACAGTTTGTGGGAGAGTGCCTTTAGGCAAAGATAATAATAATCCACTGAATAAGAATCCTTCAAGTTATAATATCTGCACTTCAGAATAAAGCCCAAATATGGGCTTCCACCACTCTTGGGGTTAACAAGTGGTCCAAGGCTGCAAATAAGCAGCCTTCCATATCTAAAGAGCAAGTGTCACATGCTTTCATGCTGCAGCCTCTACAGTACAGGCAAAATATGGATTGGCAGCACTTTATCAACACAGCAGTTTATCAAATGCACCATCTTTTACACACTGGACTTCAACTGCTTGTGCTTTAATATCACATCTTTTCGTTACTTGGCCTGATAAATAACAAAACAACAATTAGGCTTCTAGAGAAAGCCTCTAGTTTGTTCCCAAGTTTTACATTATGAATACCTCCCAATTTGGGACATTTTCACCAACAAAACAACAATGGAATTACGTCACCAAAACTGAAATCAACAATCAATTTACAGGGATCTTCACAAAACAACAATGGAATTACATCACAATTGAAAGGGATTTATTCAGTCACCAAAACAAAATCAACATTGTGATGGACAGAGTTCTTTGCATCTACTAAAATGCACTACATTACTCAATCATCAAAATGCATCCTTTGGTAATTAAATGCATATATACATAGAGAAAAAAGTTAAGCACCCCCAAATAAGAAGATCAATACAATTTAATTGTGACAATCAACAATGATGCAACAGTGATAAACCCATAATTAATTATTTGTCAATATGGGACCACTACTCTGATCAAAATGTTGTACCACAACACAGCACAATATGCACATGCTTCTTAACACCTATGATTTTTCCCAAATGCAGTATGACCATGCTTTACAATTTCGTTATTATTAAAGACAGAGTTTACAAATGGTTCACCATTACCTTTCATAGTGGCCAGAGGTTATCTGAGGTGCAGAGATGGCAAATAATTGGCCTACATTCGGCAGGAATGTCCTTCAAGGCAATTGGATGACAAACAGGCTACTATTTTTCTGTCATTAGCAGACTCATCAGAAAACATGCTCAGACTCAGACAGATCACTGATACGGCTTGTAAGATGTGTCCCATTTGCATCAAGCACAGTCCTGAAATGTTAATGGCTACCACATAGACCAGAGTTCATGGGTGACAGTGCCAGACCTCATCGTTCCCGTGCAGTGACAGCCTTTCTCTATAACAATGCTGTGACAAGGATTTTATGACCAGCTCTGAGTCCAGATTTGAACCCTCTGGAGCATATTTGGGACATCTTAGGCCATTGTATACAGAACTTGAGGGAATTGGAAGCAGCTTTACATGAGGAATGGCAGCAGTTACCCATGTTTCAGTTTCAAGGCCTTGTTAGGGGTATGAGATGACCAGTGAAGGCTATAATCCCGACACATGGAGGAAGCACATGTTACTGACTCTAACATGCCTGTAGACACTCTACATGTGCTCTGTGACAAACATCGTCATCTGTTTGCATTTAAAAAACTATCCAGCTCCATAGTTACATGTCATATTGCTTTTCATTAAAATCACTCCATTTGTTCGTCATGCTAGACAGGAAATAATGTCTAAGTGAGTTTGTCACTTCAGGTGTTCCTGTGTTAGCAAATGATTGGTCTTTGATGTCTGTCTATTTTACCGCAGTTATACTATTTCGGAATTTCTCTAATTTCTTTAATAACATGTGCTTATTTCCCCGACAGCTAAAACCATAGGGGGTGCTTAACATTTTTCTGTATGTATATATGTCACACTATTAGAAAAAGGGTCTCTGGCAATATAGAACTGTGTATTGCTTACCAAATTCTCAAGTCCCTGTCAGTTTTCAAGAACTCCTGCTACACGAGAGCTTGTAAGGTCAATGGCCTGCAGCGACTACTAGTCAAGTCAGGATTGCCTTTACAGGTGGTCATGACTTAACCAGAAACTACTGCCAAGATAACTTTATAATTGTCTGGAAGACTTCCTCGTGATTTCTCAGTAGAGCACGAGCCCTTAGTCCACAATATTTGTTTGAGCTGAACAGAGGCTTTTAGAATTAAGGATAAAAATTAAACCCTTTACCCAACCAAATAGCAGACAACACTTGCAAAAAAGTTTGTTGAATAATTAAAATTTTTCCTTTTCTTCCTCAAAAACATTGCTTATGATCCTCATTAGAGCAAGCTTAATGAGCTCATTCCAAAAGGGTCATACGCTATTTTTTTCAGAAAACTGAAAAAATGTAAAAAAAAAGAAGAAAAATTGTCCGTTTTGTGAATGCTTTGATATTTGTGATATGGAACTTCCTTCATTGGTGAAGATTAAAGCTTGTTCAAGGCAAGTTTGTAGGTCAATATTTGGGCTCTCTGTGGGAGCATTCCCATTTTAGACTTCACCCGAAATTTCTACTTCAAGAACCAAGGGGCTGATTTGAACTAAATTTGGCATCTTGTATAATTGGGTCACAAGTACTGATTAATGTCTGAAAAAAGTGTTTCACAGCACCGTGGATACACCAGGAGCTGAAAAAAATTCAAATGCTCATATTTCAAGAACTGCACAGACCAGAATATTGGTCTTTGGTATGAAGCTTCCTTAGGATCAGTGGAATCAGATGGACCCAAAGTATTATTATCAGTTTTGTCATGGGATGGCGTATGGGGATGCCCATTTTAGCACTGCTGGCTGTGGGAAAATGCAGAGTAATCATCTTTCTTGTATTCCATCAACTTAGTATTCTTCTTCAGAACCTTTGAACCAAATTTGAACTAATTTGATACAAAGCATCTTGGTGGAGTATACTCTTCTGAGTTTTCTCCCCAAAAAGTTGCTACTCCCCTTGGGGCTGGGGTTAATGCCCCAAAAGCCTATAATGCTTTAAAAATCTCCTTCGCATGAACCAAGAGAGAATTCTTTGATATTTTTTTTGAACTTCCTTTGGTGGCAGAGATTAAGGTTTGTTCAAGGCAAGTTGGTAGGTTAATCTTTGAGCTCACTGTGGTAGCATTCCCATTTTGGACTCTGCCCCAAATTTCTATATCATGAACCGAAGGGCTGATTTGAACCCAATTGGGCATGTAGTATAATCAGATCATAAGTTCTTGATTATGCCTGAAAACTTTTTTCTGCAGCCCCCTGGGAACTCCAGGAGCTAAAAATAGAAAAATTTGAATGCCCATATTTAAAATACTGCATGGACCAGAATATTGTTTTTTGGTATGAAACTTGTTTAGGATCTGCGTAACCAGATGGACCAAAAAACTGCTAGCAATTTTGTTGTGGGGTGCCGTACGGGGATTCCCATTTTAGCATTGTTGGCAATCGGAAAATGTTGAGTCATCATTTTTAGCTCAACTTTGACGAAGTCAAATTTGAGCTATTGTCATGGCCCGTCGTCCATCTGTCCGTCTGTCCGTCCGTCAGTTCGTACGTACGTCAACAATTGGCTATGGCTCGGGCTAGAGGTCGTATTTATGAACCGATCTTTACGAAACTTCTTGTGTACCTTTGTTATGACCCTGGGATGGGAACGAGTGTTTTTAGTTGTGGTCCGAAATTCAAGATGGCTGCCAGCGGCCATTTTGTACCGATGATGCAAAAATCAGTTTTTTGTACAGAACTTCTGTATGAAAGTTCTGATTTGAATAAAGTTTTGTATAAATGTTTAGTACCATGGGATACATCACATATAATACAGGTTTTTTTCTCGTGTGTAAATTATGCAAATTAGACTGACTTTGATTTATTTAGTGTTACTTTCAGAGCTGTAAGTGCCAAGCTGCTATGGCTCGGGCTAGAGGCCGTATTTATGAACCAATCTTTACGAAACTTCTTGGGTACCTTTGTTATGACCGTGGGATGAGAACGAGTGTTTTTGGGTGCAGTCCGAAATTCAAGATGGCTGCCAGCAGCCATTTTGTAGCGACGATGCAGAAATGTTTTTTTTGTACAGAACTTCCATATGAAAGCTCTGATTTGAATAATTTTTCGTATGAATGTTTAGTACCATGAGATACATTACATATCATATGGGTTTTTTTCTCGTGCTTATATTATGCAAATTAGACTAACTTTGATTTATTTAGTGTTACTTTCAGCACTGTAAGTGCAAATCCCTATACGGCTCGGGCTAGAGGCCGTATTTATGAACCGATCTTCACGAAACGTCTTGGGTACCTTTGTTATCACCTTGGGATGAGAACGAGTATTTCTGGGTGCGGTCCAAAATTCAAGATGGCTTCCAGTGGCCATTTTGTACCGAAATTAGGTCTAATCAGTTTTTTGTACACAACTTCTATACGGCTCAGGCTAGAAGCCGTATTTATGAACCGATCTTTACGAAACTTCTTGGGTACCTTTGTTATCACCGTGGAATGAGAACGAGTGTTTTTGGGTGTGGTCCGAAATTTAAGATGGCCACCAGCAGCCATTTTGTACCAAAATTAGTGCAATCAGTCTTTTGTACAGAACTTCTGTATGAAAGTTCTGATTTGAATAAATTTTTGTATGAATGTTTAGTAACATGGAATACATCACATATAGTATGGGTTTTTTTCTCGTGCAGAAATTATGCAAATTAGATGAACTTTGATTTATTCAGTGCTACTTATACACTGTAAGTGCACATGTCAATACGGCTCGGGCTAGAGGCTGTATTTATGAACCGATCTTCACAAAACTTCTTGGGTACCTTTGTTATCACCTTGGTACGAGAACGAGTGTTTCTGGGTGCGGTCCAAAATTCAAGATGGCTGCCAGTGGCCATTTTGTATCGAAATTAGGTCCAATCAGTTTTTTAGCTCAACTTTGACGAAGTTAAATTTGAGCTATTGTCATGGCCCGTCGTCCGTCGTCCATCTGTCCGTCTGTCCGTACGTCAACAATTGGCTATGGCTCGGGCTAGAGGTCGTATTTATGAACCGATCTTTACAAAACTTCTTGTGTACCTTTGTTATGACCCTGGGACGGGAACGAGTGTTTTTAGGTGTGGTCCGAAATTCAAGATGGCTGCCAGCGGCCATTTTGTACCGATGATGCAAAAATCAGTTTTTTGTACAGAACTTCTGTATGAAAGTTCTGATATGAATAAAGTTTTGTATAAATGTTTAGTACCATGGGATACATCACATATAATACGGGTTTTTTTCTCGTGCGTAAATTATGCAAATTAGACTGACTTTGATTTATTTCGTGTTACTTTCAGAGCTGTAAGTGCCAAGCTGCTATGGCTCAGGCTAGAGGCCGTATTTATGAACCGATCTTTACAAAACTTCTTGGGTACCTTTGTTATGACCGTGGGACGAGAACGAGTGTTTTTGGGTGCGGTCCGAAATTCAAGATGGCTGCCAGCTGCCATTTTGTACCGACGATGCAGAAATCTGTTTTTTGTACAGAACTTCCATATGAAAGCTTTGATTTGAATAATTTTTTGTATGAATGTTTAGTACCATGGGATACATCACATATAATACAGGTTTTTTTCTCGTGCGTAAATTATGCAAATTAGACTAACTTCGATGTTTTTTGGTGTTACTTTCAGCACTGTAAGTGCAAATGCCAATACGGCTCGGGCTAGAGGCCGTATTTATTAACCGATCTTTACGAAACTTCTTGGGTACCTTTGTTATCACCGTGGGACGAGAACGAGTGTTTCGGGGTCCGGTCCGAAATTCAAGATGGCCGATGGCACCCATTTTGTACGAAATTTGGTGCAATCAGATTTTTGCACAGAACTTCCTTATGAAAGCGCTGATTTGAATAATTTTTTGTATGAATGTTTACTACCATGGGATACATCACATATAATACGGGTTTTTTTCTCGTGCAGAAATTATGCAAATTAGATGAACTTTGATTTTTTCAGTGCTGCTTACACACAGTAAGTACACATGTCAATACGGCTCGGGCTAGAGTCTGTATTTATGAACCGATCTTCACGAAACGTCTTGGGTACCTTTGTTATCACCTTGGGACGAGAACGAGTGTTTCTGGGTGTGGTCCAAAATTCAAGATGGCTGCCAGTGGCCATTTTGTATCGAAATTAGGTCTAATCAGTTTTTTGTACACAACTTCTATACGGCTCAGGCTAGATGCCGTATTTATGAACCGATCATTACGAAACTTCTTGGGTACCTTTGTTATTACCGTGGGGTGAGAATGAGTGTTTTTGGGTGTGGTCCAAAATTCAAGATGGCCACCAGCAGCCATTTTGTACCAAAATTAGTGCAATCAGTCTTTTGTACAGAACTTCTGTAGGAAAGTTCTGATTTGAATAAATTTTTGTATGAATGTTTAGTAACATGGAATACATCACATATAGTATGGGTTTTTTTCTCGTGCAGAAATTATGCAAATTAGATGAACTTTGATTTATTCAGTGCTACTTATACACTACTGTAAGTGCACATGTCAATACGGCTCGGGCTAGAGGCTGTATTTATGAACCGATCTTCACAAAACTTCTTGGGTACCTTTGTTATCACCTTGGGACGAGAACGAGTGTTTCTGGGCGCGGTCCAAAATTCAAGATGGCTGCCAGTGGCCATTTTGTACCGAAATTAGGTCCAATCAGTTTTTTGTCACAACTTCTACACAGCTCATATTTGTGAACTGATCTTCACGAAACTTCTTGGGTACCTTTGTTTTCACCTTGGGACAGGAATGAGTGTGTTTTGGGGTGCCTTTGTTGTCACTGTGCTATGAGAACAAATATTTTGGGGTTCAGTCAGACCCAGTCTGGGACTCAAAGATTTTTTCTAGTTTAACATCTGACTGTCACCCACCTTTACAATACTTTACCTATACATTTGTTACAGGCTACGGTCAGTATTTATGTACAGACCATTACAATACTTTATATGTACCTTTGTTATCAGGTCATTACCTAGATGTTTGTCATTGCTGTGTCACATACTATACATGTACATGTCTTTGTCTTGACAAGTTGAGCTACAGTGTCATTGACACTTTCATTCTTGTGCTCCATCAACTTATTATTCTTCAGAACCTTTGGGCTACATCTAATTTAATACAGAGCATCTAGGGGGTGCGGTGGCATTGCGGTAACCGGTTTCGTCAGATCACCGAAGTTCAGCAACGTCGAGCCCGGTTAATCCTTGGATGGATGACCGTCTGAGCAATCGATTCAGACTCCCGTTTGTGTCCCTGGGCAAGGCACTTAACCCCAATTGTCCACATGGGGGAACGATGATGTTGTGTACTAAGGCGAACTGCACGTCGATGGTGCGCATGTCTTCAACCAATCTAACCCTGCCTGTGCTGCAGTGCGGAGTTACGATGTTGGGGAGCTGGCAGCTGCTCGTCGTTGTTCGGTGGTTCTCTCCGGATACTCAGGCTTCCTCCACCTGTAAAACTGTCACGGTCATGATTAACCATTGTGCATAAGTATGTGACCTTAGACACCAATAAATAAATAAATACAGAGCATCTTGGTGGAATTTTCTCTTCCAAATTTGGTATGCTGTGTAATTGGGTCATATGTACCAGTACTTGATTTATGCCGGAATTTTTTTTTTTTGTAGCACCATAGAACTCTCCCCCAGGAGCTAAAAATAGAAACAATTTCAAACGCCAATTATTTACAGAACTGCATGGACCTGAATATTTTTTTTTTGTATGCTGCTTCCTTAGGACCAGTGGAATGAGATGGACCAAAAAAAATTGCTATTAGTTTTGTCATGGTATAGGGATGCCCATTTTAACACTGTTAGCAATGTGGGAAAATGTCGAGTCATTATCTTTCTTGTGTTCCACCATCTAAGTATTCTTCAGAATCTTTGGTCCAAATATATAGAGGATATCTACTCTGTTTTAGTGAATATTGGGAATTATCTCATGAGAGTGGACCTGAAAGTTTTATTTAAAAATAATACTTTCAGGGCCACACAAATGAGATAATTCCCGATATTCACTAAAACAGTGTAGATTTTCTTTTTATTATATGCTTTGTTTTACTGCGCAATATTCAGCCCAATTCAACTGCAAACAGTTTCAAGACAAAATAATAAATAACTGCTGATAGTTCCTTCAAGGCAACGTTCAAGGTGACGTCATGTGCCAAAGCATAACGTCATTTAGGAAGCTACTGAAAAATTCATTTTGTGGACCTGAAAGTATTATTTTTCACTTGACCAAGTGCTCGCGAAAAATAAAACACTCAGGTCCACACTCATGAGATAATTCCCGACACTGACTAAAATAGAGTAGATTTTCTTTTTTATTATATGCTACGAGACGTTTTATTGCACAATATTCAGCCCAATTAAACCCCAAATGTGTATGTTTCAAAACAATAAGAAAAGACCAGCTGATCGTTCCTCCAAGGCAACGTCATATGCCGAAGCGTGACGTCATTTAGGAAGCTACTGAGTAATATTTCTTGATATCTATCAAGTCGATAGATATCAAGAAATATCTTTTAGATAATCTGCGATAATTCACAGGCTCGCATATAATAAAAACTAATTTGATACAAAGCATCTTGGTGGAGTATACTGGTTTGATTTTTTTCCCAAAAAGTTGCTACTCCCCTTGTGGTGGGGTTCGAGAGAACCCCAGAAGCTAAAAACAAACAAAAAAATTTCTATAAGACACTTTTTAAGACTTCACAAAACAGAGCTTTGTTTTTGCCTGAGAAGCTTTCCTTGGACCAGCAGAAACGATTCACCCCCAAGCAAAACTACCACAGGAGGTACATCTAGAATGAAATTTATCAAACCTTTACCTAAAAACCAACCAGTAATATTCTAAAAAATACCTTTTATATTTTTTGATCAATTCATATTTATTTAGTGCATCTCGAATATGTTTGCCTTGTTACAATTTATGGGAGAGTGCCTGCAGGAACTCTCCCATAAATTGTAATGAGGCAAATCCCCATAGATTATATCCTTTTAATTCAAAGAGAATATGAAGAGCATCAACAGAATATGAAGCCTTTGAATTGCAGTACCTACAGTTTGTTTTTAGAGCAATGTTTTATTTTTCAAATTAAAAATTAATTTATTTGTATAAATTTGCACTTTCTATATTTCTGTGTGTAAAAAGACAGCAAAAATCCTCTCCATGTTTGCTTACTTTTTGCAGAAGAAAAATAAAAATTAAAAATAAAACCCTGCCTCCCTCCCTCACTGATTTGAAAAAAAAAAATTGCCTGAGAATCAATTAAAATTTATTTATTTTGTGTGGCATTATTTAAAAAAAAATTTCTGAAAAAAAACTTGGATTAGGATTCCCTCATTGGAATAGGCTTGTTGAGCTCATTCCAAGGAAGGGCTTGTCAGCTGTGTTTTGGAGGTGAAAAATTAAATTCACTAAAGAACATTTTTTTGCAAGTGTCATCTGCTTTTCATTATGGGTGAAGGGTTAAAATGAGGAAGCAAGGAAATTGCTCCATTGAAAGGTTTAATTAGAAGGTAACTTGAGCAATTTATCACCTGGAAACTCTTTATCAGACTCTGTAACATCTTGTTTCTTATAATACCTTAATTTTCTTACCTGTCTGCTCATATAATGGACTTTTCAGATTGTCAGTGGAGAACTTTCACATTTCAGGATATAGGTGTATGTAATACAAACATGTTTTTTTGGCAAAGCGATTTAGATCATTTTCCTTGTGGAACTTATCTAACAGCAACAGTGGGATAGAAGATTCAATAATAATACAGTGTTTGATGGGAAGATCATAATATTTTCATCACATTGTTGAGATGTTCATCAATTGATTTACCATCTTTGTTTGACAAGACGTTATTCTGGGAAACCTTGGATTTTCTCAAAGTTTGACTTTGTAGATTGTGACTTGTAGAAATAAGGCTCATGATTTTTATTCTTTGTGACAGTAAAATTTGTGCGCTTTCATGGATCAAAGGCTTACATGCTTTATATAACATTCAGGAAATGAAAAATTCATGATAGCCTTGAATTCTGGAGATACAAAAAGTTTTTGTTTAATTTTACGGATTTTTATCAAAACAGTGAATATTTTTTCCCATTATTTTTTAACCAGTTAGATTAAGGAACAGGAAATTGAAATTGTTTTGTTTTTTTTTAGCCAGCAGGAAATAGAAATGGTAAATGATGCTTGAGGTTTCGTTAGTCACGATATTATATTTCTGTGCTGATTAGAAATTAACCATCTATGTACAAAATGCCCAATTCCCTTGTGTTTGTAGATGAATTCTTACTTGATTTTTGTTTTTACTGACACTTTTTCATCTTTATGGAATGAACGTAATGAAAATTTGTTGAAGCTAGACTACTGATAGCTATTTTGAACGGGAGCGCAGTGGCTCAGTGTAGACTGTTGGACTTCTAGAGGTCCCGAGTTCGATCCTTGTCCGGGATTACTTACATTGTGTTCTTGGGCAAGGCACTTTATCCTGGTTGCCTACATGGGGGCACAATGACGCCATGTACTAAGGCATACTGCACGTCAATGGTGCACATGTCTTCAACCGCTGTAACCCTGCTTGAGCCGAGCTTGAACAGAGTTAGAATGTTGAAGAGCTGACAGTTGCTCGTCAATGCTTGGTGGTTCTCTCTGGGTACTCCGGTTTCCTCCACCCGTAAAACTGTCACGTTCATGATTAGCCATTGTGCATAAGTGTGTGACCTTAAAAATCAATAAATAAATAAATAACTATTTTGAAAATTTTTTTTACACTCTATACAATGATATCGAAATATTGACGTTTCAGCCCTCCAATTTTTCCCAAAATGTAACTTGGAAATAACCAATTCAATCTTGTTTGACAGAGCTCAGGCCTGAAATAGTCGACAGATTTTTGACGCATTGAATCTAATTGTATTAAATCTGTTGCTGATGCGACACGGAGAAGTTTTGAAATATACCGACGCATCACTGTCATGTCGAATCTAATTGATCAGCCAATCGTGGTCGATCGGCATACTTTAGGTTCCTTTGGTCATTCTGTTTTTGCACCCAGAGCGCGACATTTATTTATTTTTTTATTTATTTGTTTTCTGGGGCGCACCGACACTTTCGAAAGCCAGTGTCAGTCAGTTTTACAATTTTATGATTTATTTGGGTTCTATTTGATGGTGATGTGGCCTAATTAATGTTGCCTTTCACAACTTATTAAGCCTTTACCCAATGCAGACGATATCGACGAGCTCGTTCCAAAGAGGGGTCACATGATATGGTTTTGTTGAAAGTTTTTGAAAAATAATATTTTTTCAGTTGCTAAATTTGCATATTACGCGGGAGGATATTGGCGAATCGTTGGGTAAAAGGGTTAACTAATTATGGACACAAACGGACTCAGAGTCAAAGAAATTGCTGTTTTTGTCTCGAATTACAAAATTTTCCTCGGGGAAACCTCACCCCGAGCCCACACCAATGGCCCATGAGCGGGGACACCCCCTCTCATGCTTGCCCCCATCTCGCCGCTGCGCTTCTCAGATGATGCTGCAAATCATATTCAGTACGCCCCTTAGATATTACTGTTGCCCCCCCCTAACTTTATTACCCTATATATGCCTGTCATGATCCTACTCGAGCAAAGGGATGCATCCTGTTTTAGCCCCCACCCTCCACCCACCTTCCCTGAATTGACTGAAATATTTTTGTGGCATGTGTTCTACTTGTACCGAGAAATGTTCACAAACATGTTCTGACTGAAAGATAAACACATCCTTGCAGAAATCACAATTATTGATTCAGCTTATTGTGACTCAGGACACTGGGGGAAATGGGAGGCTGCAGAGTCAATGCTCATGCTTTGATCAGCTGTCTAAAGACCGGTGGAAGGGCTGAGGAATACCCCCCCCCCCTCCCCTCCCCTCCCCCTCAGAGAAAAACATAAAATTAACGGCTTTTGTTTCATGTTCAGCACTAATATCCTTGCCAATAGCACTTTTATCCATGCAGTGTCCTGTTTAGCCCTCATCCCCCACATAAAAACGCAAAAAGGCATGTGGCACGTCAATGGTACACATGCCTTCAACCGTATGCTAACCCTGGTTAGCACGTTGAGGAGTTCAGTAGTTACTCACCGATTGTTCGGTAGTTCTCGCTGGCTCCCCCTCACACATGTAAAACTACCTGACATGACATGTCACTGGCAATTGAAACTGTCATAAAACCACAATAAACAAACAACTGTATTTGATGTGAGCTTCAGCACACCGAGGGCCCGAATCAAATTTTGTGAATCCTGATTAAAAAATCACATGAGATGGGAACACATTAAAGCCAGAGAGAGAGAGGCTAGGCATTTCTGAAAAAGAACCTGTAGCAACAATACCATGAACGTCGAAAGATGAAACTATCAATGTAGTTTGTAGGCAGGCCTGATGCTGTTTGTTTAAAACTGATTTTCGCACTCAACTATCAACTTCTTAAATTCAGTCATTTTGAAAAATTGATTTTCGTTCTCAGCTATGCTTCAGTCATTTTGAAAAATCTCGAATCAAGCCTTCGATCAGTCAACACTGAAATGATGTAAGATGGGTATTTCCAGCGACTGACATGTGCTTTCCTCATTACCATATGATTTGCATTCAGGTGATCGGTAGCGCTCGTTTGTTTCCGCACTTTGTACTAGATTTGACGCATCATAAATCCGTCGACTATTTCAAGCAAGTATTTCAGATGCATCACCGACGGAGATTCGTCTCAGTTGGATGGTGAGTCGGGGATGTGTCTTACTCGCATCTAATTGAAATAGTCGATGCATCACCAACAAATTTAATTCATTTTTTGCTCTGGTATTAGATTCGACGCGTCAAACATCCATCGACTATTTCAGGCATCACTGAGCTCTGTCAAACAAGACTGATTTGGTTATTTCCTAGTTGCATTATGGAAAATTTGTGCTGCTTGAGTTTTCTGTATTTTATCATCAGTTTGCTTGGAGGTTTAATTAACCCTTTCAACTTGGTACACAAATGTTTGAGTGCAGGAAAATTTTGCAGTTACCAAGCAGTTGACATACTGAGCAATAAGTTGGTTGTGAGGATCTGCTCTGAGGGCTGTAGGATTAAATTATTACAGAACCTCCTACAAATGCAAAATGGATTACCATTTGCTGTAGTCAATATTGTGTATTACAATATCATTCAAAAACAAGGAGTTAAACCAAGTAACAGTTGCTCTCAACTCTTAACCAACTGAGTAATTTTAAAATATTTCTCATCAAGTCTAGTCATGGCTGCTTTGCAACAGCCATGACTATATTTGATAAAAAATTCATGAAAATTTGACACAAGAAATCATCAGTTAAAAAGTCTATACGACTGAAATGGGAAAATTTGGTAAAATATCCGCAAATTTGACTTACTTTAATGGCAAGAGATTTCCTGACTCGGGCAGGAATATCTGCCAGCAGCATGCAAGAAGTTAAAAGGCATTGGCCTGATATGATGGGAAATTTGCCATTGGTAAAGTGAGTACCCGTGATATAGATTCTCAGGATTTATTTTCTTCAGATTTGATTTGGTCTTGAAAGTTGTGTGAAGTATTAGTAGTTTGTTTAGCATTGGACTTTAAACTGAAAGGTAGACAGTTCAATCCTGACCAACGGTAACTGCATTATGTAATTTATGTCCTTGGGCAAGACACTTAATCTTAATTTCCGTCATGAGGGCACATTAGCTGTTTACTAAGGCATACTGCACATCAGCGGGGCGTTTACCTTTAACTGCCACCAACATGGCTTGTGCTGAGTTAGTAAGTTGGAGATTCTGACATGACAATTTCTTGCTGCAAGCTGGCTCCGAGGGTACTCAACTTCCTCCACCCATAAAACTATCAGACATGTTGTGACTCTGGCTATTGAAAGTGTCATTAAACCCCAATGAACAAGCTAACAAACTGGAATGAGAATTCCAACTCTAGGACTCAAAAGTCATATTGTTCGAACACAAGGGGTATGGGAGTGCATTCAGATTTCTTCAGCAGTTGAAAGTTCACAGGCAGCAGATGCAAAATCTTGCTGGAGTGGAGGGTTTCAAATGATTCAAACACAAGTTGGTTGTGGCAGCCAAGGGTGGGTTGGGGGGGGGGGGTAGTTTATAGTTGGAAATTCAGAGGGAGCACACACCCAAAATCAAGACCCTCGAGCTACATCCTTAGGTTCATTCTACTGATGTGCAAATACATTGTTCTGACTGCATATTATATATAGCAATGAGATCCAAATGAGGTTTGGATTTGAAACATGACATTTCTGCGGTCATTTTTAGATATTCCATAATGTTACATCACATTGTTACTAAATAAAATCAACTCCAGTATTAAGTCGGTCTGTTTTAAAATGCAGATGGTACAACATTTGTAGAAGAATATTAACTCAGAAGAATGATTTCCATCATGTGTTTAATGCTCCACCCAGTGGTGAACTTGTCAAAAAATGAGAATTGTCTGAATAAAATAGGATAAAGGGTGATTTTTATAAGCTGTTAGTGCCAAGGACAGTTTGTTACAGAATATGACAACTCATTCTTGGAAGTTTTTTCTTTATTTATTTGATGATTACACTGTCATGTAATACTCTGTTAGAAAGGGCTCTGGGAGCCCATTCTAACAGTGTATCATATAATAGCATTTCCTAAGCTCGATTGGAAGAACATCAGGAAATTATAAATATCATGGCACTGAAACCGCCGGTTTTCTTTCTTTACATTTTTTTCCCCCTCATGTCCTCTGTTAACAGAATTCTTTTTGTGACAGAACTTTTGGAAAGAATTTGGAATATTGTTTCTCACTCTGGCTTCCTTATTCATGAAAATTCAGCAACATTTTAATGAAATTTCAGGATTTGAATACTCCAACAGTAAACAATGCTTAACATTGTATAAAAAATCAGGATTTTAGCATACATTTATTATATTCTGGAAGTGCACAAAGTTTGGAAGATGACAGTAGAAGGAATAGGATTCATAAGATGATGTGGATTTTACATTGAGAATTTGTGGAACTCCTATGTAATAACTTTGTATTATTCAAACACAATGTTCAAGTTTAAAACAGCAGTAACCCTAGCTCGGTTTCATATTCATTTGAAGAATACATCCAAGAACAAGCATGAAAAAGAGGTGAGAGTCTACATTTTTATTATTACAAATGAGAAATCTGAATGGAATGAAAGCTTTGAAATAGATTTGAACTCTTAGAAGCCGGGGAATCAGAATGAATTTATTGAACATCACATACCGCAAAAAACGTACAGTAAAGCAGGTTCTTCTAGTCGAGTGTCATCTGCCTATTCAGACAGACAACACTTGACTAAAAGCACCTGCTCAGATTTTAATTCTCCTCAGCCCAAAGAAAGCTGAACCATCACAGCCAGATTAACTGCCGTATTACATCTCAGGCAAGAAAACTCGACTCCCGGCTTCTAAGAGTTAAAAATACATGGTCAAAAGATATTTTGTTGAACGTGAAATTTTGATCTTGACGAAAGGATTTTTTAATTTTATAAAATCTGAAGCTTTCAGTCCAGTATGAATAAATTTTAACGAAAAGAAAAATCTGTCTCCTGACGAGCACATAAAATGAACTGCAGCTTGGTTTGAGGTTTAGTTTTAAATGGGGCTGTAGGATCAGTTTATCACTCAACCTTCTTTCAAATTTTAAATGGATTCTTTCATTTTCCATGGACAGTATTGTACATAGGGAATCTTCAGTAAGTTCCCATTTTGTATTGAAATTTGCAAAATGAAGGCAAGGTCCTAATTTACTGGACGAATTTTGTAAATGTCACTATAAACTGGGGACAGGTTGAAGATTCTGTTGATCACTTGTTTCAGTACCAAATTCAGGCCAAATGAAGTTGGTGGACAAAATATTTTTCTGTCGTGAATGGCAGGAAAAAAAAAAAAATTTCTTTTCACTTCATTTCACTTCTTGCTAGGTAAGAGAGTCTATCCCAGCCCATAGGTGAAAGTCCGGGGTTTTCTCTGTGAAACACAGTCCAACTTTTCATGCCAATTGGAGCAACACAGATAATGTTTGAAGGTCTACTACTGGTAGAGTGCCGGGAGTCCATATCTGGGCTTCATTCTGAAATGTAGACACTGCAACTTAAAGCTTCATATTCTGTGAGTTGAATATTTATTTAGTCTATATGGACTTGCCTCATTACGCTCCCATAAATTGTAACAAGACAAAGACATGTGAAAAGTTTTTAATGATCAAGAATAATTTAGCACTCTACCAGTCAAGTACCAAGGAAGAGAGGAATAATTACAGCAAAATTAACCTAGAAATATCAGAGTGAGAGTACATGAACCAGTGCTTGGGATTGCAGGCATGAATGTATACAAGGCTTTTTTCCGGAAAAGTGAAGGGCACTTGCTCCTCCCACCCCCAATCCCCACCATGGCAACACTGCTGGCAGTATCCAATAAAAGATACCTAAATGGTTGGAGAAACAAACAGCAGTTCCTGAAATACATTGTTGAAAACAATGCAGAATTTGCCAGACCATCTATTCCCCTGAAATAGTCCTCCATGATATAGATATCTGGAGCCATGCCAATGTAAACAAAACCAGCGTCCTTTCTTAATTCTATGGCATCCGAGAAATTTGAAAAAGACAAGTGTGTCGCTGATTTCTTCTGAGGTGCAGTTCGTAGAATTAAGTACTTAGATTAATTAAATAATTGAGTGTTCCGTGTGTTCTGTACTGGCCTCGTATATACTTGGTTAACTAGCATTCCCTTTTTGGGGTCTGTCAGTGGCCGAGTGGTGTGTGTGGTTCAGTATAGTTTCGCTAGGCGGTTGGTGCCGAAGGAAACTCTCTCGGCGTGGGTTCGAACCCCGCCATGCCAATGTAAATAAAATTTTTTGGTTAAGAAATTTATTATTATTATTGGAGTTAGGTGTCAATAGGGAGCTGTATGGACAGGATTTCTTTGTTGGGGGCAGAATTTCTGTTTTTTGGGTCCCTGTCAGCCGTCTGGGATCAGTTGTGTTCCCACCAGTTCTTTTTCTGACACCTTTCTCTCGTAGTTGGGGGTGTTCTTCTACTTTCTACATTTGTTGAGTTCACCTTTTTCTTCTACTGCTCTCACCTCTGTTTTGCCCAGTACTGTTCCTTGAGGGCAATGCCTTTTGCCCATGTGTTCTCGTGGCCGTTCCTCCCACACCTGTTGGGGGTGGGGGGAATGCTATTGTTCGGGGCCTCCCGACACGACCACGTCTGGTGAGAGTTATACCCCATCTGTGGGGGATGTGCAGTCTTTAACCATGGTGGATACTGCAGGAGCTGTTGAGTTGTCTGGTGAAGAGATGCCTGGTTCCGGGACTATGGTCCCTCTCCAATCGACATCTGAAGCTGTCATTAGGGTTGTGATGCCTCCTTTGGAGGCTGAGCTCGGTTACTCTCTCCCCTTTTCCACCAGTTTCAACAGCTCCTGTCATATCTGCTGCTACTGCTGTTCCGTCTGCAACGTCTTCAGTCACCATTTCAGCCGGCCTCAGCTTGTCCCTGCAGGGATCTGCAGCGATGTCTGGTAGTGTGTTGTGGGGTATCAGCCTCAGCCTTCCCTGACTTCAACTCGGCAAAGTCAGAAGGGGCTGCCGACCGAACCCTCTGCTGTGGCCTCTCAGCTATCGAGCATAGCAGTTTTATCCCTGCAGGGGTCTGTAGAGATGTCTGATAGCGTGGACGTGGGATATCAGCCTCAGCCTTCCCTGACTTCAACTCCACGTAGTCGGAAGTGACTGCCGGCCGAACCCTCTTCTGTGGTTTCTCTGCTGTCGAGCACTGCAGTTTTTTCATTGGATTCGGATCTTCATGGTGGGGCCACTATGAACTCCGTGGCATTTCCATCCACGCACTCTGGTCACATGGCCAGTTTTGCAGGACCAGCGCTTTTTGTGCAGCCTGGAGTTTCCGCTCTGTAGATCCTCAGAGTATGTCATACCCCTATACACATCTACCTTCAGATGTTTCAGCTGCCGCCCATCGCCCCGATTCGGGTGTATTTGAGGATCGTGACCCTTCGCTTTTTAAAAGGGTCAGGAGTGAAGCCACTTTGCCTGTTCTTTCCCACGTCGAACTGGCCGACACGGGCAATGAGCTTAGGGAGGCCCTCTCCTTGCTCACTCAAGTTCTGTCCAAGAGCCTTCCCGTTGCTTCCAGTGAGGCTACAAGTAGTTTCCAGGCATCCCTGTGGTGCCACCTCCCGGGATTGGAAACAGGCCACTTTCTGATCCCCCTGGTGTGCCTACACCATGGAATGCATCGGCTGGTTTGCCCATGATGGGCTATGTGTCTTTCAACTCAGGGGATGAATCAGACATACCTGACGTTGAGAGCCAACAGTCTTCTGACTTGGGGGGCAGCTCTTGACTTTGTGTTTGGGTTCCTTCCAGATCTCAAACCATCAAACCAGCCGACAGTGTCAGCCCGGCTGTGATCATCGGTCGCGAGCCTACAGCTTGTGGAGCACCCTGCTTCTGGCCACATTCGACCGTGCCAGTTGGTACAGGTGGTTGAAGCGTTTACAGCTTTGGACTCTTAAGCTGAGTTCCAAGGCTATGAAGACGTCATTCTTCACCAGGGTTGACACTTTTTTGCCTCCGATGCGTTATCGTTCCTATGATTCCGCCAATCCCTCAGTCTGCCAGACTTTGACGATCTTGGATCAGGACTCCAACTCCCTCGGGCTTTCAAAGCCCAAGTCGGCCGTTATTCCTATGGCGACTCTGGAGTCCGTGTTGGGATTATCGAGAGAGATGCTGGGCATGCTTTCTCTCTCAGATCATGTTGTCTCTGCTTAAGCTGCTTATCTGCCCCCAGATAAGTTTGACGACATACAGGCTCCTTTGCGTGTGCTGTCCAAGGCGCTCATGCATCTTACTCACACGCATGCCTGTACAATCAGCATGTGACATCTTACCTAATCGGCAAACGGCGGAAAATAGCAATAGTTTCTGAATGACACTCGACAATCTTGTTGCAGATTGCCAATTTCAGAAACGGTGCTCCTAAAATATGTCAACTTTGTTGGGAGAATGACCGCGTCTTGACTAGAATTTTATGCCGTCATGTTGTTTGTTTTTTTCACGGGGATTTTATGCTTTATCAGTATATGATCGGCGGGGGGAATGTGTCTGGGTTGAGGGCCCCTCAGCCGTGGTAGTAGAAACCCTGATTTGGTATTTAGCATCCTGAAGGGGCAAATTCAAGCTTGTTTAAATCAAGTGCCTGAGTTCATGTTTAGGCTCTGCAGTGTTAACTAGCGATAAATGCTGAATATGACCATTAATCCTCCTTTAAACACCTTTTTTAGGTGTGTAATTAACTGGTAGAGTGTTATTAGCCCATTTTGGCTCTTTATTCAAAAGTGCATTTGCTTCAACTAAAATGAATCATTTTTGGTGGATGAACTTCATATTACCTTTGAAGTTAAATAATTTTGTCTGTTAGGATATGCCTTGTTACAATTTATGAGAAAGTGCCCATGGGCACTCTCTCATGCATTGTAACAAGGCAAAGACACATGAACAAATTTTGATGACCAAAAATAATTCAGCACTCTACCAGTTAAGGCCTGTTGGGGCTTTTTGTTTAACTGAAATCTTGACCACTAATATTCCATCTACATCATCAAGGCCTGCTTTCGACATGAGCAATCACAGTTGGGAGGTTTACCCCAGATCAGTACTTTGCAATGCCCCTGACCGCTATTAACTCGTTCAGTGTGGAATATTCTGAAAAACAGTATTTTTAGCGAATAATATTTTTCTGTAATTTTACCAAATTATTGGTTGTTAAATCAGAGTGTTATATAATTTTAAAACCGTTCTAGGGATCTCACTGAAAGTTTTTTTCAGAGGAGATGATGATTTTTTATATGTTAAGTAGCCATTCACAAGTGAAACTCCATGAACACGATGAAATTTAGTTTGGTACCCTTATTACATTTATGTCATGGCAATTTTCTAATTGGAGGCGGACATGGCAGTTGACCACAGTCAGAATCATAACCTAGAGTTGCATCACTATCACTATCATCTTTATTGTACGAAACCGTTTGGCTTTGTGGTTCACTGTCATTATCAGGCTCGGAATTTGAGTTTGAATCACCAGTTATAAGTGATCATGCTTTTTGTGAGTGTCATGCATTTAGTAGGGTTTTCATGAAATAAACACAATATGACTGAAGTTATGTGAAATAATGTTAAATAGTTCATTCTTATTTACAATAGAAATGATGCATGAAACATAGAAACATAGAACATAGAAACATGTACATGTTTGATTAATAGCCCTTGGGTATCAGTTGAAATGTCGACTATAGCCACCTACCATGGTTTGCCATGCTGTCGACTTTAGTCGCCTGGCGCTCGAAAAGAGTTAAACAAAAATTGGTTTTGCAGTAAAACCTACTTAAAAAGATAAGTAGGCAGAGAATGTAGGATTGGAACAGTTGAACACTTTCCCTAATAATAAATATACAACATGTTGAGACTTGCGCAGTGAGAGTTGGATGGTTCAACAGAAAAATGACTATTAATGTGAAAAGCAAATTTTAAGACACCTGGTTATATTTCATTAAGGACTTTTTACACCTTGTATTAATATTTATGAAGGTGAAGTTTTATTCTATCTATCTGATCTTTGTGGATTTTTGTAAGTTAATAACTCCATCAGTTCCCAATGTCATGCTGCGGTGCAAAGGATAAAGGCATCAAAGAAAAATGATGTAACATGTTGCTGTTGAGTTGCCTTGCGTAAAATTGCTTATGCCAGAATTACAGTAATTGTTTGTAATTTAACTGGTGTTGTACTGAGTTGAGTAAAAGTCCATACACTGGATTACCACCAGCACAACCATGAAGTGGAATTTTCCCCATGGGCAGTAACTCATATTTTTATACGCCCGTTTGAAAAACGGGATGTATTATGTAAATGGTCTTGCCGTCCGTCTGTCCGGGCAGACATAGGGGGTTTAGGTGGCTATTTGTTGGTAGAAATGGGGGTTAGGTGACTACCACAATTTATGTGACTAGTCACATAGTTAAATGTCATTATTCTAGGGTGGGGTTTAGAGTTGGGGTGGGGTGGGGTTAGGGTCAGTAAAGGGTAGGGTTAGGGTTTGCTACCACCCCAAAAGTTTTTCACCCAAAAAGTTAATACAATGGACATGCATTTTAGTTAAAACAGACTAGGAATATATTGAATTTTCATTAGTCTAAGGTGGGTTTAGAATTGGGGGTGGGGGGGGGGGGTAGGGTTAGGGTCAGTAAATGGTAGGGTCAGGGTTTGCTACCACCCCAAAAATTTTCCCAAAAATCACTTGTTTTAATATAATGGGCATTCATTTTATTGTAGTCTCATAAAAATAGCCACATAACTACCAATTGTTAAAATGTCCGTCCGTCTGTCTGTCCGTGTTTGGACACATTTCGTTTCTGGACAATAACTTTAGTTGTAATGGGTTGAGCTGAGTTAAATTTGGCTTATGCATTTAGTACAACAAAATACAGGTTGGGTTCGATTTCCGTCTTTAGCGTCCCATTTTTGGTAGAGTTATGGCCCTTTATTTTTTAACACTGGGTAATGGGAAAAACATTTTAGACTAGTTTTCTCCCAAACCACTGCTCCAAAAGCTTTCAAATTTCACATATAACATCTTTGGAAGATTGTTTCACATGTTTATTGAAATCAATTCCCTGGGTCCATATTTGGGCTCTCTGTGGGAGCCCAAATGTTTAAATTAGTGCAGTATGAGGAATATTCTTTAAAAATCTTCTTCAGATCTACCAATAGGAATCTTTTTGATATTTGGTATGCAGCATGCTTAGGGAGGTGAGATTCAAGTTTGTTCAAGCCAAATCCCTGGGTTCATATTTGGGCTGAAAATTTGGGATCCTGGTCCAGACTTAGAAATTTTGGACCCAAATCCGGAAATGAGTTTTTTTTGTTTTTTATGCATTTTGGTCATTTTTAAGACAAAAAAAAAAATTTTTTTTACACTGAAAATTTGGGGGCCAGGTGGGACTTAGAAAATTTTGGACCAAAATCCGGAAATTAGTTCTTTGGTTTCTTATGCATTTTGGTCCATTTTAAGAAGAAAAAAAAATTGGGGTCTGAAAAAATTTTGTTTTGGACTTTTGAAAATTTCAGAACAAAAATATATAAGGAAAATCTGTTTTTATGCGTTTGTCTCAATTTAATGCAATGTTAGACTTTTTTGTAAGTGTGGACTGGAAATTTTTTACCTGTTTTGCTATGCATGAGTGGAGGCTACAACTGGTATGCTGTGGCTTGTATATTTCATGTATGTGTTAAATTCATTAATATAAGATGACTTTAACCCTTAGCTGGTCATTTTATGGAGATTTTTGACTTTTTTAATGCAATGTTAGACTTTTTTGTAAGTGTGGACTTAAAAACTTTCAAACCTGTTTTTCTGTACACGAGGGAAGGCTACCACCAGTATGCTGTTATATTTCATATATGTGTTAAATGCATCAATATAAGACAACATTAACCCTTTTTTGGAGATTTTGGACTTTTTTAATGCAACATTAGACTTTTTTGTAAGTGTGGAATTTCTATCTTGTTTTGCTATACATGTACATGACCGGACATTTTTTGCAGATTTGTAATAAGCCTAGGTTTGATGCATGCCATGTGTTGGCGAGCTAATTGGGATCAACACCCCAACCCCACCCCCCGCTTGTTGAATGTTCTCAACAATTTCTGACTTGTACTGTAGTCAGTTACTCTTTGGCACCCCCCGGGAAGTAGAGCAGTGCTTGTTTTGTTTACTGCGGTAAACAAGTTCTGCTTTACTGTTAAAATAGGACCCAGAAACAAGACCTGCTGTACACATTTTAGAGATGAGACAAGCAGAGGTTGAGTGTTCAGGATATACTTATAAATAAGGTTTTGGAACTTTTCACCCCTCGAAAGTATGTTTTTGTCACATCTGGGATGTTGAGTTCTGAGATAATTCACCCCCTTCTGAATTGGAACTTTCCAAGAGTTTATAGTGTTGTTTTATTCATTTTGAAACGAAACAGAAAACATAACCATTTCATAGGACCAATTTGTTTTTTTCTGCTCCAATTTATCTTTATTAGCTCACCTGACTGAAAGTCAGGGTGAGCTCGTCTGATCACTTTTCGTCTGGCGTCTGGCGTCCGTCGTCTGGCGTCCGTCGTGAAGGTGGTGTTTTGGCCTTTTTCTCCCAAACCACTGGCCGCATATTAATGAAATTTCATGTGATTAGGGATTATATAAGGGCATTTTGATTTTTTGTCAAATTCGGTTTCGGCTCATATTGAGTAGAGGGATGGGGCAAAAATGCTGCAATTCTTAAAAAATCTTCTTCTCAAGAACCAGCAATAGCAGAGACTTGATTTTTGGTATGCGGCTTCCTTTTGAGGTGTAGACTCAAGTTTGTTCAAGAGAAGTTGGAGGGGCTATATTTGACGATGTTAAAGGAGGGGCAAAAATTTTGGCCCCGCCCCAAATTTCTATTTTCCAAACCGCGAGGCCGATTTGAACCAAATTTTACGTGAGTGCTTATTGGGTCCTAAGTACCTAATTTATGCAGAAATTTTTTTTCCCATAGCCCCGTGGGAACCACAGGAGCTAAAAATAGAAAAAAATTAAAACACCCATATCTCCAAAACTATACGGCACTGAGAATTCTTATTTGTTGTGAAGCTTCCATAGTACCAACACAATGGAATGGTCCAAAAAAATTGCCATCGGTTTTATGATGGGGTACTTTTTGGGGACTTTGAAAAAGTGCTGAGTCAGCATTTTCTAACACTGTGGGTAATGGGAAAAACATAAGACTACTTTTCTCCCAAACCACTGCTCCAAAAGCTTTAAAAATTCACATATAACATCTTTGGAAGATTGTTTCACACGTTTATTGAAATGAATTGCCTGGGTCGATATTTGGGCTCTCTATGGGAGCCCAAATGTTTAAATTAGTGCAGTATGAGGAGTATTTTTTAAAAATCTTCTTCTTCAGATCTAGCAATAAGAATGTTTTGATATTTGGTATGCAGCATCCTTAGAGGGGTGACATTCAAGTTTGTTGAAGCCAAGTCCCTAGGTTCATATTTAGGCTGAAAATTTTGGGTCCCGTTGCAGACTTAGAAATTTTGGACCAAAATCCGAAAAAAAATTTTTTTTGTTTTTTTCTGCATTTCGGTCAGTTTTAAGACAAAACAAATTTTTTTTTTCCCCTGAAAATTTGGGGTCCGGGTTGGACTTGGAAAATTTTGGACGAAAATCCGAAAAAAATTTTTTTTTGTTTTTTATGCGTTTTGGTCAATTTTAAGAGAAAAAAATTGTTTTTTTTTTCCCCTGAATATTTGGGGTCCGGGTGGGACTTGGAAAATTTTGGACCAAAATCCGGAAATTTTTTGCTTTTGTTTTTTATGCGTTTCTGTCAATTTTAAGACAAACAATTTTTTTTTTTTTCCCCCTGAAATTTTGGGGTCCGGGTGGGACTTAGAAAATTTTGGACCAAAATCCTGAATTTTTTGTTTGTTTGTTTTTTATGCATTTCTCTCAATTTTAAGACAAAAAAATGTTTTTTTTTTCCCCCTGAAAATTTGGGGTCCGGGTGGGACTTAGAAAATTTTGGACCAAAATCCTGAAAATTTTGTTTTTGTTTTTTATGCGTTTCTCTCAATTTTGATACAAAAAAAAAATTATTTTTTTTTCCCTGAAAATTTGGGGTCCGGGTGGGACTTAGAAAATTTTGGACCAAAATTCTGAAATTTTTTTTTTGTTTTTTATGCATTTCTCTCAATTTTAAGACAAAAAAATTTTTTTTTTTCCCCTGAAAATTTGGGGTCTGGGTGGGACTTAGAAAATTTTGGACCAAAATCCGAAAAAAGTTTCTTTTTTTATTTTTTATGCATTTTGGTCAAGTTTAAGAGAAAATTTTTTTTTTTTTCCACCCTGAATATTTGGGGTCCGGGTGGGACTTAGAAAATTTTGGACCAAAATCCTGAAAATTTTGTTTTTGTTTTTTATGCGTTTCTCTCAATTTTAAGACAAAAAAAATTTTTGTAAGTTGGGGGAGGGCAGGCACCACGAGCAAGTCGGAAGCAACCGTGGGAGTCCCAATATGGTTACAATGTGCTGCGCATAGAACTTGTGGCTGAGTTATGTGTATTCCGCCAGGACTAGTTCTCGTGTTTATTCCAGCATACGACTCATTTCAAAAACTGGAGTCTGATAAGTGCTGTTTGTCGTGTAATTCAGTTTATTTAGGTTAAATCGTGATTCGACATGCTAGCTATGTATGATTCATAGCTTCATCCATTGATCTGGGTGAGTCATTGTTGACATTAGTGTGTATCCGTCTGACGACAGTTAGGTAATTCAGACTAACGTTGGTGATACGATAAATGAGTTAGAATGTATCGGCGACCTTTATACAATTGATGGTTGGTTAACTGTGATATAGGCGTCGAGTGCACCTGTGATTCACAGTGAAGAAAAGAAGCACGCGTTGTTCGGCTGATATGATGTACATCAGGGACCGTGATAAATTAGTGGTCCATTAACCGTAATATAGGCATTAAATGCGCCTGTAATTTCTCGGTTAATTGTCGTATGGGCGCTTGTGTTTATTGCACTAAGCGACACAGCCTATATTATGACGGCGTGTAATATGTTTTATTTATGACATCGTATCAGTATTTGGCATGCGTAATAAGGCACATTTGTGGAGGCATGCTGAATTGTTGAATGCAGGTGCTTTTAATTCAGACTAACGTTGGTGATACGATAGATGCGTTAGAATGTATCGGCGACCTTTTTTCAATTGGGTGGTCGGTCAACTGTGATGTAGGCGTCAAGTGCACCTGTGATTCACAGTGAAGAGGAAGAGCACACGTTATTTGGCTGACACGATGTATATTGGGGACCTTGATATAATTGCTGGTCCATTAACCGTGATATAGGCGTTAGGTGTGCCTGTGATTTCTCGAGTAATTGTTGTATGGGCGCTTGTGTTTATTCCACTAAGCGACTCAGCCTATATTATGGAGGTATGTAATAAGACGACGCCAGGGCTGAAATTTTTCCAATAAATGGATGCTGCCCTTTTAGGACGGAATAATGTTTTGCATATAAGATCGTATCAGTTTCCAGCATAGTATATGACCATTCTAGCCTGGATTGTTATTGTTTCCAATAAACTGATGCTGCCCTATTATTGGGCTGATACAATGTTTTTGTATATAAAATCGTACCAATTTTCAACATGGACTAGGACCTTTTAAACGGCCTATCAGTATGAGCTAGCTGCATCATTGGAGAAATGTGCTTTTGAATTATTAGGCTCATACCGTTATTTGAGTAAGTAACTGTCATCAAACAGGGGGATATTGTCCCCCTGACGGAAAGCGACTGAACTTTTCTATACATTTGTGCTCTCTGAGCTTGGAGCTCGCGATAAAAGAGCTGATTTCAGTATAGTACATTGAAATTCGTATGTGCTTCGGTGTAACATTTGTTTAGCCTGAAGCCTATTGGTACTTGCCCAGAATTTAATCCGCTATGCCTACACAAAATTTTGTTTTTGTTTTTTATGCGTTTCTCTCAATTTTAAGACAAAAAAAAAATTTTTTTTTTTTCCCTGAAAATTTGGGGTCCGGGTGGGACTTAAAAAATTTTGGACCAAAATTCTGAATTTTTTTTTTTGTTTTTTATGCATTTCTCTCAATTTTAAGACAAAAAAAAAAAATTTTTTTCCCTGAAAATTTGGGGTCTCGGTGGGACTTAGAAAATTTTGGACCAAAATTCTAAATTTTTTTTTTGTTTTTTATGCGTTTCTCTCAATTTTAAGACAAAAAAACATTTTTTTTTTTCCCCCTGAAAACTTGGGGTCCGGGTGGGACTTAGAAAATTTTGGACCAAAATCCGAAAAAAATTTCTTTTTTTTATTTTTTATGCATTTTGGTCAATTTTAAGAGAAATTTTTTTTTTTTCCCCCCCCCCTGAAAATTTGGGGTCCGGGTGGGACTTAGAAAATTTTGGACCAAAATCCATAGTTTTTTTTTTTTTTGGGGGGGGGGGGGGGGGTATGCGTTTCTGTCAATTTTAAGACAAAAAATTTTTTTTTTTTTTTACACCAATTTTGGACCAAAATCCTGAAATTTTTTAATCCGGAAATTTTTGTTTTTTATGCATTTCGGTCAGTTTTAAGACAAAAAAAAAAATTGTTTACCCTGAATATTTGGGGGCCGGGTGGAACTTCGAAAATTTTGGACCAAAATCCATAATTTTTTTGAGGGGGGGGGGGGGGGGGGGTATGCGTTTCTGTCAATTTTAAGACAAAAAATTTTTTTTTTTTTTTATACCAAAAATTTGGGGTCCGGGTGGGACTTAGAAAATTTTGGACTAAAATCCGGAAATTAGTTTTATCGTTTTTTATGCGTTTTAAGAAGAAGAAAAAAATTTAGGCTGAAAGTATTTTGTTTGGGAAAAAAATCTGTTTTTTATGCGTTTATCTCAATTTAGGGACGTAAAAGTGCAGGAACTGAAAATAGAAGCAAAATCCTGTGTATTGCAGGGGGGGGGGGGGGGGGTCTTCCAAAAAATTCCAGACACAAGGCCGGGGTGGGTGGGTGGTCGGATGGGGGCCAAAACACCTTTTTTTCCTGGAGTTGCAATTTTTTTCCTGGTGTTTTTTTTTCAAATTATTTTCACATAACAAGGCTATATTGTTGTTTAGTAGTCTAGTAGGCACCTGTTTGTCAGGTAGGGTTAGTGAATAAGGCCCCACTAGGCTGATTAGGGGATTTGTTCTCTTTTTGTAAATTAAATTAGATGCATTAAAGAATTGTGTACTCCAGTTTGACTAAAAACAATCAGCGGAAATTTATGAATTTTAATTTGGGAATGGTTAACATAATTTTCATAGCTGAATCATCATGGCACAATTTGGATTTTACAATGAGTAGCAATGTGTTTAGTAGAACATCTAAAATAATGTAAAAAATTTACGAAAAATAATCTAAATGCCCAGTTTCTCTGAATAGAGTTCTTGTAACCTGAAACTAAATGGTGATCACCAATTGCTGTTGTGCATGTGACAAGGGTAGATAATTCCATTTTGTATTTCCAGAGTTATGCCCCTTTTAGTACTTAAAACATTACAGTATTAAGTCACTTCTCCTTCAACATTTTACATTCTATATTGTTAAAGCTTTGCACACCTGTTGATCACCAATTGCATATGACAAGAGCCAGTAACTCTGTTTTGTATTTCCAGAGTTATACCCCCTTTTTATGACCCTATTTGTACTTAAACATTACAGTATTGTGTCATCTTCTCCTTCAATATTTTACATGCTATATTGTTCAAACTTTGCACACATGTTGACCACCAATTGCCGTTGTGCATGTGACAAGAGCAAGTAACTCTCTTCTGTATTTCCAGAGTTATGCCCCCTTTTAGTACTTAAAACATTACAGTTTTGTGTCGCTACTCCTTCAACATTTTACATGCTATATTGTTCAAACTTTGCACACATGGTGATCACCAATTGCTGTTGTGCATGTGACAAGGGTAGAGAACTCCATTTTGTATTTCCAGAGTTATGCCCCCCTTTTAGTACTTAAAACATTACAGTATTGAGTTGCCTTCTCCTTCAACATTTTACATTCTATATTGTTCAAACTTTGCACACCTGTTGATCACCAATTGCCGTTGGGCATGCGACAAGAGCTGGTAACTCTGTTTTGTATTTCCAGAGTTATGCCCCCTTTAAGTACTTGAAACATTACACTATTGTGTCGCCGACTCCTTCAACATTTTACATGCTACATTGTTCAAACTTTGCACACATGTTGATCAGTAATTGCCATTGTGCATGTGACAAGAGCAGGTAACTCTGTTTCCAGAGTTATGCCCCCTTTTAGTTCTTAAAACATTGCAGTATTGTGTCGCCTACTCCTTCAACATTTTACATGCAATATTGTTCAAACTTTGCACACATGGTGATCACCAGTTGCCGTTGTGCATGTGACAAGAGCAGGTAACTCCATTTTGTATTTCCAGAGTTATGTCCCTTTCAGTACTTAAAACATTACAGTATTGTGTCACCTTCTCCTTCAACATTTTACATGCTATATTGTTCAAACTTTGCACACATGGTGATCACCACGGGCGTATGTTGCCCCACTAGGCGGTGGACTTGTTGTGAAATAGTATATTATTTATTTATTTATTGGTGTTTAAGGTCACATATTTCTGCAAAATGGCTAATCATTATGGGTGGAGGAAGCCAGAGTACCCAGAGAGAACCACTGAGCAAGGGTGAGCAACTGTCTGCTCCCCAGCATACTAACTCCACACAAGCTGGGTTAGCATTGGTTGAAGACAAGTGCACAACATCACCATACCCCAACGTTGGCAATGGGGTTGAAGTGTCTTGCCCAAGGACACAACGTGGTTGAACTAGGTGGGATTCGAACCGAGGTCCTCTCGGCTTGCAGCCTGCACCTCTACCCACTACATTTTCTTTTCAGTATACGTTTTTACAACAATTTGATCATTTACAGTGATAATTTGACTCGTATTCACCTTGAAGTGATGCTTTGAAAGCGGCCATTTTGATTGAAACTGTGAAAGTGTAAATTTTTATATCTTCACAGAGGGGGATATGATTTCTTCATAAAATAAAATACAAAAGCTCATCATAGAGCTTGAATATGCTTCTCAAAACACACTAAATCATACCATCCATATCTGTTGAACTATCAACAACCAAATTGTTTATTTGTGAAGACATGTATATTAGATAATGTACTGATGAGTTTATGAATGTACTGTGATTATCCATATATGGATGGTCACTACATTCAGATTGCTAAACAATCATATAAACATTAGATCACCAAACAGATTCTCTAGAATGACGTATCTGATACATTTCGCATAAGTCAAGTGGACAAATGTAAATTTTGTGGGTACACTGCAATTTGATACCATTCATCAGTTTCTAGTGAAGCTAGTTATTTTCAGTGCTATCATGTTACTGCAATAGCAGTCTATTTAACCCTTTACCTAACATGAAAAGCAGACAACACTTGTAAAAAAAAAAATTCTTGAATAATTAGTTTTTTTCATTTTTTGTCTCAAAAACATAGGTTATGACCCCTCATTGGAACGAGCTCGATCAGCTCGTTCCAATGAGGGGGTCATAACCTGTTTTTGAGACAAAAAATAATGAAAATTAATTGGCGATTTTTAGCTCAACTTGACAAAGTCAAGCTGAGCTATTGCCATCACTTCTTGTCCGTCGGCGTACGTACGTACGTACGGCCACAATTTCCTTTGGCACACCTCACAGGTCGCATTTATGATCAGATTACTTTGAAACTTGGTATGCTTGTTTGGGGTGACCTCTAGATGGGAGCTATCGATTTTCTTCAATATCACCACATGAGCTGCTAACATGTTGTCAGGGGAGTACTGCCCTGTGACACGCCCTTGGATGACATGTAATGCTGTTCTGCTTGTCATGGTTATGCCTCCCCACCCCATAACCAATCCAGTTTTCGTGGGCCTGTGACATTCATGATCCACACTAAACTTGGTAACATATTGATGTGTCCAATCATGTGTATCCAATACCATTTTCCAAAAATATCAACATCAGTTTGGATATCCCCTACTTTTTAGCTCACCTGACTTTCAGTCAGGAGAGCTATAGTGATCACTCACTGTCCGTCGTCTGTCGTCCGTCGTCTGTGAACATGGTGTTTGCGTCTTCTCCTCCCTAACCGCTGAACCAATTTAATTGATATTTGAGATAATAGTTTGCAATGACATCACAATTTGATTTTGTTCAAATCAAGTTGCCTCGCCCCTTGGTAAGGCCATGCCCAAAAAGTGTGCCTAAATCTTGAAAAATCTCCTTCTTATGAACCAGCAGTAGCAGAGACTTGATATTAGATGTGCAGCTTCCATTTGAGGTGTAGACTCAGATTTGTTCAAGAGAAGTTTGTGGGGCTACATTTGCCGTTGTTATGGGAGGGGCAAGAATTTTTGCCACTCCCAAAATTTCTATTTTCCAAACTGAGAGGCAGATTTGAACCAAATTTGATATGAGGGCTTATTGGGTCATAAGTACTTAATTTATGCCCAAATTTTTTTTCCTGTCTCCCCATGGGAACTGCAGGAGCTAAAAATAGAAAAAAATTAAAACGCCCATATCTCCAAAACTACATGGCACTGAGAATTCTTATTTGGTGTGAAGCTTCCTTAGGACCAACAGAATGGAATGGTAAAAAAAATTGCTATCGATTTGATCATGGGGTACTTTTTGGGGACTTTGAAAAAGTGCGGAGTCAGCATTTTTTAATACTGTGGGTAATGGGAAAAACATGTAAGACTACTTTTCCCCCAAACCACTGCTCCAAAAGCTTTCAAATTTCACATATAACATCTTTGGAAGATTGTTTCACATGTTTATTGAAATCAATTCCCTGGGTGCATATTTGGGCTCTCTATGGGAGCCCAAATGTTTAAATTAGTGCAGTATGAGGAATATTCTTTAAAAATCTTCTTCTTCAGATCTACCAATAAGAATCGTTTGATATTTGGTATGCAGCATCCTTGGGGGGGGGGGGGGGGAGATTCAAGTTTGTTCAAGCCAAGTCCCTGGGTTCATATTTAGGCTGAAAATTTGGGGTCCTGTTCCAGACATAGAAATTTTGGATCAAAATCCGGAAATTTTTTTTTTGTTTTATGCATTTCGGGCAATTTTAAGACAAAAAAAAAATTTTTTTTTACACTGAAAGTTTGGGGGCCAGGTGGGACTGAAAATTTTGGACCGACATCCAGAAATTTTGATTGGGACTTCGAAAATTTCCAAACAAAAATTAAAAAAAATCTGTTTTTTATGCGTTTATCTCAATTTTGTGACGTAAAAGTGCAGGAACTGAAAATAGAAGGAAAATCCTGTGTATTGTGTGGGCACAATCGCTTCATCTAGTTGGTATATGCTTTTTCTTAGGTGGGGCGTATGCAGCTTATTCAAGTCAAGTCCCTGGTTTGATATTTAGACTACCATGTCAGGTGAGCGCCCTCAGGCCCCCTGGTTTTGAATAGTATATGTCGAGAAATTACCCTAACACTTGCTGAATTATCCTTTTTTATAGAGCAATTTGGCTTCAGGGCATCCATTAGAGCCATTTAATGTATTACATCTTGTTTGGTAGAAGTCCATGAGCTCTGTCAAACAAGATATAATAGAATAAATGTTCATTTTATCTGAAGTATATGGAAAGCAACCAAATCCCCGTTAATTAAATACTCCTGATAAGGCCAAGCTTAGTTAATTTTCAGTTTAGCATTATTCCAGGTTATCAGAATAAAATGCAGAATGAGATTATTATTAATTGTATCCTTGTAGGGAAATGGCATATTATATCTCTTTCCACAAGATGCATATTTAGCTAAACTTTGGCAAAGCCAAATTTGAGCTTTTGTCATGGCCTGTCTGTCTGTCCGTCCATCCGTCCTTCTGTCCATTTGTCTGTCTGTCCGTACATCAACAATTGGATATGGCTCGGGCTAGAGGCCATATTTATGAACCAATCTTTACGAAACTTCTTGGGTACTTTTGTTATGACCGTGGGACGAGGACGAGTGTTTTTGGGTGCGGTCCGAAATTCAAGATGACTGCCAGCTGCCATTTTGTACCAACAATGCAGAAATCTGGTTTTTGTACAGAACTTCCATATGAAAGCTCTGATTTGAATAATTTTTTGTATGAATGTTTAGTACCATGGGATACATCACATATAATACAGGGTTTTTTCTCGTGCGTAAATTGTGCAAATTAGATGAACTTTGATTTATTCAGTGCTACTTATACACAGTAAGTGCATGTGTCAATACGGCTTGGGCTAGAAGAGGCTGTATTTATGAACCAATATTCACAAAACTTCATGGGTATCTTTGTTATCACCTTGGGACGAGAACGAGTGTTTCTGGGTGCAGTCCAAAATTCAAGATGACTGCCATTGGCCATTTTGTACCGAAATTAGGTCCAATCAGTTTTTTGTACACAACTTCTATACGGCTCAGGCTAGAGGCCGTATTTATGAACCGATCTTTACAAAACTTCTTGGGTACCTTTGCTATCACCTTGGGACGAGAACGAGTGTTTTGGGTATGGTCTGAAATTCAAGATGGCTGCCAGTGGCCATTTTGTACCAAAATTAGGTACAATCAGTTTTTTGTACAGAACTTCTATATGAAGGTTCTGATTTGAATAAATTTTTGAATGAATGTTTAGTAACATGGAATACATCACATATAATACAGGTTTTTTTCCCATGCAGAAATTATGCAAATTAGATGAACTTTGATTTATTCAGTGCTACTTATACACAGTAAATGCGCTTGTCAATACGGCTCGGGCTAGAGGCTGTATTTATGAACCGATCTTCACGAAACTTCTTGGGTACCTTTGTTATCACCTTGGGACAGGAATGAGTGTTTTTGGGTGCCTTTGTTATCACTGTGCTATGAGAACAAATATTTTTGAGTTCAGTCAGACCTACTCTGGGACTCCAAGATTTCTTTTCTAGTTTAGCATCTAACTGTCACCCACCTTTACAATACTTTACCTATACATTTGTTACAGGCTACGGTCAGCATTTATGTACAACCGTTACAATACTTTATATGTACCTTTGTTATCAGGTCATTACCTAGACGTGTGTCATTGCTGTGTCACATACTATACATGTACATGTCTTACACAAGTTGAGCTAAAGTGTCATTGACACTTTCATTATACATTACCACCTGTTTCTCCGAGATGCTTCAATGTTGGTATTTCAAATTCTTAACATTGATCAGACGTTATGAAAATATGATGCACGTCAAATTTAGTAGGAAAAAAATTTAAAGATGGCTGAATGGCAGCCATTTTTGTTGTCATTTTTTTAGCTCACCTGACTGTAAGTCAGGGTGAGCTATTGTGATCACTCACTGTCCGTCGTCCGGCATACTTTGTCTGTCGTCCGTGAACATGGTTTTGCGTCTTCTCCTCCAAAACCGCTGAACCAATTTAAACTGACATTCAAACGACACTGGGAATTCAGTTTCATCACCATTTTCAAAATGCGATGTCAAACGTCGAAAAGTACAAATAACAAGAGATATTTTTCACATTAGTGATTAACTGGTTGAAGGCTAGATTATTTTTGGTCGTCTGAATTTGTTATTCTAACTTGTTTTATTACTAATTATTGGAGAGTGCCAATAGGCACTCGCCATTAATTTGTAATAAAACAAATTTATATAAACAAAATATGTATTTGTGTTTGACTCAATATGAAATAGATGCAAGGAAAGTGTTGGCTTTTGCTCTGGTATCCTCATTTTTGAAAGCCCTGATAGTGGCTTCTAGCACTCAACCAGTTAAGAAGTCTTGACAGCAAGATTATACTGGTATTTTAAGCAGCGATAACATTTGCCCCAACGGTTGTCACTGAGCACTATTTGGGAGAAAATAGGAATTGAGGTTAAAACTTGAAAAAATCGAAAAATAATAATAAAACAAATTACTACAAAATATCAATGCGCTGTTTGATTTTCGTTCGTCATAAGACGTACAAAAGTATCAAAGGGTTAAGTGAAATTTGAGATGATTGTTTGTTATGACATCACATTTTGATTTTGTTCAAATCAAATTGCCCTGCCCCTTGGTAGGACCACGCCCAAAAAGTGTGCCTAAATCTTAAAAAATCTTCTTCTCATGAACCAGTAGTAGCAGAAACTTGATATTTGGTGTGCAGCTTCCTTTTGGGGTGTAGACTCCGATTTGTTCAAGAGAAGTTTGTGGGGCTATATTTGCTGTCGTTATGTGAGGGGCAAGAATTTTCGCCCGCCCAAAAATTTCTGTTTCCCAAACTGAGAGGCTGATTTGAACCAAATTTGATATGAGGGCTTATTGGGTCATAAGTACTTAATTTATGCCAAAACAATTTTTCCGTCGCCCCATGGGAACTGCAGGAGCTAAAAATAGAAAAAAATTAAAATGCCCATATCTCCAAAACTACATGGCACTGAGAATTCTTATTAGCTCACCTGAGCGAAGCTCAAGGGGAGCTTTACTAATCACTTTCTGTCCGTCGTCCGTCGTCGTCCGTCCGGCGTTAACTTTACATTATCGACTTCTCCTCCTAAACCACTAGACCAATTTTATTCAAATGTTGGCTAAATGTTTATTACCTGATGCCAATTCAGATTTGTTCAAATGAAGTTGCCCCTCCTCCTGGGTGGTGCCACACCCCCAAGGGGCACCAAAATCTTTGTAAATCTTCTTCTCATGAACCAGCAGTAGCAGAGACTTGATATTTGGTGTGCAGCTTCCTTTTGAGGTGTAGACTCAGATTTGTTCAAGAGAAGTTTGTGGGGCTATACTTGGCGTCGTTATGGGAGGGGCAAAATTTTTTGCCCCGCCCAAAATTTCTATTTTCCAAACCGAGAGGCTGATTTGAACCAAATTTTATGTGAGGGCTTATTGGGTCATGAGTACTTGATTTATGCAAAAAAAAATTTTCCCGGAGCCCCGTGGGAACCGCAGGAGCTAAAAATCGAAAAAATTTAAAACGCCCATTATCTCCAAAACTGCACGGCACTGAGAATTTTTATTTGGTGTGCAGCTTCCTTAGGACCAACAGAAAGGATTGGTAAAAAAAAATTGCCATCGGTTTTATCATAGGGTACAGTTTCGGGACTTTGAAAAAGTGCTGAGTCAGCACTTTTTAACACTGTAGGCAATGGGAAAAACATTAAAAAATCTTCTTCTCCAGATCCAGCAGGCAGAATCTTTTGATATTTGGTATGCAACATTGTAGGGTGGATCTGATTCAAGTTTGTTCAAATCGGCCCCCTGGGTTCATATTTGGGCTCAGTATAGGAGCCCGATTTCGAACTTAGTGCATTTCAGGCAAATTTCTTAAAAAATCTTCTTCTCCAGATCCAGCAGGCAGAATCTTTTGATATTTGGTATGCAACATTGTGGGGTGGATCTGATTCAAGTTTGTTCAAATCGGCCCTCTGGGTTTATATTTGGGCTCAGTATAGGAGCCCAAATTTGAACTTACTGCATTTCAGGCAAATTTCTTTGAAAATCTTCTTCTCCAGATCCAGCAGGCAGAATCTTTTGATATTTGGCATGCAACATTGTAGGGTGGATCTGATTAAAGTTGGTTCAAATCGGCCCCCTAGATTCATATTTGGGCTCACTATAGGAGCTTGAATTCGAACTTAGTGCATTTCAGGCACATTTCTTCAAAAATCTTCTTCTCCAGATCCAGCAGGCAGAATCTTTTGATATTTGGTATGCAACGTTGCGGGGTAGATCTGATTCAAGTTTGTTCAAATCGGCCCCCTGGATTCATATTTGGGCTTACTATAGAAGCCCGAATTCGAACTTAGTGCATTTCAGGCAAATTTCTTAAAAAATCTTCTTCTCCAGATCCAGCAGGCAGAATCTTTTCATATTTGGTAAGCAACATTGTGGGGTGGATCTGATTCAAGTTTGTTCAAATCGGATCCCTGGGTTAATATTTGGGCTCAGTATAGGAGCCCAATTTCGAACTTAGTGCATTTCAGGCAAATTTCTTAAAAAATCTTCTTCTCCAGATCCAGCAGGCAGAATCTTTTGATATTTGGTATGCAACATTGTAGGGTGGATCTGATTCAAGTTTGTTCAAATCGGCCCCCTGGGTTCATATTTGGGCTCAGTATAGAAGCCCGATTTCGAACTTAGTGCATTTAGGCAAATTTCTTAAAAAATCTTCTTGTCCAGATCCAGCAGGCAGAATCTTTTGATATTTGGTATGCAACATTGTGGGGTGGATCTGATTCAAGTTTGTTCAAATCGGCTTCCTAGATTCATATTTGGGCTCACTATAGAAGCTCGAATTTGAACTTAGTGCATTTCATGCAAATTTCTTAAAAAATCTTCTTCTCCAGATCCAGCATGCAGAATCTTTTCATATTTGGTAAGCAACATTGCGGGGTGGATCTGATTCAAGTTTGTTCAAATCGGCCCCCTGGGTTTATATTTGGGCTCAGTATAGGAGCCCAAATTTGAACTTAGTGCATTTCAAGCAAATTTATTAAAAAATCTTCTTCTCCAGATCCAGCAGGCAGAATCTTTTGATATTTGGTATGCAACATTGTGGGATGGATCTGATTCAAGTTTGTTCAAATCGGCTTCCTAGATTCATATTTGGCCTCACTATAGAAGCTCGAATTCGAACTTAGTGCATTTCAGGCAAATTTCTTTAAAAAAAATTTTCTTCTCCAGATCCAGCAGGCAGAATCTTTTGATATTTGGTATGCAACATTGTGGGATGGATCTGATGCAAATTTGTTCAAATCGGCTCCTTAGATTCATATTTGGGCTTACTATAGAAGCTCGAATTCGAACTTAGTGCATTTCAGGCAAATTTCTTAAAAAATCATCTTCTCCAGATCCAGCAGGCAGAATCTTTTGATATTTGGTATGCAACATTGCGGGGTGGATCTGATTCAAGTTTGTTCAAATCGGCCCCCTGGATTCATATTTGGGCTCACTATAGAAGCTCGAATTCAAACTTAGTGCATTTCGGGCAAATTTCTTCAAAAATCTTCTTCTCCAGATCCAGCAGGCAGAATCTTTTGATATTTGGTATGCAACATTGCGGGGTGGATCTGATTCAAGTTTGTTCAAATCGGCCCCCTGGATTCATATTTGGGCTTAATATAGAAGCCTGAATTCGCACTTAGTGCATTTCGGGCAAATTTATTAAAAAATCTTCTTCTCCAGATCCAGCAGGCAGAATCTTTTGATATTTGGTATGCAACATTGTGGGGTGGATCTGATTCAAGTTTGTTCAAATCGGCTTCCTAGTTTCATATTTGGGCTCACTATAGAAGCTCGAATTCGAACTTAGTGCATTTCAGGCAAATTTCTTAAAAAATCTTCTTCTCCAGATCCAGCTTCAGAAACTTTTCATATTTGGTAAGCAACATTGTGGGGTGGATCTGATTCAAGTTTGTTCAAATCGGCCCCCTGGGTTTATATTTGGGCTCCGTATTCGAGACAAAAGAATAAAAATTTTAGTTATTCATGAAATTTTTAGGCAACTGTTGTCTGTTATTCACATTGCTTCATGAAATTTCAGTACTTTTAGAAGTTACCTCAGTAATCAAGGGTTAATTCCCCTTAATTAAATGTCGCCTCTAAAAAACAACCACTTTGCATATCTTACCTTTTTACCAGCATAACTGCCAAAACTTGTCAGCATTCTTCGCAAAAATCGCTATTCAAATTTTAATTTTTGTCTCTTAAACATACATGTACTTATCGCTTGTAAATACCCCATTGGAATGAGCTTTTTGAGCTCATTCCAGTGAGAGGTCGCACACCATGCTTTTTGAGTCAAAAAAGCAATTTTTTAGTTATTCCAGAATTTCGTACGTAAAACACAGCTTTATGACTTCACATTAAAATGAGCTCTCTAAGCTTGTTCCAATCAACATTCACGCACTATGTCTTTCACACAAAAAATAAAATTTTCCATTTATTCAGGAATTTAGTTTGCAAGAACACTCTTACCCCCCCCCCCCCCCCCCCCCCCCCCCCCACACACACACACACACACAAACACAGACCACAGACACACACATCTAAAAGTTCGGCAGCAAAAAAACAGTTACTTCAATTTTTAAATGCATTATAGGAACAACTTGCCTAATCAAATTTAAATACTTTTGCATCATTCTGTATCTAGAACAAACCATTTACCATATCTTTACGCAAAATTCTCCAGCATCATTCACAAAAAAACACCATTATTTATATATTCACATTTCTGTCTCAAAAATATACCTGATCTTCCCATACCCCTATTGGAATAAGCTGTTTGAGCTTGTTCCAATGATGATAAAAAAACTAATATTTTGGAAAATTTGTGAAAATTTTTGTTTTCTTGCATGCAAATATGTACATGTAGCACATGGAAGATATCCACAGTTGGGGAGAGATGTCCAAGGCTATCTCTTCACATTCCTTGTTTGTGCTTCATGCTAAACCAGTTTGTCTGCAGAGATAAATTTGCTTTATTAAAAATCATTGGAGATTGGCCACACACCAATGATTTTAAATAAAACTAATTTTAGGTAACAAATGTTGAACTTCAAACAAAATCTATCACTCAACCAGTTAATGTTGATGAGGCATGACATGGTGAAGGTGACCTAAAATACTTCTTAGAGTCACTTTGTCAGGTGAGCGATTAAGGCCACGTGGGGCCTCTTGTTTGGTGTGAAGCTTCCTTAGGACCACCAAAATGGAATGGTCTAAAAAATTGCTATCAGTTTTATCATACTGTACTTTTTCGGGACTTAGAAAAAATGCTGAGTCAAATTTTTAACACTGTGGGTAATGGGGAAAACATTTAAGACTCTTCTCCCAAACCACTGCTCCAAAAGCTTTCAAATTTCACATATAACATCTTTAGAAGATTGTTTCACATGTTTATTGAAACCAAATCCCTGGGTTCAAGGCAAGTCACTGGGTTCATATTTTGGCTCACTGTGGGAGCCTGAATTATAATTTAGTTCAAAATGAGGAATTTTTAAAACAAATCTTCTTCTTCAGATCCAGCAGTTGGAATGTTTTGATATTTGGTATGCAGCATCCTTAGGGGGTGAGATTTAAGTTTGTTCAAGTCAAGTCCTTGGGTTCATATTTGGGCTCCCTGTGGGAGCCCAAATTATAACTTTGTTCAATATGAGGCATATTCTTAAAAAATCTTCTTCTTCACACCCACCTGTCAGAATCTTTTGATATTTGCTGTACAGTATCCTTAGGGAGGTGAGATATAAGTTTGTTAAAGCCAAGTCGCAGGGTTCATATTTGGGCTTCCTGTGGGATCCCGAATTGTACCAAAATTTCTATTTTCTGAACTGAAAGGCCGTTTTGAATCAAATTTGATATGAGGGCTTATTGGGTCATAAAGTACCTAATTTATGCCAAAAACATTTTTCCTGTAGAACCACAGGAGCTAAAAATAGAAAATATTTAAAACGCCCATATCTCCAAAAGTACACGGCACTGAGAATTTTTATTTTGTGTGAAGCTTCCTTAGGAACAGCAGAAATGGAATGATCCAAAAAAATTTTTTACCATTGGTTTTTTATCACAGGGTACTTTTCCAGGACTTTGAAACAATGCGGAGTAATCATTTTTTAACACTTGTGAGTAATGGGAAAAACATAAAAGAATCTTCTTCTCCCATACCTCTGCTCCAAAGGCTTTCATATTTTACATATAACATCTTCGGAAGATTCATTCACATATTTGTTGAAAGCAAATCCCTGGGTCCATATTTGGGCTCTCTTTGGGAGCCAAAATGTTCAGATTAGTGCAAGATGAGGAATATTCTTTAAAAACTCTTCTTTTTCTGATCCACCAATCAGAATCTTTTGATATTTGGTATGCAGCATCCTTAGGGGGTGAGATTCAAGTTTGTTCAGGCCAAGTCCCTAGGTTAATATTTGGGCTCCCTGTGGGAGCCCAAGTTATAACTTAGTTCAATATGAGGTATGTTCTTTAAAAATATTTTTCTTAAGATCCAGTAGTCAGAATCTTTTGATATTTGGTACACAGCATCCTTATGGAGGCGAGATTGAAGTTTGTTCAAGCCAAGTCCCTGGGTTCATATTGGGGCTCCCTGTGGGAGCACGAATTATAACATAGTTCAACATGAGGAATATTCTTTAAAAATCCTTTTTTTTTATCAGTTCCACCGGTCAGAATCTTTTGATATTTGGTATAAGCTTTTCTTCGGAGGAGCAGAAGCAACTTGTTCAAATCAATTCCCTGGGTTCATTTCTTATCAACCTACCTAACAATTGATTACTACATGCTTGCACTACAGTGGAAGACCCTAACTTGGAAAATATACTCTCTATTTTGATCGTTCCCAAGCGATTTGGGAAAGAAAGGTGGTGCAAAAGCACCAAGAAGAAATAAGTCAAAACTGGGTTGAGCACACACCTTGTAGGGGACGCTCTTCTCTTAGTACAAATCCACAGCTTCCGGTGACCAGTGCGCAGGCAGTAACTAATGAATCATTCTTTTTTTGTTCACTTATGTGGCAAGATGTCCATTTGCATTCAGAAACAGTGATAATTCAACTCGTTGATAATGGTTACCTGTGACTGGAATTATGGATCTGAGGATCGTATAATAACAGGACTGTGTTTTATATATTCTCGTTATTATTTTCAACCACATTTTCATTGTATTTTATATATTCTCCTTGTTGGCGTGTGACTTTCGCGTACCGTGTGGTTCGGACATAAAATTTTTTGGTTGATAAATTTATGTTAACCTTTTGGATATTATTATTAGCTCACCTGACTGAATGTCAGGGTGAGCTTTTCTTATCACTCTTCGTCCGTCGTCTGTCGTCTGTCGTCCGTCGTCCTGCGTGAAGGTGGTGTTTGAGCCTCTTTCTCCTAAACCACTGGCCACATTTTAATTAAATTTCATGTAAGTAGTGGTTATATAGGGGCATTTTGATTTTTAGCCAAAATAAGTTTCGGCTCGTATTGAGCAGAGGTGTGGGGAAAAAATGGCCAAATTTTTTGAAAATCTTCTTGCAATGAACCACTAGTAGCAGAGACTTGATATGTGGTATACAGAGTCCTTTTGGGGTTTAGAATCAAGTTTGTTCAAGAGAAGTTTGTTGGGCATTATTTGCCTTCGTTATGGGAGGGGCAGAAATTTTGGCCACTCCTAAAATTTCTATTTTCAGAACCGTGAGGTCGATTTGAACCAAATTTGATATGAGATGATAATGGGTCATAAGTAGTTGATTGATGCAAAAAAAATTTTCTCATTGCCCTGTGGGAACCGCGGGAGCTAAAAATAGGAAAAACCTTAAAACTGCCATATCTTCAAAACTACGCGGCACAGAGAATTCTTATTTTGTATAAAGCTTACTTTTATCCAGTAGAACAGAATGGTTAAAAAAAATCCCTATCGGTTTCATCACAAGGAACTTTTTTCAGGACTTTGAAAAAGTGCTGAGTCAGCACTTTTTAACACTGTAGGCAATGGGAAAAAGATTGAAAAATCTTCTTCTCCAGATCCAGCAGGCAGAATCTTTTGATATTTGGTATGCAACATTGTAGGGTGGTTCTGATTCAGGTTTGTTCAAATCTGCCCCCTGGGTTTATAATTGGCTCAGTATAGGAGCCTGATTTCGAACTTAGTGCATTTCAGGCAAATTTCTTAAAAAATCTTCTTCTCCAGATCCAGCAGGCAGAATCTTTTGATATTTGGTATGCAACATTGTGGGGTAGATCTGATTCAAGTTTGTTCAAATCGGCCCCCTGGATTCATATTTGGGCTCACTATAGAAGCCCGAATTCGAACCTAATGCATTTCAGGCAAATTTCTTAAAAAATCTTCTCCAGATTCAGCAGGCAGAATCTTTTGATATTTGGTATGCAACATTGTGGGGTGGATCTGATTCAAGTTTGTTCAAATCGGCCCCCTGGATTCATATTTGGGCTCACTATAGAAGCCTGAATTCGAACTTAGTGCATTTCAGGCAAATTTCTTAAAAAATCTTCTCCAGATCCAGCAGGCAGAATCTTTTGATATTTGGTATGCAACATTGTGGGGTGGATCTGATTCAAGTTTGTTCAAATCGGCCCCCTGGATTCATATTTGGGCTCACTATAGAAGCCCGAATTCGAACTTAGTGCATTTCAGGCAAATTTCTTAAAAAATCTTCTTCTCCAGATCCAGCAGGCAGAATCTTTTGATATTTGGTATGCAACATTGTGGGGTGGATCTGATTCAAGTTTGTTCAAATCAGCCCCCTGGGTTTATATTTGGGCTCAGTATAGCAGCTCGAATTCGAACTTAGTGCATTTCAGGCAAATTTCTTTAAAAAAATCCTCTTCTCCAGATCCAGCAGGCAGAATCTTTTGATATTTGTTATGCAACATTGAGGGGTGGATCTGATTCAAGTTTGTTCAAATCGGCCCCCTGGATTCATATTTGGGCTCACTATAGAAGCTCGAATTCGAACTTAGTGTATTTCAGGCAAATTTCTTAAAAAATCTTCTTCTCCAGATCCAGCAGGCAGAATCTTTTGATATTTGGTATGCAACATTGTGGGGTGGATCTGATTCAAGTTTGTTCAAATCGGCCCCCTGGATTCATATTTGGGCTCACTATAGAAGCCCGAATTTGAACTTAGTGCATTTCAGGCAAATTTCTTAAAAAATCTTCTTCTCCAGATTCAGCAGGCAGAATCTTTTAATATTTGGTATGCAACATTGTGGGGTGGATCTGATTCAAGTTTGTTCAAATCGGCTCCCTAGATTCATATTTGGGCTCACTATTGAAGCCCGAATTCGAACTTAGTGCATTTCAGGCAAATTTCTTTGAAAATCTTCTTCTCAAGATCCAGCAGGCAGAATCTTTTGATATTGGGTATGCACCATGCTTAGGGGTGAGATTCAAGTTTGTTCAAGCCAAGTCCCTGGGTTCATATTTGGGCTCACTGTGGTAGCCCGAAGTATAACTTAGTTCAAAATGAGGAATTTTCTTTAAAAATTTTCTTCAGATCCAGCAGTTGGAATGTTTTGATATTTGATATGCAGCATCCTTAGGGGGGGGGGGGGGGGGGGAGATTCAAGTTTGTTCAAGCCATATCCCTAGGTCATATTTGGACTCACTGTGGGAGCTTGAATTGTAACAGTTCAAAATGAGGAATTTTCTTTAAAAATCTTCTTCTTCAGATCCAGCAGTCAGAATGTTTTGATATTTGGTGTGCAGCATCCTTGTGGGGGCGAGATTCAAGTTTGTTAAAGCCAAGTCCCTGGGTTCATATATGGGCTCCCTGTGGGAACCCAAATTATAACTTAGTTCAATATGAGGAATATTCTTTTAAAATCTTCTTTTTTTTTTTAGATCCACTGGTCAGAATCTTTGGATATTTGGTATAAGCTTTTCTTAGGAGGAGCAGATGCAACTTGTTGAAATCAATTCTCTGGGTTGATATTTAGGCTACCATGTCAGGTGAGCGCCCTCAGGCCCCTTGGGGCCTCTTGTTATTATTGGAGTTGGGTGTCAGATTTCTGTTTTTTGGTCCCTGTCAGCCGTCTGGTTCAGTTGTGTTCCTGCCGGTCCTTTATTTTCTGCCACCTTTCTCTCGTAGTTGGGGGTGTTCTGCTTTCTACATCTGTTGAGTTCACCTTTTTCTTCTACTGCTCTCACCTCTGTTATGCCCAGGACTGTTCCTTGAGGGCAGTGCTTTTTGCCCAAGCATGTGGTGCATTTTTGTGGCTGTTCCACCCGCGGGGAGGGGGAATGCTCTTGTGGAGCAACCTGCTTCTGGGCGCCTTCGACTGTGCCAGTCAGTACAGGTGGTTGAAGCGATTTCAGCTTTGGACTCTAAGCTGAGTTTCAAGGCTATGAAGACTTCGTTCTTCACCACCGTTGACACTTTTTTTTGCCTCCAGTGCGTTATCATTCCTACGATTCCGCCAATCCCTCAGTCTGCCAGACTTTGACGGTCTTGGATGAGGACTCCACCTCCCTCGGGCTTTCCAAGCCCAAGTCGGCCACTATTCCTATGGCGACTCTGGAGTCCCTGTTGGGATTATCGAAAGAGATGCTGGGCATGCTTTCTCTCTCGGATCTGCTTTAGCTGCTTATCTGCCTCCAGATAATTTTGACGACATACAGGCTCCTTTGCGTGTGCTTTCCAAGGCACTCATGCACACGCATGCCTGTAACATGGCTAAGTTAAACTTGGAATTAGTTCGCAGGGACGCTGTGTTGGACACACACCATTCCCTTCCTGAGGGGCAGCGCGCTGCTCTTCGATCTGCTTCTTCGGCAGGTCCGCAACTATTCCATGATTCCATGTGCGACGGTCCGGGATGACGTCCTATGTCATTCCATAGATTAGCTGCTGCTTCGTCAGCTTGATCAACCTTCTGTTGGAGGCAGGGGACATCCAAAGCCTAATAAGCGCCCTTCTGCTTCCTCTGCGAAGCCAAGGGCTGATCCTCCTGCCACCGCTTCTACTTACTCACGGGGTAAGGGTAAGCGTCGGCAGGCTAGAGGGAGGACTCAATATTCTTCAAATAGTAGAGGAGGTGGTTTCTCCTCTCGCGGGCCTCGCCGAGGCTCGAAATGAAGGTCCTTACCTCGAATCGTCCCAGGTTGGAGGAAGGATATCAGAATTTGCAGACCATTTGCCACAATCACATCTGATCCTTGGGTGTTAGATGTTGTTCGGTCCGGGCTGCGGATATCCTTTCGGAGGCATCCAACTCTGTCGAGAGTGCCTCTTGCAACACAAGTTCCTTTAGACGTTACACGTTGTGAACTTTTGATCACGGAGATAGACAATCTCCTGTCAAAGGGGGTGATCAAGGTCATTAACCCTTTACCTAACATGAAAAGCAGACGACACTTGCAAAAAAAATTCTTGAATAATTAATTTTTTTCATTTTTTGTCTCAAAAACATAGGTTATGACACCTAGTTGGAACGAGCTCGACGAGCTCGTTCCAACGAGGGGTCATAACCTATGTTTTTGAGACAAAAAATGAAAATATTTTGAAAATTAATTGGCAATTTTTCAGAATAAAGCTGGCCGGTTTTGGCCGTTACGTTGGGTAAAGGGTTAAGAACATTCATTCAGTGGGATTTTATTCCCGCCTGTTCTTGGTGCTGAAGAAGGACGGCCGACTCCGACCAGTTATTGATCTGAGTATCATGAACCGGTCTATCATTGCTCCTAGGTTCAGCATGGAGACTTTCAGGTCGGTTCGCCGCTCCATTCACCATGGAGTTTTCGCTTCTAGCATCGACCTGCGAGACGCTTACTTTAACATTCCGGTCCATTGGACATAGCGAAAGTATCTCCGGCTTGCTTTTCTGGGGCGAGTTTACCAGTTCAAGGCCATGCCTTCGGCCTCAACCTGGCCTCTTGGGCCTTCACCCGACTGATGTCGCATGTGTTAGCCTTACATTGCACACAGTCCAGGGTGACTACTTTGGCATATCTAGACGATATCCTCCAGAGGCATTCCAATGCTGCCTTTCTGGAGTCGGATGTCGACACACTGTTGAGCCTGCTCAAGTCCCTAGGGTTCAGAGTCAACAAGGAGAAGTCTGACCTGGTCCCTTCTCAGTCATTTTGTCATCTGGGGATGGTCTTCCGTACTCAGCTGAATACAGTGGCAGTTCCCCGGGCAAGGGCTGATTCTCTCAGCTTTTGCCCTGACTCTGTCCCAGTCCACGTCCGTGACTGCTTGGAGTCTTCTCCGGCTGCTCGGTCTCTGCGGTTCGGTGATGGATCTCATTCCTCTAGGTCGGCTGCATGTCATACCTCTCCAACACTTTCTGCTCAGTTGTTGGAGGCCGAATGTCAATCCTCTGGATCTGGTGCTTAATTACCGGAGTCTCTTCATCGTCACCTTCTCCCCTGGACGGATGTTCAGTGGATTATGCAGGGAGTTCCGTTGGACTTACCCAAGTCCGATCGTGTTCTGCCGGCAGATGGACTTACCCAAGTCCGATCGTGTTCTGATGGCAGACGCCAGCGATCTCGGATGAGGTGCGATGTTGGATCCCCTAGGTCTTTCCCTTCACGGTGCATGGGACCAGGATCAAGCAGCTCTTCACATCAACCAGAAGGAGCTTCTTGCTCTTCTTCTTAGTTTCCGAAAGTGGATCCCCCACCTTTCGAATCGTCAGGTCCTTCTGTTGTCCGACAATTCGACTGGTTGCTTACATTCAGAACCAAGGTGGCACGCACTCTTTTCCCATGTACGAATTGGCTCGGGATCTTCTACTGCTTGCTCAGGATGTCAATGCTGTAGTGGTCGTTCGTCACATTCCCGGTCGTCTGAACGTCCTAGCCGACTCCCTGTCCCGACGGGGCAGGGTCATTTTCATTGAGTGGATGCTCCACAGGGCAATGTTCCAGTCACTTTGTGATCTCTGGGGTCGTCCCCACATCAATCTCTTTGCGACTCGTTGGAACCATCAGGTGGACACTTTCGTGTCCCTGTGTGCAGATTCTCTGGCTTTCACCATGGATGCTCTGTCACTTGATTGGAACGGTCTTGTCGGCTACGCCTTCCTGCTGGTTCCAATTCTGCCTCAGGTTCTAACCAAGATACGAACCTGCAGTTGTCAAATCATTCTGATCGCTCCCCTGTCACCTCAGTGGGTGTGGATCAATCAGCTCCGCTCTCTGACTTGAACAAATATAAATGGATTTTGTCAATATTTGGTATGTGAGACTTTTCTTAACCCTTTACCTAACGTAACGGCCAAAACCGGCCAGCGCTATTCTCAAAAATCGCCAATTACTTTTCATTATTTTTTCATTTTTTGTCTCAAAAACATAGGTTATGACCCCTCGTTAGAACGAGCTCGTCGAGCTCGTTCCAACGAGGGGTTATAACTATGTTTTTGAGACGAAAAATGAAAAAAATTAGTTATTCAAGAATTATTTTTGCAAGTGTCGTCTGCTTTTCAGGTTAGGTAAAGGGTTAACAATGTCTTCAACTAATTTGATAACCAGTGCAGTTTGGTGATACTGACCAGAGTTATGGCCCTTAATCAGTTAATTTTTGCCTGTTTATAGTAGTTGAGAAGTTATGCCCCTTAAAATAGAAAAAAATTTGTAAGTGACCGATTATTTCCACACTTCTTGACCATCTTAAGTGCGATAAAAGGAAGGTCAAGTTTGATTTCTGCTTCTGTACTTCTACTAGTTTGAGTTATGCCCCTTGAATTGTACCAAAAATTGATGTTTTTCTTCTGTGTCTGTCAAATAAAATTTTCTTCAAGCGACTGATTTTCTTTTTCAGACTTCTACGATGTCTGAACCTTCATGGAATTTTATATGCAGACCAGTTTACTGCTACATTGGACCACTTCTCCATCTGTAAGACCTCCCTTGGTTTACCATATCATTAGACATAGGAGGCTGTTGGGGTTACGGTTCAGTCAGTGAGATTATCATGTACTTAATGATTTCGGGACAACTAGTGGTAATCTCTTTATGGATTCAATTCTATGGATGACTGGTTCAGGTCAATGGGGCATGATCATGAACCAGTGCTTACTGTATCCTGTGTTCCTCTGTCCAGAATCAAGATGTAAATGTCCATTGTTCCTAAAAGGGTGATGCTTATGAACCCATAGACATGCCAGTCTGTGCATAATTATATGGGTTCAGTGTATATGTTACCGAAATTACCAAGCTATATGTAAACAATATTGTTAAGTGTTAAACCTATAGGACATTTTTCCATCTGTGTCGAAATTGAGTTAAAAAAATAGCCTGGTCTGATGATTTCAGGTTGGTCTTCCACTACTTGCAGTTTATTATCTTATAATGACAAGCCTTACAGGTGTGAAAAAAAACTTGACCCTAGTCCACAATATGGTAACACCCCAACCATGGGGAAGTAGTATCTGATAACTGGCAATGGGCATTGCACTTGTTATGCCTCTTAGATTGTTTTCTTTTTTGATTTTCTGTCTTTGAATTTCTGACTTGCCGGCAGTGTCAGAATGATAACTTGAACAAACGCTATCCAGTTTTTACCAATTTTTAGCTCAACTTTGACGAAGTCAAATTTGAGCTATTGTCATGGCCCGTCGTCCGTCTGGCCGTCTGTCCGTCTGTCCGTCTGTCCGTACGTCAACAATTGGCTATGGCTCGGGCTAGAGGTCGTATTTATGAACCGATCTTTACGAAACTTCTTGTGTACCTTTGTTATGACCCTGGGACGGGAACGAGTGTTTTTAGGTGTGGTCCGAAATTCAAGATGGCTGCCAGCGGCCATTTTGTACCGATGATGCAAAAATCAGTTTTTTGTACAGAACTTCTGTATGAATGTTCTGATTTGAATAAAGTTTTGTATAAATGTTTAGTACCATGGGATACATCACATATAATACGGGTTTTTTTCTCGTGCGTAAATTACGCAAATTAGACTGACTTTGATTTATTTAGTGTTACTTTCAGAGCTGTAAGTGCCAAGCTGCTATGGCTCGGGCTAGAGGCCGTATTTATGAACCAATCTTTACGAAACTTCTTGGGTACCTTTGTTATGACCCTGGGACGGGAACGAGTGTTTTTGGGTGTGGTCCAAAATTCAAGATGGCTGCCAGTGGCCATTTTGTACCGATGATGCAAAAATCAGTTTTTTGTACAGAACTTCTGTATGAAAGTTCTGATTTGAATAAAGCTTTGTATAAATGTATAGTACAATGGGATACATCACATATAATACAGGTTTTTTTCTCGTGCATAAATTATGCAAATTAGACTAACTTTGATTTATTTAGTGTTACTTTCAGAGCTGTAAGTGCCAAGCTGCTATGGCTCGGGCTAGAGGCCGTATTTATGAACCAATCTTTACGAAACTTCTTGGGTACCTTTGTTATGACCGTGGGACGAGAACGGGTGTTTTTGGGTGCAGTCCCAAATTCCAGATGGCTGCCAGCAGCCATTTTGTACCGACGATGCCGAAATCTGTTTTTTGTACAGAACTTCCATATGAAAGCTCTGATTTGAATAATTTTTTGTATGAATGTTTAGTACCATGGGATACATTACATATATTACAGGTTTTTTTCTTGTGCGTAAATTATGCAAATTAGGCTAACTTTGATATATTTAGTGTTACTTTCAGCACTGTGAGTGCAAATCCCAATATGGCTCGGGCTAGAGGCCGTATTTATGAACCGATCTTCACGAAACTTCTTGGGTACCTTTGTTATCACTGTGGGACGAGAAGGAGTGTTTTTGGGTCCAGTCTGAAATTCAAGATGGCCGCTAGCAGCCATTTTGTTCAAAATTAAGTGCAATCAGATTTTTGCGCAGAACTTCCAAATGAAAGATCTGATTTGAATAAATTTTTGTATGAATGTTTAGTACCATGGGATACATTACATATAATACAGAGTTTTTCTCGTGAATAAATTATGCAAATTAGGGGTCCGGGTGGGACTTAGAAAATTTTGGACCAAAATCCGGAAATTAGTTTTTTGTGTTTTGATGCATTTTGGTCAATTTTAAGAAGAAGAAGAAAAAATTTTAGTCTGAAAATATTTTGTTTGGGACTGAAAATTTCCACACAAAAATAATAATCTACAATAATTGGTCTTAATCTGTAGTCCATTACAGTCACCTTGTAATTCTTTTATTATTGTTGACTGGGCCAAAACAAATACTAATTCCTGTCATATTCTTTATTCAGTTGTCTTGGTCACAGCAAGTACTAATTCCTGTCATATCCAAGTTGAGCTACAGAGTCATTGACTCTTTCATTTCCTATGCCTCTTTGACTGTTTCCTAGTTTCAGATGCTCGCACAGATTTCTTTAGATCCACTACAACTCGCCTCAGCATCTCTGTTGTGTGGTATTGCCTTGCCATGTCTTTCAGTATTTCTTAAAAATCAGTCGACTCAAAACTTTTTGCATTTTTTTTGTTGATCTATATAACTGAAATCTGAAGAGCATAATTAAAGATGCAAATCAGTTTTATTTTTAAATTTAAATGAGTTTATTTGTATAATTATGTATTTTCTATCTTTTTTGTGTGTGAAAATCAGTGGAAAGCTTTTCAATCCATGCTCACTATGCAAGAGAAAAATGAAAATTAAAAATAAAACACTCCCTTCCTCACCGATCTGGAAAAAAAAATTGCCCAAGACAAAAAAAGAAGAAAATTTTTATGGCCCTGAAGGATGATAGTCTGCTTCTTGATTTGATTCGGAAGGCAAGGAAAATTGAATTTCTAGAATGTCTCCAGTGAGAGAGTAAATATGTATCATCACAGTAATGTTTTATTCTATCTTCCATTTGATTGTTGTCTTTTAGATAGTTAATAATTGCATCAAAACATGAAAAAACTCTGCAGAAGGCAAAAACATCAAAGAAAAAGCAGAAATTATGTAGCTCACTGCCGTGCATCTGCTATCGTAAAATTGTTTTTATCAGAATACACTGATATCGCTTGTAATGTATATTGAAGAATCATTTATCTTTACTTGTAAACCTTCCCTTTTATCAGTGATTTTCCCTGATAGGGTGTTTTTTCTTCAAGATTTTTTTATGTTGACCCTTTAATAACACTATTTTCAGAAAACTGAAGCTTTCCAGGTCTCAGAAATATGTGTAATGCAGGAGAATTTTGTACCCTTCTGTATATGCTTTCAGCAGATTTAACATTCTTTATTCAGTTAACCCTTAATGATTGCAAATCGTACCATGTGACTCCCTCATTGGAACAAGCTCATTCCATTGAAGGGTTACAGGATAGGATTTTGTTGAAATTTTTATACCCCTACTTTCTTTTTCAAAAAAGTGGGGTATACTGGATTGCACCTGTCTGGCCATTTGTCCGTGCATCTGTGCGTCCATCCATACATCTGTCTGTCTGCACTCCGATGTCTGTTCGTGTTATAACTTGAACATTGCAGCTCAGATTTCGATGAAAATTCATACAGATGTTCACTATCATGAGATCTTTAGAATTGCTGTTGGAATGTTTTTTCTGTGAGTTATGGCCCTTTAAATATACAAAATAGCCTTTTTTTTTCTGTTTGCCTTGTATCTCAGGTTTGGGTTATTGGATCTCAATGAAATTTGGAATGAAGATTGCTTATGAGAAAGGCTTTCAAATGAGTCTCTAATAATATTTCTTGCTTTTCACTTTTTAGACTTATCCCCCTTTTTTACTTGCCAAAAAAATTTGTTTCCCTTGTAAAATAGCCAATTTTTTTTTACTGTTCGCCTCATATTCCAGGTTTGTGTTATCAGACTTCAATGAAATTTGGAATGTTGTGGGAAAGGCTTTCAAATGAGTCATGTCCCTGCAGTAAAACAAAGAAAATACATGGAAATCACCTCCCCACATGTGGCATTATGTCCTTGTTCTCTTTTGTGGATGGTCCAATCATCACTGGACTTCAGTAACAGATTGTTTCTGGCCTCTACAATTACTTCTGGGGGGTGGGGGGAGTTTAAATTATTTTTTTTGCTCTAAAACAAAGACAGTAAATTCACATCTCTCATGTCGATGGTCTGATTGACACAAACTATTGGTAACAGGTGTACGTGGATCTCACAATTTCTACTGAGTTGGATTTCTATCTGCTGTAAAACAAAGACAATAAACCCCTTGTGGGTGTATGCCTAGTGTTGAAAATATGTCCATATTTTTGTCCGTTTGCCTTGTATCTCAGGTTTGGGTTATAAAATATCAATGAAATTTGAAATGACGATTGTTTATGGGAAAGGCTTTCAAATGGGAGTCTAATAATATTTCTTACAGTTCACTTTCTAGATTTACCCCCCTTTTTAACTTTGAAAATTCACTGTTTGCCAAATACAATAGCCAATTTTCTGTCTGTTCGGATTATTGAATTTCATTGAAATTTCAAATGAAGATTGTTTATGGGAAAGGCTTTCAAATGAGTCTCTAATAATATTTCTTACATTTCACTTTCTAGACTTATCCCCCTTTTTAACTTTGAAAATTCGCTTCATACAATAGCCAATTTTCTGTCTGTCTGGATTATCAGATTTTAATGAAACTTCAAATAAAGATTGTTAATGGGAAAGGCTTTCAAGAGTCATGTCCCTGCAGTAAAACAAAGAAAATACATGCAAATCGCCTCCCCACATGTGTCTGTTCTAGATCTTTTATGTGGATGGACCGATCATCACTAGACTTCAGTAACAGGTGTTTCTGACCTTCACAGTTACCTCTGGAGGTGGGGTAAATTAATTTTTTTGTTTTAAAACAAAGACAATAATTTCTCTGTTTGCCTCTTAAAATAGCCAATGTTTTGTCTGTTCACCTCTTATCTCTGGTTAGGGTTATTGGATCTCATTGAAATTTGGAATGAAGATTGTTTATGGGAAAGGCTTTCACAGTGTCAAGGTTTATGTCTTCTCTTACCATTGTTTGGCAGTATGCTCCATGGGGGTATGCATCAGGGCATGATCCACCTCTTGTTTAAAAAATAATATTTTTTCTTTCAACTGCTGAATTTGCATATTACGTGGGCAGATGTGGCCGATTCATTAGGTAAAGGGTTAACATGGATTTACTGCCGATACCTGACACTAACACTTGCAAATTTTGTTCATAAATCAGTGAAAATTTTATTTTTACTTTGATGACATAGCTAATGAGACCTCATTTTAATGAGTTTGACAGGCTCATTCTAATGAGTGGATAATATGTGTAGTTGGGGCAAAATTTAAAAACAAATTCTATGGCAATTTATCAGTAGAAATGCTACTAGTTGGATATGTTACTTATTCTTGATAAAGGTTTAACCAAAAAGAAATGAAAAGATCTTTACTAAAAGTATGGAAATGGTTTGGTAGATATTCTGTTGATTGGTATTTGAATATGTGGGACTCACTGTTGTACTGTACTACCTTAACTGTTTTAGTGTTGAGGCATATCTTGAGACATTCAGTGTACCACAGCTCATTTCTCAGTGTTTCTTGAACTGGTAGAGTGCTAAATTACTTTTCAATGGTCATTTGAAATGCGAGTATTTTTTTTCAAAAGGTACCACACTACCAGCAAAAGGAGCCTTAGTTTAGCAGGATACAGCTCATAAATAATTGTTTTGTTGAAATTTATTGGAGAGTGCCAGTTAGCACTCTCCAATAAATTGTAACAAAATAATTTTATATTAATATTTTTCTTCCACTGCTGAGCCAACAACAAATTAGTGCAAACATTGTAAAGCCACTACAGTGGCTTTCAGCACTTTTCAGTGGAGCCCTGATAGTGGCTTCTAGCACTCAACCAGTTAATCATGCTGATACTGTGCTGATATGTGGTTTAGTTTGGGAAGAGGTAATGAGCTGTTTTAAAAATGTCCCATGCAAAACAGATTTACAGCAAAATCTATAATAAACCAAGTTCAAACAAATTATTGATATTAAAATTAAACAACTGTGTTGGAGGACCTTGTACTTCTTATTGTCATATGTGCTCTTCTTTGTTTACCCATTTTGCACTCACCAGTGGTTTGACAAACGTGGAATGAAGTACATATGTTATGAACATTATGTATTGATTGAGAAACTTGTATCAATCTGAGATGGTGTTCATATTTGGTATCATGGCAAACTCTTTTGGGTGAGTCATTATACGTAAAAGGAACAACATTGAGGCTTGATACAAGTTTCTCGTTCAACACAGTGGTGATGACAAATTTTTCTTGCCATCTTTGAAACTCTTTTGGTAGTAATACCCAATTTTTCTCAGAATATTCCTCCCTTTCTTGACGTGCTCACATGTATTTTGACAACCATTCAGCATCCATAAATTGATTTTGTATGAATGAAGGTCATGATGACATCATGGTATTACATTCTTCAACTGTACATTATGTTCCACTTGTACTGCAACTGTGGAAGTGAAAAGTAGTGTTTTGGTTGTGTGTTTCTTTGTTTTATTTTTCAGTTTTAACATATGATTGGCCTATATAAAAAATATCATCATGGCAAAAACTGATCTAGTATAATTTTTTTTGCTGAGTTCGTGATTTATTTGTCATGTAATTACTGTTATCAAACTTGTGACTTTGCCATGTGTAATCAGTTTTCAATGACTGCAGGAAATACGTTCTCTTTCTGAATCAAACGATCACACATGCTTGCAGTTATTACTGTGACTGATACAAATTTGTATCACTACAGACGATTTAGGTTGTATCAAGGGAAAAATGTATTGATTGGTCATAGATAAAACATAGTATTAAACTGTAAAGAAGTTTCAGACAGGCCTCTGATGAAGTGTCAACATCGAATGCTCTGATAACAAGTTTTACAAGCCGAGATCTACACATCATTGTCTTATGTGAGAAACTGTTGGAAACATTTTTACGATGTCTTTTCAATTCTTTACGTTTACATGTCCCGATTTGCAGTTGTTGACACATGCCAAAAAAAATATTCTTGCATAAGAAAACATTTTTCATTCTTTTCTCCAAAACACGGCTTATGACCCATTTTTCATTGCCAGTATAGTAATTGAATTAACAAGGTTTCACTATGCTTGAGAAAATCCTTAACCCTTTACCTAACGAATCAACTTCTTCCACCAGAATAATTTTCAATTTAAGTTGAAAAAAATATATTTTCAAAAAATTTCAGCAAAACCATATCATGTGAATCATCATTGGAATGAGCTCACCAGGCTTCTTCCAATGAGAGATCACATGATATGTTTGTGTTGTTTTTAAAAGTTTAAAAAACAGTAATTAAAGTAATAAATTTTGATACCGTCTGCGTTGGGTAAAGGGTTAAACAGTCTTGAGTTCTACTTTTGGACCTTATTAAAATTGCTTGAATTCTAGTTTTAGTAGCTTTATAAACTCTGGGTTCAAATCATATCTGGGATGGCCAAGGAGTGGAATACAGTCCTGGATAAATTAAAAATTAAGGCTGCCTGAAAAAGGGATACCTTAATTTTTTTCAGGCAGTCTTTATTCTAACTTTTTTTTTTAGCTCACCCAAGCGAAGCTCAAGGGGAGCTTTATTAATGATTCCTGTCTGTCATCGTCCGTCCGGCATAAACTTTACATTATCGACTTCTCCTCATAAACTACAGGGCCGAATTGAACCACATTTGATGTGCATGTTCCTTATCATATGTCAATTCAAATTTCTTCAAATAAAGTTGCCATGCCAACAGGGGGCACCATAAGGGGAATTACTCTGATAGCACCCTGATAGCACCCATAAATTGTTTTCCAAAATTAAAAATATATGAGGGAATTTCTTTTAAAATCCTCTTCTTTAGATTCACCAGTCAGAGTCCTTTCATATTTGGTATACAACATCTCAGGGTGGGTCAGTATCAGATTTGTTCAAATCGGTTACCTGGGTAAGTATTTGGGCTCTCTATGGGAGCCCGAATATCAACTTAGTGCAATATGAGGAATTTTTTAAAAAATCTTCTTCAAAAGGCCCTGTAGTCAGACTGCTTTCATATTTGGTATACAACATCTCTAGGAGGGTCAAATTCAAGTTTGTTCAAACCTAGTCCTTGGGTTGATATTTGGGCTCCCTATGGAAGCCCAAATTTTAACTTATTGCAATATAAGGAAATTTCTTTAAAAATCTTCTTCTTCACATCCACCAGTCAGAATCCTTTTATATTTGGTATACAACATCTCTAGGAGGGTCAAATTCAAGGTTGTTGAAATCAGATCCCTGGGTTGATATTTGGGCTATATATGGGAGCCCAAATTTAAACTTAGTGCAATATGAGGAAATTTCTTTTAAAATCTTCTTCAGATCCACTGGTCAGAATCCTTTCATAGTTGGTATACAACATCTCTAGGAGGGTCAGATTCCAATTTGTTCAAATCGAGCCCCTGGGGTATTAATTTGGGCTACCTATGGGAGCCTGAATTTTAACTTAATGCAATATGAGGGAATTTCTTTTAAAATCTTCTTCAGATCCACTAATCAGAATCCTTTCATATTTGGTATACATCATCTCTAAGTGGGTCAGATTGAAGTTTGTTCAAATCGGGTCACTGGGTTAATATTTTGGCTCCCTATTTGAGACCAAAGTTTAACTTAGTGCAATGTGCTGACATTTCATTAAAAACCTTCTTCAGATCCACCAGTCAAAATTCTTTCATATTTGGTATATAACATCTCAAGGGGAATTAGATTAAAGTTTGTTAAATTTGAGTCCCTAGCTTAATATTTGGGCTCTCTATGGACAGGGGTGGGGTGGGGTGGGGTGGCAGGGAGGAGCATGTTAGGTTCAGGTTTATTCAAATCCATTCCTTAGTGTTTTTGCATAAAATTTGCATTTCATGACTTCATTCCTTTGTAGTGTTGATGAACCATGTCTAACTGAATGTGACCCCAAATACTTCTTTGAACCACTTTGGCAGGTGAGCGATTAAGGCCCCTTGGGGCCTCTTGTTTTTGTTTTTTTGAGCAAGAAAAAGGTATAGTAATAACTGATATATTTACCAGTGTTTGATAAGAGGCTAAGCTGAGCAGTCTAAAATACTATAGCTTATTTCATGATGCTCTACCATTTAGCTGATGAGACATTGTGATGTAATCCTATGTTGGAAAGGGCCGGAGACCCTTTTCAAGTGTTTTACTTCACAGCTTTTTATCTGGAAAATCAAAGAACACTGTAGTAAGTAGATCATGATTCTAGTTGGCTTACAAATGAATACCAAGAACAATTTTACCCTCTGCAAACTGATGTCAAAATACCAAAATTTCAAGTTGCGAATTTTTCCTATAATGCAACAAGGAATTTAACCAAATCAGTCTTGTTAGCAGGCCTGAAAATAAGCAGTCTGACATTTTCAGAATGAGGTCCCCAGAGGGGGAATTTGATCGTGCTATCCCACACAGTGGGCCAATATATCCCCTGGGTACCTCTTTCTGTTTAGTTTTGAGACCCTGATTCAGATTGAGATTCACAGAGGATAAATTCAGTGCTGCTACCCTACATAGCAGGGCAGCATCACTAAATTCACCCTCTGGGAACCTCATTTTGCAGATGAAAGTCTGCTTATTTTCTGGCTTGCTTCTTGGACAGAGTTCATTAAACTTTGTACAACAAGATTCATTTAGTTTAAACAATATTTATTCAAAGAATATGCTATACATTACAGAACTGAACAAGAAAAAAAAAGTAACAGTACACGGCACAGCATATACTGTATATATACTGTATATATATATAAGATATACTACTCAAAGTTTGCTAAGAAACCAAATATTTGACACATCATTGTGAAATTTGCTTGTGACATATTCGCGATATTTTTGGTGGATATGATTGAGGAATGTATTGAGATGGTCCCCAGTGTTTACATTAGCTCTCTTTACAGGCAGTCTTTTCCTCGTGACAATCATGGAAAGCATGTACCCCTTGATTTTCATGATGTTTTTGTGTACTGTCTACATGTACATGACATGTGTAGGGTATTCAATCTTCATTTCAACACAAACCCTTGTGATTTAATGATTGAATATGGCAAATGCAAATGTAAGAAGACATTTGTCTGAAGCAGAAATGTGGCTGGCTCTAGGGATGATGGAACAAGGGGCAACCTATCGTCAGGTTATTGAAGTCCTTGGTGTGCACCATATGGTGATCACCAGATCCTGGGCAAGATTTCAGCAGTATGGCACACCAGTCAGATGACATGGTGGTGGCAGAGACAGTGCAACATCTACAGTTGAAGACCGGTTTTTGATCATTCAGGCCCATAGGAACCGCTTTGCCACAGCAACCCAGCTTCGCAGTGATCTTCAGAATGCATCCGGGGTAAATGTTTCGATGCAGACTATCCGGGCAAGGTTTCACGAAGGTGGTCTCCGACCGTGAAGACCATGTATTTGGATTCCGCTGTCCCAGAACCACTGCCAGGCACGATATGAATGGGCCATGGACCACGTTGGATGGACCAGAGAAGATTGGCGACCTGTCCTTTTTACAGATGAGTCAAGGTACTGCCTAGACCACACAGATAGGCGTTCTAGGGTATGTAGAAGACCAGGAGAGCGATTCCATGCAGCCAACATTGATGAGCATGACCGCTGTGGTGGAGGGTCAATCATGGTCTGGGGCAGCATCAGCAGGGATGGACGTACAGAGGTCTGTGTCCTTGAACGTGGTATATTGACTGCACAGCGGTATATTGATGAGATCCTGGATGTCCACGTCAGATTGTATGCAGGTGCAGTGGGTGATAGATTCATTCTGATGGACGATAATGCCTGTCCTCATGTTGCCAATGCTGTCGGGGAGTACCGACAGAGGGAGGGGATTGAGCATATGGACTGACCAGTAAGATCCCCTGGCCTCAATCCAATCGAACATGTCTGGAATGAGTTGCAGCTTGCAATTTCAGCCCATCCAGTCCAGCCAAGAAGTGTTCAGGAGCTTGGTGCCATGCTGGTCCAAGAATGGAACATCCCACCAGGAACCTGATTGGGAGCATGAGAAGGCGTCAAGCTGTAATTAACAGTGATGGGCCTCATTCTCGATATTGAACCCATACCAGTTTGCTCCATCAACTTTTTGGCAAATTTGAAAATTTCCTTTCTTACCAATGATATCCATTTTCCATGGTTATCGTATTCAAAAGCTAAAAAATAATGTCAAATACAAACAAAATCTTAATTTCTGTACTTAAATCATTAAAGATATAATTAAATAAAAAATATATACACTATACATTATTTCAGCTAAAATGTAAAACAGGTAGTTGGATATACTTGGTGCTTTGCAAACTTTGAGTAGTATATATTTAACACTTAACCCTTTACCCAACGCAGACGATATCAAAATTTATTATTTTAAATATCATTTTTTCAAATTTTTCAAAAAATTTCAACAAACCCATATCATGTGACCCCTCGTTGGAACGAGCTCGACGAGCTCGTTCCAACGAGGGGTCACATGATATGGTTTTGTTGAAATTTTTTGAAAAATAATATTTTTTTCAACTGCTGAATTTGCATATTACGCAGGCGGATGCGGGCGATTCGTTGGGTAAAGGGTTAACAAATTGCTAAGTAATGGAAGGATTTGACAGGAAGCTTGGAGATCATGATGACTTATGTGAGTCATCTCTTTAGATTCATTTAATTATATTCCTAGTTGCATTATGGAAAGAATTTACAGCTTGAAATTTTCGTAATTCGATATCAGTGTAGAGAATAATCTGTTCTTGTTAGGCCTAAAAAAATAAAAAATCTGTTTTTCAGGCCCTTCCACATGGTCCTTTAGGCTGCCGCATGCTCTCTTTTTACAACCAATTTAAACTTAAAAAAAATAAAAATTAAATGGTTTATGTCCGATATTTTACCCAAGTTAAAAAATTTGATGAATTTGTCCCTTGAGTGCAAGAAGGCTTTGCAATGCTTTAGCATTGCAAAGCCTTCTTGCACTCAAGGGATGAAATACTCCACCACCCATGCTATTCTGTACATTATGAGGCCTAAAACTTGAACCAAGAACATGAACTTTTGATGGCAAAGAAGTAATTACTGAAATAAAAAATAAAATAAAAAAACGCTCGCCCGCGAAACAGAAGATCTACTTTGTGTGGCCTTATTTGTCTGAGGTTCAGTATTCAGTATTGCAGGTAAATGAAAATCGGTCACCATATTTCTTTTGAGGTGAATGGTGGACAAACAAAACCATCATTTGCCTAATCTGTGCATGCCTAGGGATAGTTTTCAAGCCTTTGATATATTGGCATTAGTGAAAAGTATTCGGTTATTTGACATAACACATCTTTCTTTTAGCGAAATACAGGCTTGTTAAATTGCACTGGGCTTCACAAGAAAAATCTCAAGTCAGCCACTGAAAGTGTTCAGAGGAAATATGGTTGAAGTGATGCCAGAATTTCTTATGAAATTTGCACCTGTAGGACATAACTTCTTGTATATATCAGAAAGTTTAAGGTGAAATCAACACATATCAGTAACTATGATATAAATCATCAACAAAGAGAAATGTTGATATTCAGTTAATGGGGCAACAGAGCAATAGTATTAACATCTGAAAGAACTTGATTGCGTTTCTTGCCTGTAAATATCTAACCTGCAACAAATAATTGATATTGAAGCTTTTGAGTAGCTGGGGCACTAACTCTAAAGTTTAGAATTTTAGTTCTTTTGAAAGTGTAGTTTGCCGAAACAGGATCACCTTTCTTTTAGACTGGACTGGTTTTTGTGTCTGCTTTGGAGTGACATATACCTAATTTTGAAAGGGGTAGGTGTCGTCAGGTGGGGTGAGGGAACACTTCTTGGTTGATGAAAAAATGCAGGACCAACCAAATTATCCCTAAATCATGACTGTTAATTTTTAGAAGCTGGGAGTCGAGTTTTCTTGCCCGTGATGTAATATGGCAGGTAATCTGGCTCTCACTGTTCGGCTATCTTTGGGCTGGGGAAGAATTAAACACTGAACAGGTGCTTCTAGTCAAGTGTTGTCTGCCTGAATAGGCAGACAACACTTGACTAGAAGCACCTGCATTACTGTAAGTTGTGCATGGTATGTCATGTTCAATAAATTCACTCTGATTCCCCGGCTTCTAAGAGTTAACTGGTATTTGGGCTTTATTCTGAAGCGCCGACACCACAATTTAAAGGTTTCATACTCTGTGGATGTGCTTCATATTATCTTCAAAATGATATTATTTTATATGTTAGGATTTGCCTTGTTACAATTTATGGGAGAGTGCCTATTGGCCGAGTTTAGTCAATCATTTATACCCATGTTGCCCATTTTCAAGGACTTCCATCCCAATCATTGGTGACTGGGTCCTATTTTACCAGTAAAACAGTGCTTGTTTACGACAGTAAACAAGCACTGCTTCATTTCCTGGAATTCCCACGGGGAAACTCAATGATTATTATTAGAAAGGTAGGATTATGACATATGAGATTAAATTCTTAACTGGTACAGTGCTGGAAGCCCATATTTCGGTTTTATTCTGAAGTGCAGGTACCGCAATTTAAAGGCTTCATATTCTGTGGATGTGCTTCATATTAGCTTGGTAATGATATTATTTTATCTGTTAGGATTTGCCTTGTTACAGTTTATGTAAGAGTGCCTATTGGCACTCTCACATAAATTGTAACAAGGCAATGCCCATTGGCACTCTCACATAAATTGTAACGAGGCAATGATGCACAAAGAAATTTTTAAGGACCAAAAATAATTTAGCACTCTACCTGTTAAGGAAGTTCCAGGAATGCACTGACTGCAAAAATAATTTTTTTGCGTTTTTTTTTTTTTATTTCTGGTACATTCTATTTACTCACCCAACATATCCTTTAATGGCTTTACTGCTGTGTTTTGATTCCCATAGGCCTAAGGCCTATGTAGACCAATACATAACTTTTAATCCTTTATTACACGCCTGTTCTATGAAATCCCCATCTACAGCAACACTAAACCATGTGGAAAATGCAAATCTGTTCCTCACATATGTGCGTAATGGAAATTAAAATAGTAACATGGGTCCCCCTTGCAAATTTGGTTGACAATAAAATGTGTTCCTTTTGTTGATTGTTTGTCCACTGAGTTCCAGCGTGTCTGTGTGCCTACTGGCACATAGAATACATTGGATCTTAGGGGACGATGTGAAATGAATTGCTGAGTGTCCTTTGAGTACTTGTTTTATAGATGTGAAGGCATGTAATAAACACAAAATGAGACACTGTGGCCTAAAGTTTAACCTTCCACGCTGGCACTCATACCATATGGATTAAATCATTCACATTTCTGTGTATTTACTCAATGCACAGGGTATCAAAATTTATTATTTTATTTATTATTAGCTCAACTTTGACGCAAGTCAAATTTTTAGCTCAACTTTGACGTAAGTCAAATTTGAGGTTATGCCATGGCCCGTCGTCCGTCTGTCCGTCAAAAATTCAATATGGCTCAGGCTAGAGGCCGTATTTATGATCCGATCTTTATGAAACTTCTTGAGTACCTTTGTTATCACCATGGGACGAGAACGGGTGTTTTTGAGTGCGGACACCAGCAGCCATTTTGTACCTTAGTTAGTGCAATCAGTTTTTTGTACAGAACTTCTGTATAAAAGTTCTGATTCGAATAAATTTTTGTCTGAATGTTTGGTAACATGGAATACATCACATATAATACGGGGTTTTTTTCTCATGCAGAAATTATGCAAATTAGATGAACTTGGATTTTTTCAGTGCTACTTACACACAGTAAGTACACATGTCAATACGGCTCGGGTTAGGGGCTGTATTTATGAACCGATCTTCACAACACTTCTTGGGTACCTTTTTTATCACCGTGGGATGAGAACAAGTGTTTTGGGGTGCAGTCCGAAATTCAAGATGGAGGGCAGCCATTTTGTACCAAAATTAGTGCAATCAGTTTTTTGTACAGAACTTCTGTATGAAAGTTCTGATTTAAATAGATTTTTGTATGAATGTTTAGTAACATTGAATACAACATCACATATAATACAGGGTTTTTAGCTCAACTTTGGTGAAGCCAAATTTGAGCTTATGCCATGGCCCGTCATCCGTCTGTCCGTCTGTCCGTCAACAATTGGATACGGCTCGGGCTAGAGGCCGTATTTATGAACCGATCTTTACGAAACTTCTTGGGTACCTTTGTTATGACCTTGGGACGAGAACGAGTGTTTTTGGGTGCGGTCCGAAATTCAAGATGGCTGCCTGCCACCATTTTGTACCGACGATGCAGAAATCTGTTTTCCATATGAAAGCTCTGATTTGAATAATTTTTTGTATGAATGTTTAGTACCATGGGATACATCACATATAATACAGGTTTTTTTCTCGTGCGTAAATTATGCAAATTAGACTAACTTTGATGTTTTTTGGTGTTACTTTCAGCACTGTAAGTGCAAATGCCAATACGGCTCGGGCTAGAGGCCGTATTTATGAACCGATCTTTACGAAACTCCTTGGGTACCTTTGTTATCACCGTGGGACGAGAAAGAGTGTTTTGGGGTCTGGTCCGAAATTCAAGATGGCCGATGGCAGCCATTTTGTACAAAATTTGGTGCAATCAGATTTTTTCACAGAACTTCCATATGAAAGCGCTGATTTGAATAATTTTGTGTGTGAATGTTTAGTACCATGGGATACAACACATATAATACGGGTTTTTTTCTCGTGCAGAAATTATGCAAATTAGATGAACTTTGATTTTTTCAGTGCTACTTACACACAGTAAGTACACATGTCAATGGGGGTGTGGTGGCTCAGTTGGTAGAGGTGCAGGCTGCAAGCCGAGAGGTCCTCGTTCGAATCCCACCTGCGGAAACCGCGTTGTGTCCTTGGGCAAGACACTTCACCCCGATTGCCTACATGGGGGCACGATGACGCTGTGTACTGAGGCGCACTGCACGTCGATGGTGCGCATGTCTTCAACCAATCTAACCCTGCCTGTGCTGTGGTGCAGAGTTCAGAGTTACGATGTTGGAGAGCTGACAGCTGCTCGTCGTTGCTCGGTGGTTCTCTCCGGGTACTCCGGCTTCCTCCACCCGTAAAACTGTCACGGTCACGATTAGCCATTGTGCATAAGTATGTGACCTTAAACACCAATAAATAAATAAATAAATATACACATGTCAATACGGCTCGGGCTAGAGTCTGTATTTATGAATTGATCTTCACGAAACGTCTTGGGTACCTTTGTTATCACCTTGGGACGAGAACGAGTGTTTTTGGGTGCGGTCTAAAATTCAAGATGGCTGCCAGTGGCCATTTTGTGCCGAAATTAGGTCTAATCAGTTTTTTGTACGCAACTTCTATACGGCTCAGGCTAGAGGCCGTATTTATGAACCGATCTTTACGAAACTTCTTGGGTACCTTTGTTATCACCGTGGGATGAGAACGAGTGTTTTTGGGTGTGGTCCGAAATTCAAGATGGCCACCAGCAGCCATTTTGTACCAAAATTAGTACAATCAGTCTTTTGTACAGAACTTCTGTATGAAAGTTCTGATTTGAAAAAAATTTTGTATGAATGTTTCGTAACATGGAATACATCACATATAGTACGGGTTTTTTTCTCGTGCAGAAATTATGCAAATTAGATGAACTTTGATTTATTCAGTGCTACTTATACACTGTAAGCGCACATGTCAATACGACTCGGGCTAGAGGCTGTATTTGTGAACCGATCTTCACAAAACTTCTTGGGTACCTTTGTTGTCACCTTGGGACGAGAACGAATGTTTCTGGGTGCGGTCCAAAATTCAAGATGGCTGCCGGTGGCCATTTTGTACCGAAATTAGGTCAAATCACTTTTTTGTCACAACTTCTACACAGCTCATATTTGTGAACTGATCTTCACGAAACTTCTTGGGTACCTTTGTTTTCACTTTGGGACAGGAATGAGTGTGTTTTGGGGTGCCTTTGTTATCACTGTGCTATGAGAACAAATATTTTGGGGTTCAGTCATACCCACTCTGGGACTCAAAGATTTTTTTCTAGTTTAGCAACTGACTGTCACCCATCTTTACAATACTTTACCTATACATTTGTTACAGGCAACGGTCAGTATTCATGTACAGACCGTTACAATACTTTATATGTACCTTTGTTATCAGGTCATTACCTAGATGTTTGTCATGGCTGTGTCACATACTATACATGTACATTTCTTTGTCTTGACAAGTTGAGCTACAGTGTCATTGACACTTTCATTTCTCATGCAGATATTATGCAAATTAGATGGACTTTGATTTATTCAGTGCTACTTATACACAGTAAGTACACATGTCAATACAGCTCGGGCTAGGGGCTATATTTATGAACTGATCTTCACGAAACGTCTTGGGTACCTTTGTTATCACCTTGGAACGAGAACAGGTGTTTCTGGGTGCGGTCCAAAATTCAAGATGGCTGCCAGTGGCCATTTTGTACTGAAATTATGTCCAATCAGTTTTTTGTACACAACTTCTATACAGCTCAGGCTTGAGGCTATATTTATGAACCGATCTTTACAAAACTTCTTGGGTACCTTTGTTATTACCTTGGGACGAGAAGGAGTGTCTTTGAGTGCGGTCTGAAATTCAAGATGGCTGCCGGTGGCCATTTTGTACCAAAATTAGGTACAATCAGTTTTTTGTACACAACTTCTATATGAAGGTTCTGATTTGAATAAATTTTTGAATGAATGTTTAGTAACATAGAATACATCACATATAATACGTTTTTTTTTCTCGTTCAGAAATGATGCAAATTAAAAAAACTTTGATTTATTCAGTGCTACTCATACACAGTAAGTGCACATGTCAATACGGCTCGGGCTAGAAGCTGTATTTATGAACCGATCTTCACAAAACTTCTTGGGTACCTTTGTTATCACCTTGGGACAAGAACAAGTGTTTTTGGGTGCTGTCCGAAATTCCAGATGGCTGCCAGTGGCCATTTTGTACCAAAATTAGGTACAATCAGTTTTGATACAGAACTTCTATATGAAGGTTCTGATTTGAATAAATTTTTGAATGAATGTTTAGTAACATAGAATACATCACATATAATAGAGATTTTTTTCTCGTGCAGAAATTATGCAAATTAAATGAACTTTGATTTATTCAGTGCTACTTATACACAGTAAGTGCACATGTCAGTACGGCTCAGGCTAGAGGCTGTATTTATGAACCGATCTGCACGAAACTTAAAATATATTTGCTGCTCTACCTCCAAATAATGGATAACTGGCATGGAAGATGCCACCAGTGTTCAAAGGGTTAACTTTGCTTAACAAGGAATTTTGTTGGATACCAGGATAATGTAGTGGGGTTGTGGACATATACTACTGGTTCTCCCTTTATGGAATGTCACCTGTCATTGCAATATGGTAAGCCATTTGAAGTACTGAAGTTGCTTTACTTTGCAGGTATTTATTTGATTTGAACTTGATTGGAAACTGTATGTGATAAGGTTGATTGGCAAGATTTGTTTAGAGAACTATGCTCGATCCAAGACCTGGCTTACATTTCCATAAGTCATTCTGGAATATATGGAATACTGTGGTATGCGCAGTACAGTCATAGAATAGTATTCTCAAGAAAATGACAAACTGCATCTCTATAAACTAGAGTAATCTTGTTTGAGAAAGTGTCAAGCAGTTTAAAACAACAATCTAACAAACAACTGATTTGGATACTATTTTCTTTTTCATTTGACATATGCATTACAATTTGCTGAACAAATGTTTTCTGGTTAGAAAATAAGAGCAAAAAAATAAAGAGATGATAGAGAATACTTGTTTCCTAAATTTGATGCAATTCACTATGCTGCTGATTGGTGCAATACTGAAACATTTTTTGATTGATCCACCTTCCACTTTTTCCCCAATACCGATGCCTTGTTGCAATAACCCATATAAGGAAAGTGTACCTCTCAGCCTATCACTGACATTAAGAGGCATAATGCCTCCTCCCCATCTCAACAAATGTCATATTCCTTGAAAATTCCCCCACTCTCAAAAAACAAAATTGTCACATTAATGTTTGGCGTAAAAGAAACTCAAGTTTCCCACTTTGTCTTCTTTCATCTATTTTTCTCATAGAACCTGTAATGGACACACAAAATATTTTGTTTTTTTTAAAACTTGTTTTGTTTATTCATTAGAAATTGTTGGATTTCATGTGCAAACAACCGATAATCTTCTCAAATATGTTATTTCTCAAATTCACAACAATATTATTCAAAATTTAGTAACACTGAATTTTACATGACCTGAATAATAAGTAAACCTTCTCGTACTCTCATATTCCTGAATGACAAATGACAACAAAAATGGCCAGATTAATAATCTGTGTTGTCTGCACATACCTGGAATATCAGAAGCAATCTCGAGTATTCCAGAATGGCCCTTGCAAACATACCCATGATCTTTTCATTGTTATGTAACATAATTTTCTATGATATTCTTTGTCTTTGGCATTTTTATATGTCTATTTGCGGGTCATATTAGGGCAATGTCCGCCCATCTATTTATTCATCAATCCATCATCTGTTTATCGTTCCAAAATTGCATTATTTATGGCTTATCTTTTCTAAATAGCATTCTTTATGGCTAACTCGTCAAAATTGTCATCATTGGGAGCACCTCTTGTATTCTCTTCCTACCTCGAGGCATTGCACTTCACAATGTGCTTATGCCATTCATACTATGGCTCCTGTGGCAATTTTGACCAGCCCTGTCATGTCAGATGCCCTAGCTGCAGTTTGGATTGGCATGTAAGTTTTCTAGATTTTTCGGGGTTTTTTTAAAATATTTATTTCAAGCAATGGCCTCTTCCTTTACAGGAGCTCTCTTCTTGGGCATCATTTCAAAATGATTCCAAATTGACTATGTTCCAATAAGACTAAAATCCTTGCCCCCTGATTGGATGAGAGCTCGCTTAGTTTTTTCTGTTTACTGTGTTTACAGCTCCAGTGGCATATGTTACAGTCTGACATCATGAAGTAAAATATATTTGAAAAGATAATAACAATGGGTGGAGATTCAAAGTGCATACTGCCTATAAAATCACATTTTTCAAGGCCAGTGATCGTTCTATGAATGTATACTCACTCGTTCTACGAATGTATACTCGCAAAAGGTTGAGGTTACTCCATCACAGTTCAAATCATGAACTTGTTCATGATTTGAAATAAGATGAAGTAACCCTGACTTTATCCAAGTTATTGATTTTTAGCTAACTTGACAAAGTCAAGCTGAGCTATTGCCGTCACTTCTCGTCCATTGGTGTATGTAAGTACCTCTGTATGTACGCATGTATGTACGTACGTCCATACATCCACCCACAATTTCCTTTGGCACACTGCACAGGTCATATTTATGATCAGATCGGTTTGAAACTTGGTATGCTTGGTTGGGGTTACCTCTAGATGGGAGCTATCGATTTTCTTCGATTTCCGTCAAAAAATGCTGCTGCTGGCAATGACCTTTGATGAACTTAGTGTAGTTATGCATCAATATTTCCCTTTGGCACATCCTACAGTGCACATTTTTGACCAGAAACTTTGTGTGCTTATTTGGTGTGACCTCTAGATGGGAGCTATCGATTTTCTTCCATTTCCATCAAAAAATGTTTCTGCTGGCAATGTTCTTAGAACTTAGTTTAGTCAGACCTCAATATTTCCTTTTCACACACCCAATTGAGCACATTTATGATCAGATTGCTTTGAAACCTGGCATGCTTATTTGGGGGTGACCTCTAGATGGGAGCTATCGATTTTCTTCCATTTCCATCAAAAAATGTTGCCACTGGCAACGTTCTTTGAACTTAGTTTAGTCAGACCTCATTATGTCCCTTTGGCACACCCTACAGGCGACATTTATGATTGGATTGCATTGAAACCTAATATGCTTGTTTGAGGTTACCTCCAGCTGGGAGCTATCGATTTTCTTCGATTTCCGTCAAAAAATGTTACCGTTGGCAATGATCTTTGAACTTAGTTTAGTCAGACCTCAATATTTCTCTTTGGCACACCCTACAGGGCACATTTATGATCGGATCACTTTAAACTTACTTGGTATGCTTGTTTGGGATGACCTCTAGATTGGAGCTATTGATTTTCTTCCATGTCTGTCAAAAAGTGTTGCGTTGGCAATGACCTTCGATAAACTTAGTGAAGTTATGCATCGATATTTCCCTTTGGCACACCCTGCGGGGAATATTTATGATTGGATCGCTTGGAAACTTGGTATGCTTGTTTTGGGTGACATCTATATGGGAGCTTTTGATTTTCTTCCATTTCTGTCGAAAAATGTTGCTGGTGGCAATGACTTTTGAACTTAGTCAGACCTCAATATTTCCATTTGGCACACTCTTCAGGGCACATTTATGATCGGATAACTTTGAAACTTGGTATGTGTATTCAAGGTGACCTCAGAATGTGAGCTATTTATTTTTAGCTCAACTTTGATGTAAATCAAATTTGAGGTTATACCATGGCCCGTTGTCCATCTGTCCCTCTGTCCGTCCATCTGTCCATTTGTCTGTCAACAATTCAATATGGCTCGGGCTAGAGGCCGCATTTATGAACCAATCTTTATGAAACTTCTTGAGTACCTTTGTTATCACCGTGGGATGACGAGTGTTTTTGGGTGGGGTCTGGAATTCAAGATGGCCACCAGCAGCCATTTTGTACCTTAGTTAGTGCAATCAGTTTTTTGTACAGAACTTCTGTATGAAAGTTCTGATTCGAATAAATGTTTGTCTGAATGTTTAGTAACATGGAATACATCACACATAATACAGGTTTTTTTCTCGTGCAGAAATTCTGCAGATTAGATGAACTTTGATTTGTTCAGTTCTACTTACACATAGTGAAGTACACATGTCAATACGGCTCGGGCTATGGGCTGTATTTATGAACCGATCTTCACGAAACTTCTTGGGTACCATTATTATCGCCTTTGGACAAGAACGAGTGTTTCTGGGTGCGGTCCAAAATTCAAGTTGCCTGCCAGTGGCCATTTTGTACCGAAATTATGTACAATCAGTTTTTTGTACACAACTTCTATATGGCTCAGACTAGAGGCCGTATTTATGAACCGATCTTTACAAAACTTCTTGGGTACCTTTGTTATCACCGTGGGACGAGAATGAGTGTTTTTGGGTGCGGTCCGAAATTCAAGATGGCCACCGGCAGCCATTTTGTACCAAAATTAGTGCAATCAGTTTTTTGTACAGAACTTCTGTATGAAAGTTCTGATTTGAATAAATTTTTGTATGAATGTTCAGTGACATCGAATACATCACATATAATACAGGTTTTTTTCTCGTGCAGAAATGATGCAAATTAGAAGTACTTTAATTTATTCAGTGCTCCTTACACACAGTAAGTGCACATGTCAATACGGCTCGGGCTAGAGGCTGTATTTATGAACCGATCTTCGTGAAACTTCTTGGGTGCCTTTGTTACCTTGGGACTTGAACAATTGTTTTTGGGTGTGGTCTGAAATTCAAGATGGCTGCCGGTGGCCATTTTGTACCCAAATTAGGTACAATCAGTTTTTGGTACAGAACATCTATATGAAGGTTCTGATTTGAATAAATTTTTGAATGAAAGTTTAGTAAAATGGAATACATCACATATAATACGGGTTTTTTTCTCGTGCAGAAATTATGCAAATTAAATGAACTTTGATTTATTCAGTGCTACTTATACACAATAAGTACTCATGTCAATACGGCTCGGGCAAGAGGCTGTATTTATGAACCGATCTTCACGAAACTTCTTGGGTACCTTTGTTATCACCTTGGGACAGGAATAAGTGTTTTTGGGTACTTTTGTTATCACTGAGCTATGAGAACAAATATTTTGGGGTTCAGTCAGACCCACTCTGGGACTCAAAGATTTCTTTTCTAGTTTAGCATCTAACTGTCGCCCACCTTTACAATACTTTACCTTTGCATTTGTTACAGGCTACGGTCAGCATTTATGTACAAACTGTTACAATACTTTATATGTACCTTTGTTATCAGGTCATTACCTAGATGTGTGTCATTGCTGTGTCACATACTATACATGTACATGTCTTACACAAGTTGAGCTACCTTGTCATTGACACTTTCATTTTTTATTTCCATAAAAAATTAATGTCGTTGTCAACAGCCTTTGAACTTAGTGCTTTTGTTCAGCAACTTATCCCTTTTGCACTCTCTGCAGGGTATTTTTATGAATTTCTATAAAAAAGAAAAAAAACATTGCCACAAGCAAAAACTTCTAACCAACATCTTCCTTTGGCATGCCTCAGAGGGCACATTCATTATCAGGTTGTTTTGAAACTTTGTATGCTTATTCAGGGTGACAAAGATAGCAGCTATCGGTTTTCTTTTCATTTCCATCAAAAACTGTTGCTGTTAGCAGCAATCTTTGAATTTATTGCATTTGTGCATCAACATTGTTCTTTGACATGGCCCACAGGGCACATTTATCATTGGATTGTTTTTTAACTTGGTGTGCTCATTAGGCGACACCTCTAGATAAGAGCTATTGATTAGCATTCATTTCTGTGAAAAAGTTTCTGTTTACAATAACCTCTGAACTTACTGAATTTGTGTATCAACATTCTTCCTTTAGCCAGCCTTACAGTTTACATTTAAACATGCATGGATTGCTCTGACGTTGTGCACACACAATGCTGTTATGTTGAAATTTCACCAAATAACATTGGTACCAGTGATCTTCGATTTTGCCATTTAACTTTTAACTTACCAAGTTCAAGATTGTCAAGTTGAGCTACAGTGTCATTAACACTTTCATTTGTTGTCCAGTGATATCTGGGTACACAAGAGATTTATTATTTATCTTTAAAGTTGCCTTGTTCATTTAAGTTGCCTTGAACATTTCACGACGTGGGTTTTGGGTAGGGTCTTATTGGAATATATATGTTATTGGGATGAATTGATGGTAACATGGTTGTGGGTGAACTTAAGCTCCGAGCCGCAAACCTCAGACCATGTTACCTTGAATTCATCACAATAACATATAAAGTTGGGAACACTTTCCACATGTTTGGGGAACTGTTTCCAACAGAATGTGTTGAGTAAGTGTTAAATTATATTCCCTGAAAAAAATATTGAACATTTTGCAGAATTGAATGAAGTGCATCCAACTAATGGTTCTCATATTGGCACAGAAAACAGAGGAAATAGAGAAAATGCAATTGTGAGGAAATGTGTTTCACTGACTTCTGCAGTGACAGGTGTATTGTTCCGCCCAATCTGTTATAAACAGGATATACAGTTCTTAGTGTAAGGTGTGTTGTCTAAAGTGTCATCATCTGGAGTAACTTTGTTCATAAAAATAATTTCTGATATCAAAAGAGTACTGAGACAAGCAACAAAATTGTATGAAGTGAAACCATCTCTTGGTCATTTTTTGGGGTTGGTGTAATAATGATATTCCACTGCATCAAATCCTTCCATTTATATATATTTTATTTCATAGTCTGTATCAGTAACAGTACTTGCCATCCTTGACAGATAAGTACTGCTCAGATTCTAAGTTCTAAGATTCTAAGTTATGGTATTACTCATTAACCCTTTAACTAATGTAATAGCCCAAACCAGCCAGTGCTATTCACACTATTGAAATTTTAGTATTTTTTGCCTCAAAAACATAGCTTATGACCCTCATTGGAATGACCTCATTGAGCTCCTTCCAATGATGGGTCATAAACTATGTTTTTGAGGCTACAAAATGGAACACTTTTTTCAGTTAATCTGGATATTATTTTTTGCAAGTGTCATCTGCTTTTCATGCTTAGTAAATGGTTATACCCATTACCTGGTGCATCAGCCAAATCTGCTCTGTATTATAAACAAAAAGCAAAATGCAAATTTAGTTGTTTTAACCAATGTTTATACCCCCCGCAATGGGTTGTGGGGGGGGGGGGAGTGTTCTACTGAAATCCCCTCCGTCTGCCTGTGCATCCATCCATCCATCTGTAGTCCGTTCATCTGTCCAACATAATTTTGTCCGGAGATTTTCTCTGAGGTTTAGGGACCAATCTTCTTGAAAATTGGCATGAATGTTCACCATCATTAAAACCTGTGCACCTGTGATTATAGTTCCAGTCCAATTATTTTTACCAGAATTATGTCCCTTTTCGACTTAAAAAAGCAAGCCCAGAATGTTGTCCGGAGATTTTCTCAGATTTTTTTGGGTTGATTCCTTTGAAACTTGGTATGGTTGTTTACTACCATAGGAACCCCTGTACCTGCGATTATTGTTTTGATTGGATTTTTTGCCAGAGTTATGTCCCTTTTTGTCTTAGAGTGTCTGAATTTTGTCCAGAGATTTTCTCAGATGTTTATGGGTCATTTCCTTTGAAACTTGGTATGGATGTTCACTACCATGGGATCCTGTGCACCTCCAATTATAGTTACGATCAGACTTTTTGTGCCAGCGTTATGCTCTTTTCATCTTAGAATATGGCGGCAGGGGGTATCGAGAGACGCATCTGGGACAGTCACACCTCTAGTTTCCTCTGAAACATAACTTTGGAAAAAACTCATATCAAGAGCTCGTTCCAATGAATGGTCATAGGCTTTGTTTCAAAAGCAAAAATCATGAAAATTGAGAAATTTGTAGGGGTTTTTTTTGGAAAAAGTGTTATCTGACAATCATTTTAGAAAAAGGGGTAAGGTAAGTCATTTTAACAGCTTATGAAAATACATTGTTTTTTGAATTTGTGATCCTTGTAATGTCACATTTTTATCTGGTGGAATCGAGGGATATAGCAATCAGTCTTGTGAAAGAAAAACAAAAATTACCATTATTCAATCAATTCAAGGCCAATTGTTATGAAACTTGATATCGATGAGATGAAGATGTCACATTTTGGGTTTGGACAGTCATCAAAAATAAAAAAATACTAGTGCATGGAGGTTGTGGGATTTATATTGCGGTTTCAGTTTTTTAAAGCAAAAAACCTCAGTTGTGGTTGCCGTTTTGCTTGTTCATGAGCATACTATCCATATATACCTATCATATCGTCCCTATAATTACAGCACCTTCCACTAACAACTAACAAGGCATCCTCTGTTGATTTTATCAGTTGAATAAATAATTATAACATATTTAATCCTGTAATGTTGTAAAATGTCAGGCAAAAAAAACCCCTGTTTTTAGGGTAACTCAACTGACCCTAAAAATTTTTGTTGAGTAAAGGTCCTATTGTAACCCTAAATTTCCATTCAACTTCAACTGTGAATTTGAAACCGATTTTGAAGTTCAAGCTTTCACAACTACATGTAGAAAGAAATATATCGGACAGAATAAATGAAGAGCAAATGGCAGGTTCTAGTTCAGCAAAGGAAACCGCATTTGATAAACTTATGGACATTTTACAATGCTTCACCGTTGGTGTTGACAGGTCATAAATATTAATGAATATCATGTTGAGTTTCATGTGTTGATACTGAACGCCTCAAATCTTGGCTTAAAGTCTTGAAAATGTCATTGGTGCAAGTACATTCTGCAACAGTTTTGTTTTTTAATTCCATTCATACGTACCGGTGTACATAAAAATGATTGACAGTGGCCAGCAGATGCGTAGATATTGCGTTTAAGTGAATTAAGTTGTCAGTTTGGTAAATTGATATTTGTTTTATTTCTCTAAGAACGTGCTGGAATTTTAAAACCAAATTTGCAGATGTGTTTAGTGGGGTGCGGTTGCGATTTTCGGTAGTTTCACACTACTGATCCTGACCTGTGGTTGTGGTTAACCTCCCAGCTCTAAAAATAGCACTTTCACTTCTTTAGCAAGAACTGTAATGTCCCTGGCCCAAATTGATTCATCTCCAACAACAAACCACCAGTTTCCCGAGTTATAATACTACCTCATAACTCTGTTAACCTCCGTGTTAGCATATGAATGACAGCCTCTTAAATCAACCCAAAAGTACGGCAAGAACGCAAAATTTCATCATGTGAGAGGTAGGAAGGGTATAAGAAGCTACTCCACACAGATAAGTGCCCCCCACCTGCTTCAGATCTATTCTCTTATAAAAAAAATCCTCCTTCGATTTTAATATAGATTCTGGGAAATATTACCTCCCCGTTCCAACCTCTTTGTAGGCAAATAGGCTGAAAAATTAACCAACACGCAACAAAAGGAGACATCAATTTATTTTACACTGAAAATCTTATAAATATAATTCGCATCAAAGAGGAAAAATACACTTTATTGGAAAAACAACTAAATATCACAGTCTATATTATTTATTTACCGAAGTGATTCTTCTCTTCTTTGAAGATTACCAAAACAATTCTGCTCCAAGATTGTTTCAAATCCATCCTTAAGACACAGTTACGCGTGCCCAAAACGTTATATAATTCACTGGCAAGCCGCAAACCAGTAATATCAAATTTCTATAATTTAATTTAGGAATTGGTCACTCGAAAAACCAAAATCAAATCTAGTGATCAGAAATGATAATGGCCCTATTATCCAGAATGACGTCGTTTTATCACTTCGCTATGGATTATTGAAATAATTCCCTTTTTATATAGTTACGCCACTCGATGGAATCTTGAACTCCACTCGACCTCGACTGCACGGCATAGTTGTCTCACATGAAAAAAAATAGAATGGTCAACACGAAAGAGACTTTCTTTGGACTCACAGGAGTTCAAAAAAATCTCGGAATAGAAGCCAAAAATCTGCAATGGCAATTTTCAAGACTTTAAATTGTTTAAATGAAAAACCCAAATCAATTCCTGTGGTCAGAAAAGACAACGGCTCCAATTAGCCAGAACAATGTGGTTTTAACACATCGTTATGGATAACTGACATAATTCCCCTTTATATAGTTACGCGACTCGATGGAATCTTGAACTCCACTCGATCTTGACTGCACAGCATATTTTTCACACACGGAAAAAGGAACTGTCAATCTCTGTTGAGATATTCTTTAAACCACAGAAGTACAATAATGGCAGAAAATCAATAATAATGAATTTATATAATTTAATTCACCACAGTTTATGCGAAAGGCCCAAATCAATTCCAGTGGTCAATAATGGCTCAATTAGCCAGAACTATGTGGTCTTATAAAAACCACAGCATTATGGATAATTGATACATTTCTTTATAATTGCAAAAAAAATGTAACTTGCCTGAATTCACAGTTATCCCAAGGAATATCGCCTGCACATCATTAATTTCCTAAATTCATGTTCAGTCTCTGCTCAGGGGATTTCATGATGGGGAGGAGAATAAAAAAAATATTAATTCAAAGTATGAAGTTTTTTTTTACAACATACCCAATGTGTGATCCTCCTTGACTAATGATAATTCGTTCAGTCATTGGTTTTTATCATTCGATGATCAATAAATTTCTGTTGGGCAAGGCACTTCATCACGATGGCACACGTGGGGCAGTTGTACCATCCATATGCAGTACGCCTTAGTTCATAAGGCCCACAAAGTGGGCCTTGCACACTAAGGCATACTGCACATGATTGGTACACTTGTCTTCAACCAATGCTAACGCAGCTTGTGCGTAGTCTGCATGTTGGGGAGTCGGACAATTGCTCACCGTTGCTTGGTACTCTGGCTTCCTCCACCTGTAAAACTGCCTGGATATATTGAAACTTTCAAGAATGTACTTCACTATTGCATAAATAAATATGCAACAATCTCATCATTGCCTTTGTGTCCATTGCATGATCAGGGGATCCACCATTTCTCAGATTAACTATTGGCCAAGAAGACCTTTTTAGGTACAAATGTCCCTGTTGAATTAATTATGCAATTTTGTCCAGAGCATTTTTTGGTCATTTATGAAGCAATATTTCATAAACTTGGCAAAAAAGTTAACCACCATGTGAACCTGTGCATCTGTGATTGGAGGATGATCAGACAGGTCACTGCAGGGTTATTGCTCTTTTTTACCTAGAATTTGTTGTCCATGGACACAATTTTGTTTGGGCTTGTATTCCTTCATTTTTTTTCAATTTTTTCAAACCTGGTACAGAGATTAACCAGTATGGGAACCTATGCACCAGCTGTTTCGAGATTGGTCAGACTCATTTAGGCATTACCCTTTTTCAACTTCAAGCATTTTTTCAACCTACATGATATGAAATATCGGGGTATTTTTACTCCCATTGGGACAGTCACCTCTAGTTTTGAACAGAAACTTTCAATGTAACATGCTGTTGACAACAAGCTTTGCAGCTTAAATTTCGTACAGCAAGATTTCTGGGTATTGCCTTTATCCATGCTTCAAGAAATTGCAACAAAAGGAACTTAAAAGTTCATTTATTTAGGATTATATCATTCATATTCCCTGCTACATTTATGCAAAGAGGACATTCAGGTTTACCCCGTTCTGTCCCGTTTTACGATCCATCTAAAAATCAATCATCATTATGACCATAAGCATTCTGCATAAAAATAGTTTCGTAAGTTTTCAAATTTAACATCATATCTTCTGACCATAACCTGAAGGTCAAGTTTGATTTTCAAAATTTTGCACATGTAGTTTTGGATTTATGTTCCTTGACTCTTAATTGAATAGCCACTTTGCAGGTGAGAATTATTCAGTTAACAAAAATGTTCAATTAACAGTGATATTTTATATTCTTTTCTATCTTGTTAACAGAGCTTTGTCAAACAAGATATAATAGATTAAATATTAAATGCCTCTATTCAATGCCCTGAGGCTAAATAGGCCTACAATCAAGGGAATTGGATGATTGTCAGGATAATTTCTCCACATATTACAAGATGTTTTATTCAGTTAAACAGGAGTTGACTTGATTATCTATGTCCAATTAAGAGGTCACATAAATAAATATATAGAATATACCCAAAGTAGTTTGGCATACCAAATCTTCGCCATGAGAGGTGAAGTGGTGTTAACTGTGAGCCTTTGGCATGCGGTTAACACCACTTCACCACGAGTGGTGAACATCTGATACACCAAGCTACTTTCGGTATATTTTATGTATACCATGATCGTCAGATTATTAAGAGTTGCTATTATTTTTTCTCGATTTTACTGAGCAACAGATGTACGTACGTGTGAATCTGTTTTTGTTTACATGATCATCAGTGGGCAGTACTTCCACTGTCAATTTTATCTCCGAAACGAAATGGAAAAAGAAACTGGGCCTTTTTCATTTTAATAACTTACTATTTCGAGTTATGGATGCTTTATTAACATGAGACAATGCATGTTTGTTAATTTTTGGTGTCTTTTGGTGTAAACTCATTTAAAAACCTAATAAATAATTGCCACTTTCATTTCACTCTTCGCGAGGCGACGTAGCGATAAATTTAGACAAGTTTGCATTCAGGTCGACGTCACCAAAGGTCAACTTGGATGTAGTTCCAGTGTAGGTTTAAATTTTAACTATTGAAATCCCATTGATGTTGTGTAAATAAAAAAATAAATAAATAAGAGATCAGATTTGTATTGAAGGTAGGGTAAATTGTATTGTGTCTTAAAATTATATTCAATTAACAGGGTTATTCAAGTAAGAGATATACAGTTAAGCAGGTTTCACGGTACCAGAATCCAGGTATTGAAATAGCTGACACAATTGGAACAGAACTGCAAACTTCAGGTTGGTTTAATTTGGGAACACTGCAGAGTTGCCAAGTCATCTGCTGTTCTACCAGACTGAAGAAACTTTTTAGCTCACCGAAGGCAGCTAAACTTATCACTTGCCATCCGTCTCTTGTCGTCGTCCGTCGTCGTCGTCCGTCCAGCGTCGTGAACATTTTTCAAACGACTTCTCCTCTGAAACTACCAGGTCGATTTGCTCGAAACTTGGTATGGATGTTCATTACCATATGTCAATTCAAGTTTGTTCAAATGAAATGGATATGCCCACTTGGGGCTCCATAGGGGGCATAACTCCGATAGCACCCTATGTATATTAGAGAAATTACTAAAAAATCTTCTTCTCCCGCACAGGTGGGCAGAATCATTTGCTATTTGGTATACAGTATTGTGGGGTGGATCTGATTCAAGTTTGTTCAAATTGGCCCCCTGGATTCATATTTGGGCTCACTATAGAAGCCCAAATTCGAACCAAGTGCATTTCAGGCAAATTTCTTAAAAAATCTTCTCCAGATCGAGCAGGCAGAATCTTTTGATATTTGGTATGCAACATTGTGGTGTGGATCTGATTCAAGTTTGTTCAAATCGGCTCCCTGGATTCACATTTGGGCTCAGTATAGAAGCCCGAATTCTAACTTAGTGCATTTCAGGCAAATTTCTTAAAAAATCTTCTTCTCCAGATCCATCAGGCAGAATCTTTTGATATTTGGTATGCAACATTGTGGGGTGGATCTGATTCAAGTTTGTTCAAATCGGTCCCCTGGATTCATATTTGGGCTCAGTATAGAAGCCCAAATTCGATCTTAGTGCATTTCAGGCAAATTTCTTAAAAAATCTTCTTCTCCAGATCCAGCAGGCAGAATCTTTTGATGTTTGGTATGCAACATTGTGGGGTGGATCTGATTCAAGTTTGTTCAAATTGGCTCCCTGGATTCATATTTGGGCTCAGTATAGAAGCCCAAATTCGATCTTAGTGCATTTCAGGCAAATTTCTTAAAAAATCTTCTTCTCCAGATCCAGCAGGCAGAATCTTTTGATGTTTGGTATGCAACATTGTGGGGTGGATCTGATTCAAGTTTGTTCAAATTGGCTCCCTGGATTCATATTTGGGCTCAGTATAGAAGCCCAAATTCGATCTTAGTGCATTTCAGGCAAATTTCTTAAAAAATCTTCTTCTCCAGATCGAGCAGGTAGAATCTTTTGATATTTGGTATGCAACATTGTGGGGTGGATCTGATTCAAGTTTGTTGAAATCGGCCCCCTGGATTCATATTTGGGCTCACTATAGAAGCTCGAATTCAAACTTAGTGCATTTCAGGCAAATTTCTTTAAAAATCTTCTTCTCCAGATCCAGCAGGCAGAATCTTTTGATATTTTGTATGCAACATTGTGGGGTGGATCTGATTCAAGTTTGTTCAAATCGGCTCCCTGGATTCACTTCTGGGCTCAGTATAGAATCCCAAATTTGAACTTAGTGCATTTAAGGCAAATTTCTTAAAAAATCTTCTTCTCCAGATCAAGCAGGCAGAATGTTTTGATATTTGGTATGCAACATTGTGGGATGGATCTGATTCAAGTTTGTTCAAATCGGCTCCCTGGATTCACATTTGGGCTCACTATAGAAGCCCAAATTCGAACTAAGTGCATTTCAAGCAAATTTCTTAAAAAATCTTCTCCGGATCCAGCAGGCAGAATCTTTTGTTATTTGGTATGCAACATTATGGGGTGGATCTGATTCAAGTTTGTTCAAATCGGCCCCCTGGATTCATATTTGGGCTCAGTATAGGAGCCCAAATTTGAACTTAGTGCATTTCAGGCAAAGTTCTTTAAAAATCTTCTTCTCAAGATCCAGCAGGCAGAATCTTTTGATATTGCGTATGCAGCATGCTTAGGGGGTAAGATTCAAGTTTGTTCAAGCCAAGTCCCTGGGTTCATATTTGGGCTCACTGTGCTAGCTCGAATTATAACTTAGTTCAAAATGAGGAATTTTCTTTAAAAATCTTCTTCTTCAGATCCAGCAGTCAGAATGTTTTGATATTTGGTATGCAGCATCCTTAGGGAGAGATTCAAGTTTGTTCAAGCCATGTCCCTAGGTCCATATTTGGGCTCACTGTGAGAGCTTGAATTGTAAGTTCGAAATGAGGAATTTTCTTAAAAAATCTTCTTCTTCTTCAGATCCAGCAGTCGGAATATTTTGATATGTGGTGTATAGCATCCTAAGGGGGGTGAGATTCAAGTTTGTTAAAGCCAAATCCCTGGGTCCATATTTGGGCTCCCTGTGGTTAGTCCAAATTTGAACTTATTGCAGTATCGAAAATAATCTTTAAAACTCTTTGTCTCCAGAACCACTGGTCAGAATCATTTGATACAGAATCCGTACAGGGATCAGATTCAGATCTGTTCAAATCAATCTGTTACGGGGTGTAATAACAATAATGGTAACAGAAAAAAATTTGAGAATCAACAACAATAACTCCAATTTAACTATTCTGAATAAAAAAAATAATATGGAAAGAAAATGATGTGAAATCTTTTACACTGTATGGTTTACAGAAAAATAAAACAAATACTTATCAGTCAGTCCAAAATAAAGTTCAAAATAAAATCTGGTAATCTAGTGATGAAGAAACTTTCTGGCTGGTATTATAACGTCCAAGAATATGTCTGCAGAAACAGTATCCGATAAAATGCAATGAAATGTTCACTCAAAAATTCAACAGTATCCAATAAATTCCAATAAAGCACTAAGTGAAATTTAATGGAATTAATAAGTAATTGCTACTAAGGTAGTTTGAAAATGGTCGAGTTGAATCATGGTTTTTAACAAGAATAATAGAGATGGGCGGTACAGTGGAGCCCACTTAATAGGATATCTCTTAATTGTATATCTGTGTTAATTGAATATAATTTTCAAACACAAAACCATTTACCATATCTTCAGTACAAATTTGATCTGTTAATTGCATATGGGTTGTAGAGTAAACTCCTGTTAATTGTATATAATTTTTTGTAATATGTCGAAAAAATTACTGTGACAGGCACCAAATTCGCCTTATTTATCAACCTTTTTGGCCTCACTACATCCAGTACAGGCATTTATTCTATTTTATCTTGTTTGACAGAGCTCTATGAGCTCTGTCAAACAAGATATAACAGAATAAATGCTCAGTTTACCTCCAGAACACAGGAAACTGACCAAATCCCTGTTAATTGTATACTCCTGTTAATTGGATAATTTTCACTGGCAAAATGGATATTCAATTGAGAGGATTCTACTGTATTGAAATTTTGGTTTGATATCGGTATTGGTATTTTTTCTACCAGATACCTTGGTTTCAGTACGGTATTTGGTATCCATATCATGTATTTTTAATAAACCAAAATGACACATTGTACCCTTTGAAACCTGTTTAATTTGGCATGAGCAATCCTCTGCTGTGTTCTTACGATGCTACATTTGTTTTAAAAGACCAAAGGTGTTACCGTAGACCTTTTTTGATTCATTTCATTTGAAATTGGTTCATATATGGCAGGCTGTAGTCTGTATATGTATGTGTCGGCGGGAGGGAGGGGGGGGGGGGGAGATTGTGTGTGTGCCTTTTAGTTTGTAATATATCACTTACCCAAAATTTGGCTTAGAATATTCCCTTCTTGATAGATAATGTGATACCACCACCGTTACATACACTTTTGCTAAAAAGTACATTTTGGCCATTCTTGGGAGTAGGGATTTGCACATTTATTATAAGATGATGTCAAATCATGCTGTTAGAAATTGGATCTATAGCGCAAATATCCTGACTACCACACCACAAATGAACATAATAGAATATATCTCTCACTCCCACAAGTACTCCCCCAGCCCTTATAAGCTTCTCCCCATCAGGTGACCAGGTCACCCCAACCACTTGTGAATGTTTCTGTGTGTGGCTGTCTCTGTGTGTGTATCTGTGTCATTCTGTGTGTCTGTGTGTCATATGCATGTGCCTTCAAGCCATTGGTTCTGCTGACCCAACAGTGGGCAATGTTATTTGCATGTGTAATTGTCTTTTAACAGCTTTTGGTGAGAGGCACAATCCACCATTCACAAAAATTGAATTCTAGAAGTCCCATGTTTGTTTCATTTTTAGCTCAACTTGACAAAATAAAGCTGAGCTATTGCCATCACTTCTTGTCCGTCCGTGTACGTACTTACGTACGTCCACATTTTCCGTACGAACATTCACAATTTTCTTGGGCACACCTCACAGGTCGCATTTATGATCAGATCGCTTTGAAACTTGGTATGCTTGTTTGGGGTGACCTCTAGATGGGAGCTATCGATTTTCTTCAACTTTCGTCAAAAAATGCTGCCGCGGCCAACGTTCTTAGAACTTAGTTTAGTCAGACCTCAATATTTCACTTTGGCACACCCTACAGGGCACATTTATAATCGGATTGCTTTGAAACCTGGCATGCCTGTTTGGGGTGACGACTAGATGGGAGCTATCGATTTTCTTCCATTTCCGTCAAAAAATGTTGTCGCGGCCAATGTTCTTAGAACTTAGTTTAGTCAGACCTCAATATTTCCCTTTGGCACACCCTACAGGGCACATTTATGATCGGATTACTTTGAAACCTGGCATGCTTATTTAGGGTGACTTCTAGATGGGAGCTATCGATTTTCTTCCATTTTCGTCAAAAAATGTTGCTGCAGCCAACGTTCTTAGAACTTAGTTCAGTCAGACCTCAATATTTCGCTTTGGCACACCCTACAGGGAACATTTATGATCGGATTGCTTTGAAACCTGGCATGCTTGTTTGGTTGTTTGGGGTGACCTCTAGATGGGAGCTATTGATTTTCGTCCATTTCCGTTAAAAAATTTTGCCACGGTCACGTTCTTAGAACTTAGTTTAGTCAGACCTCAATATTTCCCTTTGGCACACCCTACAGGGCACTTTTATGATCGGATTGCTTTGAAACCTGGCATGCTTGTTTGGGGTGACGTCTAGATGAGAGCTATCGATTTTCTTCCATTTCTGTCAAAACAATGTTGCCGCGGCCAACGTTCTTAGAACTTAGTTTAGTCAGACCTCAATATTTACCTTTGGCACACCCTACAGGGCACATTTATGATCAGATTGCTTTGAAACCTGGCATGCTTGTTTGGGGTGACGTCTAGATGGGAGCTATCGATTTTCTTCCATTTCTGTTAAAAAATGTTGCCGCAGCCAACGTTCTTAGAACTTAGTTTAGTCAGACCTCAATATTTCCCTTTGGCACACCCTACAAGGCACATTTATGATCGGATTGCTTTGAAACCTGGCATGCTTGTTTGGGGTGACCTCTAGATGGGAGCTATCGATTTTCTTCCATTTCTTTCAAAACATGTTGCCGCAGCCAACGTTCTTAGAACTTAGTTTAGTCAGACCTCAATATTTCTCTTTGGCACACCCTACAGGGCACATTTATGATCGGATTGCTTTGAAACGTGGCATGCTTGTTTGGGGTGACCTCTAGATGGGAGCTATTGCTTATCTATCATTTCTGTCCGTCAAAAAATGTTGCCACTGGCAACGACCTTTGAACTTAGTTTTATCAGGGATCAACATATTCCTTTGGCATACCCTACAGGGCACATTTATGATCAGGATGGTTTGAAACTTGGTATGTTTGCTTGGTGTTACCTCTAAATGGGAGCTATCGATTTTCTTCCATTTCCGTCAGAAATAGTTGCCATTGGCAACAACCTCTGATGAACTTAGTGTAGTTAAGCATCAATATTTCCCTTTGACACACCCTGCAGGGCACATGATTGGAGCGCTTGCAAACTTGGTGTGCTTGTGTGGGGTAACATCTATATGGGAGCTGTCGATTTTCTTCTATTTCTGTCAAAAAATGTTACCGCTGACCTTTGAACTTAGTTTAGTCAGACCTCAATATTTCCCTTTAACACACCCTTCAGGGCACATTTATGATCGGATCACTTTGAAACTTGGTATGTGTGTTCGGGGTGACCTCTAGATGTGAGCTATTGCTTTTTTTTCAATTCCAAAAAAATTATTGTCATTCTCACCAGCCTTTGAACTTACTGCATTTGTGCATCAGCTTGTCCCTTTTGCACTCTCTGCAGGGTATATTAATGAATTTCCATAAAAAAAACAAAACAAAAAAACATTGCCACAAGCAACGACCTTCTACTTCGTGCATTTGTGCATTAACATCTTCCTTTGGCATGCCTCAGAGGGCACATTCATGATCAGGTTGTTTTGAAACTTTGTATGCTTATGCATGGTGACAAAGATAGGAGCTATCAATTTTCTTTTCATTTCCATCAAAAACTGTTGCTGTTGGCAACAATCTTTGAATTTATTGTATTTGTGCATCAACATTCTTCTTTGGCATGGCCTACAGGCCACATTTATCATTATATTATAGGATTGTTTTTTAACTTGGTGTGCTCATTAAGCAAGACCTTTAGATAAGAGCTTGTCCTTGGGCAAGACACTTCACCCCACTGCCCATGTGGGGGCATGGTGGCGTTGTGTACTAAGGCGTACTGCATGTCGAAGGTGCACTTGTCTTCAACCAATCTAACCCTGCCTGTGCTGCAGTGTGGAGTTACAATGTTGGGGAGCTGGCAGTTGCTTGCCGTTGCTCAGTGGTTCTCTCCTGGTACTCCGGCTTCCTCCACCCTTAAAACTGTCATGGTCATGGTTAGCCATTGTGCAGAAATATGTGACCTTAAACACCAATAAATAAATAAATACATATTAGATAAGAGCTGTTGATTAGCATTCATTTCTGTGAAAAAAGTTGCCATTTACAATAACCTCTGAACATACTGCATTTGTGTATCAACATTCTTCCTTTAGCCAATCTTACAGTTTACATTTAAAAATGCATGGATTACTCTGACGTTGTGCACACACAATGCTGTTATGTTGAAATTTCATCAAATAACATTGGTACCAATGATCTTTTCATTTATAACTTACCAAGTTCAAGTTTGTCAAGTTGAGCTACAGTGTCATTGACACTTTCATTTTGGAAAATTAACAGCTACATTTGATATTTGTTCTTTGTTCATTTATTCCCATTTTATGTAGAGAGTTTGGATAAGAGTGTGATTTTCTACTTAATTGCCATGGCAGCCACATGCTCCGTCATTGTTTACACTGTAACAACTTACCTATTTTCGTTTTAGAGCAGTGGTAGCCTATTTTGGATTTCTTGGAATTGGAAGTTTATGTGGGGGTGGTGGGGGGGCATTACCAGTCTGAACGCGTGAATGCCCATTGAATTTTTGCTTTGGACATTTTTTGTCAAGGCAAGCAAAACTGCGATTGGCACTGTGCAAATTCCATTTTTATGACAGATTTTCTCAGTACTGAATTTTTCGGTAATTTCTTCCACTCTCACTTCTGTATTTCAGTATGATAGCAATACTGATACCGTTTGGTATTTTTGGTATACCGTCCATCTCTAAAGAATAAATCCTGGATCACACAAGCAGAATAAATTCTCTTCAATTTTTGGAAACACTTTTCCAATACAATACGATGCTCAGATCACATAATAATATTCCATAGAATATAATAAAACTCAGTTGTTATCTAGAATAATGCACTGTCCTAATAATAATAATCTCTAATGCTGAATGTATAAACAGTAGTCAGCCACTTCTCAATGCTGTGTGAGATGAACGGATTTCAGAAGTCTGTTGACAAAGGTTATAATATAGTCTTCAAATTAAAAGTTTCAGAATGAGAAATTTCTCCAATGTTCTTTTATTCTACCAATTGCTAATTTGTTGAATTTCGCCTCATTAAGTTTCTAGATGATTCTGTCTTATTTCAAGTAAACAAGTGTGTACCGAATAAACAATCAGTGGGCTAAAAATAGATCCTGTTTAAGAGTATTTGTAAACATGTTGATAGGTACATTCAAAGATTACAAAGTGCAAGTAAGTGATCCCACAAGCCTAAGTCTGCTTATTCTAATTAAAAAATGATGTTAGAAAATATTAATTGTCTGTAATTATTAACCAAGGACGTATCAATTCTGATACTGTAATAGGGGATCATAACACAAGCCTATCAGTTAATAATTGGGATCTCTATTGGAAACACAAATTTTAACTTATTGCAATATGGGAAATAATCTTTAAAAATCTTTAAAACTCTTTGTCTTCAGAAATATTAGTCAGAATATTTTGATATGTAGTATACAGGATCCTTACAGGGATTACACTCAAATTTGTTCAAATCAAGCATATCAGGTTATAATTGGGCTCTCTATGGGAGTCTGAATTTTAACTTATTTCAATATGGAGAATAATCATTAAACATCTTACTCTTCATATCCACCAGTCAGAATCTTTTGATATTCAGTATACAGCATCCAAAAGGAGGTCAGATCTAAGGTTGTTCAAACCAAGTCCCTGTGTTAATATTTGGGCTCCCTATTGGAGTCGAAATTTTAATTTAGTCCTGCATGAGGAATAATCTTTGAAACTCCTTTTCTCCAGACCTGATGGTCAGAATCTTTTGATATATGGTATACAGAATCCTCACAGGGATCAGATTCAAGTTTGTTTATATCAAGCCCATCAGTTAGTACTCTGTCAGTTCAAGTTTGTTCAAGTTAAGTTCCTAGGTTGATATTTGCCCCCCCCCCCCCCCCCCCCCCTATTTTCCATTACTGGAAATCTGGGCATTATTTGTATGGTAGCATCTGAATACCAGAAAAATATCATCTTTCTGGAGGACAACAGAGTTTTGAATAGTAAGATAACTTTTTTCCTCAGTAGTGTTTACTAGGCATAGATGGTAATTAAATCCTTCTTTAATCAGCTTTGTTAGGTGAGCATCTCAGGCCCCATGGAGCCTCTTGCTCTTCTTCCATCTTTGGTTTGCAGACTGGTGGCTGGCTACCTTTCATCATATAAAAACTAGTTTAGCAACCTCCTTCTCATTTTCTGAAACCAAAACTATTAGTTTTCATCTTTATTCAAATTCAAGGATATGTTCCTGTAGTTCATTAGGGAAGGGGTTAACTGAGAGTAACAAAATAGGTTTTTTCTTCTGTTTATTCAAACACCAACAAAAAAAAGTCAGGATAATGTACAAAAACTCATAATTATAAAATCTGAGATTGATTAAGATTCATGTTTTGCACTTCTGCTGTATTATGGAAGACTACATTTTTTGGCTTTCCCCTTGGAACTCTTACAAGGCAGTACTTTCTAGTTATAATTGAAACTTAGTCTAGCTTTGCATTTGCACTTGAAATCTTGAATTATGACATATTTTTAGCTCACCTACTTCAAAGAAGTAGTGAGCTTATGTGGTCACTCCAGCAGTGTCAGCATCAAGAAGTACATGTCCAATTTTGTAAGAATTACTGTTTAGGTCATTTTCTCAAAGTCCAATGGGCACAGGGCTTTGATATTGCTTGTGTAGGTTGCAGGGGGCTATCACAATAGAATCCAACCCAACTACTGTATTTTTCCCATTTTACCTAAAATTTTCAGCCCAAAATTAGTCAATTTCTGGTTGTAAGAATTGGCATTTAGGTCAGCTTTTGTGCAAATTGTGGGCTCTTAACTTCTCATTACTGTGTATTTTTTATATTTGAGTACCATCTTTAGGTATTAACCCTACTGTATGCAAAAATTTAAATGATTTTATATTTTTTTGCAGTCAAAAATGTTTTTCGTGAGTTGTAAAAGTTTGTGTTTCTGTGTGTCTTTCCATGTGATTGATATTGTAGACTTGTGTTACTGAAATCCATTGCAGTAATACTTAACCCTCATTTTATATATATTTCAGGAATTTAATGGTGATTTCTAGCCAAAACTTAGTTATTTTATGTTTATGTCAGCATTTGTACAGATTGTAATGCCTTAACTTCTCAGTGCTGCCTATTATTAGCTCCGCTGACAAAGTCAGCAGAGCTTTTCTTATACTGATTCGTCCGTCGTCGTCCGTCGTCTGTCGTCCGTCCGTCCGTCGTCAACATTTTATTTGTCCGAGCCATAATTTCTAAACCGCTGAATATTTTTCCACCAAACTTCATAACAATATGTATTATCAATAGACGGTGTGTCATCAATTATTCTGCGGTCTGTAAATCCACAGGGTCAAGGTCACAGGTCACAGGATCAAGAAAATCTTAAGATATTTTTGATGTTTGTCCAAGCCATAATTTCTGAACCGCTGAATATTTTTCGGCTAAAGTTTGTAACAATATTAGTATTAGAAAACATGCCCATGCGATCAGTGGCCCTCAGCGGAGCTCTCTAGGCGTGACAGGCCTCTTGTTTTTACTTGAATAACACCTTCAGGTATTAACACTACCAACTGTATGCACAAATTTTACAGAAACCTTTTTTTGTTATTCATTCAAAATATTCATATTTTTCAGACATAGTCAATTTTAAGTTGGAAAAGTTTGTGTTAAGGCATGTTTTGTTTCTATGTGTCTTTCCAGGTGATTAATATCATAGACTTGGGTTAGGGAAGACCATTGCAGTAATATTTAAACCTTAACTTCAGTATATTTCAGGAATTTGATGGATCTTTTTGTCCAAAACATAGTTATTTTCTGGCTTTAAGAATTAGTGTTTAGGACAACTTTAGATATTAACCATACTATATGCACAAATTTAATTAATTTTTTTTTTACTCAAAATATTTAAATTTTTCTGGACATAGTCAATTTTTGGTTGTAAAAGTTTGTATATCATAGTAAATCGTAAACAATTGGTTTTTGGATGATAATTTGACAATGGTTCAACCTCATACATAGGTTGGCCTTGGTGAGAGCAAGAACCCTACTCTATCTATTTTGGACTCACTAGATGAAATGTCAAGGTCACAGTGACCCTGAACATAGTAAATCGTAAACAATTGGCTTCCAGATGATAACTTGAGAATGGTTTGACCTACATTCATGATACTTCATAGGTAGGTTGGCATTGGTGCAAGAAAGAGCCCTATTTATTTTGGAATCACTGGGTCAAAGGTCAAGGTCATGGTGACCTTTACATAGTAAATTGTAAACAATTGGTTTCTGGATGATAAGTTGATAATGATTAAATCCACTTTTGTGCTTCACATCTCGACTTTGGATCGGTGCAAACCACTGTAGCTTTTTTTTACACTGTGGCTAACCACGGTGTAAAAACAAGAATACACAATAGCAGGCTATATGGCTAAAAAAGTACCAATTTTTAATTATTAATTCCTACCTTCTGCTCGGTTATGCTAGAACAAAACTAAAAATACAGGAAATTTAATATGTATGTGCAATAAAATATTACAGATATAGATGTTATTGGAACCGGCTCATTGAGCCAGTTCCACTGACATCCATATTTGTCTGGTTTTATTAAGAAACTTACAAAGCACAAATGTAGGTTAAAGTATTAAGAACACCAACATTCTTGGAAATAAGTCGGTTATCCTTGTGTTTTCCAGGGTGTATGGAGTTTACACGGGTCTGGGAACTCATACACGTACCCTTCGGCTTTGCCTCAGGGTGTATGAGTTCCCAAACCGGTGTAAATTCCCATACACTCTGGAAAATACAAGGATAACTAATAGCATTTAGGTGAGCTTTAATGCAGATTGTGGTGGTTATAAATAATAATAATGGAGCTTCAAGGGGCTTTCTTGGCATTAGATTGACTGTGTCAAGCACGGATGTAGGTGAGTGGATGAGATATGGCATCACTCTTTAAAATGTTTCAGTATATGGTGTGAGTGTGTGAAAAACAGAGTATCATCAAAAATGACCACTGGATTAGCCTTGGTATACATATTTTGCTCTGATTATATCAACATTGGCACTAAGCCTTTTACAATAAAAATATGAAATTGTCAAGGTGGAATTGAATTACGTGGGGGTAGTGTACAGTCAATTGTTAGCTTCTAATTATAATGTAGATTACTTAAATGCTGTATGTGTATTGATGTAAAGTGACTGCCAATGTTAACTTGTGGTCAAGCATGGTTAGAAGACTACACTTGCAAAAAAGTAATGACTACAAATTTTCATTTTTGTCTCAAAAACTTTGCCTTATTACCACACATTGGAACGAGCTCAGTGAGTTCATTCCAATGAGGGATCATAAGCTATGTTTTTGAGGCAAAAATAAAAAAATAAAAAAATTAATTTGAATGGGGTTCTTGTAAATAACACTGGCCATATATATATACTACTCAAAGTTTACTAAGCACCAAGTACATCCAACTGACTGTTTTACGTTTTAGTTGAAATATTGTAATGAAAAGTGTATATATTTTTTATTTAATTATATCTTTAATGATTTAAGTACAGAAATTAAGATTTTATTTGTGTTTGACAATATTTTTTAGCTTTTGAATACGATAACCATGGAATATGGATATTGTTGGAAAAAGAGGAAATTTTTCAATATGCCAAAAAGTTGACGGAGCGAACTGGTATGGCTTGAATATCGAGTATGAGACCCATTACTGTTAATTACAGCTTGACAACGCCTTCTCGTGCTCCCAATCAAGTTCCTGGTGTCCTTTGTGGGATGTTTTTCCTTTCTTGGACCAGCATGCACCAGGCTCCTGGACACTTCTTGGCTGGTCTGGACGGGCTGAAATTGCAAGCTGCAACTCATTCCAGACATATTCGATTGGATTGAGATCAGGAGATGTTGCTGTCCAGTCCATACGCTCAATCCTCTCCCTCTGTTGGTACTCCCTGACAGCATGGGCAACATGAGGACGGGCATTATCGTCCAGAATGAATCTATCACCCACTGCACCTGCATACAATCTGACGTGGACATCCAGGATCTCATCAATATACCGTTGTGCAGTCAATGTACCAAATTCAAGGACACAAAGCTCTGTACGTCCATCCCAGATGATGCCGTCCCAGACCATGATTGATCCTCCACTATAGCGGTCATGCTCAGCAATTTTAGATGCATGGAATCGCTCTCCTGGTCTTCTCCATACCCTAGAACGCCTATCTGTATAGTCTAGGCGGTACCTGGACTCGTCTGAAAAATGGACAGGTCGCCAATCTTCTCTGGTCCATCCAACAGCAGAATGCGAATACATGGTCTTCTCAATCGGAGACCACCTTCATACAACCTTGCCCGGATAGTCTGCATCAAAATATTTACCCCTGATGCATTCTGAAGGTCACTGTGAAGGTGGGTTTCTGTGGTAAATCAGTTTCTATGGGCCTGAATGATCAAAAACCGGTCTTCAGCTGCAGATGTTGCCCTGTCTATGCCACCACCATGCCATCTTACTGGAGTGCCATACTGCTGAAATCTTGTCCAGGCTCTGGTGATCACCGTATGGTGCACACCAAGGGCTTCACCAACCTAATGATGGGTAGCCCCTTGCTCCACCATCCCTACAGCCCGCCACATTTCTGCTTCAGACAGATGTCTTCTTACATTTGCATTTGTCATATTCAATCATTAAATCACAAGGGTTTGTGTTGAAATGAAGATTGAATACCCTACACATGTCATATGCATATAGACAGTACACGAAAACATCATGAAAATCAAGGGGTACGTGCTTTCCATGACTGTTACAAAACATCTGTCTGTCAAGAGAGCTAATGTAAACACTGGGGACCATCTCAATACATTCCTTAATCATATCCACCAAAAATATTGCAAATATGTCACAAGCAAATTTCACAATGATGTGTCAAATATTGGTCCTTAGCAACATTTGAGTAGTATATATGGTCAATACATTATGCAAAGGGTTAAATTGAAATTGAATTTTTTGGGGGGAGGAGGGGTGGGGGTATCCACCCATCCATCCATTGGTTTCTGCTCTTTAACTAAAATTCTGCTTGGCCGACTGAAACCAAACTTGGCATGTTGTTTAGGCATGATTAGAGGAAGATCCATATTCATTTTGGGATGATTGTGCCAAAGGTCAAAAATCACAGTGGCCTTGAACTTTAATCTTTTTATCAGAGCTGGTTTCCGCTCTGTAATTAAAGTTCTGCTTGATTGACTGAAACCAAATTTGGTGTGTGGATTAGGCATGATGAAAGAAAGATCCCTATTTATTTTGAGGTAATTGTACCAAAGGTCAAGGTCACAGTGACCTTGAACTTAAACATTTACCAGAGTTAGCTTCTCTAATTGAAATTTTGCTTGCCTAATCGAAACTAAACTTGGATTATGGGTTGATTATGATGAAAAGAAGACCTCTATATATTTTTGGGATATTGTGTCCAGGGTAACGGTCACGGTGACCCATAAATTTAAAGTTTATATGTCAGAAGCGGTTTTCGCGTTCTAATTAAAATGTTTGCCTGATCGAAACCAAACTTGGCATGTGGATCGGGCATAATGAGAGGAAAACCCTATGTATTTTTTAGGTCATTGTTCCAAAGGTCATGGTCAAATTAAAATTTTATCGGTCGGAGATGATTTTGGCTGTCTTAATCATTAAAATTGTGCATTCCCATTCGAAACCTAACTTGGCTTGTGGGTTGAGCATGATGAGAGGAAAAAACTCACATATTTTTAACTCATTGTGCCAAAGGTCAAGGTCATAGTGACCTTGAACTTGAAATTTTATATGATCCCGATCCAAACTAAACTTTACATGTCATCAAAAACAGGTAATCTTATCCGTATTATTTGAGTAAATACTACCAAAAGTGGCTGTGTTAAATTAATGGAATATATTACCAAGGTTACTGTATCAAGGTGATTTTTTTTTTTTGGGGGGGGGGGGGGGGATTGGCCACCAGCTACCTCTAGTTTAAAAAGTGTTCATGGTGTTTGTTTGTTTGTTTGTTTATTGGGGCATCATGACACTCTCAACAGCCATGTTCAGGACAGTTTTGTAGGTGGAGGAAGTCCAAGTTCCCAGAGGAAACTACCAATCAGTGGTGAGCAACTGTCCTACTCCAACTTATTAACATATCAGTCTGATAGAATAAGATTCACTTGGATTTTAAAGAAGAAATGAGATCGTGGATGAAAGGCAGGTAGGTAATGGGCACATGAAGGAGAGGGATTATGGGACTTTATTCGTCAAAATATAACCAATTTTCCATATGTCAAACTTGAAAATGCTTCGAGCAATTTTCACGATTTTTTAGTTGCAAGTATTTGTTGATAGAAGGAATCTCCCTTTTGATTTGTGTCACTGTCTGATTTGTCATTCCAGAGACTTTATTCATCAAAATATAGGCAATTTTCCACATGTCGGACAATAACTTGAGAATGCTTAGAGCAATTTTCATGATTTTTTGGTTGCAAGTATATATTGATAGAAGGAATCTCCCTTTTGATTCTTGTCACAATCGGAATTGTTAGTCCAGAGTTATGGGACGTTATTCTTCAAAATATAGGCAATTTTCCACGTCTGACTCCCTCTTGCAATTAATAACGGGCGTATCATGCACTCATGGCGCAGCTGTTTATTGAATGCAAGGAGAGGTTCAGACCAAGAGAGAGAACCACAACAAACCTGCTGTTTTTCTTTCGATTTAAACCCACAATTTAGTAATTGAAAAAAAAAAACAACCCCCCCCATCCCACCAGTGTTGGGCCATACTGCAGCACAACTATGTTTAAGATAGGAGGGTGACATTTTTCGAGGAAATCAAAGAAGCTTTGGTTATTGATTATGAACAGCTTGCGAACAGTGAGGTTTTCTCCATATGCCGGCCTAAAAATAACTAGCAAATGATCTTCTAGGTTACATGAATGAACTGCAGATTAGAACAAAATGAAACAAAATAAACTAAATTCCCAATCCCACATGTGACTATCTTTGAAGACTAATCAGACTTGAATGTTGCACATTACATCAGTATATGAATAGAATGGCATTCCTTTTTTTGTTAACATGTATAACTAAAATTGTCACTCAGGAAAATAAATAGGAACCTGGAAACCAAATAAATTGCAATTACTAACGAATGAACTTGGGAAAGTGATATCATGCATTAGTTACGGTTTATTAGCCATTTACCTAACATGAAAAGAAGACGACCCTTGCAAACAAAATAGAATAAGTAACTTTTTTTGTGTCAAAAACATAGGTCATGACTGCCATTGAAACAAGCTCATTCCAATGAGGGGTTATAAGCTATGTTTTTGATGCAAAAAAAGAAAAAATAATGAAAATTGAATGGTAATTTATATGAATAGTGCTGCTCAGATTTGTCAATTACATTGGGTAAAGGGTTAAGGTGGAAATTATGTTTTGACATTAACAGAATACTTGGTGTAGTAAAACAAGCATTGCAGCAAAGCATTTCGACACTTTTTTCCTATAGGTTACCACCGTATTTTATAGAGTAATCTAGACAACTTTCATTTAAATTGTAACAAACATTGGAGTCGATGCTTGAACTGTCGACCTTTAGTACACAAAGCAACAAATTTACCATAAGATTAAGGGATGATCTGGACCAACCAGGCTAGTCAGTAAATGACCCTTATATTTCAGCTGCTACAATATTCTCATTTTCTTTCACAAGTTAATCCCTATGAATCACACCCCAAGTTCCACCTCAGAGTGGTGGAACATCCTCCATGCTTCACCACAGCACCCACGATGCCACCAACTGGTGAGGGCTGGTCATTGGCATGAATATAACAAATCGAGAAAGGTATGCAGAAGCCAAGTCTTTTACTGTCAACATCCAGCTCACAAAGCAACTGACTTACCACAAGTCTAAGAGATCCAGAATAACTTTGAACATGAGGCCATGGTTTATTAATTTTTGGTTTAGCATCATTCGCCTCATCTTGTTTTTTGCCCGAAATAATAAAGCATTTTCTTTATTATTGGCTCCTCAAATGGAGCACCTCATTCATAGGGCCAGGAGAATACACCATTTCATGTTTCTTCTTCATTCATTGAAATACCAGATTATTGCCAGATTGCTATAGCAATCTGGCAATAATGAGACAATAATGTGGTGTTATTAGGCATATAATGTTGATAGGTGTTCTGTATATAACCCTGGCCATTATAAGTTCTACATTCTGAGGCAACCTACACTTGCAAGGAAGCAGTGTGTAAGTGCAAAATGATAAAATATGCATTTTGTGGAAAGGGATATATTACGCCACTTTACCACAAGGATATATTTAATAATTAATAATAACCTCATTCCACATTTTGTTCTGATAACCTGCGATAATGCTAAACTGAAAATTAAGCAACCATAGCCTTACTTGAAATGACTAAGATGCTCAATAAGCATCATCAGACTGAACTTTTTATGTTACAAAGAGGTTATCAATTTTAATTGCAAGGTATCATGTAACAATGTTATCATAAGTATTTATATTCAAAGATGCTTCAGTGAAAAGAGGTTTATGATAGAATTATTACTGTATTTTGACTCAAAAACATTTGGACCACACACATAAAGAGTACTAAGAAAAGACATTATAGTTCTATACTTACCAATTTTAACCTCTTTTGTTGTTATCCCTTCACCCAATGCTTAAGATTCAAAAATTTGTTATTTTAATTATTGTTTTTTGAAACTTTTTGAAACATTTTAAACAAAGCCATGTCATGTGACCCCCACGCTGGAACAAGCTTGATGAGCTTGTTGCAGTGAGGTGTCATATGATATGGATTTGTAGAAATATTTGGAAATTTTTTTTTCAATTGTTTAATTTGCAAATTACACTGGTTTCATTAGGTAAAGGGTTAAACGACTATTCAGATGTAGCCATTGATGACAGGTTTTGTTGAACCTCAGATTGGAACCAATTATTGAAGTTTTATCCCCATGGGAACCCTGGGAAGTTTTCTGTGATAAACTAGTTCGCTCTTAGTGGTAAAATAGGATCCTTTAACTAATGCCTAGGGTGGAAGTCTTCTTAAATTGGCAAGAAGGGCATAAACGATTGACTGGACTTGATTTATGTCATGACTCACGTTGTGATCACCATTAGTCATTGTGCAGAAATATGTGACCTTAACCCTTTACCCAACGAATCGCCTTATCCGCCCACGTAATATGCAAATTCAGCAGTTGAAAAAATATTATTTTTCAAAAAATTTCAACAAAACCATATCATGTGGCCCCTTGTTGGAACGAGCTCGTTGAGCTCGTTCCAACGAGGGGTCACATGATATGATTTTGTTGAAATATTTTGAAAAATTTGAAAAAATGATATTTAAAATAATAAATTTTGATACGTCTGCGTTGGGTAAAGGGTTAAATACCAATAAATAAATAATTGTAGTTTCAAACATTTGTGTAAACGGATAGTATTATAGAGTAGCACCTGTCCATCCATTCAATTTTGGGGTAACTTGAGCTTTTATTGTGACATCCCATGCATGTTTGATATTGGCCTCATCCAATGCAGCTCATGTTTGATTGTGATTGTGTCCAACACTCTTTATTGTGGAGTTTGTTGCCTTTTGTTGTATTTCTGTGTACAATATTTTTCAGTGAAGGTATGAGAATGAGAATACTTTATTGCTTGACCATAGTGTACAAATGGTTTGGCATTACAAAAAATATCGTATAAAGCAACACAGAAAATAAACAATAAAAAGACTGATTTTGCAGCAGCTTTGACACTAGTGCATATCAGGTAGGCACACACAGATCCTCACACAAGCACAAAAACATACTCACATACCCACCGTCCATTTATACCAGAGGTGTGGACCTGGGCCAACACTATATCAGGCAGCAAGAATATCATCTGCGTGGCATAAACTATTACAGTAAACCATGTCTTTTTGGTCTATTAGTTGAGGCTATCAGCTTTCACCTTGGGTGCTGTTTGTTTCTGATCTGTTAGCGGTTAACCAACTGGAGACAAATAGCATACCCAAAATGCTGTTCCTCAAGCCTTGACACAAGCAATTAGGAAATTGCCTGGGGCAGTTTTTCGTCAGACATGTTAAGTCTCACTATTTTAGAGGGAGACTCACTATTTTTCAAAATAATTTTTTGTTAAATGAGGCTAAAATTGAGATTTTCAACAGAATCTCACTACTGAAGTCAATAAATTTTACTCCATTTAAAAATTAAAATCGCACTATTTTTGCTCAGAAATCTCATAATTCATCAGCTTAAGCCCAGTTTTGAAGTCACTGACCACTTTTGTAGTAGCTCACCACTTTTGAAGTAAAAATTAACCACTTTTGAAGTATCTCATCACTTTTGAAGGAGCTCACCACTTTTGTAGTAACAGTCGCCCACTTTTGAAGTAAACTAAGGTCACCACTTTTGCAGTAACCATCGCCCACTTTTGAAGTAAAAAAACAAGGTCACCACTTTTGAAGTAATATTTTGACCACTTTTGAAGTAAAAACATTTCTCCTTTCATATGGCTGTTGAACTGTTTGACCTAGCGGCCTCTGATGAGTACAAACCAGTACTTCATATTCGCTAGGGTTAACAGTTGCTCTCTATCTCCCTTGGGTACTTCGTACCAGTGTTCATAAATAGAACTGTTTGACCTAATTTTTTTTTTTTTTTTGCACAAAACAGTCTATTTGAACTCAAATCATAATATTTGTGCAGAGCTGAAACGGGCTTCCATCAGACTAAGTAGGCTGTTGCACCTTTCCGATCCAATTTTTAGCTCACCTGAGCGAACCAAAGGAGAGATGATTACTTAACAAAGCTTTACATTTTTCTTCAGAACCTCTGTATAGAAAATTTTGAAACTGAAACTTTCAACAGTTGTTAAGGATGGTATGATGAACGTCCTGCATCATTTTGACCCCTTACTTATCCTTATAGCCATACAAATTTGAAAGTCACAGGAATGGAACTATCTATTTATGTATCAGTTACAACTTTTCATTTTATTAGATATTTCATTTTATTAGACGGAAATTTTTACAGTTATTGGGATTGCTGTACTGAAGATCCTGCACCTCGTTTTGACCTCTGACCTATTAATATAGCCATACAAATATGGATATAATAGAAATATTCGAAGTCTGTTTATCTTAAGGTTGAACATTTGTTTCAACAGTGGTTGGATCTGTCCCACTTTAGAATCCTTTACTTTTCACTAGAGCCATACAAATGATATGGATGTCACAGGTATTTATCATTTGCCTCTTCTTCAAGCTGGTTCATCCAATCATGCTGAAATTTTCACCAGCTGTGGTGGCTGTTACTCGACGATCCCTTTAAATACAGCCATACATATATAGATTACCAGAAGAAGCAGAAGAAGCTGCTGCCCTTTTCGTCCATGTGACAAATTCTCAAGTAAGCGGATAGATACCCCCCCCCCCCCCTCTTTTTTTTCAGCCCCCTGGGGGACTTTTGTACTTTTTCAATTTTCAATAATTCACTCTGGCCTAAATCGTGTTATCACCAGGAATTTGCCCCATCGGGTTTACTCTTTTTCCAGACCCAGATTGCATGATTTAGTGTATAATTTTAAAAAACATTTCCCCCAGTAGGACCCCCAATAACTAGTTTCAGTAAAACTACTTACCATCTTAGACTTACCTGGGCAGTGTGCCTGGGTAGGCCTACACTTGTAACTAGTCTTCATGGTCAACCCCGAAAGACATAACAGTAGAAAGAAGTCTTGCAGGTGCTATACAATATATGGCAAGCAAGTGGTTCTCGGATCCTCCATCTCCATTCCCTTCCGTGCTTCCATCTTTGTCCTTTCAGTCATTTTCTGGACCACTCCCCCTCAGAAGGTACCTGTACCTCTTACCTTTGAATTCCTGGCTCCGTCACTGGTGGAATGGGGTGTTGGGTAACCTAGTCGAGGAGAATGATTAGAATGGGAAGGGAGGGGGGGCGTATTCAGGAAGGGTCGTGACCAAAATATATGGGTAGTGGCTGACAAAACCATGACAAGTCAAGTCGAATGGTAATTCAGGTCGCTGATCAAGTACTGGATCGAATTTGTAGTTTGGATCGGGTAACACGTGCAATATGCGAGTTTAAGTCAGGTAGAATAAGTTGTGGGATGGGGGATGTTCGGCCACCAGGTTGTGTGTTGATGTCACTTGATCGTTGTGGGGTATAAGTTTTGGGTTGGATCACATAGATGTGGCCGAGGGGGATCAAGATCAATGGTTGGGTATGCAGAGATAGTGGGCTACTTAATCATTGTTGGCTTCGATAGTTTACAGGAACAGATCGGGTGACTGTGTTGCCATTGCAATGAATGGTTGGGGCAGCCCATTGTATATGAAGGTAGGCATTTTATGTTACTGAGTCATGTTGGATCACTGGATTGAGTCGGAAGAGAGGGGTGTCAAATCAGACATATTGGTTGACTCAGTCGGTGTGGAGGAAGGTCTCCAAGTTCGTAGGTATTGGTGTTGACAACCGGGTTGTGAGGTGTCTTTGGGATGAGTAGGTGACTGTGTTATCAGGCCCGAGGCTAATCGGGCTCACTATGCCCCCCAAGTCAGAAAATTTGGCCTCTTCTTCTAGAATGTGGGTGCATTTTTCATACAAAATTTAGATTTTTAGGTCATTTCCCCAATATTTTCAGAAATTTTCAAACGTCACCCCACTCCTTTCTCAGTCGTCGGGAACACTGCCTTCGGGCCTGTGTATTATACTTGGATTGGGGTGGAATGTCTGAAAAAGGTCAATGGAACTGACTTGTGGGTCAGGAAGATGATGCAATCGGGTCACTTTGACTGGATTATTGTTAAGAGGTCATTGTTCGTAGGTTGGTTCGCCGGGTAGACTACTGGGTGGATCAAACTTCTTAGTCAGGTCACACATGGGAAGAATGATAAGGCTGTGTCGTGTTGAGCCACAGAGTTGAAGGAGTTGTGTGGTCAGATCACTATGTCACAAAGAAGGCCCTCCCCCTTGAACCACCTGCAAGGGCCACTGTATCGAGTGGGTGAGTGGGGCAGGGTAGGAGTAACTAGAAACAATTATCTCACCACAGCAAATAATTATCTCACTGCAGCAAGTTTATCTTGCCGCAGCGAAAGAAATATCTCGCGATGGCGAGATAATATCTCGCCAAGCGAGATAAATATTGGCAGCCAATGTCCCTTCCACGCTTCCCTACTAACTGACACGTGCAAGATAAAATATAAATTTAGTTTTCTTGGTTGAAAAGCATATCCAACCATTTGGTCATTTATTTTTTTCTTTTTTAATAACGATCAAGCATGTTATATATTCAACACTGAAATTATCGGCAACTCTTCTATAATTTTGCTATTACTGCAAGGAGGACAAAGCCTTGGAACTTTTATCAGCTTAAGTTTATTAAGCATTTATCAAGTTTAGCTCATACGGCCTGGTCGGTTTGTGAAGCAAGACTTTTTAAAGCAATTATTTGTGATTATATTTATCTTTTAAGATTAGTACAGCGTTTGGTAATTATTTGTACAATTATACACATTTTTCTAGTTACAAGTATGTAACTACAAACATTACATTCCCTGCATAAGAGTATTGCATTCACCTAAAGGACTGCTATCCACAAAAATATTTTCTTCTGTAGTTGCCCTCTGCCCCTAGTCATGCTAGTTAAAATTTCATAAAAAATCGCCAGTTTGAATTTGTACAGACAAACCTGATATTACAGAAATATATTTTAACAAGTCCTACAGCAAACAACTGGTGCACAATCGCAGGTTAAACAGTTTGCACCTATCAGAGCACATTTGTTTATTTACTGTGGCACTTGTCAACCTGTGATTATATATGATTTGGTTAGGCCACAAAAGCCCTTATCTGGCATAAAATGATTGGACGGATTTTTATGAACTTGCACTGAAATTGTTATGTTTGATACGGCCGATGGATCTGTATAGAGCATTAAGTATCAGATCATTCAGCAGGGCTTCTGTAGAATTAAAGTCGGTATGATATACCTATAGGCAGTGTCTCCTTGTTATATGTGTACAGTGGGTTTCTCTGTGGTAATTTTGTGATATTGTGATAGAATTGTTGGTTAGTGAATTGTGGGGTGGGGTTTGGTAGGGTGGAGTTTGGTGGGGTGCAAGTACACTGAGTAATATTCTTCCTGTAAACAGGAATGGCACTTCCAAATGTTTTGATGATGCGTGCTGCTATACATTCTAAATTTCGTAAAACTTTAAAACCACTATTTGGTGAGTGAAAATATACCCTTAATTTGTTATGTAGTATCAGTGAAATGATACAAAATAATTATGCTGTTCAAAAACGTGTTCTTTGATTCTCAATTTATTCTGAGTTTCTATTGTTCCATAAGTTGCAAATATTGAAATATATGCCTCCTATTTTGTTGGAAAATGGCAAGTGACGCGCCACTCTGTCTCAAAGGAAGTTGACAAATGGATATCTATCCCATAGTTTTAGTTTTATTTTAATGTAAATCTTTATTCTAAGAGGTTTTAATTCATTGCTCTTCAGCCCATTCAGTCAGAAATTTTGTGGTTTCCTTGTTTAAGTATAATGGGAAAATTTGTTGCATTTCTAACAGATTATTTTATTTTCTGAAATATTACTCCCAAGGAAACCATAACAGCTTTCGACCAACATCACTTTCCCCTGCCCCCGATACACGATATTCTCGCCCAAGAGGAAGAGTGCTGTGGACCCGAGCCAGGTCAGAAATTGCCAGGAATGCCAATCATATAGATCTACGGATGTTGCTTCTGTGATGCACTAGCAGTACTTGCTGACCATCCTGTGTTTCCTCAGCCAGATTTCATTCCCAAATTAACACATTGCAAAAAACATTCTGTAATAGAACCAATTTGTCACAGAAATGGAACTAAGATGAGAATGAACAAAACTATTGGTCAACTGTATATTTTTAAAAACATTGAGTGTGTGCAGAACAACTTTTGTGAAAGGTCTATCTCTCTCTCTCCTCCCCCCCCTCTCTCTCCCTCTCTCTCTCCAAGATCTAGATAAAGAGAGAATGTGTGTTCAAATGACACAGTCATGTTTTAGAGGAATTTGGAATGTTGGTTTCTGATGCCCTGCTGGAATTTGAACCCTCGGCATCACCGCCTAGCAATCAGGAGTCCAACACCTAAACCACTAGACAACTGCACACCATCATCAACGATGGCTGGAATTTAGCTTTTTAGATGAAGTCCTCACGATGACTTGGTTCATCTTCCTTTCGGCAGCAGATGAATCGGATGGATGTACGGACATCCAGGCAACCAGGATTTAAGATGCTATTGGGAGCATAAAAGCAAGGGGAGCTTAGGTAAAAAAGAAAACTCAGATCAAATTCTGATTGTTTCGTAAAAAAAAATGAAATGAAAAAAATTGGGTCAAAATAAGTCCCACAGCCATGAGAAACGGGAAATCTTTTTCCTTCAAAAGTGGTCAGAATATTACTACAAAAGTGGTGACCTTGTTTTTTAACTTCAAAAGTGGGTGATGGTTACTGCAAAAGTGGAGACCTCATTTTACTTCAAAAGTGGGCGACGGTTACTACAAAAGTGGTGAGCTACTTCAAAAGTGGTTGATTTTTACTTCAAAAGCGGTGAGCTACTACAGAAGTGGTCAGTTACTCCAAAAGTGGGCGTAACACATTTCGGTTTTCCGTTAATGGTTTTTCGTGGTGTTTTAGTAAATAGGCTACTGCTGTTTATTTGTCTTCAGATAGTGATTAACATGCTTTCATAATGAAACGTCTTGGCTTACAAATATACTGTTTATGATATTTTCAACAGCTAGGATTACGCATAGGTCTTCACTGTCGAAAAGTAAAGGTATGTGGCATGTATTTCTTCTGTGTGTGCAGGAGTGTGAAAACAAATAAGATTCTATTAAACAACAACCTAGATGTGTTTTTGTTATGTGGCAAATTAGATGATTGAGAATGTTTTTCTTTGGTAATTCTGACCACAATCTTCCAGAATATGCCTTGGATTTGTATATCACCCAGTCAATCATAGTTTGTCAGAAAGATGCTTAACAGAAGTCCAGTGAATGTAAATCTCATAACATGAAAAGGAACACAACCCACTTCATATTACTGAGCTTCCCAAGTGTCAAAAGTGTATCATTAAAAACACATTGTGTACAGTTCATGAATGTTACAGTTTCACTTAGGCTATTTAAAAAAATACTTGGTTCTCAGACTCCACCATCGTCATTGAAAAGCTGCCTCATCACTCCTTTTTTATTACCAGGAAATCTCTCAAACAAGATATAGTTGGTTAAATTTTCACTGCTGCCAAAAAAGTTTTTTTCCACATTTATTTATAATAATGTAAGTAGTTCAATTTTCAATTCCAACTATTTTCAGGATTGTTTGTGGATTAACGAATATTAAAAAAAAAACAATTAAAAAATAAAAAGCCCCTTTTTCTCATCATGAAATTGAGAGAAAATTGCCTGAGAAACAAAAACTTTTTTTTTTAATAGGCCAAACTTGATCTTGTTTGAATTGGCAACTTCACAGTCTTGTGAAATGGTCAGTTTCAAAGAACCATATGCAGGGTTTTCACTATACCAGCACAGTTCCCATCAACTGGCCGTATTTCCCCACTAGGGAACCTTCCAAACATTAATCAAGATGTTAAAATTCACCCTGACTTGCCCGATTCCTGAGAAATAATTGATTCACAGATTATTGAAGTGCCATTTCTGGACTTCTTTTGAATATTTCCGTTCACAAATGTCTGAAGAAATGTATTCTGATGACGTGATTGTTCCATGAGTCCTGCATAACTTAATCAACCCCCAATAAAAAGCAAGGCAAACTACAAACTGTAAAAGATAGCCATATCTGCCTGCATAATGTATAAATTAACCTTTTGAAAAGATATATATTTTTCAAACAATTTCAACAAAACTATATCATGTGATCCCCCCCCTCCCTCATTGGAACAAGCTCAGAAGAAACTCAAACAAATATATCTTTTAACCCTTTACCCAATGTAACAGCCAAAACTGGCCAGTGCTATTCACAAATGTCGCTAAGTAATTTTCATTATTTTTTTTCATTTTTTGTCTCCAAAACATAGGGTATGACCCCTCTTTGGAACAAGCTTGTCGAGATCATTCCAATGAGGGGTCATAACCTATGTTTTGGAGACAAAAAATGAAAAAAATTAGTTGTTCAAGAATTTTGTTCGCAAGTGTCGTCTACTTTTCGTTTTCATGTTAGGTAAAGGGTTAATAACTAAATGTTTTCAATTTCAATCTCCAAAATTATGATCCTTCATTTGACCATGATGAGCTCATTCTAACAAGGGGTCATAGGCTATGTTTTGGAAGCAAAAATTGAAAAAAAACGTATTAAAATTTAAAATGGTAATTTCATGAATGGCATTGGCTGCGAATGGCTTTCTTTTATGAGGTTGAGGGTTATCACTCTCAGAAAATTCAATATGTTTGACTCATTTGCCAAAAATGACTGGAGGTAGTTTTCTCCAGGTACTCTGATTGTCGAAAGTATTGTTAAAGTCTAATAAATAAATAATAAATATGACTGGAGGTGTTGAGCAAAATCATGTTACTGGGCCATCTCTTGCTTTGATAATGACATTTTTCAATTGATTCAGTAGAATTCTAGTCCAAACTTGGATAGTAAACCCACAAGTTTATTGTGTGTGTAAACTCCAAAAATGTACCAGTGCCATCAAGTTTACTTAACCCTTTACCTAACATGAAAAGCAGACGACACATGCAAAAAATATTCTTGAATAACTGATTTTTTTCATTTTTTGTCTAAAAAACATAGGTTATGCCCCCTCATTAGAACGAGTTCGTCTAGCTCGTTCCATTGAGGGGTGGGTCATAACTTAGGTTTGTGAGTCAAAAAATGAAAAAATAATGAAAATTAATTTTAGAATAGCACTGGCCGGTTTTGACCGTTACGTTGGGTAAAGGGTTAAGCATTATTTTATTGAATTCTTTGGCTTTGTTATTATTTATAAAGAGTATTAAACAAATTTCTGACTCATTTCTCTTGACAAGTGTTTTATGAGTGAGTTTAACTCCTTGATGCTGCTGGCAGATATTCCTGCCCAGGACAGGAAATCTCTTGCCATTAAAATGAGTAAAATTTGAGGATATTCAACCAAATTTTCCTCTGTGAATTGTGTAGAATTTTTGCCCAATGATTTAATGAGTCAAATTTTCATGAATTTTTCATCACAGCAGCCATGGCCAGATTTGAAGAAAAATATTTAAAAGGTACTCAGCAGGATAAGAGTTAAACAAGTAATTTTTGTCATGCACTTTGCTGGATGTGTCCTTGAACTCTTCCTTGATCATCAGGACTCCTGTATGGCTGTACAGGAGACCAGACAATAGAATAAGAGTTCAGGAGGAGGAGGAGGTGTTTGGTATTTTACCATGATTGCAGTGCTTATTCAGTGTTATGTGACACAATACAGACATTGTGAAATATTCTATACACACCACCGTGGAATCTGGATATTTATTTGGATTTTCCTAAAGGGAAAATCTCTTTGTTATTGCAATGATTTTTTTTTTTTTTTTTTTTTTTTTATTATTATTATTATTATTATTATTATTCCACACTTTTTATTTTCACTATTTCTCGAAAACGCTCTTGACGATTTTTTTTTAAATTTCTGTACTCATAAAGGGTCATAAGTTGTAACTAATCGTCATATTCCCATTTTTCTGAAAATGTTTTAGTTAACCCTTTATGCCAAAAAACACAAAAATATTTGGCAGCTCATATCTTTGGACTGGAAAGGGCGATTGACTTGAAATTTTCTCAGACATGTCAGCAATACACCCCTCTATCAGATGGTGCAAAAATGTATCTAGTTAACACCTTTCTGCCAAAACATTTTTTGTAACGGAAAAAAAATTCAAAATTTGACCATTTTTTAACTCAATCTCGGGACAGGGATATGCTGAACCATCTAAAATGGCTTAGATATGAAGACTGTATCACCGAATTGTAAAAACCATCGAAAAAATTTCGACTCGAATTTCCGACAATCCAAAATGGCAGCCGAAAAATTGAATTTTTATTTTCGGTTATTTATGCGTTTCAGGCCATTTGGAGACGAAAAAAAAAAATTTTTTGCACCCGAAAAATTTTCGGTTTGGACTTAAAAATTTTCGACCAAAAGTCGGAAATTTTTGTTTCCACCGGGCTACTTTGCCATCACAGTACTCAACAAGTGGGACGATTTGAAAGCTTCTAAGGGTAGAAATGTTGAAGTCACAGTGTACATGAACAGTTATCATCTTTTGGAAATGGAGTTGTTCTTAATTTGGCTTCTGCTAGCAGTCAAACATGGCTTTGGGACACTGTGACCAAAAATTGAAAAAAAATTTCTTGGTTTTTTTACTTTATTATGTCTAGATTCATTAGTTCTCATAAATAAAACTATCCGCATATTGCGGAAAATGTTTTTCCAGCCAAAACCGCCCAAAAACGCCCAAATATGCGAGAGCCGATATCTTTGGACTGGAAGGGGCGATTGACTTGAACTTTTCACAGCAATGACTGTAATACACTTCTCTATTAATCAAGGGCACAAAATGGTAGTTGGTTAACACCTTTCTGCCAAAACATTTCACGAAACCGAAAAAAATTCAAATTTTTATTTGGTATCGAACCCCCTTAGGACTTGCTGAGTAGAACAGTGAGTAAATTCACTAAGGAAAATCCTGTGTATTGTTCCGAAGGTACAATCACTTCCTCTAGTTTATTTATTAGTGTTTAAGGTCACATACTTATGTACGATGGCTAATATGACCATGACAGTTTCACAGCTGGAGGAAGCTGGAGTACCCGGAGAGAACCACTGAGCAACGACGAGCAGCTGCCAGCTCCCCAACATCATAACTCCGCACTGCAGCACAGGCAGGGTTAGATTGGTTGAAGACATGTGCACCATCGACGTTCAGTTCACTTTAGTACATGGCGTCATTGTGCCCCCATATGGACAATCAGGGTTAAGTGCCTTGCCTTGCCCAAGGACACAATGTGGAGTCTGAATCGATCACTCAGACGGTCACCCATCCGAGGATTAACTGGGCTCGACGATGCTTAAGTTCGGTGATCTAACAAGAACCGCCACTGTGCTCCCCTGGAATCTGGATTATGTGTAAGAACATCATGTAAGAACACATCTGATTGGACATTATGCATCTGACGGTACAGTTTTCTCTGTATTTCATGTGCAGCTTCGGCACTGGAGATATTCAGCAAAAACTCCACCTCTGGTCATTGATTTCAGCCCCCTGCACTCCACTCTGTTTTAGGGCTGTCGCGATTATTCGATTAGTCGACTAACCGTCGACTATTGAAGTAGTCGACGTTTTTTATTTTTAGTCGATCGTCGTTCATTTTCAAGGTGGTACACGTCTACTACACGTCGGGGCTAAATTGCATTGTTTTGTGAGGTGAATGATCAATGAAGGTGAATAACTTTAAATATCTAACCATAGTTAACATTCATATCCGGAAGACTGTACGACTGTCACTGACTGTGTAAGAAAGAACACTCACAGTTATTCGAGAAGAATAGATTCTTCTGAATTTCTCCAGTCTTGTACACACGAATGCACCCATTGGAAAACCCAAAGCGCGGAAGTGACAAAATTATGACAAAAGTCAGAACGTCATATCACTTCTCAAAGTTCGGAACTTCAGACTAAGATCCAATTTTAACAACTGATGAGGGAATGCATAGATCTCAATGTTCAAAATTTCGAGAAACTTATTGCAGAAAGGAAACATATGCAGGAACGTTCTTTGGTAAATTCATTTTAATTCATCAGCTTCAATCTAGTTCAAACTTGGACCCGCAGTCAGTAATATTATTTTTGGGGTTGGTACATCCTACAGGACGTACCAACCTTAAAAATTATATTACGGACTGTGGGTCCAAGATTGGACTACATGTAGCTTCAGTCGGGACCGATTTGCTGTTCCCACAACCCCACTTCGTCTGAACACACTGGTGCCATTGTCATTTTCAGAGTTTTACGAACAGAAGAATGATTTGCTAAAAAATCATGGGAAGCGACTATTAATCGACTAACCGTCGATTACTGGTCACAATTAGTCGATTACAAAAAATGATAGTCGCGACAGCCCTACTCTGTTTGTGTTCTATCTTAGGATTTCAGAAACATCTTGATAATTCAAATCAGCAGGACTCAAATTGAATTGAATCATTGGGTTGATTTTGAATCGAATCAAATTTCAAAACTTTCACAGGTGATGATTAATATCTATTGAAAGGTTCCATCTTGAACTCTTTACCTAACACAGTATTTTAAAAAAAAAAAAATTTAAATTTCATATTTTTCGAAAACAAATTTCACAATCTTTCAATAAAACTATACCAATATGGATATCATTAGAACCAGCTTGACGAGCTGGTTCTAATGATATCCATATTTGGATGGTTTTATTGAGAAACTTCCTAGATATTTTAAGCTGTGGTAGGCTTATTCTGGTTAATTTTCTGTCCATTTTTTACAACTATGTTAGGTAAAGGGTTAACCTGCTTAGTATTTTAAAATATTTTTTATCAAATCTAGTCATGGCTGCTTTGAAGCAGCCAATACTTGATTTGATTGAAAATTTAACTCAAGAAATCACTGGTCAAAAGGTCAGTACAATTGCAAGGGAAATGTTTGTTAAATCTACTCTAATTTCATTTATTTTGGTGGCAAGAGATTTCTTGTTCTGAGCAGGAATATCAGCTAGTAGCTTGCAAAGTCTTGATGTTTAGTCCCCAAGCCGGGAAGTGAAGCCCTACTTCATAATGTAATGTTCACTAGTTTGATGGAACTTGGTAATTAATGTTCGACAGGCAATCCATCTGAAATTTGCAGAAAGGACTGGCTAAACTTGAATTTATACTTTTGTTTATTGGGGTTTAATGACACTTTCTAACCTGGGAGTGAGGCAGTGATTGTTTACTATGGTAAATAAGATCTGTTTTACTGGTAAAATAGGACACGATTACCAATGCCTAGAATGGAAGTCTTTTAAAATGGGCAGCATGGGTATAAATGTTTGGCTGGACTTGTCTTTATATCCATATTGTCATGATTAGCCATTGTGCAGAAATGTGATCTTAAACAGCAATTAAAAAAAACAAAACAATAAACTAAATAAATAAATAAATGGCACTTTCAATAACTAGGGTCATATCATGTCAGATAGTTTTATGGGTGGAGGAAGTGGGAGTACTTTGAGAGAACTACAAAGCAGCAGCAATCAGCTGTTAGACTCTCCAACTTACCCAACCTGATATGAGCTGAGTTAGCAGTGGTTGAAAACAAGTGCACCATCACAATGCAGTATGCCTTAGAACCCTGCACCAACATGCCGCCACATAGAGAGTTTGGGTTAAATGTCTTATTTAGGGTCACAATGTTGATGGTGCAAGTCAGGCTCTAACCAATGAGCCACCATGCCCCTTACACTTATGTTGCAGTCATAACAGATACTAAAAGAGACTTTATAAACATTAATAAATACATAACTTTAATTTTAGGGTGATTGATTTAATATCTCAAACTTGCTCTTTGTCCGTTATAATCTAGCAATGTTATGAAAGACTTCAACACAGTGACTATCTGTCTGCATGTTTGAATAAGGAAGAGAAAAAAATAGAAAAAAGTAAATTGAGAATGATAAAAATGGTTTTCTAATCCTGGAAAAAACTACAAAAGTCATTGCATATGAAATCTTCTAAAGATGAAAGACTGCATGTCAGAGGACATGGATATCATACAGAATGTCAAAGAATATTTTTATTCATTATAGATTTTGACTTATATGTCTGTTTGATCAGTTTTGCTTAAATATTTTCTTTCTTACATTCTTGTTTCTTTTTCATTTCCCTGTAAGAATTTATTTATGTAGTCAAATTTTCAAAACTTAGCCTGTTCTTCCTGATAAATAATCTTGTTTTTCATCCTTGTTGTGCAACTTGTATATCAAGGGAAAGAACTCCTCAGTGCATTAGAAAATTTGCTCCTTTGTGAATTAATTTTCAGAGACATTTCTCTCCCACTAATGAATTAGTTCTATTTATCTGTTCTAAAGAACTCTTTTGGTCTCTCTCTGGCTCTTTCTCTCTGAATTGATTGAATTTTAATTGATTTGAATATTTTTGTTAATTTTTTTTTTAATCTTCAAAACAAAGTGGCTGATCAGTTAAAAGGAATCAGTATGTTAGTAAGCAACTGATCTTTGAAGGGTTATTGGCGCTATATACCAGACTGTTCAATAAACATTTGTGAATCATAGACTGGAAGAATTCTTACAATTCCAAAAGTCATTATTCAAGTTAGTAGATTTTTCATGTAATGTAATTGTCTAGACAGCTTGACCAGTCAGAATAATATGTAAAGAATGAAAGTGGACATCAGACAAGTACCCATGTCTATGGTAAATTAAACACTGGTTTCTCTCGAGACATGTTGGCATTTGATAGACTTCCCACAGATCAGTGTTACAATGCTTTTTGAGGAGAGAAAAGTGTTAGCACTATGTGCTTTGGCTCATAATGCATTACTGGTACTCAAACTTCTGAGATTGTATTTAAGATTTAATACTGGGAACTAGGAATTTCACATCTCTGTGGCTCCAGGTTCTGAAAGTCAATTACGATACCCGGAAAATTCATAGACTGTGGTACCCATGATTGCATATTATAGTTTCTGAGATAACAATGAATATCAATTTCTCCATTGGAGCTATGGTTTAATCTTGTGAACAGGAATTTCCCAATTATTGGTTCTGAAAATCAGTGCTAATGCCCGGCAAAATCATAGACTAGAATCAGGAATCAAAGGTTGTCTGTCTGTCCTATGAATTTCTCAGGTATCGGCACTAATATTCAGAAATGAGAACTGAAAAATTCCTGGTATTGTGACTGACTTTTAAAAACCAGAACCAGAAAATTCATGTTCCCTGGATTAAACCCTAATTGTATACATTTCTTAAACCCTGATTGTATACATTTCTTACTCCAGTGCAAGGATAGGACAGTAGAGCCTACATATTGGATAGTTCTTAATTGAATAACCCTGTTAAGTGAATGTAATTTTCTAACACAAAGCCATTTACCATTCCTTCAGTACATATTTAACCTGTTAATTGCATTTTTTTTTTTACAGAGTAAACTCCCTTTAAATGAATAAAAAAGATCTTCTGTTATATCAAGCAGTTACTCTGACAATCGCCAAATTTCCCTTGCTTATAAAATAAGACCTCTTTGACTTAAGTACATCCAATACAGACATATGATCTATTACATTTTGTTTTAGAGAGGTCTGTCAAACCAGATATAATCAAATACATGCGAAGTGCAAGAGAGTGACCGAATCCATGTTAATTGAATACTCCTGGAATGCGATATTGAATAATTTTGACCGGCAAGGCAGGTATTCAATTAATAGGTTTCCACTATACAGTCTTGGGACCCCTAACAAGATCTTATAAGTATGTAGTGAAACCTTGTTAATTGAATATCTGCTTTGCAATTGAGAATTATTCAATTAACAGGAGTATTCAATTAACAGGGATTTAGTCACTCTTGCATTCCAGGGATAAAATGAACGTTATTCAATTGTATCTTGTTTGACAGAGCTCATGGAGCTCTGTCAAACAAGACCTAATAGATTAAATACCTGTGTTGAACTGTCATGGTAATTTCTCTTTATTCGACATGATTTTTTATTCAATAACAGGAGTTTAAGCCTGAATGCAATTAACAGGTCGAAATTGTACTGAAAGTATGCTAAATTGTTTTGTGTTTAGAAATTAAATTCATTTCAAATAGTTATTAGTCCCCCCCACGGGTTATCGTTTATTGTCAGGGGACTCAGGGATTACACTCCATCCATTTATCTCTCTTGTCATTCTCCCTGTCTGCCTGTCCTATTACCACCTTTATCTCAGAGATGCTTTGAGGTTTTTGTTTCAAATTTTCAACAGTGATCAGGCATTATGTAAAATTGATGTACATCAATTTTTAAAAATAAAAAATTAAGATTGACGCATGGGTGACCATTTTTGTTGGAAATAGTGTGTAATAATTAGTTTTCTACCTGCAACTTCTAAATGACATTTCTAATTTCAATAATTTTTGGTATGAAGGTATAGCAGCATAAGATAAATAACATAGAATGCTGGTTTTTGTCAGGCATATTTGTACATATTATGTTTGTGTGTCGTGTTACCACCTTATCTCAGAGACAATTCGATGATGTTGTTTCTAATTTTTACCAATGATCAGACATTATACAGAACTGATGCATGTATTTTTTATGCCCCCTGACTTTAGTTGGGTGGCATATAGTGATTGAAGTGTGCGTGTCCGTCCGTCCATCCGCATGTGTGCCAATAACTCGAAAATGGTTAGGGCCACAGTCATCAGACTTCACACAATTATAAAAGACCATGGGAGGATGTGTCACACACCATAGCTGGGTTTGTACCTTCAAGGTCAAGGTCACATTTCAAGGTCACACTAAAAATTGGTCAATATTCGTGTCTCAGCCATAACTCAGAAATGAATCATAGTACAATTGTTAAACTTTTTAGAAATGTTAAGGCCAGTCAGAAGGTGTGTCACGTATAATAGTTTCTGCTGCATCTGCAAGGTGGAGGTCACAATAGACCTTCATATGTTCAGGGTCACAAATCATGTCTCAAGCATAACTCCAAAAATATTAGGTCTACAATCTTGTAACATCGCTCAATTATAAAGGACAACGTGTGGATGTGTCACACACCACAGCCAGGTCTGTAAGGTAAAGGTTAAGGTCACATTTCAAGGTCACATTGAACACGGTTAGGGCTACAGTCATCAACTTCACACAATTATAAAGGACCATGGGAGGATGTGTCACAGCCGGGTTCGTACCTTCAAGGTCAAAATCACATTTCAAGGTCACACTAAAAATCCGTCAATATTCGTGTCTCAGCCATTACTCAGAAACGAATCATAGTACAATTGGTAAACTTTTTACAAATGTTAAGGACAGTCAGAAGGTGTGTCGCATATAATAGTTTCTGCCACATCTGCAAGATGAAGGTCACAAGGGGGGGTGCATGTGTTACCTTAGTAACATTTTTCTTGTTTTTTTTTGATTTTGTTAAAAAAAATTCAAAGCGATATTCCAAAATTTGGTGACACCGCTTACCGTAGGGGACTATTGTCTTATAGTGGGTGATTGGCATTGCACTTGTTCAATTAAGAAATATCCAATTAAGTGGGCTCAACTGTATTCATCAGAGCCTCCAGTGAAGGATATAAGGTTTTACTTTCTCGATGATTGGGGTTCAGATGTTCTTTCAGAGAATTTTACATAATTTGACCCATAAACAGGACGAGCTTATTAGAGGTGACCTCTCATTCATTTCACAAGTAGGTCTTGTGAGAAAATTTCAGAAAGTATGATGCTTAAGAATACAATCCCAAGCATTTGTGAGGGTAAAAATCTGAAGGCCTAGAATACGATCTTGGTGCTTCCTGAGGGTAAATATGTAGACAATAGTTTACTGCTCAGATTTGAGTATGATTTTATACTCGAGTGGGGTGTGTGGCCCACTAGAGGATAAAAATCTTACTAGAATCCGAGCAGTGAACTTTTGTATCTATTTTTCCCTTATTTGTTTTCCAAAACAACCCTTTATAATTGATTCATATTTATTTATTTATTAAGGTTTAATGGCACTTTAACAGCCAAGGTCATATCGAGTCGGTTACAATTTTATGGGTGGAGGAAGCCGGAGTACCCGGAGAGAACCACTGAGCAACAACGAGCAGCTGCCAGCTCCCCAACATCGTAACTCCACACTGCAGCTCAGGCAGGGTTAGATTGGTTGAAGACATGCGCACCATCGACATGCAGTATGCCTAGTACACGGTGTCATTGTACCCTCATGTGGACAATCAGGGTTAAGAGCCTTGCCCAAGGACACAACACGGAAGTCCAAATTGATCGCTCAGACGGTCACCCATTCAAGGACTAACCGGGCTCGACTTTGCTTAACTTCGGTGATCTGACCAGAACCAGTTACCACAATGCCACCACGCCCCCTAGAATTGATTCAACTGAACTGATTTGTTAACAATAAAAAAAATAAAGTAGTCTGTCATTGCTGACAGTGATGCTGGGAGTGGAACACCATTTTGGAGGAAGAAAAATGAATGAAAATAAAATAACTGGAATATTTTTGTCCCAAGATTATTGCTCCTTGATACGTTGAGATTTTGGCTGAAAACAAATGATCAAGGAAAACAAAATGCACTCTACAGTATGGAAAACTGACAACATACTGGAAATAAGTCTAAATGGTTTTACTGTGGACACCGATTGTGACATTTAACTCTCAGTACACTGATGTTGAAATATCAAACTTTCATATGCAGTTTTTTCACAGAATGCAGCAAGAAACTGAACCAATTCATTCTTGTTTGACAGAGCTCTTGAACTCTGTCAAACAAGACTGAATTGGTTAAATTCCTTGTTTCATTATGGGAAAAGTTTGCTAAATGAGATTTCAAAAAATTGGATGTTAGTGTGCAAAGGCTAAAAGCCAGGAAGTTGTTAATTGTACATTATTGATGGACTTGCCTACGCACTGGCAGTACACTTTCTATAGACCATTCTCTTCAAAGTGTATCCTATATGTAAAGCAATCTGGTGAGAATTTGTTATATTTTGTGGGCTCTTGGCATTGGGGACACATAGAAAAATGCTACCCATGGAGTAGAAGTATACTATACTGCCACAGGTTCACAGTGTGGTTGCACAGTACATAATTAAATATGCTCATTAGTAAATCCTTTGTCTGTATAGTTGGTTTTTTCCTTTCATAAAATGAGTTTGTTCCATTGATGAGCCATAAGCTTCCACTTGTGTTAGTAGCTTCTCTCAGGCAATTCTCTCGGGAACATTTTGAAGAATTGTGGTATTCAAGTTTGGACTTGAACTTTGCATAAACATTTATGCATGGGATGAGTTCAGGATCATATATTAGAAATTATCAAAGATATATCAAACTTGGTATACTTACTTCGTTCCTCTTTGTATTCCAGATTTTCATCCCAGAATTGTTCCTATGAGGGATTATAGACTATTTATTTTTAGGCAAAAAATGAAAAATTTTAGTTATTCAAATTTGTTTTTGCATGTGTCATCTGCTATTCGAATTGGGTGATGATTTGAAGAAAACAACAGTGCCACAAATGTGTATAAACCAGATTTTACCTTCAGTATGAGGACCATTCTTTAAAAATATTCTTATTAAGATGTACCATTTAGAATCTTTTGATATTTGATACCAAGCATCCTTATGTGTGTGTAAGGGTGGGGTTGGGGGGGGGGGGATTCGGAGCAGATTCAAGTTTGTTCAAATTAAGACCCTGCCCTCCCCATTTGAGCTCCTTACATGATACCGAATTTCAGCACCATGCAACATTAGCAAAATTGAAAGTTCTTCTGATCCACCAGTCAAAATTGTCTCATATTTTGTATACAGCATTTTTATGGGGTCAGAATTAAGTTCATTCAATTCAGGTCTATGACTTCATATTTTGACTCCCCGTTAGAGCCCAAATTTCAACATAGCACAGTATGAGGGATGTTCTTTAAAAATCTTCTTCAGATCCACCAGTCAGAAACTTTTCATATTTGGTATGCAACATCTGGAGGGTGGGGGAGGGTTGGGAGGTGTGCAGATTTGAGTTTGTTCAAATCAAGATCTTGGATTCATATCTGGGCTGTATGGGAGCCTAAATTTCAACCTACAGTTATGTAAGGAATTTTCTTTTAACATCTTCATCAGATCCACAAGTCAAAATCTCCTGGTAGTTGGTATTCAGCTTTCTTATGAGGCAAGATTCAAGTTTATCTCTGGGTTCATATTTTGGCTCCTAAAGGGAACCCAAATTTTAATTCAATGCAATATGAGGAAAATGTTTTAAAAATTTTCTTCTGATCCACCTGGCTGAAACTTTTCACATTTAGTACACACCATCCTTGTGGGTGCTTATTCAAGTATGTTCAAATCAAGTCCTTGAGTTCATATTTTGGCTCCCTGTACTGCAATATGATATTTAGTAAGAAAACAAATTTTATTCCAATTGAATGTGCTGTTTTCATTAATCATTACACTTATTCATGAGTTTGTAAGAGCACACAATCAGAAAGTCCCAATTTGTCCCCCCCCCCCCCCCCACCCAAAACCCTCACTGTCTGAATCATGTTCTTGTTGACTGCCATTAATTACACTCCCATTTCTTCATATAACTGCAGGCTTCCAGAAATACTGAATATTCCAACGAATTTCATTCCTACAGTTTTACCAACGAGGTGGTCTTTTCAGAGGGAATACTTGAACATATTCTTAAGCTGAACATAGGGCATGTGCTAGGAGTACGGGGGGTTGAAATGTGGACATCCATTTTCAGAGCCATTTTTGGTGACAGTCATTGCAGTATGTAAACTTGCACAAGGTGACACTTCCTTTTTGCCTTCATCTTTCTGGACTCTCAATAGTAATATCCTTATTCCTTGTAGACAACTTGATCCAGTTGAGTGGTTAATGCTTACTTGATCCTCTGGTTTATATTTCAACATCAGTGTACAGGTGGTTAATCATGCTTTGTTACAAAACTTGAACAATCAAAAATATTTAATGTGTCTTGATTTCATCGTAATTCTGGAAGACACTGCCCCTCCCCCCCCTCCCCCATTCTTATACGCCCGTTTTGAAAAAATGGTCGCATTATGGTATACTGCTGTCCATCCGTCTGTCCGTTGTACAATAACTCGAAAATGCTTCGAGCAATTTTTGTAATTTTTTGGTTGCAAGTATATGTTGATAGAAGGAATCTCCCTTTCAATTTGTGTCGCTGTCTGATTTGTCATTACACAGTTATGGAACTTTATTCATCAAAACTTGACAAGTACACATGTATACTCATATTGTGTGCTTCCCTCTTGTAATTAATAACGGGCATATCATGCGCTCATGTCGCAGCTGTTTAGTAGCCTAAAGTATTCATTAATTTGGTGTCAATTATTAAAGAGACTATAATAGTATTTGATAGGTGAAAAACTGTGATTTCTCCATTTTTGACTTAACTTGACAAAGTCAAGATAAGCTATTTCCATCAAGTGTGCGGAAGTCTGTGAGTCTGAATCTATTCACATTTTCTTTAACACAGACTACACCCTGTAGTTCTTGTTCGATCATCACAAAATGTCATGTGAATATTCGAGGTCATGTCTGGATGAGAATATTCCCTTTTGGTTGCAATCAGTCAAGCATGATGGCTGCATGGGCCCAAAACCTGAGAACCTTTAGATTTCATTGTAAATTGGTAGGATGACTCAGAATAATGTCTAGATGAAAACGTCCGAATTTGGCTGTGATCGGTCAACCATGATGGCCGCACAGGCACATGACCTAGATTTGTTTTGCAAAGTCTACAAGTCATATTCATTGTAACTTGGTAGGATGACTCATTTGGAATGATTTTACTGTAACTTGGTAACTTTAGCTGACATACATTAACTGTGAGGGCCACATTAACCCTGGTCTCAGTTCTTTAGTACAGACTACACCTCAAATTATTCTTGTTGAAAACATAGCATGCAGGGAACAGAAATTAACATATTCCCAATTATCACAACTCTTGTCTTATTTCATAATCCTTTCATAAATATTGAACATTATCCTTTTCATCAAACACTACATGCAGTCAAGTTAAGCTCCAGTGTCATTTACAGTCACACTTTCATTTTACCTGTGGAATACTGTTCTAGTCTTTCATAGTTAACACCAAATCTGTGAACAATTCAACAAAGCAATACAGTGGAGCCCACTTACTTGAATATCTCTTAATTGTATATCCCTGTTAATTGAATAAAACCTCCAAACACAAAACCATTTCCCATACCTTCAGTACAAATTTGACCTGTTAATTATACCCCCACTTTCGAAGAAAATGGGGGTATACTGGATTACATGCGTCCGTCCGTCCGTCCATCTGTCTGTCTGTCTGTCCGTCCATCCGTGTGTGAGTCCATCCGAGAATATTCATAACTTAAGTAAATTATTATTTTTTATAATATTTGTTGGTCAAAGGTATGCCCACACTAGTTATTTTTTTTATAACTTGTTCACTTTGAAATTGTGTCTGTCCGAGCCAAATTTTGTCTGTTCAGCCTGTATCTCGGGTATCGAATGTTCTATTGCAATGAAATTTGCCATGAACACGCTTATGGTATAGGCTTTAAAAAAAGGATTCAACGATATTTCTTACTTTCTCCTTTTTAGAGTTATCCCCCTTTTTTGACTTAGAAATTGTAGGAAATAGACATTATTTGTCTGTTCAGCCTGTATCTCAGGTATGGGTTATCAGATTTCAGTGAAATATGGCATGCAGTTTGCCTATGACAAAGGCTTCTGCCTCATTGCATAAAACTTCCAAACACCAAACAATTTACCATACCTTTTGACTTAGAAATTGTTGGAAATTGTTGAAAACTTTCAAAGAAAATGGGAGGCGGGGGGTATATTGGATTGCTTCCGTCCATTTGTGCATCCGTCCGTCAGACCGTACGAAAATATTCATAAATAATATTTGTTGGTTATAGGTATGCCCACACTAGGCGGTACACGATGTGGGGGTATGCATTGTAACTTCGTAGGATCACTCCAGATTATGCCCAGATGACAACGCCTCCTTTTGGTCTCGATCATTCAACCATGATGGCTTCCCAAACCCAAAACCCGAAAAACTTTAGAACAGACTACAGGTCGTATTTGTGAAGGGATTTCATTGTAACTTAGTAGAATTACTCAGTATAATGTCGAGATGAGGACGTCCCCTTTTAGTTGCAATCGGTCTACTGTCATGGTTGCACAGGCCTGAAGCCCCAAACCCTTTAGCACAGTCTGCAGGCCATATTTATGAAGGGATTTTAATATAACTTGATAGGATGACTCATTTTGGAATAATTTCACTGTAAGTTGGTAACTTTTATTGACATACATTAACTGGAGGGCCACATATATCAACTGTGAGGTCATATTAACCCACCCATCAGCTCTTTAGTACAGTGTACACCTCATATTATTTTTATTAAAAACATAGCATACAGGGAACAGAAATCAACATATTCCCAATTATCACAATTCTTGTCTTATTTCATAATCCTTTCATAAACATTGAACATTATCCTTTTCATCAAACCCAACACACAGACAAGTTAAGCTACAGTGTCATTGACACTTTCATTTTTCAAGAGTTATTGCCCTTTTGACATAGTTTATTATGCCCCCGACCTCCAAAGGAGGATTTGGGGGTATCTAGTGAAGCCCTATGTCCATATGTCCACCTGTTCATCTGTCTGTCCATCCATCTGTCTCTCCAGGTTAGCAGAGGTACATTGTGGGGTTTACAATTTAGGGTCAGTGGTAGTTGTGGGGTTGGGTTAGTACAGTGGCTACTCGTGGAGTTATTTTTTTGCACTGTGGGGTTAATTTTTTGACCATGTGGGGTTAGGTTTTAACATGGGAAAAACCCCACAAGTAAGAACATGTAAGAACATCCATCTGTCCTTACAAACATTTTGCATTTCAAAGCCACTGGTCAGATTTGGATCTCCTTTGGTATGCTGATAGAATGGGAGGAATGTATGGGGGGAACGGATATAGCAAAAGGAATGGATTTCATCCAATAATTTTTTCCCACAGTTATGGCCCCTTTTCACTTTTTGGACATTTCTGTTTTCACTCTTTTTCACAATACCGTTTAGTACTATTTCGAACATGCATACGTTTTGGGGGCAGAGGCTGTAGCCCTTGTTGAACAAGTCCATCTCAAACTTTTATCTGCAAGTAGTCTCACACTTTCCATCGAATATTTTTGATAGTTTGTACGATGAATAACCATGATATGAACTTTCACATATCTTTATACTATGTTGCTGTACCTTATTTCTCAAAACTTGTTGCCCCTTTTTACTTACATCATTGAAAGCAAGCCAGAAAATAAGCATCTGCAAAATGAGGTCCCCAGAGGGTGAATTTAGTGATGCTACCCTGCACAGCAGGGTAGCATAACTATATTTACCCAGAGGGTGAATTTAGTGATGCTACCCTGCACAGCAGGGTAGCATCACTAAATTTACCCTCTGTGAACCTCAAACTGAATCAGGGGCTCAAAACTAAACAGTAAGAGGTACCCAGAGGATAAATTGACCCACTGTGCAGGATAGCATCATCAAATTCACCCTCTGGGGACCTCATTCTGCAAATGTCAGACTGCTTATTTTCAAGCTTGATTAAAATTAAAAATGTCAATCATGAGTCTCTATCTGCCACTAGTCTCAAAATTTTAACATGATTTTAGTCGGTATTTTGTGTACTGAACAAACATGATTAGAACATCTATGCATTGTTGTTGCCATTTGCAGATTTGTGGACTGGGGTGTAGATATCTGAGGGTATCTTTTTGTGTATCTAGAGATGACACTTTCTCTAGTTTGAAAAATAATTAGGCTTTTCCCTCTGGAAAAGACTATTGTTTTTCTACGGATTATTATTATTCTTTTTTTTTTTCTCCACACATTTTGTCCGTACGATTCAGAAGCCATTTTTGAACCGATTTTCACGATATTTTGCACACTTATAGAGGGGCACAAAATCTAAAAATGTACTGAAGCGGAATTTTCGATTGAACCCTTATTTCGTCAGAATTGGCAAAAAACTGCCAAAATTGGGGTTTATCGGCACTTTCTGGAAACACGTCTTGTAGATTTTTTTTATACATTCGTCATTGCTAGACCTGTCTGTGACACGCCCTTTGATACACACGACATATCAGGCGATGCATATGGTAACCCTCCACAGACTGCCAAACCTCGAAATTTTGATGAAATAGGCCGGTTTCAGGCCCCCAATGCACCCAAACAATTCACGAGAGATAAACATAACTTCCTTTATTGGGAGTGGAATTCACTGAGGATCATTTTTGTCAGTAATAAGGGTGTTCAAAAAACCAAGCGTTAATCCGTTTTGGGCTGGTTGAACAGCAATACCGCCATAAAGCTAAAAAATTTGTGTTTTCCGTGGATTTCTCTTAAACGAGTCTTGTAGATTTTCAAGAAAAATTTGTCACTCCCAGGCCTTGGTGTGACAATAGAAGTTGCATGGACAAAATAAGGTGGTGAGCATTTGTTAACCCTCCACGGGCTGCCAAAAGTCAAAATTGTGATAAAATAGGCTGTTTTTGGATGCCAACAGCACCCAATGGGTACGCCACAAAGAAAAGTGCCTTCTTTTATCAAGCGCACAATCTATATGGAAACATTTTTGTAAGTAGTAAGGGTATTTAAAAGTCGAAGTCTTAACCCATTTTGGACTGGCTAAAGAGAGAGACCCCCTTAAAATTGTAAAATTCCCATTTTCTGGTGATTTCTCTAAATACATACTGTAGGTTTTCAAGAAAAATTGACTACTCGCAGGTCTTTGTGTGACATTATAAGTTGCATGGACAAAATATTCCGGTGAGCATTTATTAACCCTCTACAGGCTGCCAAACATCGTAATTTTGTTGAAATGGGCTGTTCTCAGGCACGCACAGCACCCAACGTGTACCTGAGAAATAAACAATAATCTCCTTTGTTGGAAGTGGAATTCACTGAGGACCATTTTTCTAAGTAATAAGGGTATTCAAAAAACCAAGCGTTAACCCATTTTGTGGTTGTTAATAGTGATACCCATCAAAGGCTTAAAAATTTATGTTTTTCCTGGATTTCTTTACAAACATCTGGTAGGGTTTTCAAGAGAAAATGACCATTGATAGGTCATGGTGTCACATTACCAGTTGATTGGATAAATTATTCCGGTAAGCATTTGTTAACCCTCCATGGGCTGCTAAATGTCAGAATTTTGAAAAAAATAGTCTGTTTTTGAACAACAACAACAACATCAAATGGGAATACAACAGAGAAACGTAACTTCTTTTACTGGATGCAAAACTGACAGGGAAACATTTTTGTAAGTAGTAAATGTATTCAAAAATCGAGGTCTTAACCCAGTTTTGACTGGTTAAGGAGATATAACTTTTAAAAGCATAAAATTCCAGTTTTGTGTGGATTTCTCAAAAAAAATTTTCAAGAACAATTGACCATTCGCAGGTCTTTGAGTGACATTACAAGTTGCATGAACAAAATGTTTCGGTAAGCATTTGTTAACCCACCAGAGGCTGCCAAGCATAGACATTTGGAGAAAATGGGCTGTTCTTGGGCAACCATAACACCAAATGTGTACCTATGAGATAAACATAACCTCCTTCAATGGAAGTGGAATTCACCATCGATCATTTCTGTCAGTAATGAAGATATTCACAAAACCAAGCATTAACCCTTTAGAGCTAGTTACAGAGAGATACCCCTCAAAAGGTTAAAAATTTGTGTTATCTGAGGATTTCTTTAAAAACATCACGTAGATTTTCAAAAAAAAAATGGCCATTCTCAGATCTTAGTGTGACATTACAAGTATTCCTGTAAGCATTTGTTAACCCTATGCAGGTTCTCAAACATCAAAATGTTGATAAAGTGGGCTGTGTTTGCGTACCCACAGCACCTGAAGTTGGGAGGAGAGATCAAAATAAGTGGAAGTAGAATTCACTGAGAATTATTTTTGGAAGTAATAAGAGTATTCAAAAAACAACGCTTAACCCGTTTGGGCTGGATAAACAATGTTACCCATCAAAAGCTTAAAATTCCTGTTCTCCCTGGATTTCTCTGAAAACATCTTGTAGATTTTGAAGAAAAAATGGCCATTCGCAGTTCTTGGCGTGACATCACAAGTTGCATGAATAAATATTCCTGTTAGCACTTGTTAACCCTCTACAAGCTGCCAGACATCAATATTTTGGATACATTTGAGATACAATGGACCATTCATAAATTGACACAGCACTCAGTGGGTATGTGTCAAACAAACATAACTCCTTTTGTCGGTCATTGACTTGTTGCACGATGATATTGACATTAACCCACTCCACCTTTAATGATGGTTTTTACCTAAACAATTTTTTTTATCAAACTGTGTCGTTTGAGACTACTATCTTCACCTTCCTCATAACAACAATGAAGGAACTTCAGTGAGACAGGTAAAAACAATTCATCAGACACTGTGGGGTCATGAAAAATCATGGAATCTCATCGGGAAAAGCCATGATTCTCCAGAATCATAAAGTCTACTTATATTTTCTTTTGCTCAATTTATGAATTTGACAGACAAATGCAGCTGAGTCATTAGGTGAAGGGCTGAAATCACTTAACTTTTTTCATGTGGTCCCTTGAAAACCCCTTGAATACTCCTTGAGTTTTATGTTTGATCAGGTGGTCGAACCCAAATAACTTCTATATTTGTTATTTTTTTCCCAAATTTAAAAAAAGATTCCAACTAAACCATATCATGTGTCTCCAACCCCTCATTGAAACAAGCTTGATAAGTTTGTTCCAATGAGGGGGCCACATGACATGGTTTTGTTGAAATCTTTTGAAAAGTTTTTTCTTCAACCTCTTTTTCACTCCATTTGTAAATTATGTGGGCAGATGTGGCTAATTCGTTAGGGTAAAGGGTTAGTCCTTCATTGGCCTGATGAGTCCCATTTTGTTGAAAACTTTTTTGTGATTTTTAATTTGATAATATTATCATTTGCTAGGCTTTTTTTATTTTATCACAAAAAGTTTTTTTTTAGAAGTTTTCATTTGGATGAAAAAAGTCATGAAAATTGTTTTGACACTAAAATCAATTTTGTTTAACAGATTCACTTGGATTTTTCAAGTAAACGCTTTTATAAAAAATGTCACTAGAAATAATTGACTTTTACCTTTGGGGAATACATTGATTATAAAGAAATTATATTGCATTGTGACATATTGGTCTATGAAAAATCTAGACATAAAAAGCTATTTGTTTTGTCTGATGATTCTCAATGGTGGCATTAATCATTTGCATCTACCATTTATGGGAAAACATTTTGAGATATCCATATGCCCTTTATCCAGTATTGTAACCAAATCTGTCTGGCATTAAAAATTGGTATTACTGATCAGAACATTTTAAATTAATTTTTTATTTATTCAAGAAATATTGTTTGTGTGGTTTTTTTATGTTCACATCCAGTAGAAAATGAGGTATCTGGAGCAGCCTAAGTACCAACTCCCAATGAGGATGAACACCCCCCTCCCCCCCCCCCCCACCCCAAGTCTTTCCAATATATCAACGTGATGAACAAAACTTTACCATTGCAGCTGGTGCCTTGTTGCACTCGAGGGATGATATATAGTTTAGGTTACCAGGGTTTTGTTAATTATTTGCCTTCTGGAGGTGGATCGTCCTGCCTGGTACAAAAATCCTCTGTTACCAAGCAGACATGTTATCCAGGTTCTTGTTAGAAAACCTCTATAAATAGGAATTATTCTCTTATCAAGGATTTCTTGACTCTCAACACTTTTCACTTTGTAATAAAATCAAGTCATTGCTGCTTTACAGCAGCCATGAATTAATTTTATAAAAAGACTCCAAAAAATACTAAGCAGATTAGGAGTTAATTCATGGTGTTTTCAAATCAGTCGGGAGTGCAGTTGCCCAGTGGTAAAGGCATGGGACTTCAAACTGAAAGGTCCACAGTTCGATCCCTGCCAAGGGTAACTGGGTTGTGTCATTGAGTAGCGCACTTAATCCAAATTGCCCGCATGGAGGCACGGTGGCACTAAGGCGTACCTCCTGTCGTTGGTGCATTTGTCTTCAACCAAATCTAATGGTTAACCCTGCATGTGTGGAGTTGGTATCTTGGGGAGTCTGACAGTTCCTTGTCACTGCTTGGTAGTTCTCTCTGGGTACTCCGCTTTCTTTCAACGTTAAAACTGTCCATCATGAAGTGACCCTTGCTGTCAAAAATATTGTTAAACCCCAATAAATAAATAAATTTTAAATCAGTCTGAAGGTTGTTATACATTTTGTGTGATCTCCCTTTGATAAGGCATTTTTAGCTGTGACCAACAGTGCTGGTGTTAGTTTGCTCGTGATAAAATGGCCATACATGTTCAAGATTTCCAGGTGTCATGTTATGAGTGTATAATCCACTTGGTTGTGTATTTGGCAGGAATCCCCTCTTCACAGATATGCTGTATTATATCAAATACAAATAGAAGCAACTCTTGTTCTAACATTTAACTCTTTACCCAATGCAGACGATATCAAAATTTCTGTTTTTAAATATTAGTTTTTCAAAATTTTCAAAATATTTCAACAAAACCATATCATGTGACCCCTCATTGGAATAAGCTTGACAAGCCCTTTCCAATCAGGTGTCACATGATATAGTTTTGATGTAATTTTCTGAAAATTAATATTTTTTTAAATGGTGAATTTGCATATTAGGCAGTCAGATGCGGCCGATTCTTTAGGTAAAGGGTTAATGTCAGCCCATGCTTTGTATAAATCTCTAAGAAAAAAAACATTCAATTACTGATAATATTGATTGTTTAACTGGTAGAGTGCTGGAAGCCCATATTTGGGCATTATCCTGAAGCGCAGGTGCTGCAACTTTAAGGAATCATTTTTGGTGAATAAGGTTCATATTACATTTGATACCTTTGAAGTTAAATAATTTTGTCTGTTAGGATTTTCCTTGTTACAGATTATGAGAGAGTGCTATAGGCACTCTCTCATGAATTGTAACAAGGCCAAGACACATAAACAAATTTTGATGACCAAAAATAATTCAGCACTCTACCAGTTAAGGAAAAATTATTTCAAGAAAATGTCCTTTTTGCTCTGTGTTTTATCAGAGAGTACTTACTTCTAGAAGCTTTCCAAAAATGCTGCAAAACAATTTAGCAGAATTTCTTTCTCTACAATCTTTCAGTTTTGAGGCGAGCTGTCATTCTTGCATGCCATTGTACCAGAAATTTTTACTTTTTTGCAAGTTGACAACATGCCCCGTTTCAACCTAGTGAGTGATTTATCCTTGTCTAACAAATCGGCTGCATCTGCTGCATATATCCAAAATTGTGCAGTAGGAATTTTTATTTATACTTGACTGGACTCCTGCCTTTTGTCAGTTGCTATAAGCTTACAACTGTTGCTTAATATCTTGCATCTTTACCGTTAAAATTTGCAAGATCTGCTCACTATTCACACATTTCAGTACATTAAACAGTAGAACCCTGTTAATTGAATAGCCACTTTTGCAATGAAAATTATTCAATAAACAGGAGTATTCAAATAATAAGGTGTTGTCACTTACCTGTATATTAGAGATTAATTGATCATTTATTCTATAGTTTCGTGTTTGACAGAGCTCATGGAGCTCTGTCAAACAAGATATAATAGATTAAATGCCTGTATTGGATATAGTGCAACCAAATAGGTAAAATAAAACATCGGGAATTTGTGATCATTAAGGTAATTCCTCGACATATCACATGATTATTTATTCAATTAACAGTTTACTCTATAACCTATATGCAATTAACAGGTCAAATTTGTACTGAAGATATGGTAAATGGTTTATGTTTGGAAATTAAATTCAATTAACAGGGTTATTCATTTGAAAGGTATCCCAATTAAGTGGGCTCCACTGTATAAAGCTGGTCACATGATCAAGTTTTACTTTTTCATTTCAAATATTACAATGGACTTACATAGTATAATTTTCTCTTTTCAGGTGAGTATAAATAATGGAGTTTGGGATATTTTGGCCCTGTTGTTTTTATTGACTAAATGTCCGGTAAGTATAAAACCATGCTCTTGTAAATTTCTCACATGCTTAATATTTTAGTGATAATGGGAAGTCAGGCTGTGAGGAACTACTTTTTCATCCAGATATGCTCATACATTGTTTCTTCACATAAGAAATTATTCAGTTGCTGATGAGAATTGCCCAATTTTAAATAGAGATGAGCGGCTTTCAAATTTCATATTGGTTCTGGTTTTAGTTTCATTGAAAGAGTCAGGTATTCAGATTCGGTTTCAGTTTTCAATGTACAAACATAACAAGGCATACATTGCATCATTTGCATAAAGGAAGATGTACTTGGCAGTATATGTATTTGCATCAAACAAATAACTTCAAATTGACCCATTTATAAAATAAAACAGAACATGACACTTTGTTGAGATATCCAAGTCAAATTCAATCTTTTATACATGTAACAGCACACTCTGTCTTGAATTTCTTGGAACTGTAATTTATTCAACTGGCAGAACTATAGTAGCTGGATACTGGATGGTGAATTACTACTAAATTGCAGCTGGATACATTTTCCTCTTGTGATTCTTCAAAATTTCTGGGAATAAAACAAGAAGTATTTGCAAACAAGGCAAATGTGGGTCACCAGGTACAATCCAGTGGTCCATGAGGTAAAAGTTTCGCAAGTGCTTCTTGTGTTTTTATGTGTACCCATACTATGTATGGTACACATAATGCCGGCCTCCGGGGTGACCATTCGTCGTTCGTCCATCCTTTGTCCGTCCGTCTGTCCATCCGTCCGTCTGTCCGTCTGGCATCCGTATCCATTTCTTTGGCATTTGATAACTTGAAAAATATTGCTTGGATTGTCTAGTTACTTTATATTTGTGATCAGGTTACTGATGTGCCGAGCTGTATAGTTTTTGGTGTAAATCGGATAATTTGATCCTGAGATATTAACCCTTTATCCTTCAAATTGAAAATTCCTCCAATCCCTTTGGCATTCGATAACTTGAAAAATATTGCTTGGATTGTCTAGTTACTTTATTTTTGTGTTCAGGTTACTGATGTGCCGAGCTGTGTAGTTTTTAGTGTATATCTGATGATTTGATCCCGAGATATTAACCCTTTATCCTTCAAATTGAAAATTCCTCCAATCCCTTTGGCATTTGATAACTTGAAAAATGTTACTTGGATTGTCAAGTTACTTTATATTTGTGTTCAGGTTACTGATGTGGTGAGCTGTATAGTTTTTGGTGTAAATCTGATAATTTGATCCGGAGATATTAACCCTTTATCCATTAAATTAGGCACTCCTCCAATCCATTTCTATATGTACCCATACCTTGTATGGTGTACATAATGTCAGCATCTGTGGTGGCCCTCCGTCATACAGCTTTCTACTAGTTGCGCATATGGGTACACATCTGACGATTTCATCGGCCTATTTTTATGAAAAAGATTATATATATTTTTGGATAGAAAATCTTATGACGTGTTAATTTTTGCGCTAGTCTGTGTTGACAGGAACTCCCTTTCCAGGGCAATGCACCTGTGTAACATACTGGTACTCTGATTTCCTGAGCACAATTAGTCGAGATCAAATGGTTTTTGAACTCCGAAGGCCCACAGAGACAGTGTGGGGTAAGCCCTTTTCGACCCCCTTTTACTGTAAATTTTACAACCTTTACATCATGTCTGCAAAAGGAGGAAAAGAGAAGGAAAGTTGACTCAGCAGCATTTGTTTTTTTGCTTGCTTTTCTTGGATGGGCCACAGGGTTTGTTTCTGATATGCTTGTTGAAGGATTGATCTCTGATCTTCTGAGCTTCAATTAGTTGGTCTGTCCATCCCAGTATTATGTTTCTTTCCTCTTCACTGTAGGTTTCTTTCACAAATTCCTTAAATTGACTGGTGGTCCCAATGAAGTCCAATTTAAGTTTACCGCCAGTTCTTATAGCGGCTTTCCCCATGGGATCCCCGGGAAGTGAAGCAGTGCCTGTTCACAGCAGTAAACAGGCTCTGTTTTACTGGCAAAATAGAACCCAGTCACCAATGCTTAGGAGGCGCCTCTCTAAAATGGGCAACATGGCTTATTAACACTTACCGCTGGTCTTGAGTTGATACTCATGTTGTAGTCCTGATTAGCCATTGTGTAAAAATATGTGACCTTAAACATCAATAAATAAATAAATAAATATAGCGGCTTCGTCAAGTGCTTTGATAAACTCTGCTGAAGAAATGTCGTCCTGGGAGTCCTCGGTGAAATCCTCCTCAGGGCCATGGCTTGAGTGGTCCAAGCTGATAGGAGAACTAGGAGGGGTTTGGTTGACTCCCATGTCTTCATTCACCACCTCCGTCTCCCTGCCCTCTAACCTCTTTGGTGAAGAGGTTGGCATAGGCATGGGGGTGGAGGGTAGTGACGATTTGATTTTGGTCTCCCTCACCTCTTCCATTTTCTCCATGTCGGCTTTTTTCCTCTCAAACCCGGCTTCCAAGCACCAGGCATCCCTGTGCTTACTTTAGGGTGAGGACCAGTGTGAGAGGGTTTATCTTCTTCTAGTAGTGGGGGTATCTTCCTCTGGGGTGAATTCCAGCGTCAGATAGATGCTCTTGCCTGTCATCTGGAGAGTCCAGTTGATAGGGCAGGAGATGCCCAGAGCTGACAGAGCCTTCTGTAATTTAATTGGGATTTCCAATTTAGCTGTCATGGTGATTTGCCAGGTCTGCACACTTTGAAGTCAAAGGTGAGAAAGTGTGCAATTCATGTGTTTGCATAAATTTTCTCGAGAGTTTCATGTTTGAGAAAAATGATTTTTGCCTTGAGTCTGTAGCAAAATTAGCCCCTCCCCCTCCCCCACCCCCCCCCATCTGTGTTTAGGGTAACCCGACCGACTCTAAAAAATTATGCTAAACCTACAAATTTTATTGAGTAAAAGTTGCTCATTTAGGTTTGTGTAACCCAAAATTTCCATCCGACTTCAAATCTGATTTTGAAGACGGGTTTTGGAGTTCAACCTTTCAAAATGCTGTGCAGAAATAAAAATATTTGACATCATAAGTGTGGAACAAGCGGCAAGTTCCAGTTTTGCAAAGGAAACCGCATTTGATAGACAGATGAACGTTGAAACCACTGTGTATAAGAAGTAATTTTGTCACCTATTTTCGAGGTAAATGCCACGCTCAAACGCAATAACAATTAGTGCAGCTGTTCTGAAAAAGAGGTATCGCAACTCTAAAATTTTTAAAACAAAGTTAACTTTAGGCTGTTTCTCTCATGAGAAGTGAAAGACCTCATTAGAGTTTTTCAACACTGAACGGATTTTCTGTAATTGTTTTTGTTATCAAAACCAAAACAAAACCAAATTTTTGATTAACCGCACATCTCTAATTATAAATGAGATGTTTTGTTTAGATTTTTTTTTAACTCACCTGACCCTTTTTATACATGCATTTTGAAAAAAAACGGGACATATTATGAGATTGGTCTGTCCATCCATCTGTCTGTCTGTCTGCCCATAAACTTTTCCAGTTCTGGATGATAACTTGAGTTTGGATTTATAGATGAGAACCAAACTTGGTTTGTGCCTCAGCAATGTAAAAATACAGGTTGCTTTGGGGCTTGGTCCGATGATTTTTACAAGAGTTATGGGCCTTTTCGATTGATATTGCCTATCAGGCATATTATGCAAGGCCAGGCATAGCTCTTATTTAACTGAGAACTGTGATTATATATTATTGTCTCATGCCTATTGTTATATTTGTAAATATATTAAATCATCTGGACATTTTTTTTTTCAAAATTTAGTAGGTATATATTACATTATTAAAAGATTTTTACAAAAATTTGCAAAGATTGAGTTTTGATGTACTTTACAATCAGTTGACACTGAATTGGAGGCCTCTAGGCTTTTAACCCTTTACCCAATGACACGATATCAAAATTTAATATTTTAAATATTATATATATATGTTTTGCAAATAATATCTGTGTTTGAACATCCAAGATCAAGATCATTCTTAAAACTTTAAATGTTGGAGATAATAATGTCTCATCTTGAACTCAAAACGTTGGAGATACAATCTTCAACCTTCACATGAATGTTTGAAATAATGAGAAGATGCGTTGTGCATTATAACTATGGTTGCATCTTCAAGGTCAAGGTCATGCATGAAGGTCAAATCAAATCTGAAACAAATGTTATTTCATCTATAACTTGGATACTAATCAAAGTACAATCATCAGCATTTGCACAAATTCAGAAGATAGTGAGTGTGTCATACATAACAGTCTTGTGTGCACCAAGGTCAAGGTCATACATGATTATGAAAGTTTAAATGTCATAAACCATGTTTCATCCATATCTCTTAAACTAGTCTATGTATAATTGTAAGATTTCTCACAAATGTTAAGCATATGTCATAATAGATTTGCCCACACCTTCCAAGTGAAGGTGATACATGAAGGTCAGATATTGAAGTTGTCACAAATTGTGTTTCCCCTGTAACTTAGAAACTAATGAAAATACAATAATTCTCAATTTTAAACAAATGTTGAGGGAGTGACATGCATGTTAAGGAGATCCCTAACCTTTAAGGAGATCCCTAACCTGAACATCCATCCTATTTAATGACATTATAACGTATCATGTTGCTGGCTGGAAAAAAGGCCACTAGGGTTCAAAGGGTTAAGGGCCTGGAGATTTTTATCAATTTCCTTATACTTTGAAAGTCTACCTCCTGTGGCTTTGCAGTTTTTCTAGTCAAGTCTTGGCTGCCTACAGAGGCAGCCAAGACTTGCCTAGAAACAACTGACAAGGTATTTAGAAAACAAATTTTGAGTTTACCAAAATGATGATGTATGTTGGAACATGTTCCTTTGCATTAAAAGTTATCAGAGTTGGAATTAGGCCCTTAAGGGTTAAGAACCTGACTACCTCCTGCCTTCCTCATAAATTTTATGCTAAATTAACACTGAGATATAACACAGTTAATATTAATCCATACTTGGATGGTATGACCACAATTTAATTTATGGGGATGGTACAGCATGACAAGTCAAGATGTAACATACACAAATATTGAATTAATCTTATTACATCTTGTTTGACAAGAGCTCATCTGTCAAACAAGATATATTAGATTAAATGCTTATATTGCAAATACTGAGGCCAAAGATGTCTATAAAGCCACTGAGTTTTGGAGATGTTAATACAATTTTTATATTGATCAGAATATTTGGGGTTTCCAACTTCACTAACCCTTCAAGAAATAAAGAGGCAGACATCCAGTCCAAATCTCCTGATGTTTTAAAAGGTTTTTTTTTCCAGAGAACTTTAAACTTCTCTTCAGATGTGGATCTTCGTTATTCTTTTTCTCATTTTATCACACCAGTTATGTCTACAGCAAAAAGTTGTAGCAAAAAACATTTGCAACTCAGTCTTCTCCTTCAAGATATCAAGTCAACCAACACAGTAACTCTGCCCATCAGTGAGGTTTGATGACGTGAATTCACTGAATAACTGCAACTCAGTCTTCTCCTTCAAGATATCTAGTCAACCAACACAGTAACTCTGCCGATCATTGAGGTTTGATGATGTCAATTCACTGAGTAACAGCTTTCACATCAAATGAAAGACTAGTATAAAAACATATTATCGCAGCAGTGAAGTGATCTGGGTCATATTATCACGTCGAGTTGAGGAGGTCAGATCACCGGATCCGTCAATCTGACCTCCTCAACAAGATGTGATGTGATGACCCAGATCACTTCACTGTTGTGATAAAAGGTTTATTATATGACTTCAACATCGAATGCCGACGCTAGCATCAACAGTTCCTCCAATCATTTTTTGGTGAATTGGATTGAAGTAAAAAAGAACTATTTTTGTTTACGGTTATTTTTGTAACAGGTGCACACTTCCAGGGAATGCCCGATGTGTATGAATTCGATAAAAAAATATGAACATAATAAAAACCCTGACCGCCATTCGAACACACCTATTCCAGCTTGGAGTAAAGTACTCTCTGCAACCGGGAAAAGCTAATTATGCAAATTCGAATGCACCTCTAAATAGTCCATCATATTACAGTGATACAGAATCGGATTCCACGATTTAGCGGTTAAATTACATAGTCATATAATAAAAACCAGTAATGCGGTGTCAGCCTTCCATTCTCGGCACTTGTTTTTTGTCAGTGATGACTAAAATATATTGCAAATATTCAGTTTGAATTTTCTGCAAAAAATTTGCACATAATCTACATATTCAATTTTTGCAGACACCAAAGTATATTCTTTAAAAGTAACCTGTATTTGCAAGACATTGGAAACTTACGAGAAAATTGTTTTTGTGTTGAGCATTGCCTAATTGTCCCCCTAAGATGGCCACATTTGCGACACTTTTCTTTATGTGATCAGTGTGCATTCCAGCAATTCAGTTGCAAAGAGATCAGTGCTCTGAATGCTGAATGTATAAATAATTGTCATTTCTCAGTGTGTTGAATGAGATGAAATTAACTAAGTTTGTTGACAGAGGTTATTATATAATCTTCAAATAGAAAGTTCCAGTGAGTGAGAAATTTCTCCAATGTTCCTTTCTTCCACTAATTGCTGATCTGCTAAACTAAATCACCTCATTAAGGTTCTCTATGATTCTGTTCAGTTTCAAATAAACAAGTGTGACCCAAATAAACAATTAGTGAGCTAAAATAGATACTGTGTAACAGTATTTGTAAACATGTTGAAAGGTACATTCAAAAGTCACTCAGTACAAATAAGTGATCACTCCAACCAGAGTATGCTTATACTAATTAAAAATAATTTTAGAAAACTCTAATTGTTTATAATTATTAAGCAAGGACACATCAATTCTGATATTTATAATACAGGCCTTTTACACTGCTTTATATCGATCCTGTTTCCACAAGTTCAAAAACATGACTGTTTCTCAAAAACTGAGGAAGTTATTGACCAATAATTATTCCATTGTACTTGAATTAATAATGTTTATGTAATAACTTTAATAGTAATTATATGATGTGAATAATTTTTTGATTCTGCTTTGTATTAACGTTGTTTTGGACAAGTTCAAAAGCCATAGTGATTTTTAAAAAATCAAGAGGGTATGGCCCTTTGTTTATTTCGTTTATTGGAAATGTTAATGATTATGTGATAAATTGAACAGTAATTATCCGAATTCCATAAATGTAAGTTGTTTATTATCCTTTGTTTATGCCATGGCTCATCAGGGGCATGAGTGATCTGCTTAACAATGCATTGCTTTTGTGTGAACTGGTAGATTGCAGGAAGCCCATATTTGAACTCTGTTCTGAAGGGCCAGTACCACAACTTAAAGGCTTCATATTCTGTGGTTGTTCTTCATGTCACCTTTGAAGTGAAATTATTATCTCTGCATTTTCAAAAATGCAGGGATATAGTGATGATCTCCGTCCATATGTCTATATGTCAGTATGTCTGTACAGCCATTATTTTGAGCCTTACTTCTTAAGCATGGTATAGAGATGAAAAAAAATAAGTTTAGTTTGAATTTTTATCACCAGGTGGTGCCGCCAGTGGTGGTACTTAAAAGCCGAAGCTAAAATACTGCTCTGATGAAAGGCTCCTAGGATATGTAACTTTGATTGTTGAAAGTGTGTTCACATGTTCCGGTAGGGTGTCTAGATGTGCATAAAGGTTTTAGAATATTGATTCATCCGCATGTCGCACAGTGTGTTCACATGTTCCGGTAGGGTGTCTAGATGTGCATAAAGGTTTTAGAATATTGATTCATCCGCATGTCGCACCCGAAGCTCCACTTTTGTAATTTGAAAATCAGTTTCTGGTGAAAGGCTCCCCTAGGGGTTTTAATCTGAAATGTTGAAAGTGTGTTCATATGTTTCGGTAGGGGCTCAAGATATGCAGAAAGGTTTCAGAATTTTGATTCAGCCCATGTGGTGTCCGTAACACCACTTTTGTCAATAGAGAATTGGTTTCTGGTGAAAGACTCCTGGGGGATTTCAATTGAAATGCTGAATGTGTGTTCATTTGTTCAGGTAGGGCCTCCAGATGTGCATAAAGGTTTCAGATTTTTTATTCGGCCCCATGTGGCACCTGTAGCACCACTTTTGTCTTTAGAGAATCGGTTTCCGGCAAAAGTCTCGTAGGGGTTTAAATTCAAAATGCTGAAAGTGTGTTCCTATGCTCAGGTAGGATCTCTAAATGTGCATAAAGGTTTTGGATTTTTGATTTGGCCCCATGTGGTGCCTGTAGTGCCACTTTTGACATTATAATCAATTTCTGATGAAAGGCTCCTAGGGGTTTTAATTCAAAACGTTGAAAGTGTGTCAATATGCTCCAGTAGGGTGTCAAGATGTGCATAAAGGTTTCAGATTTTGATTTGCCCCATGTAGCACTTGTAGCGCCACTTTTGTCGTTAGAGAATCGGTTTCCGGCAAAAGGCTCCTAAGGGTTTAATTTAAAACATTGAACAGGGTAAATTTGTATGTAAGGTATGGTAATTAGTTTTGTGTTTGGAAATTTTATTCAGTTAATAGGTTTATACAATTAAGAGAAATCTAATTAAGTGGACTTACTTCACTGTAATGGTTGATATATTGGTTTCTAACACTACTAGTTGAATATTCATATCTAACTTGATGAAAATTAAATTTGATTCCATGATTGAGCTATTTTTGCATTCTCTAGCAGTTTTCATAGCATCATCTGAATCAAAACATGGGATGATTGCTAAGAAATTGAATTCAATTAGAAAATGTTCTCTTGATGAAAAATTTAGAAGGGATTATCTTTTTTCTTCTTTGAAAGTTAAAAGAAAATCCATCGTTGAAAGGAAGGTCTTAGAAAATACTTGCAAACTATAATTGGAGGAAATTCTCATCACGAAATAATTGTCAGTTTCATTAACTCTCACAGATTTATTCAAGTTAAATTTGATTAACTGTGTTTTGTCATCTCTAGAAATTGCAAGTTGAAATGTCAGAATCACACATGAAAATAGAAACAACTGTTTTCATTTTTTAACCCTTTGCCCAAGATTGAGGATATCAAAATTTATTATTTTTAATATGATTTTTTAAAAAAATATCTGCAAAACCATATCACATGACCCCCCTAATTGGAATGAGCTCAATGATTCTGTCGAAATTCTTCCCCCCAATTTTTTTTTCAACTACACAATTTGTAAATTATTCGTGCAGATGTGGCTGATTTGTTGGGTAAATGGTTAACTTGTAATTTCTAGACTAATCTTGGTAGTCAAATTTTGTTTATCAAAATAAAGATATCTATAGGCACTCTTCAATATATTAAGATTTAATCTTGGTCCTTTTGGGGCTGAAATAAGGCCCCTTTTCCAATGGGTTACATGCTACAAAATTCCCAATTTCTGACACAAAACACTATTAGCCCCAATTTTATACAGCATAATCAGGTTATATAGCCATTGTGCTCTTCTAATAGTTAATTCTAACAAAGTGATACCCATTTCAACCTGTATTCTCTCTGGAAAAAATAAGCTTCCAGGTGGATTTATGTTTACATGACCAATTGAATATAATTTTTCCCAAATCAAGAAAACTGCCCCTTTCCCAATCTACTTGGATCAAACTCTGAACAAATTACATTACTAGTGAGTGAGCTTGAACTAGAAATTCACCACCCTCATATTCTCCCTCTTAACACTTTGAGACTTGGACAAAATGTTTTTGATGCCATAAGCTAAACTCTAAAAGGGCCCAGATCCCACAAACAATTCACCGGCCTCGATAAATTTTTATAAAACATCACTGTATGAATGAATTTTCTTGCTTCTAATAGAATTTGGCACTCATTCAAAAAGTAAACAAAAAATCATTTCATTGCCAGCACCTTTGGAGCCCTGATAGTCTTCCACTACTTAGTATTTTATCAACCAGTTTTCAGAAAACTTCCAAAATATTTTAACCGGTAGTGCTACATTAATTTTAGAAGCCACAATTTGTTGATACAGATTTGTTTTATTCCATTTTATTGGAGAGTGTCCAGAAACTGTCTCCAATAAATTTTAAGACAAAAAGAAAACAGTCTTGCTTCTTGTTGATTCTGAAGTATGTCCACAAAACTTGAAGCTTTTAGGTGAGGTGCCAGTCCTTTCCATTAAAGTCTAAATATTGGCTTCTACCTCTCAAACAGTTAAAAAAGCAAACAAGCTATAAAATACAGTTATGGGACCTTGGTAGAATCAATAAAAAATCTTATTAACTATTTTTAGCTTAACTTGACAAAGTCAAGATAAGCTATTGCCATCACACGTGCACAGGCCACACTCCATGAAGGTTTCGAAGTCATGTCTAGATGAGAACGTCTCATTTTGGTCGTGATCGGTCATCTGTGATGGCTACCTGAGCCCGAAACTCGAAAACAGTCTACAGGTTGTATTTATGAAGGGATTTCATTGTAACTTTGTAGGATGACTCCGTATAATGTCTAGATGAGAACGTCCCCTTTTGGTCACTATCGGTAAACCGTGATGGCTTCATGAGCCTGAAACCCAAAAACCTTTGGCACAGTCTACGGGTCATAATTGTGAAGGGATTTCATTGTCTATTACTGTTAGGAAATTCAAAAATATATTTAGCACTTTGAGAAAAAATCAAGGGATAAGCCACTAAAAGATCTTGTGTTTCTCAGTTTTATTGGAAATACATGAAAGCTGGGAACATTTGATTTTAACAGAGAGGTTGAGAAAGAAAAACTTGTGACTGGTAACCTGTGATGCCATGATGGCTGTCCTGTATCATTTTTGGTCATATAATTTCTCACCCATCAGCTTTTAGGTCTATCAAGTGTGTTACTATTAATATCCTACTGTTAATGGAAGTAATAAATAGATTTGGATGATAAATGTTATGTGTAAATGTGGATATTAATCCTAAAATACCCTTTATAGTGAATTCTTATCTGTAGCACTGAGGTAACAGATTAACAGATACTATAGACAGTATAAACAAACATTATGAACTACAATGTAATTGCAAATGCACGACTCTAAAGGAAAGTCAACTGTTTGCATGCATACACCCTATTTTCAACCCAAACCATAATACAGGCCTGGCATTCTGAAAAATGCAGGAGGGCAAAAAATCGCTCTCCTCAATCAGCTTAGGAGAGCAATTAGCTTTACACAGCATTTTAAGTATCCAGTTGAATGAACTCATTGAAACTGAAACCAACAGACTACATCAGTGATTTTATTAGTCGAGTTGTGACGAAGTCAAACTCGACTTATAGTTTGGTGAATGGCGGGCGGGCGTCCGGGCGGGTGGGCGGGCGGGCGGACGGGCGTAAACAATTGGTTTCCGGATGATAACTTGATAGTGGTTCAACTCACATTCATTAAACTTCATACGTAGGTTGGTCTTGGTGGGAGGAAGAACCCTATTGATTTTGGACATGCTACGTCGAAGGACAAGGTCACAGTGACCTTGAACGTAGTAAATCTTAAACAATTGGTTTCTGGATGATAACTTGATAATGGTTCAACTCACATTCATGAAACTTCATAGGTAGATTGGCCTTGGTGAGGGGAAGAACCCTATTGATTTTGGACACGCTACGTCAAAGGTCAAGGTCAACGTGACCTTGAACATAGTAAATCGCAACAATTCCTTTCCGGATGATAACTTGATAGTAGTTCAACCTACATTCATGAAACTTCATAGGTGGGTTGGCCTTGGTGCGAGGAAGAACTCTATTGATCTTGGACTCACCAGATCAAAGGTCAAGGTCACAGTGACCTTTAACATAGTATATCGCAACAATTGGTTTCCGGATGATAACTTGATAGTGGTTCAACCTAGAGTCATGAAACTTCATAGGTGTGTTGGCCTTGGTGCGAGGAAGAACCCTATTGATCTTGGACTCACCAGGTCAAAGGTCAAGGTCACAGTGACCTTGAACATAGTATATCGCAACAATTGGTTTCCGGATGATAACTTGATAGTGGTTCAACCTAGAGTTGGCAAGACCTGTGTGTGTACCCAGACCTGTTGTCCAAGAAAGTCATATGCCTACCACTACCACCTTCAACCCCCCCAAGGGGGGTTGAAGGTGGTAGTGGTAGGCGTATGACTTTCTTGGACAACAGGTCTGCTTGAATCTACAGTCACATCCTGGTGCAAGTGCTTCAAGTGACAGGATAGTAGTAATGGTAGTATATTCTGTGTCAATATTCCTTGAATAATTACCCCTCAAACTGTGATGTCAGTTGTTGAACTTGAAACTGACAGAAAAAAAAATATTGCTGTGACCCATTTTGCTTCATATGTTTGCAACTGTGTTTGGGTATGGTTGCAGCCATTACCTTTTACCACTAAACCACCTTCAAAATGAAACTAGAGAATTGTAATTTGTTGGACAAATTACAGGCTTTCCCAACTTTTTAATGTGAAAGGGCAAACTGTACACAAAACTATCGATCAGGTTTGAAAACAGAAAATTTAGTGGAAATCAAAGTTTTTGTGATGCTACTAGTTTTTATGCAGCCAAAACAGATATTTGAGATGCAACAGGACACCAAAACATTTCACACAAAATTTGCTCTTCAATAATTACAGAATATTTTAATAGAAAGCAAAACAAGCGATGCCCTTTCTGCTTTGGAAAAAATTAGTGCATATGAATTATGGGCGTACGGGCTGGAGTTTCATGAAGGACTGTGCCCCAACCCACCCCTGAGTCAGGAAGGAGCTGATTTTTCAGCCAATATGCCAGAAAATTTCGGACAATTTAGTTGCCAGAAATGACCACAAAACATTTTACTTTTCCACACAAAATGCTGTTTTCCTATCTCATCACTTAAAAGTAGCAAGTAAACTGACCATTATACTGTACAAGTTGATTCAGTGGAACCATATCCACGTTAATATTATTCATTTATAATCACACAAGTACATATAAAGAATTCTATTACTGCATATTACGGGAGCACGGTGGCTCAGAAGGTAGAGATGATTGTTGCAATCCAAGAAGTCCTCGGTTCGAATCCTGCCTGTGGCAACCACATTGTGTCCTTGAGCAAGACACTTCATCCCAATTTAATTTCCCACGGGGGGTTGTCTTCAACCACTGCTAACCCTGCTTTTGTGGAGTTAGTATGTTGGAGAGTCTGAGGCGCTTGCCATTGCTCGGTGGTTCTCTCCAGGTATTCAATGAGAGGGAGACCCCCTCCCCTTCCTCCCATACCCACATTTGGCATTTCCTCCTCAGATTCAACTTTTTCGGGCTAAAAGGGTTCATGCCCACCCCCCCTCCACCCCCACCCCCCCCGCCCTGAAAAATAGCCCTGTACACCTATGCAATGAATACCTGGACTTGAATAAATAACTATATTATGGTCATGATATAGCTGTAGATGCTGAAAGTGACCTTAAATATCAATAATTAATTTATTCTCTATCATTCTGTCTGTTTGTGAATGTGTGGGATTTATCAATTAATGAGGGTAAATTTCCTACTCCATGATTTCACAATTTTTCCAACACATCTGTTTCAGATACAATGAAATACATGTAATATGAGTTACTGTCACTCACAAATTGATGGCGATGTGTACTAAGGGTACCTTGAGGGTGTAATTGTCTTCAACCAATGCTAACCCTGCTTTTGTGGAGTTAGTATGTTGGGGAGTCTGAGTCGTTTGCCATTGCTCGGTGGTTCTCTCCAGGTATTCAATGAGAGGGAGACCCCCCTCCCCTTCCTCCCATACCCACATTTGGCATTTCCTCCTCAGATTCAACTTTTTTGGGCTAAAAGGGTTCATCCCCCCCTCCCCCCCCCCCCTGAAAAATAGCCCTGTACACCTATGCAATGAATACCTGGACTTGAATAAATACCTATATTATGGTCATGATATAGCTGTAGATGCTGAAAGTGACCTTAAATATCAATAATTAATTTATTCTCTATCATTCTGTCTGTTTGTGAATGTGTGGGATTTATCAATTAATGAGGGTAAATTTCCTACTCCATGATTTCGCAATTTTTCCAACACATCTGTTTCAGATACAATGAAATACATGTAATATGAGTTACTGTCACTCACAAATTGATGGCGATGTGTACTAAGGGTACCTTGAGGGTGTAATTGTCTTCAACCAATGCTAACCCTGCTTTTGTGGAGTTAGTATGTTGGGGAGTCTGAGTCGTTTGCCATTGCTCGGTGGTTCTCTCCAGGTATTCAATGAGAGGGAGACCCCCCTCCCCTTCCTCCCATACCCACATTTGGCATTTCCTCCTCAGATTCAACTTTTTTGGGCTAAAAGGGTTCATCCCCCCCTCCCCCCCCCCCTGAAAAATAGCCCTGTTCACCTATGCAATGAATACCTGGACTTGAATAAATACCTATATTATGGTCATGATATAGCTGTAGATGCTGAAAGTGACCTTAAATATCAATAATTAATTTATTCTCTATCATTCTGTCTGTTTGTGAATGTGTGGGATTTGTCAACAAACGAGGATAAGTTTCCTACTCCATGATTTCACAATTTTTCCAACATATCTCTTTCAGATACAATGAAATACATGTAATATGAGTTACTGTCACGCACAAATTAGTTGTTTATTTGATATGGTTTAAACCATCTAGAGAGCTAGTATACACAGTGATGGGTACAGTTCAAGTCAAAATGAGTTGATTAAAGGGATGTTGAACAGCTTGTTAATATTTCTTGCATTACATTACTACTTTGCTATTTATTGACAGAAGGATTTCACGGAGGGTTTCCCTGACAGTATTTATTTATTGGTGTTTGCGGTCACATACTTATCCACAATGGCTAATCGTGACCGTGACAGTTTTACGGGTGGGGGAAGTCGGAGGACCCAGAGAGAACCACGGAGCATCGACGAGCAACTGTCAGCTCAACATTCTAATTATGTTCAAGCTCCGCTGAAGCAGGGTACCAGCAATTGACATGTGCACCATTGACATGCAGTACGCCTTAGTACATGGCATTATCATGTATGCCTTAGTACATGGCATCATCGTGCCCCCATGTTAGCAACCGGGATAAAGTGCCTTGCCCAAGGACATTACGTGGGTCGTCCCAGATAGGGATCAAACTCGGGACCTCTATCATAGAAGTCAAACAGTCTACCACTGAGAAAATGTGCCTTCTTTCCTGGCGGTATTCATATTTGTACGGCAAACTGGTGTTGGATAACACGGAACACCAAAACATATAACACACAATTTGTTCCCCATTGACTTTTGAAAGCAGTTATGGAAAGCTCAAAGAGCTCTTTCCTTTTTGTTTTTGGACAAGTGAGTATTCACTCAAAGTCATTTTTTACAGACAGTGCTATTTTTAAGTGGCCAAAGCACATGTTTCATTAAGTCCCAGAACAAAACTAAAGCTGGATTTATTGATTAAACATCTCTGCATAGAGCAAAGCAAAGTTTCTCAAATTAACCCATTCCAAAATGATAGTAGAGGGTAACCAAAGTTGGATAATTTGGGTATTTCCAAATGGTACATTTATTCTCACTCTCATTGTGCTTGAGGGTTAAATCTGAGATTGAAAAGGTATACCAATCTTACTCAGGGAAGGTGAGTACAGAAAAGTACAAAATTAATCCGAAAATGAATTTTGTCTGACAGTACTAATATTTGTACGAGCAAAACTGGTACTGGATTTATTTATTTATTTATTTATTTATTTATTTATTTATTTATTTATTTATTAGGTTTTAACGACACATTAACAGCCAAGGTCATATTATGTCGGTGACAGTTGTATGGGTGGAGGAAGCCGGAGTACCCAGAGAGAACCACCGAGCAATGACCAGCAGCTGCCAGCTCCCCAACATCGGCAGGGTTAGATTGGTTGAAGACATGCGCACCATCGACATGCAGTATGCCTTAGTACACGGCGTCGTGGTGCCCCCCATGCGGATAGTCGGGGTGAAGTGATCGGGACATAATTGGAATATATCCGACAGATACAATGTCGGATATATTCCAATTATGTCCCGATCATGCAAGGCAGCAACTTGAAATTCTCAGAATGTTTCCTACTGTCTCTGCCCGACAGTTTAATATTTGTCCAGTGCCGAGACCGCGTGGAAATACCGTGGATCAGGTGGAAACCGAGGGCACGATTCGTCCCTACTTTATTCTCAACTCAACGACTTTTCCATTCATTATTTACCTGTCATCGGCTGAGTTAGGTATTATATTTGTCTATTTGATGAACTTTTCAACCTTAACTATTTGCGGTTTCATGTAGCACCACTGAAAAGCAACTGCACGGTTACCAATATATTCAGGGATTGATTTTACGAAAAATAATAATTATTCCGACTATACCCACATGGGAACTCCTAAATATGCCAAGGGTTAAACTTTTGATAATCACGTATAAAACAGAAGTTGTCATGCTATGCTTGCTGCATGCAAGCATAGAAAACATTCAGCGCTCAATGAATTAAGAGTGGAGTAAATTGTCACTAAAACCTACTAACTTCTGAAAAAAATGAGTTTTTTTCGACGGCATCTACCATTATGCATCTGCGACAGGGATGGAGTTAAACTTTACAGCAACCTTATAACAGAAAATATTCTTGGAATTGAACTGTGAATCCGAATTTGGAAAGCATTTTCGGATATTCTATTCCAAACTACCACTGCACGCTTATCAATATTCAGTGATTTTATGAAAATTAAAATTATTCCGACTATACCCATATGGGCAGTCTCGAATCTGCCAACGGTTAAACTTTTAATAATGACATATAAAACAAAAGTTGTCATACTATGACTGCTGCATGCAGCCATAGAAAACGTTCAGCGCTCAATCAATTAGGAATGGAGTAAATCGTCACTTAATCTTACCAAATTCTGAAAACGAGAGTTTTTTTGGACTGCACCTATCTTTATGCAAACAGAACGAGCATAGGGTTAAACTTTACAACCAAACTTACAACAGCAAATATGCTCGGTAGGCAATTGTAAATATGAACATGTAAATCATTTTTCGATATTCCTTTCGAAAATGGAAGAAAAGTGAGCTACAAATTAGCCAATTTTATGAAAAATTTTAGGGCACTCAAATTCAAGGCCCGAAAACTGGGTGAAGGTTAAAACTTTGAATAAAATATATAACAGCAAAATTGTTCTTGGATGAAGGTCCAATCCTCTCATAGAAAAGGTTTTGATACAATATGGCTCCAGTGCTGAGAAAGTGCATGCAAACTTTGCCGAAAATAACAATTATTCTGACAGTACCCTTATGGGAAGTCTCAAATCTGCCAAGGGTTAAACTTTTAATAATAACGTACAGAACAAAATTTGTCATACTTTGACTGCTGCAAGCAGCTATAGAAAAGATTCAGAGCTCAAGCAATTGAAAGTGGAGTAAATCGCCACCTAAATTTACCATATTCTGAAAAAATTGGAATTTTTTTGGACGGTACCTGCTTTTATGCAACCAGAATGGGATAGGGTTAAACTTTACAAACAAACTAACAACAGCAAATATACCCGATAGTCAATTGTGAATACGTACATGAAAAGTGTTTGAAATTAACCCCTTCCAAAATGATAGAAAAGGCAACCAAAAATGGCTAACTTTGGCATTTTCAAACGGTACTCTTATTCTTGGCCTCATTGTGCTAGAGGGTTAAATCTGAGATTAAGAAGTAAACAGTAACTTTCTTCCACAATCATTGTTGCATCTACCCATACCAAAATAATTATTACAACTACCTTGTAATTAGAAAAAATTGCACTTGAAGTTGGCGAAAATAACAAATATTACGACAGTACCTTTATGGGAAGTCTCAAATCTGCCAAGGGTTAAACTTTTAATAATAACATATAGAACAAAATTTGTCATACTTTGAATGCTGCAAGCATCTATAGAAAACATTCAGAGCTCAAGCAATTAAAAATGGAGTAAATCGTCACCTAAACTTACCAAATTCTGAAAAAATTGGAGTTTTTTTGGATGGTACCTACTTTTATGCAACCAGAATGGGATAGGGTTAAACTTTACAACCAAACTTACAACAGCAAATATGCTCGATAGTCAATTGTGAATACGTACACGAAAAGTGTTTGAAATTAACCCCTTTCCAAAATGATGGAAAAAGCAACCAAAGTTGGCTAATTTTGGCATTTTCAAACGGTACTCTTATTCTCACCCACATTGTGCTTGGGGGTTAAATCTGAGATTAAAAAGTAAACAGTAACTTTCTTCCGCAATCATTGTTGCATCTATCCAAACCAAAATAATTGTTACAACAACCTTGTTATTAGAGAAATTTGCCCTTTAAGTTGGTCAATTTTGAAGAAAAATTCTATATTCATGTCAATTTTGGCCAGTGGGGGTTAAAGTTGAAAGATCTGAGTGGTGATTATGGTGTATCATATTATGCTCTAAATGTGTGGAAAATTTGAGCTAAAAAACTGTAAACAATTTTGAGACATTCGAAAAATGGTGAAATTTTGAAGGTTTTGGCAGAATATTTTGAAAACACGCATTTTCACAGATATGACGATACCGCATTTCACTAGTTTTTATGGCATTACATAAGTGTGCCAAATTTGGTCAAAATCGTACAACTTGTTTTCGAGCAGTTCAACAGACAAAATTCAGGGAGGAAAAAAAAAAAAAAAAAATAGAGAAGAAAAATTTTGAAAAAGAAGAATAACAATAGTCTTCCCCAAACTGGGTTTGGGAAAGCCTAATTACGTGATGTTATGTGACTTTGAAGTTAAATTACATTTTTGCTTTACAACAAAAATTTAATGTGAGCATAATACCTGTAATCTCAATCATCCCACACCAAAATATTTAGGAGGGCAATTTTTCGCTCTCCTTAATTCTTTCAGGAGGGCAGTAAGGAGAGCTAAAAAATCGCTCTCCTGAAATTGCCAAGCCTGATAATATTTTGAGCAATAACTTGCCAGGATATTTGAGTGTGTAATATCGAAATCAAACTATTAATTGAAAATAGAATATGTTTTTATTTTTGGAATTCTCCAGAAAAGCACTGAGGGATCTTAAGCTGAGTTTGAATAGTACTGGCTGGTTTTGGCCATTACAGTAAATCCTGTTTTGAGAGACCACTATCGTGAGAGATCACCTGTCTTGGGATACCATTATGATCTTGTACCATTTGGATGTTTCACTCTGTAATGGACCTGTCATGACAGGTTCTAATGTATGTTGGGTAAAGAGTTGATTTAGATGAGATTTGCTCTATGGCTGTACAATGCACAAGGTTAGTTACTAAGTTAAAAATGAAATTTCTTTACATCCATAATGTGTGATTAACCCTGTAAATTGCACAAGGTTAGTCACACTTTCTGGTTATAAAAATTGGTAACTGCCATATCACAAACTACATGAAAATATACATTTACTAAGGCTGTAAAAATGCACAGGGTTAGTTGGTAACATGTTGTTACATAGGGTGTAGGACAAGCCTGAAAATAAACAATCTGACATTTACAGAATGAGGTCCCCAGAGGGTGAATTTGCTTATGATATACCATACAGTGGGCCAATTTATCTGCTAGGTACATCTTTCTGCTTTGGTTTGAAACACTGATTCAGCTTGAGGTTCACAGAGGGTAAATTTGGTGATGCTACCCTGCTGTGAAGGGTAGCATCACCAAATTCTCCCTCTGGGGACCTCATTTTGCAGATGACTGTCTGCTTATTTTCTGGCTTGGTGTGGGATACAAGGAACTAAAGGAAATACTTATACAGGATTGTATTCTACTTTCAATTAATATAGCTTGTTAGAAGCACTATTTTGCCAAACAGAAAATTAGAATATTGCAGAAAATCACATTATTTCAATATTTGTCAAAACTGAATATAAATATGAATAACAATGGAACACACTCAGTGAGCTTGTTCACCTGACATCTATGTTTGTGTAGTTTGCTTTAGAATATGTCAGTATGAAATTGGAAGATTGAAATGAATTCAACTTTGTAGATTGGTGCTGGTTATGGTCATACAATTGAATATTTTTCAAATGCTCAGTTTGTAAATTACATGGGCGGATGAGACACCGATTTGTTAGGTAAAGGATTAATTGAACAACCATTTTCTCTTGAAAAGTATGAGCATTCTATTAACAGAAATTTAGTCATTTTTCTGTATTCAACTGATAGAGCAAGTATTCAATTAACCCTCTACCTAACATGAAAAGCAGATGACACTTGCAAATAAAATTCTTGAATAACTAATTTTTTTCATTTTTTGTCTCAAAAACATAGGTTATGAACCCTCATCGAGCTCGTTCCAAAAGGGGTCATAACCTGTGTTTTTGAGACAAAAAAATGAAAAAAAATAATGAAAATTAATCGCCGATTTTTCTGAATAGCGCTGGTCGGTTTTGGCCGTTACGTTGGGTAAAGGGTTAACAAGAATTTGGTCATTTTTCTGTGTTCTAGTGATAGAGCAGTTGTGTCATATCTTGGTTGACAGAACTCGAGATGCTTACACTTGATGTACTGAAGTCAAATGGGTCTATAAATAATGGGAATTCGGTGTTGTGTGAGTAATTCTTTGACAGATTACAAGATTCTCTCAACAGGTTACACTATAACCTATATGCAATTAACAGGTCAAATATGTACTGAAGGAAGGAGCAGTGGTAGACAGTTGGACTTCTATGCTAGAGGTCCCAAGTTCGATCCCTGTCTGGGACGACCCGCGTTGTGTTATTGAGGCGCTTGCCTGAGTGCCCATTTGTGGAGCACCGGCAATATGCTCCGTTGAGTTGAGCTGCAATGTCATGGAGTGATCAAAGGGTGTGTAAGCCTATGATACGGGGTAATAATGTAAGTCAGAGAGCACTGTGGTGGATTCTAGACGTTAACATTGCATTATTATTAGTCCCCTACCGGCATCGCCGGAGGGGACTATAGGTTTGCACTTTGTCCATTCGTCAGTCTGTCTGTCTGCCAGTCACACTTCAGTTTTCCGGACTTTTTTGGAAGTGCTTCAACCGAATGATTTCATTTTTGGTAACCTACTATAGAACGATGACTTACAGATCAAGTTTGAGTGTCATGGTGATTGCATTATTCTTGTGTGAGTTATGGCCCTTGGAAATATGGAAAAGCACCAAAATATCAGTTTTCCAGACTTTTTTTGGAAACGCTTCAGTGGAATGATTTCATTTTTGGTAGCCTACTATAGAATGATGACTTACAGATCAAGTTTGAGTTTATGCTGATTGCAGTATTCTTGTGTGAGTTATGGCCCTTTGAAATATGGAAAAGCTCCAAAATATCAGTTTTCCAGACTTTTTTTAGAAACACTTCAACGGAATATTTCATTTTTGGTAACCTACTATAGAATGATGACTTACAGATCAAGTTTGAGTTTCATGCTGATTGCATTATTCTTGTGTGAGTTATGGCCCTTGGAAATATGGAAAAGCACCAAAATATCAGTTTTCCGGACTTTTTTTGGAAACGCTTCAATGGAATGATTTCATTTTTGGTAACCTACTATAGAACGATGACTTACAGATCAAGTTTCATTTGCACTCTGTCCATCGTCAGTCTGTCAGTCAGTCACACTTTAGTTTTCCGAACTTTTTTTGGAAATGCTTCCACCGAATGATTTCATTCTTGGTGACCTACTATAGAACGATGGCTTACAGATCAAGTTTGAGTTTCATGCTGATTGCATTATTCTTGTGTGAGTTATGGCCCTTGGAAGTATGGAAAAGTGCCAAAATATCAGTTTTCCAGACTGTTTTTGGAAACGCTTCAACGGAATTCATGCTGATCACATCTAGGTTATAACATTTGTATAATTATTAATACTCATGAGTCCGGTAGGGGACATTGTATTGCTTCAGCAATACGTGAGCTCTTGTTATTATTATTATTGGGCAAGGCACTTTATCCCGGTTGCCAACATAGGGGCTCTATGACGCCGTGTACTAAGGTGCACTGCATGTCGATGGTGCACATGTCTTCAACCGCTGTAACCCTGCTTGAGCGGAGCTTGAACAGAGTTAGAATGTTGAGGAGCTGACAGTTGCTAGTTGATGATCGGTGGTTCTCTTTGGGTACTCCGGCTTCCTCCACCTGTAAAACTGTCGCGGTCATGATTAGCCATTGTGCATAAGTATGTGACCTAAAAAGCACCAATAAATAAATATACTGAAGGAATGGTAAATGGTTTGATGTTTGAAAGTTATTTGTGATCAAGAGGACTATTCGGTTTGTTTATTTATTGGGATTTAACAACACTTTCAACAGCCAGGATCACCTCATGTCAGACAGTTTTATGGTGGAGGAAACCGAAGTACCCAGAGAGAACCACAGAGCAATGGCAAGCAACTGCCAGACTCCCCAGTGTACTAACTCCACACAAGCAGAATTAGCATTGGTTGAAGACAAGTGTACCATCGACATGCAGTATGCTTTAGTACACAGTGCCACTATGCCCCATGTGGGCAATATTGATTAAGTGCCTTGCCCATAGACACAACACAGTTACCCCTGGAGTGGATCAAAACTGGACCTTACGATTTGAAAACACAATTCTGTAACTGCAGAGCCACCACACTCCCTAATTATTCAGTTAAAAAAGGATTGAATTAGGTATAATCCACTGCAGTGTCACTTACCTACCTTGAATACTAGTAAGTGAAGGATTATTCTTTAGTTTACTCATGTACAGGTCTAGCAAATCATATTCACATACATTACAAGCCATAGAACTTTGCAAATATATTTATGCATTTCTGGCTTCATCCACTGCATAATATACAAATTAAGCAGTTGAAAATTAGAAAAATTTCCCAAATATTTAAAAAAAACCCATATCATGTGATCTCTCATTGGAACAAGCTCATCGAGCTTGTTCCAATGAGAGCTCACATTCTATGGTTTTGGTCGCAATTTCTTTTTAAAATATTTATTTATATTGTGTGTATTGGGTAAAGGATGAGTGATATAAAGTTCACATTGTCTGCATTGACTCACAGTGACTGCCACATGAAAAATACTTGAAATTTCAATCGATTCTGTGACATACCTTCAGCTCCTAAGGTACATTGATGGGAATAATTGAAATTTTCTCGTATTTATGCAGTAGAATTCCTTTGTACAGCAGTGCCAGTAAAGTAGCTTTGATGTTATTGTCATATTATGAAGACTAAAGAGATATGAGTTTCAACTTATTTTTCTCTACATAATTATTTTGCGTAGCTATTAAATTATTTCTTGTATAATTATTCATATCTTTAAACACACATTTTCTAACTTTTCCTTTCTTGTATGTTCACAGTTTTAAGCACATGTTTTTGGGTTGTACTATCTTATAAAATATTTGTCCATTTGTCTCTCTGGTCTTGCGTTCGCAATATTTAGCAGTAGGTGTTGTGTCCAAACACAAAAGATTTCTATTGGCTAATGTCTTTATTGTCTATATATCAGGTGTTGTTTCCATGACTGGTAATTGTTCAGTTTTTAAGTCGTTAGTTTGGCAACAAAATGAAAAACAAGGCTCTATCCGTAAAGGCATCTCTATATTTTGGCAGCACATCGGATCCACTAGCCTACTGCTGAGTAGAATTTTCAAAGGTTTCATAGACAGGAAATATAAGTGCCTGCTTTGATACAGATATTGTTTCAAGGAGTCAATACTAGAAAAACATTGCAATTGTATTTTGCAAATTGTATTTTCTACCTATGAATATTGCTTTGTGAAAGTTGCCTCTAAGTGTCTTCTTCCTTGAGAACTTGACAGTCAGCTGCATTTATCTTGACAATGTTTTTACACAATTCTTGGCTGCCTGTTAATCATCCATTGCTGTGTAAATGTATATACAGTAGTTTTTATTGTAAAAAATAATCTGAGGTTTCAGGAGTTAAATGAATCATCAGTAATTTACAAGATTTGGCATTTTACCTACTGGTAAGTTGTCACATCCTTTGAAATACTCATCATTCATTGCAACCATCTCTAGTCAAAGAAAAATAAAATTATGGAAGATGCAGGTCTCGTGCATCACAACAAGCTTAACCATATATCTTTCAGGAAATTACTTTCAGTTAATATGGTTGATGATCATAAGTTACTTTTTGGGACATGAGGAATCCAGATATGCACACTTGTATAACCATGAAAGATAGGTTCATATACAATAGGTTTCATACATTTTCATGTGTCCCAGAACATTCTGTGATACACCTTGAAGCTGTGCCAGTGAGTCATTCAGACCAAAGTTAGATTATTATTATAATAAAATAACTATTCTATCAATAACAAGTTCAGTTCATTTCTTACTTAACTGGCGGAGTGCTGGAACCCCATATATGAGCTTTATTCTGAAGTGAGTTATTGCATCTCAAAAAGTTTAATATTCTGTGGATGTTCTTCATATTATCTTTGAAAGGAAATTATTTAGTTTGCATGGATTTGTCCTTTCACAATTTATGGGAGAGTGCCTAAAGGCACTCTCCCATAAATTGCAAAAAGGCTAAGACGTTGACAAATTGTGATAGCCAATCCCTGTGTGAACCCCTGGAAGTGAAGCAGCGCTTGTTTACTGTGGTATACAAGCTCTGTTTTTCTGGTAAATTAGAACCTGGTAACCAGAGCCTGGGGTGGACGTCCTCTAAAATGGGCAGCATTATATAATTGATTGGCTGAACTTGACTTTATATCCCTGTTGCTGTCACAAAATATGTGATCTTAACCCTTTGAACCCTAGCAGCCATTTTTTCGGCCAGCAACATGATACGTCATAACGTCATTAAATAGGATGGCTGGTCATTAAATGTGTGGGGTAGACCATTGAATATTTTCAACGTGCAGCCCCGAGGCTACCCCAAATAATGAATATGGATTCTTCTAATTGCTGCCATTGAACTAGCATGGAAGATACCACCAGAGTTCAAAGGGTTAAACACCAATAAACAATAAATGTGAAGACCAAAAATAATTTAGCACTCTACCAGTTAAACCTTCAGCTTCCAGTGTATGCCCCCAAGAATAAATTATTACTGATCTTTTCCAACAGATTTGCTAATGAGGATTACTGCTATACGTTCCAACTGATGGCGCAAGTGTTCTATTGATCCTTGGTTTTCATTGCACCATTGACTTTTGTTGTTGTTTACAAACAATCTGCTTTGATAACAAGCAATCCAAGTTTATTATGGCAATATTTTCAGGATAATTTTTCAAATGTTTGTTAATTACATTGTTGCTAGATTGAAGACAAATTTATCCAGACATGGTGCTGTTATTTCTGAAAGGAAGAAAGATGTTAAAAGGTTAGACTTTCATTGTTTACATAGTGTCACGCAGTAACTGCTATGTGCCATTGTGTAAATCACAAAAATCTTTCCTTTCGATTAGATCTTTCTTCCTTTTGAAATAGTTAGATTCAACAATAAACAAGGAAGTTAATTGTTCAAACTGTTCATGTTTATGCAACTATGTGTAGCTCTTGGAAGGTTGCTCTATTGTTTTTGGCCCGGAAAATTTTGGAAAATCTTTGAAGTGCTGATCTCTAGCTTGTCAAAAACCCTGAAAAATATATGTTGCGGCAAAGACAAGTATCTGTTCTAAAAAAGAAGGTGTGGCCGTACTTGTTATGCCAGATGCCCGAAGGAGGTTTGGGTGGCATATAGTCCAGGGTTCCATCTGTATATCCAAATGTCATTACAAACATTTTGCATTCTAACTTGAGCACCGGTTGTCAGATTTTGATGTCCTTTGGTTTGGTGACATGCCAGCATGGGGAAAAGGACATCCATATATTTTGTGTTTTGTCCATGCATACATACCAGTGTTATGGCCCTTGTTGCACTTAGAAAACTTTCCATACAAAAGTTTTGCATTTTAACTTTATCATTGGTTGTCGGATGTTGATATCCTTCAGTATGGTGAGAGACCACCATGATTGAAAGGAGATACACATACCTATTTTGCGGGTTTTGTCCATGCATATGAACCAGAGTTATGGCCCTTATTATAACTAGAAAACCTTCCATATGAACTTTTTGCATTATAACTCAAGCATGTGTTGTCCGATTTTGATGTCCTATGGTATGATGAGAGTCCAGCATGGGGGAAAGAATATCCACATATCACAGATTTTGTCCATGCACACACACCAGAGGTATGATCTTTGTGACACTTATAAAACTTTTGGTGCAAACATTTTGCATTATAACTAAAGCATCGGTTGTCAAATTTTAATGTCCTTTGGTGGTTTAAGAGACCAGCATGGGAATAGGATAGCCACATATTGTGGGTTTTATCCCATGAACGTGTACTGGAGTTATGGCCTTGTTACACTTAAAAAAATTCTGTACAAACATTTTGCATTATAACTAAATCATCGGTGGTCAGATTGTGATATCCTATGGTATGGTGAGAAACCAGAATGGTGGAAAGAATATACGCATCTTATGGATTTCGCCCATGCATACAAACAAACTAGATTTATGGCCCTTGTTACACTTTGAAAACTTTCCATACAAATGTTTTGCATTATTACTCAAGCATCGGTTGTCAGCTTTTGATGTCCTATGGTATGGCAAGAGACCAGAAAACAAGGAAGGATGTCCACAAATTGCAGGTTTCATCCATGCATATATACCAGAGTTATGGCCTTTGTTTTACTTTTGATACAAGCATTTTGCATTTGACCCAAGAATCGGATGTTGAATTTTAATGTCCTTGGGCCAGCAGGGGGAAAGGATATTCACATATTGCAGGTTTCATCCACACATAGGTAACAGAGTTATGTCCCTTGTTATACTTATTGGGTGACAGGTTTTGATGTCCTTTGATGTGGGATAGGCCACCATCGGGGAAAGGATATCCTCATGTTGCAGGTTCCATACATGCATACTTATCACAGTTATGCCCCTTGTTAGACTTGGAAAATTGTCCCTGTTAACCTTTTGTATTGTTGTATTTTGTCAATGGGAATAGTTTTTATTGAAAGGCAACAGAAAACTGAATAAAGCAAAGTTCTACTTTTCTTGTACAAAATCCCACAAAGTGGATCTATTTCTCAGGCAATTTTTTGTAAAATTGCATGTGGCTGGGCATTTTTTTATTTTATTTTTGTAATTATTTCTTTGCCTTGAAAAGTTCATATTCTTGGTTTGTTTTATGTTTCAGGCCTCATAATCTACAGAATAGCTTGGGTGGTGGTGCATTGACAACTTGATCAATTTTATTAACTTGGTTAAAATATCAGACATAAAACATTTAATTTTTATTTTTTTTAAGTTTGCATTGGTTATAAAAAGAGAGCATGTGGCAGCCAAAATGACCATTGTAAATGATTGGCTAAACTTTTCTTTATACTTGTATGTCACAATGTAGCTTTTTATGTTGAAATTGACCTAAAACCCCCTAAATAGATTAGACTGAATCCGTATGTTTCTGTATTTTCACTTTGGCTGATGAATCACTGTAGCTTTTTATCGATCAAATATATTCCAGATCATTTCTGGAGCTAGCTGTTTTCCAACAACAGATTTACTACTCTCATGGAAAAATATTCATTATGGAATGTTGTGGGAGACGACTTGAAAAAGTCTTGGTATTCAGAGTAATTGACTACTTTTATGACCAAAGGGTCCGCCTGCAAAGTGGGACCATGCGTTACTTCCACTGGGGAATCGCTCAGTTAGTGTCTATACAGGTATTAGCACTTTCTGATAAATAGAAATTACTGTCCCCAGGAACGCCGCCGTGGCAACGTCTCGGAGAGAGTGAATATTTAAATATTTATTTGCCAGATGCGCTTGTCAATGGAGGGCCAAGGCTGGGGTTGATCAACTTTGCTGGGGACCTAAGATACTCTTTCACTGGGGACGAGGGATTTTCACTAGCTCACTCTTGTAGATCTCAATTGCTTATTCACAAGCCACAGAATAGCGCCACACTTCAATCAATTGCTTTCAACGGTAATGAACTAACACAGGCTAATTTCTTGGCGGGGGCTGAGGTTTCATCAACTCTTGGGTACTCATGGCTTCTTTATTAATAAGATAAAGACTGTCAACAATCCAACAATTTATATATATAAATCTTCGATACTCTTATTTACAAATAGCCAACAAATCCTAAATAAATAATCTCAACACTACTGAAATGAGTTTTGTGACTAGTCACTGAATCCCACCGAAAACAAGTACTAAAAATATTATCTAAAATTAAATTGTTTCCCAAATTTATATTCGTAGAGAAAGGTCGAAGCTGCGACTACTGATAAGAAGTCCCGAAATCTTTCACTCAACCGCTCATGCGTGTTTTTATCCTGTTGCACCTACCACATTATGGGGAATTACCTTTAATACTAAATTTCACCTTTTAGAATATTTTATCATCTACAATTTCTGCTAATAGTGCTTCTAACTCGCAATAATAACAATGGATCATCTTATAACACAGATTCACTAATACACTTAAAACTGTTAACTAATAACTATGTAACTACAACGTGTTATCACAACTAAATACTATAAACTAAATACTACATATACTCATCGGTTCTTCTTCGGTTTCTCCCCTCGATGCAAATCATCAAATCGGGAATCCTGTCATCCAAATGACGGCTCACCAGAACCACACAAAAACATTAACTCTTTACTACACTGTGTGAACTAACGATTATTCCATCCTAGCGAGTCTGTCTTGAGGTTAACTCGAAGGGTCTTATATAGGTGCGTGCATCACCTATCAAAAACTTGATTTGGACAAAGGTGCTAATTTAGAAAAGACAGCTTTGATGACTTGCAGTGACATGAACTGACTTTTCAATAAGTTCTAATTTGGAATGCATTGTTTATACAGTCCCTGCATGTCAGCGACTGAACAAAGAACGCTTTCCGAATACGAACTTAATTAAATTAATGCGCTTACCCAGTTTACTGCCACTGATTATTAAAAAGTTTCTTTCTTTCATTCATTCTAAATAACTCGAATTGTTTACTTATTTTTAAAATTTAGAATAATCTTAAAATAACAACCCTGTGATACTTTCATGAAATTATTTCAGTTGTTTTATCTGTTGCACACAATTTGTAAAATGAGTCGGATGAAAGTGAACAGAAGTCCATATATGATAATAAGAAGGTAATGTTCGAGTAAGACTAAAATAATTTAGCGTTAGCTTGCTAAATTCTTTTTCTATGTTTATGGCTCCAGTACCATATGTTACTGTTTGACATCCCCACACAAAATATTTGAAATGAGGTTTCCCATTTGTCAGTTATCCCATCAACGGAGGGACTTGCAAACCGCTTCATTTTGTCTATTTTTCACATGCAGTAGACAGTGTTCCAAATAAAGTGTTGTTCAAATTACAAATCGGTTTACGATTTGAACTAAGATGTAGTGACCTTGATCTTCATCTGAATGATTGATTATTTGTCCAGTGACATCGTGGGTATAAAAGAGGTTTATTTACTAAACCTGTGATCATTAATAGTTACCTTGTTCATTTTGTGGGTTTTGGGCTATGGATAGGGTGTCATTGGAACATCCATATTATTGTGATGAATTGATGTGATGAGGTTAATGGTTCAGAGCATTTTTTCAACCTCAAAACCTCGGTTGAACATAAGCTTCGAGACACAAAACTCAGATCATGGAGGGCTTATATTTCATCTAAATTTGGGAAAATCCATTTGGCTTCTCGCGAAAATGGTTGCAAGAAGCTTTTCCTGCTGTGAGTGTCCCAGGATTCCATGAGGCCACCATGATTGAACCCCTGTTGTATACTGATAACTCATGATAGCCCTTTACCCAACGCAGCTATTTAATTTTTTAAGCATCAACTGAATTTTTTTAAATATAAGCACTGGCTTATTGAGCTGGTTCCAATGACGGCCATATTTATACAATTTTATTGACAGTGTTGGGATATTTCAGGTCATGTTAGCCTTGAATTGGTTAATTTGCTGAATTTTGGTTGAATTGGTTAATTGACTCAATTCTTTTCACGCAAATGCTAACAGAGGTGCAGCGAGAATCTACATGGACTCTTGTTGGTTTTGTTGCATGAACCGCTTCTCAGATTGTCATCAAATAATTAGCCCTGTCATGTTTCCATGCTCATCACAATAACTTATAATGTCCTTTTAATAATGTTTTACATCACAGCATTTCTTTTCCAAAATCATTAAAACCTTTTAGTAGATCATGTTTCTGGAAAGTTAACTCTGTCAGACAGTTGTATGGGTGGAGTACTTGGGGAGAACCACCATTCAGTGACAAGTAACTATCAGACTCTCTAATGTACTAACCCGACACAACCAGAGTTAGCAGTGGTTAAAGGCAAGTGCACCATCTATATTCAGTGCATCTTAGTACACATCACCACCATGCCCTCATGTGGGTGATCAGGATTAAATGTCTTGCCCAAGGCCACACACAGCTGGCAAGGGTCAGGATTGAATTGTCAACCTTTCAATTTTAAGTACAATAAGCCACTGCGTACCACAAAAGTCTTGTAGGCAGGCAATCGAAGAATAAGTTGCTCACCTCTTAACCCTTTACCTAACACAGTATTTTTAAAAAATAAATTGAATTTCACATTTTTTTAAAACAAATTTGACAGTTTTTCAATAAAGCCATACAAATATGGATGTCATTAGAATCAGCTCGATGAGCTGGTTCTGATGATATCCATATATTATGGTTTTATTGAGAAACTTCCGAGATATTTTATGCTCTGGTATGCTTATTCTGGTTAATTTTCTTCTGGGTGTTTTTGGCCGCTATCTTAGGTAAAGGGTTAAGGCAAACAGCTGGGCAAATGAAACCACCCCTCACCTTCTTTGTGCATGCCCGATGTCATGAAGATGCTTTCGATCGATTAGACAGTGAGACCTTCCAACATCATCTTCCTGAAATGGATAATCAAATTCATTACAGTGGAACCTTGTTAATTGAAAAACCATGTTATGAATAAAAAATATAAATTTCCATGGGGAATGCGATAGATCAGTGGTTAGAGCATTGAACTTCAAACCATGAGTTCTACAGTTTGATCCTGACCAGTAGTAACAGTATTGTGTCCTTGGGCAAGGCACTTAATCCTGATTGCCCACATGGGCAGGGCTTGCCTTGAGTAAAATGGTCGGGGCCTAAAAAAAGTCCCCCAGATGTTGAGGTCGGGGCCTGAAAAAAGTCCCTCAGATATTGAGGTCGGGGCCTTTTGGGGTAATTTTATGTTGTTACATTCTTTCCAATGACGACCTTACTTGATTGCTTTTGCTTAGAAAAAAAAATCTAGGTACATAAAAAACACATTCCAGTGGAATGTGTTTCTTATCTACCTAGATGTTTTTTCGGCAAAAACAAATCCACACCAGTCTCTAGGTAATCATTTAACCTAATTTATCAAATTAAAAAATGAAGTTCAATGAAATGCTATTATATTGAGTAGTTAGCAGTTTGGGCTTTGTATTGTCAGATAGTGAGATGCTTGAAAGATAATCAAATTTATTAAAATCTGGAAAACGTGATATAGCCAATATCCCAAGGCTTAGACACAACATAAAAAGTATAAAAAATCGAACAGAAGTAGACCTGAGCAATAAGAACTGTATGTCTTGGGTCGTGACTCAGAAAACAAATTAGCAGTGTAACTGTTCTACATTTTAAGTTTTTAACCAGTAGTAACTGTAAACACACTGAACCATAATCGTCTGAACCATCATTAATTATGAGGTATACAGTGGGTAAATTTAATGCTGCTATCCTGCAATGCAGGGTTGCAGCCTTATATTTACCCACTGTGAACTTCATTTATATATGACTGGCTGCTTATATCCAGGTTTATAAAGTATAGAATTTACTGATGTTCAGTCGCAATCACTATCTGAATCACAATCAGTTTCAGTGTCGTTCTCAGACTTTCCATCACTATCGGTGTCAGAATCTTCATCTGATTGACCAAGTTCAACGTCAATAGTTTGTGTTGGACAACTCGGATGACTGACATAAAATTCTTCCATAGTATCATCATCCAGGATTGAGAGACGTTTTTTATGGCGCTTGGCTGCAGTTCCTTCATCTCCAGTTTCGGAACTTTTCCCCAGTCTCCGCTTTCGCCTTTTACTGGTAATATATTTATTAACAATTAAGTATGTCTTTTTTCTCCTCCTCGTCCCAAACAAACTCATTCGCAGCAATGAGCATTTGGTCCTTGAGACTTTTGTGGCTCATACTGAGCCTTTTATCATTTAGTAGGGTCAACATTACAGAGAAACCCCTCTCTGTTGTACTCAGACATGTTAACTCTCCCGGAATGCCCGGGAAAATCCCGGAATTTCAGTGTAGTTCCCGGCCTCCCGGACGGGAATCAGTTTTGGACCAAAAATCCCGGAAAACAACAGTCAAATATTTCGTTCCCGTTGTAACTTATGAAAAACGTTCGGAGTCAAATCACATGCATTTCAAACTCTGGTAAAAACTCACGAAGCAGTAAAATATGGATTTAAGTTAAATTTATTTAAGAAAAGGGTATTTTATGATATATATTTCAACTGTGTTCATGTTTATTTGTGGGGTTTTCTTCGGAGATTCGTGATCAATGTGCGAGTGTTGAAGTGAAAATAGGTGACTTACCGGTACTTTAAAAAAATTGAAAACTCTACCTTCATTTGAATGCAGTTTTTGGAAATTAAAATATATGAAAAGGAATTAATTTAAATAATATATATTTATTTATTCCTTCATAGAATAGCTTTAATTTTCATCCCTTTTCCAAAATCAAAACGTAAACAACAACTATTTAGCACAGTTTAAAAGTAGGTTAAAGTCGCTTAGGATGCCGAAAAATTATGACTACATATTTAAACACAATCAGTCACAGTGGACTTATTTTCTAACACTACATTTATTCTGTTGTGCTGACTACAGAACTGTTAACTGTTGGCCATCTGTACCCAGTAAATTTTGAATGGAATTAAAAAAAATGCTACAATGATGGAAAGAAAAGTTTTGTGTAGGGCACAAACGTCCCACATGCATGAAGTTTGATAAAGATACTTTCTAAGTACTAATGTTCTTGAAGAAACTGAACATTAGGACATCTTTTCCTGTTAACATTTCCAGACTTGGGAAATTATTAGCCAAGCAGACTTTGATAAAAGCAAACCACAGGTGGAGGTGCTCTGTGGGACAGTGTGTCTGTGTGTGTGTGGGGGGGGGACTCATGAAGAAGAGGATTGGGGGGGGGGGGGCTCATGAAGAAGAGGATCGGGGGGGGGGGGGTGTCAAATCACAGTTATTTTATGATTTTTTAACATAGCATAAATGCATCGGCATAGTTGACAACTAGTTCTGGATATAACCTGCTGTTAATAGTGGTCCATGAGCTGAAAATTCACAAGTTTCCTCTTTTATTTTGTCCCCGCGCGAACTTTTCCCTGAAATCCATCCCATTTCCCTGAAAATCACCGTCAGGTTCCCTGAAAAATTATTCTGGAGGTTAACATGTCTGGTTGTACTGTTGGACACAGGTACACTGAGACAAATTTTAGCCAACATGCACAAGTTTTTGAAATCTTGTTGTCTTGATGTTAAAATGTTTCTCCAGAAATCTGCAGGGTGTGCCTGAAGATAATTCGAATCGTGTAAACGCTTCAAATCCTTCCATTCAATAAATGCGCATTTCTCATCGAAGTTCATGTGACGTAATGTTTCGTCAAAAAGCTGTACTAATTGTTTCAACGGCTGAACTCCAAACTCTTTATCAGAAGACAACCAGTCCCGGCAGTCCATTATTTCAGCCATGAGTTTGAAAACTGGTTCACTGAAGCTCTCAAACCGTTCTTTAATTTTTTGAATCAACTTTGGAATAACTGCTTGCTTTATATTCTCAACTGTTTTTTTTTTCGTATCAGTCATATGTAACAGGGTAACTGTTTGAAACTCTCTATTCTCTGCAGAAGTGTGGATATCAGGTGTATCTAGAACATCAATCAGCTTGTTTATGGCGAGATTGAGTGTGTCGCTAACGCTCCATGCACAAACATGTGCTTTCTCAAAAGCTAACGAAAGAGAAGCTGGTCCCTGAAGTATTTCCTTGTACAAAACAACTTTTTTCAAGAAAGAGTAAGATCGCAGTTTCTTTATGTAACCATGCACCTTCCCTTGTAGGCTTGGCGTTTTGACAGATTTTGACTCCACTGCTTCACACAAACTCTGTGCAAGAGGAACCCAGCCATGTAATAATGTCAACAACCCTCTCAATCTATGACCTACAAAACGTGTACCGTGTGTTCGTGGAAACGTGTATCCGTCGATCCCCAATGCCTCGCAGGCATTATTATACATCCTTCTCATTTTGCCAGACTTCTTGTGTAGTGTATAAATATGTAGCATAAAGTCATCAACTGACCTAAGGTCGTCATTGGAAAGAATAACATCTTTAATTGCCAACTCAGCTCTGTGATTGACACAATGAATTGTGATTATCCATGGACGCTCATTTTTTAGTCTTGTTAGGAGTCCTGTGTGTACACCGGTATTCAAGCTAGCACCATCTGATGGCACCGAGACCATGCACTTGAGATAGTCATCATTGGATAGGCCGAGTTCCTTAAATGTTGTATCAATACATAACTTCAGCCCCTCAGCACCAGCACCGCCATGATCTTTAACATCTTCGATGCCAATGCAGTCGTAAACAGGAAGGCCATTTCTAGTAGTTCTTACAAAAATAAGTTCTTTCTTCGAGCCGGTTTTCTTTGGCTCACTCCCGTCAGTTAATATGCCAAATGTTGCTTCAGTTGACAGTGTTATTGCAAGCTTCTCACGAATTGCATCTGCTATGTATGATGTGTATTCTCTTGCTATTTTCCCATTAGTTTTTCCTTCAATTAATTTGGCCCCAGACTCTCTCATACACTTGACGAGAACTCGAAATTTATCAAATGGTAGATGTTCTGTTACCAAATTATACACAGCTTGGAATAATTTCAGATAAGCATCCTTTGTATATGTGGTATAAATTAGTGGCATTTTGGGTTGGACAGTTGTTACTGTCGTACCTGCACTTGTGCTGGATTCCGATTCAGTGCCTTCAGTTGAAACTGATGTAGATTGACGTGGTTCTTCTAACTTCTGTCCCTCGAGGGCTCTCTTGTGGTCATCTGATCCCAAGTGTCTCACCAAATGATGTTTGCTTATATTATCTTTCACCCAGGTTATGCACCTATCCACTGTAAGGGCCACGTTTCCCGTTGGTAAACCGCGTCGAACATACTTCTCAAACTCTTTACAAATTTTACATCTGACTGTAGATACATAAATTTTATTCTCGAACTCCGTTGTGTCACATTCGTAGTTATCTTTGAATGGAAACTTATTAAATGTCGCTAATTGGATTGTCTTCTTCGGATCAACCAACGGCATTGATTCTGTTTTGTTGGCACTCAAAACGTATAAAAAACGAAAGTACTTGCAGTGCTTCTGGTCACACTAATACGGCTCCCCGTGAATAATAATTAATGCCTGGGCAAATCCGGGGCAATTCACCTCATGCGGTGTTAGATTGTTCTGTTCTGTGCAAATAACGCCCGGAGGACCTGGTCACATACAGAATATAACTCTTTCATGATGATGTGAATGTCTAGCTCATGTGGGGATCGGGTCGATTTATGCCGGGGACGTTTCGTCCCCTATTGGTTGGACGATTTGTCCCCGGACGATTCGGCCCAATTTTTTGTGAAAAGCGAGTGTTATAAATAAGTAGCAGACAGGTTAATGTGAACATTATATACATATGATGTGTATCATTAAAACTTAACTGGTTTGGCAAACCATTTGTAAGGATGTGATCATGTCTTGTTACATCATGAAAAAAATCCAACATCCCATATCATCTTAATGATTTGCTATTCAAGTGGGCGTATTGTCTCTGGGAGGGGACGAAACATCCCACTCTGTCAGCGTCTCGAGGACGAAACATCCCACTATGTTAGGGGACGAATCGTCCTGGGGACGAAACGACTTGGACCCATCATGTGGTGCTGGACGTTTCGTACATAGACATTTTGGATTTTTTGTTGATCAAATTTTAGGACGTTTCGTGCATATTGTGGGGTGTGTATTTTCGATGCAGAGGTGTCTCAAAGAAAAAAAAAAAAAAAAAACGATTTCAGTTTACTGTTTAAATAATTTCAATCTATGAAAATTCCCCACAGCTTTGGATATTTCAGAAATGGAATGTGCCCCCCCCCCCCCCCCCCTCCGGCCCCCACCTCTCCACGTAGACACAGGTACACATTTTATTTTATTTCGTACATTTATTTTGATGGCAGTTTCTGTGTCCAGTGTTGCATTTATTCAGATGTTAGCATCGGATGTACCCACGCATAGTATTGTGGGATTGAAGGGAATTCCCCTATTAGTTGACAAGCATGCTTTCGAAGTCTCGTAAATGTGTATGTTTTTTTGTGTTTAATCTTGGGATTTTCTCAGTTTTCGTGCGGATTTAGGTGGATGTTAATCAGACAAAAACAGTTTGTATTATTATTTTATCTGTTATTTGCTGTTTCTATTGTAATCACACTTGCGTGAATGAGACGTGAATGGAAAAATTAATCTCGCAAAATTTCGTTGCCCAAACCTACCAACATTAACACTGAGATTCCCGGAGCCAATACAAAAAAAAAGTCAGGGCCGAAAAAAAAGCCCCGAGAAGGGGCCTCTCGGGGCTGGGGCCGGGGCCGATTGGCCCCGACTCAAGGCAAGCCCTGATGGGAGCATAGTGGTGCTGTGTATTAAGGTGTACTGCACGTTGATAGTGCACTTGCCTTCAACCAATACAAACCCTGCTTGTACTAGTTGAGATGGGGGCGAGGTGACTCAGTCAGTAGAGATGCAGGCTGCAAGCTGAGAGGTCCTCGATTTGAATCCCACCTGCAGCAACTGCATTGTGTCCACAGGCAAGACACTTCACCCCCATTGCCCATGTGGGGGCACATTGGCATTGTGTACGGATGCATACTGCACGTCGATGGTGCACTTGTCTTCAACCAGTGCTAACTCTACTTGTGTGGAGTTAGTATGTTGGGAAGCTTGCTGTTGCTCGATGGTTCTCTATGGGTAATCCTGCTTCTTCCATCCATAAAACTGTTGTGTTCATGATTGGCAGAAATATGTGACCTTAAACACCAATAAATAAAAAATGTACTAGTTGAGTTAGTGTGTTGGGAAGTCTTGACAGTTGCTCCCCACTCCTTAATGGTTTTCTCTAGGTACTCCGGCATTTTCCACCCACAAAACGTGCCAAAACAAGGTGACACTGCCTGTCAAAAGTGTCATTAAATACCCATAATAATGAAAGAAAAGAAAATTTTCAGGAGTATTCAATAAACAGGAATTTTGTAATTTTTTGAATTCATATATTCTATTATATCTTTTTTGACAGAGCTCATGGAGCTCTGTCATACAAGATATAATAGATTGTATGCTTATGTTGGATTGATTGAGGCAAGAGAAGACTATGAGCCTGAGGTATGGTAAATGGTTTGGTGTTTTGGAAGTTATTTGCAATTAACAGGGCTAGTCTATTAAGAAATATCCAATTAAGTGGAGTCCACTGTATTGTCCACAGTGAATGTGCAAATCCTGATTTGCACTCTACATTAGTGGTGAAGAGTTAAATTTGGTTGATGTAGAATTGATTGAATTGGTGTGTATTTTCTGTTACATTTGATTTATTGGTAATGAGGTGTAAACTACATCAATGGAATATCTGATTGGAATCATAGAATTCATGTCATATATTATAAACATTTATCAAATATTGTATCAGGCGTGTTATTTATTCCAATACCGGAGGGTACTGTGCATGAAATATCAACTGCATGTGTGGAAGCTACTTTATAGGTACAATAATTAACTGGTTCACAACTGTGGGCCAACTAAATTGAATATTTCTCTTTAAGAAGAACATATTAAATGCACATAACTTCCAAACACCAAATCATTTACCACACTTTAGAGAAAATTTAATAGAGCTGAAAGAGTTAACCGATTAATCGATTAACCAATGATCAACATCTTGATCGGTCAATAAAATAATTGATCGTTTAATCGTTACTTTTGAACTATTGTATTACATGGGTTAACAAAGGAACAAACTTTCTGCAAAACTGGCAAACATTCTCACACTGATTCACATCAATTGTATCAGACAGACTAAAGTATACAAGTTACGTGCTGACATACTTGTTCACTTGCATGATAATTATACTGTATCAATAGCTGGAAATGGTCATTCTTGAGCTTTTACCCAATGCGGGTAGGAGATGATACTTGCAAAATAAATTCTTGAATTCCTAAAGATTTTCATGTGATCCCTCATTGGAATGAGCTTGTTCCAATGAATGGTCACATGATATGGTTTTGTTGAAATCTTGTGAAAAATACTTTTTCAACTGCTCAGTTTGTATATTACACAGGTAAAAAGGTTAATATTATTCATTCGGGACTACAGTTTAAACTTCAGACATCTTGAAAATTAAATTGTGGGGAAATAAATAATGAGGATAAATTGGTTTATTTATCTTCATTATTTATTTACCCACAATTTAATTTTCAAGATGTCTGGAGTTTAAACTGTAGTCCCGAATGAATAATATTAACCTTTCATCTGCGTAATATACAAATTGAGCAGTTGAACAAATATTTTTTTGTAATTACACCGGTATTCTATCGATACTGGTTTGAATACAGGTAGGTATCAGTTTATCGATGAGTATTTGAATACTGCTGTTAATTGAATATTCTTCGCTGACAAAAGTAACAATTCAGTTAAAATGGTTCTACTGTACCACACACACATAGGCTATTGCAATATCTGTATATAGTTTGGGAACGGGTTAATAAAGATAATTGTTATGCCACAGATGCTAGTTTGTAAATCCTCCATTACTTCTGTTTACATGCTACAAACTGATCACATATTTCTGATAATTGTTCTGTTGTTTTGTTATCGGCTATATCAATGTAACATCACCAATCATCTCTGGTAACTTCCTCTTTGAAATTTTTTTTGCCTATTTATCATCAAATCTCTCCATGAAAATTGGCTTTCATGTTTTCTAGTACAAGGGTATTGTTCCTTCAGGGTAGGTATATTGATATGGAATAAAGCCTTATCAGATATATTAATTATTTCTGCATATTGAAATCTAAAATAGATTAGAAAAAAATCAGTACAGCCTCTCATTCAATTTTAATGCCTAATTTTGTGTTCACTGTCTTGCTGAAAACCCAAATTTATCATCAGAAAGTTGGTAGTCAGAAAGCTGGAAGCTCTGTCAAACAAGATATAAAAAATTAAATTAGTACTTTATCACCAAAAAGCTGGTATCAGAAAGCATGGAGCTCTGTTAAACAAGATACATGTATATTTATTTATTTATTTATTTATTTATTGGTGTTTAACTGGTTGAGTGCTGGAAGCCACTATAAGGGCTTGCAACAAAAATGAGGATGCCAGAGCAAAAGCCAGCATTTTCCTTGCTCATGTTTCATATCCAGTTAAGCGCAAATAATATTTTGTTTATATAAATTTGTTTTATTACAAAGTATTGGAGAGTGCCTGTGGGCACTCTCCAATAATTTGTAGTAAAAATATTAAACAACAAATTCTGACCATCAAAAATAATCTAGCCCTCAACCAGTTAAGGTCATATACTTATACACAGTGGCTAATCATGACCGTGACAGTTTTATGGGTGGAGAACCACCGAGCAACGACGAGCAGCTGCCAGCACCCCAACATCGTAACTCTGCACTGCAGAACAGGCAGGGTTAGATTGGTTGAAGACATGCGTACCATCAACGTGCAGTACGCCTTAGTACATGGTGTCAACGTGCCCCCCATGTGGGCAATCGCAGTTAAGTGCCTTGCACAAGGACACAACTCAGGAGTCTGAATTGATCGCTCAGACGGTCACCCATCCAATGATTAACAGATACATGTATAAAGAATTAAATTATTAGTTTATCATTAGAAACTTTGTAATCAGAAAGTAGGGAGCTATGTCAAACAGGATATAAGAAATAAATCATTAATTTATCACCAGAAAGTTGGTAATCAGAAGACAGAGAGCTCTGTCAAACAAGTCATGAAGAATTAAATTATCAAGTGAGCATAACAAAGCAGCAGATAATCAGTAATATATATCCTGGATTACACTTAAAATTCCTGCTATCTGAATATTTTTTGCTGCCCGATCCAGCAGAATAGTGAAAGGGCAGAGTTTGGGGGGACTTGTTTCCCCACTTTTCATGGAAAATGATATGTACTCTCACCCTGATACTCTGATCTTTCATTTTGTTGAAATTATGCCATCACTTTCTGGGTACTTAAGTCTTTAACTCTTTGCATGCTGCTGGCAGATATTCCTGCCCAGGACACAAAATCTCTTGGCACTGAGATAAATATAATTTGGACATATTTAACCAAATTTCTGCCCCATAAATTGAATGGACCTTTTGACCAATGATTTCTCGAGTTAATTTTAGATGAATTTTTTATGTCCCCGAGAACCTCTCGGGGGCATTATGTTTTCACCATGTCTGGTCATCCGGTGTCCGTCCATCCATCCATTAACGTTTGATTTCCGTCAAATAACTGAAGAACAGCTTATTTAAATCATAATTTTAAGTGTAACTTGTGGATGACTAGACAATGCTTTCTTTCGATTTTGGTCCAGCTAGCCAATTCAATATGGCCACTATGGCAGCCATATTGAATTTGCTTTCCATTCAATAACTAGCGAATGCTGACTCGAATCATTTTTATTTTTTAATTGTGCATTATTGGTATCTAGAGGAAGCTTCTTTTCATTTTTGGACCAGTCAACTGATCCAAGATGGCCGCAAGTGGCCAATTCATTATGGCTTCCATGGTGGCCATCTTGAATTTGGTTTCCGTTCAATAACTAATGAATACTGGCTCGAAGCAATTTTAATTTTTGGGTATGCATTATTGATGTCTAGAAGAAGCTTCCCTTTGATTTTAAATCAGCTAGCCAAATTAGTATGGCCACCATGGTGTCCATATTGAATTTGGTTTCCGTCCAATAACTAATAAATGCTGACTCAAATCGAATCAATTTCAGTTTTTGGGTATGCATTATTGGTGTCTAGAGGAAGCTTCCTTTTGATTTTGGACCAGTCAGCTGATCCAAGATGGCTACCAGTGACCAATTCATAATGGCTTCCATGGTGGCCATTTTGAATTTGGTTTCTGTCCAATAACTAATGAGTACTGGCTCGAATCAATTTCAATTTTTGGGTATACATTATTGGTGTCTAGAGGAAGCTTCCTTTTGATTTTGAATCAGCTAGCCAATTCAATATGGCCACTATGGTGTCCATATTGAATTTGGTTTCCGTCCAATAACTAATAAATGCTGATGCAAATCAATTTTTGTTGTTGTTGCATTATTGGTGTCTGGAGGAAACTTCCTTTTCATTTGGTTATGCTCCCTGAGAGACTTACCTACCCTTTTATGACACCATTAGGGGGCATATGCCATGCTTTGCATTGCTCTTGTTATCAAAAATAGTCATGGGTGGTTCAAAGCAGCCATGACAAGATTTGATGGAAATATTTTGAAAATACTCAGCGGGTTAAGAGTTAAAAGATTAACCTCGGGGGCTTCAAATGGCATGAAAAGTTTTTGTCCCCAGGGAAAACTGGGTACCTTCACCTTTAGGGTATACAACACTTGAGGCAACACATGGTGAAATGAGGTGAGGGTAAAAACTATTTCTGTGCTGCTGAGGTGGAGGCGACAAAATATAGAAAAATATTTTGCTCTTCCATCCATTTCATTTTGCCTGGCTGCATTCATGCCTCCAGTTGACTGTTAAAAATTTCAGTTGTTTCCAATGAAATTAGTACTGAAGCAGTTGACCTTTTATCAAACATGGTATTTTTAAAAATTAAATTAAATTTCTCATTTTTCAAAGACAAATCTCACACATTTTCAATAAAACCATACAAATTTGGTTATCATTAGAATCAGCTCGATATTTGTATGGTTTTATTGAGAAACCTCTGAGATATTTTAAGCTGTGGTAGACTTAGCTCCCGACCTCCGAAGGTGGATTCAGGGGTATCTAGTGAAGCCCTCCGTCCATCTGTTCATCCATCCATGCATCTGTTCATCTATCCCTCCATCCATCTGTCCATCCGTCTGTAATATTCACAAAGAACAAGTTTCCTCCAATAATCTTTCCCAGAGTTATGGCCCTTTTTTTGACTTATAAAATTTTTCTGCTTTCACTCGTTCCACTTAGAAAATTTTTCTGTCCCACAATACTATCAAGGCTACTTTGAACTTGCATACGGGTCAGGGGCTGTGGCCCACACTTTGCATTGCCCTTGTTCTGGTTAATTTTCTGGCCTTTTTTGGCTGCTATGTTAGGTAAAGGGTTAAGAGCTGATTTAGACACTGACTACTTGGTGTCTTGGCAATGTGCTTTTTTGTCGAATATCAGTCATTTACAATTATAGAGTGTGTAACTTGCGAATATTGCTATCAGAAATGCATTTCTGGTATTTGCTTAGATATTGTTATGTGTCATATATGATATATTGCCTTCTGTTATACTTGCATGTGAAGATGAAACATATTCCCACACTGCTTTAAGTACATTGCTGCACCCCTTATCGAACACAATAGCAAGACCTCTCCATTATACAGTGGAAACCTGTTAATTGGATAGCAGTGTTGCCCGAGAAAAATAAGCAATTAACAGGAGTATACATTTAACAGAAATTGGGTCATTTTTAGCTCAACTTTGACGAAGTCAAATTTGAGCTATTGTCATGGCCTGTCGTCCGTCTGGCCATCTGTCCATCTGTCCGTCTGTCCGTACGTCAACAATTGGCTATGGCTCGGGCTAGAGGTCGTATTTATGAACCGATCTTTACGAAACTTCTTGTGTACCTTTGTTATGACCCTGGGACGGGAACGAGTGTTTTTAGGTGTGGTCCGAAATTCAAGATGGCTGCCAGTGGCCATTTTGTACCGATGATGCAAAAATCAGTTTTTTGTACAGAACTTCTGTATGAAAGTTCTGATTTGAATAAAGTTTTGTATAAATGTTTAGTACCATGGGATACATCACATATAATACGGGTTTTTTTCTCGTGCGTAAATTATGCAAATTAGACTGACTTTGATTTATTTAGTGTTACTTTCAGAGCTGTAAGTGCCAAGCTGCTATGGCTCGGGCTAGAGGCCGTATTTATGAACCGATCTTTACGAAACTTCTTGGGTACCTTTGTTATGACCGTGGGACGAGAACGAGTGTTTTTGGGTGCGGTCCGAAATTCCAGATGGCTGCCAGCTGCCATTTTGTACCGACGATGCAGAAATCTGTTTTTTGTACAGAACTTCCATATGAAAGCTCTGATTTGAATAATTTTTTGTATGAATGTTTAGTACCATGGGATACATCACATATAATACGGGTTTTTTTCTCGTACCTAAATTGTGCAAATTAGACTAATTTTGATGTTTTTTGGGGTTACTTTCAGCACTGTAAGTGCAAATGCCAATACGGCTCGGGCTAGAGGCTGTATTTATGAACCGATCTTTACCAAACTTCTTGGGTACCTTTGGTATCACCGTGGGACGAGAACGAGTGTTATGGGGTCCGGTCCAAAATTCAAGATGGCCGATGGCAGCCATTTTGTACAAAATTAGGTGCAATCAGATTTTTGCACAGAACTTCCATATGAAAGCCCTGATTTGAATCATTTTTTTGTGTGAATGTTTAGTACCATGGGATGCATCACATATAATACTGGTTTTTTTCTCGTGCAGAAATTATGCAAATTAGATGAACTTTGATTTTTTCAGTGCGACTTACACACAGTAAGTACACATGTCAATACGGCTCAGACTAGAGTCTGTATTTATGAACTGATCTTCACGAAATGTCTTGGGTACCTTTGTTATCACCTTGGGACGAGAACGAGTGTTTCTGGGTGCGGTCTAAAATTCAAGATGGCTGCTAGTGGCCATTTTGTACCGAAATTAGGTCTAATCAGTTTTTTGTACACAACTTCTATACAGCTCAGACTAGAGGCCATATTTATGAACCAATCTTTACGAAACTTCTTGGGTACCTTTGTTATCACCGTGGGATGAGAGCGAGTGTTTTTGGGTGTGGTCCAAAATTCAAGATGGCCACCAGCAGCCATTTTGTACCAAAATTAGTGCAATCAGTCTTTTGTATAGAACTTCTGTATGAAAGTTCTGATTTTAATAAATTTTTGTATGAATGTTTAGTAACATGGAATACATCACATATTGTAAGGGGTTTTTTTTCGTGCAGAAATTATGCAAATTAGATGAACTTTGATTTATTCAGTGCTACTTACACAATGTGAGCACACATGTCAATACGGCTCAGGGTAGAGGCTGTATTTATGAACCGATCTTCACAAAACTTCTTGGGTACCTTTGTTATCTCCTTGGGATGAGAATGAGTGTTTCTGGGTACGGTCCAAAATTCAAGATGGCTGCCAGTGGCCATTTTGTACCGAAATTAGGTCCAATCAGTTTTTTGTCACAAGTTCTATACAGCTCGTATTTATGAACTGATCTTCACAAAACTTCTTGAGTACTTTTGTTTTCACCTTGGGACAGGAACGAGTGTGTTTTGGGGTGCCTTTGTTATCACTGTGCTATGAGAACAAATATTTTGGGGTTCAGTCAGACCCACTCTGGGACTCAAAGATTTTTTCTAGTTCAGCATCTGACTGTCACCCACCTTTACAATACTTTACCTATACATTTGTTACAGGCAACGGTCAGTATTTATGTACAGACCGTTACAATACTTTATATGTACCTTTGTTATCAGGTCATTACCTAGATGTTTGTCATTGCTGTGTCACATACTATACATGTACATGTCTTTGTCTTGACAAGTTGAGCTACAGTGTCATTGACACTTTCATTCTATCATCTAGTTATAAACTGAGCATTTTTCTGTTGTATCCGGTTTGATATGGTAGATTAAATATCTATATTTGATGTATTGAGATCAAAAAATGTCTATAATTGTGGGGAATTTAGTGAATGTCTTATAATTCTTCGACAGATAATGAGATTTATTTTATTCAATTAGCAGGAGACTTCTCTTGATCCTAAATGAAATTAAGAGGTCAAAATTTGTACCTTTTAGTATGGTAAATGGTTTGGTGTTTGTAAGTTAAATTCAAGTAACAGGGTTATTCAATTTTAGGCCATGTGATAATGTTGGGTGTATGTAGGTGTCTGATATGGTAGTATAATATGGATGGTATGTACCCGTGTTGGTGTATTTTTAGCTGTTCATGATTTCTAGCTACTTTTGGTTCCTAGCACCTCTATCTCCTAAAACATAGCTTTCATGGTCCCTAGAGCTTCTAGACTAGGGCCTTCATGATGATGGTGGTTTAGGAACTTTTATGGAATGATGATAGATGTGGTATGAGGATTTTTAGGAACCTTTTGGGGACTGGTTGTACACCACAACCCCAGCCACAACAACAACAACAACAACACTAACCACCTCTGTATCAACCACAGGACCTGCAACACCAAGCAACACAATTATTATGCCAACAACTACTATACCAGTTGCTACAACACCAACAACTATTACACTGATCTCTACAGCACCAATAACAAATACACCAACAACTTCCAGAACAATCTTAAAAACAACAAAAACTACGATGCCAACAACTTGTACAACAACCACTGCTACACAATGACTATCGCTAAAACACCAACCAAAACTTCAGCAAAAAGTTCTACACCACTCCGAGTCCTCTGCAATACTGGCGCACATGCCAGGACAAACAAATTATAGCAGAAAACCCATCAGTATATATTGTACAGTATATGGCTCCACATAGGTCAATGAATGTCCCAAAGACTAAAATGTACCAAAAATGGTATAGAGCACCCATACTATGCTACCAATCCAGACCACCAGGCATAACCACAATTCTACTTGACATAAAATTACATACTACCATTGTCAACCAGCGGATAGTTAAAGGCCTAAGGTGAATAAGTGGTACCGAGGGCTAACAGTACATCAACAGGGGTATGTACCATACATATTATACTACCATACCAGACAATCACACACACACACACAATATATCAAGGTAGTGCAAGACATTAGATGGATCAGTTGTACGTCGGGCTAACAGTTTTTTGATGCGAGTGGAAATAAGTAATGTTGATAAAACTTGTTGATTTCTATTACAAAAATGGTGAGATTTTTTTTTACAAAACTCGTAACCCCAGTTTATGACAGAAACTGCCAATTTTATTACAACAGTGGTGAGCTAAGATAAAACCTGGTGATTTTTACAAAAATGGGAGCTATGACAAAGCTTGTCAGTTATTCCAAAAGTTGGCATTATTTATGACTCCCACAAGTTTAGCTTATGGATGAAATCTCCCTTGTTATTTTTTTGTCTCTGGAAAATACTTAAAACATGCTTAAAGTTCTCTTCTCAAACTCCTCAAAAGTCCTTGAAGAAGATCTTGAAAACTCCTTGAATTGACTACTCATTCATTCATCTGCTGAAACCTTGGTTAACCAGGATATTGTTCATTCTTTATACTCTAGCAGTGTCAGTCAGTAGTGGGGAGGCAACAGCCCCCAAGCATCTGATCTCTTGAGGAAGGCTGAAAAAGTTAATGATGCCATGAAATCCAAATATCTATATGGAACCAGCCACCAGAAAGACTTATGGATGCATGATGATAGGGTGGCTCCAAAGGTTGGTCCCAGATGGCAATCTGTGCTTGTATGCCACTGTACTCTCGTTAGAAATTGAAATCCATTTTACCTTATTTACCAGAGCTAATTGAGCTCTTTATCAAATCTGATTTGATAGATAACACATTTAAATTGAAAGCCTTGAGACCTCAATGCCCTATGGAACCAAGATATTGTTTGGTAATCTGTATAAAATGTTTAGTGGATCACAACATTTTTGTTCATCTAATAGGGATTTAAACCATATGTAATAAATATGTTGGAATAAATACCAAAATTTGTTAAAGGTTTGATGCCTATTTATGCTTTCCAATAAATCATACCGGAACAATTTACCTGAAAATTGCTCATTTTTCTTCGATAATATCAAAACCATAAAGTCACTAAGCCTTTACCTAAGTGCCAAGGAGTTAAGTCCACATATCTTTGTTTGTGTAAATCTTATGGGATAATTTTGTTATATATCTAATGTCTTACACAAAAAAATAGTATACAGTAGCCAATATTGTGAAGTTCATAAACTGCAAGATATGTGAATACTTAATAGGTTATGTCCATGAAGAGAAAAAAATTTGTTGTAGAGAAGCATGGCGATAATTAGCGAATAGTCCTGTTGCATATATTGTCCACCTGCATTTAAATGAAGTAATTAGTACACACCACCAGCCTAGGCAAATTGGTCATTATCACTAAACAACACTAAAAGTTCTTTCTGTTCAGGCCGAGTGGTTGTAGCATTTTGAGTGTAAATATCCCAATGTATTTCACATGCGCAGTGCTGGTATGTCGTATCGGGTTTCTTGAGGTCTGAGTACAGGACCCGAATTATACGATAGTGGAGATCTGATAGTCCATGGTTGGTCTTGGTTAATGTGGATGGCTATTGGAGTGTCACGTTTTTGTTTGATGTCTGCAAAATGTTTGCAGATGCGGCTGCAGAAGTGCCGTTTAATTTCACCGACATATTGTTTGCCGCATGCATGGCATTGTAGCAGACAAATGCAGTTCCGTGACATACGCTTAGGATTTCTGTGTACCTATTGTACCGTTTTTATGTGATTCTTCGAGGTTCAACTCTTTTATGCCCAGGATTCTAATTCTTCTGCAGAATAGTATATGTATTGTGTCTTCTGGAATAAGTGTATTGTCGGCAGTTACTGGAGGATCTCCTTTGGGACGTTTTTGTCTGCGTACCAGGCTATCAGATTCAATCATGATTTGCACGCTCGAGGTGGAGCCCAAGCTGATGTCACTTATTTAGCTTTCAGCAGTAAGAGGTGTTGCCATAACAGTGAAGTCAAGATCTAATAATATACAAATAAAAGTTCAACAACTCTGAAGAGTTCAAGAGGAACTCAATTTTCCATAATTCCGTATAGGTTACTTGTCTTGCCTTACTGGTTTCGTCCAACAGTTGACATCATCAGAGGCATAATGTGTTATCCCCAATTTCACTTTATAATGAGATGATGTCTGTAAAACCATAAGTGCTTTGTAACGCTCAGAAAAGAATCCTTCGCTAATTGAGAGGAACACTTATTTTCTTCAGAACAGAAATGCAAGGATTGCCATGCACCCATTAACTCTTAACGTGCTGCGTATTTTCAAGATATTCTTCATCCAATCTAGTCACAGCTACTGTGAAGCAGCCATGACAAGATTTGAAGTAAACATTCATCTAAATTTAACTCAAGAAATCATTGGGGAAAAACTCCATTCAATTTACAGTGGGAAAAGTTGATTAAAGGTGCCCAAATTATCATTATTTCAGTGGCAAGAAAAATCCTGTGAGAGGAATATCCGCCAGTAGCATGCAAGGAATTAATGTCATCCGCTATGGTCAGCAATGTCTAAGACTGTGAACTTGAAACGAAGTCCAATTTAAAGTGCATCAATCTAGCTGGGTATCTCTGATTTCAAAGAAATCAATTATTACTAAAATTCCTTCCCAAACTGTATATATTTGAGGTATAGTCCAAGGGTAGGCTGTGGAGGGCCCTGCACTGAGTTTCTGTGAAGATCCACAAAGTTTTGTCAGTGGACTGCCATGAACCATTGAGAGTTCATGAGCGTTGGTAAAATTGCTAAATAGCCAAGAGCTGTGGAGAGCTGGTTGATCTTGTGTTAGTAATTTAGTATCAGAACTGTTTGGTTGGGGAGAGCTGTTGAAAATATCTTGGGAGAACTTTATCCTTGAATTTGGATATAATAATTGCTTGGTAAGTGGAGGTCAAGTTAACCCTACATTGGCATGACTTTATAAACTGAACTGTGGCAGTGAAATTAGCAAGTGTGTGAAGACATTAACGAGGGTGTACCATAAGCAGAACTTGAAGCAAAATGAGCCCAGATGACTGTGAGTTTAATCCTTTGAAAGAAGTATAGGCGAAAATGTGCACAAACACTGTTGTAAGTATGAGTACCAAAACTATGGAGCAACAGAGATGGGAGCCAGAGATGTATGCTTGACCAAGAGGAAACAACTAGCTGTGGGAGACGATGTGGGCCCTTATAGTGTGAACTGTGATTGTGTGTGGACTCTATATATTCTCAGACTGATGAATTTGTAAGTAAATGTACCAGATATTCCTCTCTATGTATGTTATTAAATTATCTTCAATGTGTTATCTATCGCCTTTAAATATTTAACGACACTTGCAAACAAAATTCTTGAATAATTAATTTTATTCATTTTTTGTCTTAAAAAGCTCATTCCAATGAGGGGTCATAACCTATGTTTTTGAGACAAAAAATGAAAAAAATAAAAATTAATTCGCGATTTTTGTGAATATAGCACTGGCCGGTTTTGGCCATTACATTGGGTAAGGGGTTAAAGGTGTTGGCCCCTTCAGCAGCATGAACAGTCCCAAACAGGGCGTTGATAAGGTGGAAAGACATACATTCGAACCAGGGTCTAGACGACAGCCTCTGTATCAATATCAAAAACATAGATCTCTCACCTCCCGAAAGGTATTAACACCCACTCCCTATTCTCTGACACAAGAGTGATGCACCTATCTGATCAGTACTACTCACAAGAAATTGTCATTCAAATTTTATCATTGTTTTAAATTTTTACCTCAAAAACATAGCTGAATAAAAGATCATATGATGTGTTTCTGAATCAAAAACTGAATTTTTTAAAAATTATTTTAATTAAGATATTATTTTGCAAATGTTATTCTCTAGTGGTGTTAGGCGAAGGGCTAAGCAATGGCTTCCAGTATTAACCCTTTACCCAATGCATCGGCCGCATCCGCCTGCACAATATGCAAATTCAGTAGTTGAAAAAAATATTATTTTTCAAAAAATTTCAACAAAACCGTATCGTGACCTCGCCAAAAAACAGATAGGTCACAATAAAGCATTCTGTATAACCACAATGAGCACATAAAACTATTATTTTTTTTTCATTAACAAACTCCATCATTAACCATGTGTTTGGTAAAGGGTTAAACCAGTTAATAGAGTTGCTTTATAATTAACCCTTTGAACCCCAGAGGCCATTTTTTCTGGATGAGTCACAAGCTACACCATAATGCCATTAAGTGGGATGGCTGCACATTGAAAATATTAATTGGTCCAACCCCAAATGCTAAATATGAACACTTCCAATTGCTGCGTTAGAAGTGACATGGAAGATACCACCAGAGTTCAAAGGGTTAAGGAATGAATAGCATATACATGTGAATTCTAACTGCCAGTTTGTTCACTTGTTCAGTAAATGACAGGAACCAGCTAAACTTAATGGCAGAGCACTAAACTAAATGGGATGGTGCTCTATGTGTACTTTAGGGATGGTACCCTTTGTTGTTTATAAAGAAGTAAATTAGTGTTATTTGCTAGATAACAAGTTAAAGTAGTAACCATGATTTTATGATTGCAGTCTATTCAGTTCTTGTATTGGAAAATAATTCACTTGAACATCTATCCCACCGTAAATGTACTCAGCAGTGCATGTGTACCTCTTAATAATGATTTTTGTACAGTGGCCATTATTTTGATTTCTTCCTGCTTATCCTACACTTTATTACATGCCTGTTCTATGTAATCCCCATCCACCACAGCAACACTAAACTGTGCAGAAAATTTATTCCGCTCATATTTGCGGAATGGAAATCATTGACGGACTATTTTTAAATAGAAGCGAAATTTTACTGGAATTTTCTACAAATGCAATGCAATTACAATTTGAATCACTAGCGATAGCTGAAAATCATCCTCAGAGTTCCAATGTGTTCTATGTGTCAGTAGGCACATTGGAACTCAGGGGACGAAATAGTAACACAGGTTCCTCCCGCAAATCTGGTTGGCGATGTTCTTTTTGTTGATAGTTATCAAATGATTTGCTGAGTGTCCTTCTAGTCATTTTTTTTTATAGACGTTAAGGCATGTAATAAACACAGAATGACACACGCATGTGAATGGGTTAATCAATATGGCACTTGTGCCATCACGGAAGGATAAAACTTGAGGCCTGCAGTCTTCCCGTTCTTTCATTACGTGCTGACACTCCTGCCATATCGATTAATCCATTCACGTGTATGTGTCGTTCTGTGTATGTGTGGTCTGGACAGGGTCAAATCAGAATTTATGGCATAGAGGGGTGGGGGTTGTGAAAGTTTACTAACTTGTCATGCAGCAGGCATACCACAAAGTATCAAATATAAGGGTGGGGGATAGTGTCTTCCATTGGCTAGCATCATGAGGTCCTCTTGTAGAAATTCAGTAGAATCCAGGTATAAATTCTGCCGCAGTGGAGCACACTTAATTGGATATCTCTTAATTGAATAGCTTTGTTAATTGAATAAATCTGCCAAATACAAAACCTTTGATCATACCTTCACTACAAATTTGACCTGTTGCATGTGGGTTGTAGAGTAAACATTTGTTAATTGAATATTTACTTATTTATTGGGGTTATAAGTGGAGATAAATGGGATGAATATTTATTTGTGGTCTTCCTACAACTTATTTCACTGATGATTTTCTGATAGGTAGGTTTATGGGGTGGGGGATGTGGGGGAAGGAGGTGCGGATGCTCCTCTGAATCCACCTCATGCATTCTCCTTCTGGACATTTATAAAGTATACCAGTGGAAGAAAATGGGTGCTATATTTTATCACGGCGGACTGTTAAGGTAGAAAAGGCCAACAATCAGCTGTGAGCTTTCATGCTTTGATTTGATGCCTAGTCAAGGTGATTTTTTGCTGAAAACTACCATCTTCAGAAACATGTATAATAAAAAATGAAAATCTGTTCGTGAAGGCAATAAATGTTTATTTAAACATTTATCTTAGTCACTCATGTGATAATTTTTGGAATCCACACCCAAAAACTAGATTACCTCCATTTATTCTCTTCTTAAATGGTATTCAATTCTTTAGTACAGTTTACACCTCAAATTATTGTTATTGAAAACATAGCATGTAGGGTACAGAACTTAACCTATTCTCGATTAGCACAATTATTGTTTTATTTCATAATCCTTTCATAAACATTGAACATTATCCTTTTGATCAAACACTACACACAGTCAAGATAAGCTGCAGTGCTATTAACACTTTCATTAATGGATGCTGACTCTGGAATATCACCTGGTATTCTTGGCAATATGAACACCAAAGTTACTTGAGAACATTTATTTATGTAACTGACTTGGTTATACTGGGTGATATTACCAAGATATTAATATCCTTACTTTTAATGAGCCTCATAATATACATTAACAATTTCTCTAATCTTGAGTTGTGTGACATTTTATTGTCATAAACTACATTACTTATTAGTTTCTGTAATATGAGAAGAAAGACAGATTGCTTGCAGAGTCTTGGATCATATACTGACATTTTAAAAATTGATGAATAGCATTTATTAACATTTTTTCATTTCTATATCTCAGATTTCTTCTGTGAAATAAACTCATGTAGAAGATAGAAAATGGAGGAAACTTTCAATTTCAACCCTTCACATTGAGCGAGACTTCGGATATTTTAACCCTTTACCTAACTTAGTATTTTTTAAAAATACATTAAATTTCACAGTTTTCAAATACAAATTTCACAATTTTTCAATAAAACAATACAAATACAGATATCGTTAGAACCAGCTCGATGGGCTGGTTCTAATGCTATCCATATTTGTATGGTTTTATTGAGAAACTTCTGAGATATTTTAGGCTGTGGTAGGCTTATTCTGATTAATTGTCTGGCTGTTTTTGGCTGCCATGTTTTTGGCTGCCATGTTAGGTAAAGGGTTCAAGAAAAAATGTGCTCTGAAATAGAATTCAGTTTTCTTGCAAAGTGTAGCTTGTTTATGCTTGTTGGTACAAGATCAGAAACACATTTCCTATTATGTTTTTTGCAAGTAATTCTTAACAAATAAATTTTCACTTGAACAAACAGGTATATTTTGCCCTTTTAGTGCATCAAGGTGCCACCTAATGCTTTAGCAGTTTAGGTGGCACCTTGACACACTCAAGATCATTTTTTAAGCAAATACTTTATCCAATTATTTACTTTGTATGCATTACATTAATCTTTAGCATCAGCTTTTAACTTTTGACCTTTTATCACATGTTAAGCCATATCTGGTCAATGCTATACATGGAAATTGCAATTCAAATTTTCTCATTTTTTTATGAGCTCATTCAGTACCATACATTACCATTCGAATCAACACTTTTGATCAGCTCGGACGCTTCACTGGACTCTGTGAACACCTCTATTTACAGCCAGAATGATTCTGCCACACAAATTATTGAGCATGCTAAAATGCCTAAATGTAACCAACACCAGAGACTGGTCCATCCATATCTCTAGTAATATCTGCCAGGTGATATTGGATTTTCAGATACCACCTGGAACGGCACCAGAAAAGAACCCTCGCCAGAAACCAATGAAGCCAGCAGCCAGACCATTGGCCTATCTGGGGAGAGGTAGTACCTTAGCCCAGTTGGGCTCTGGTCCACACCCAGATGACCCTGAAAAGGCCAAGTGCAAGAGGAAGAAGAACAGCCCATCCACTAAGCGTCGGGACATCAAGCACCTAGAGGCCTGGAGGAGAAAGTCTGAAGAAAGCCGCAAAGAGAAGGAAAAGGAAATGGAAGTCCACTCCCCCATCCAGACGGAAAAAACAGACACCACCCAGTCATCAAATGCCTCCATCTCCAGTTCCATCTCAAGCTTGGACTCCCACGCTGAGGTGGAACATGATGAAGAACTAAGTAAGCTCGCCCATGAATTGGAACAACAGATCATGGGCACAGACGAGTCAACAGACAGCTTTCCCATGGCCACCAAGCCAATCACAATCACACTCCAGGAAGAAACCATGCGTAGGTTAGAAAGACAGTTTCAAGTAACCAAAGTTTCCTTTGAAAATGAAGTAACAAATCTACTAAAAGAAAGAGACGAACTGCTTTCCCAACTCGCCAATCGTACTCAGCATCAAAACAATACGCCACAGTCCTCACCTTCAAAAGTTAAGGAATCCCCACCTCCACCTCCACCGCCAAAGAAGAAATGGAAGAAACAAAATAGGCAGTAATCAAGACCAGCCGAGTAGCCACTAGTCCAATACGGGCAGTATGTGTTTGTGCAACAGAAGACCAGCACTCATCCACTTATGGGATACACGTCGCATCCCCAAGTGCAGATTCTTACTCGCTCGCATGAGCTCATTCCAATGAAGTATCATCAAGCCACATGATCGATGATACAATCCTAGCCTGCGGTAAGTGTGCTGTGTCCTTGTTGGGCAAGGCACTAAATTCCAATTGCCCAGGTGATGAGGTCATGGCGACACTTTGTACTAAGGCATACTGCATGTTGATGGTAAACTTACCTTCAACCAATGCTAACCCTGCTTGTGCAAGTGAGTATGTTGAGGAGTAATGACAGTTGCTTGCTACTGCTTGGTGGTTCTCTCAGAGTACTCTGGTTTCCTCCACTAGTAAAACTATCGACCCAAGGTGACCCTGGCTGTAGAAAGTGTCATTAAACCCCAATAAATGAATAAATAAAATTATTTTGTCAATTTTTGCCAGCAAAACATAGTTTATGACCCCTCATTGGAACAAGGCAAAAAGAGAGGTGGAAATTAAATTTTCAGTAATTGAAGAAAAGGTATTTTAAGTATTGTTTTCTAGGCATTTTACAGTGAAAACTAAAGTCCTGTCATGAACTGTGCGCATATCTAGGCATAATTATACCCCCGCTTCGAAGAAGTGGGGGCTATATAGGAATCGCCCCGTACTTCTGTACGTCCGTCCGTACGTCCATCCGTATGTCCATCCGGGCCAACATTGGAGGTTTAGAGGATATTATTATTAGGGGCTACCTCCAAATTAAGGTAGTGTTAGGGTTAGAAGTGGGGTGGGGTTAGGGGTAGGGGTAGCCCCAGAGTAGGGCTTAAGGTTGGGGAGGGTTAGGTCCCGGGGGGTTAGGGTTGGGGTCAGGGGTGAGGTTTTAGTTTTAGTAGCCCCTGAACCGAAAAATAGCTCCTAATCCTATTGGTTTGGCTAGGGTGGGGTTGGGTCAGGGGTGGGGTAGGGTGGGGGTTAGGATTAAGAGTAGCCCCAGAGTAGGGCTTAAGGTTGGAGGGGTTAGGTCCCGGGGGTGGGTGGGGGTTAGGGTCTGGGGTGGGCTTTTAGGGTTTAGGGTCAGGATGGGGTAGGGTTAGGGTGTGGTTTTTGGGTGGAGGGGTGGGGTTAGGGTTAAATATAAGTTCTAGGGTGGAGGGGGTGGGGTTCTGGGTAAAATAAGGTTTTGGACATACAAAATGTTTTTTTGGTAGCCCATAAACCCGAAATGTTGGCGCGTCCGTCCATCCGTCTGTCCATACGTCTTTCCATCCGAACAAATTCTTGTGTGCGCAACTCCTCCTACATTGAAGAACCAATTTTGAAGAAACCTTTCAAACATCATCACTACTAAGTGAACATGCGCATATTCCAAAATTTTTGATCTGCGACAATTTTAACCAGGTTATCTCTCTTGAACTTTGATTTAATATGGGTTTTCTTGTGTGCGCAACTCCTCCTACATTTATCAATCAATTTCCTTATGGCCTTCGCCTACATGATCAGAAGTGCATTCCTCTAAAAACCCAAAGCGGGGGTATTAATCACCTTCAGTGATAGTTCTAGTTGCGCTTAGGAATTGCACGCATTTGCCATATCGAATGGCATCCAAAGTCACAGGGTATAAACTGTATAAACCTTTAGCCGGAAGTGGAGATAAGCGAGGCGAGAGATTTCTATTTTTTTCTCAAAGTTTCAGTCGCAGTGTATCAAAGATCACCAAAAACAAGATTTTTTTAATAAAAGGAATGACCGAAGAAAGCAAAATCAGTAAGTATGTTAGAAAAAAACAATATTTAACAATGAAACGACACAACTTAATGGAAAAATCGACTCTTGTAGTATGAAAAAACATCTGCTGATCATCTCGGAAAATGAATGGGAAGGGGGAGGGGCAGTGTATCTAAGGTTTCTGCATTACCCCCCCCCCCCCCCCTCCCAAAGAAAGAAAAAAAAACACAAACGAATGGGTAAACCAATCGAAAGAATTTAGAAGCGAATCTATAATAATGAAAGGAGCAGAGAATTCGAATTTGCAGCGTTCAACAGTCCTCATCTGAGGAGTCAGTCACAGCAGCCTCAGAATTACTGAGCATGTGAGTTTTGGCCCTCATTTTTCAAAATATCTCAGAGAAAGCCTGCAGACCCTCTCCGCCGAGAATGGGATACGGCGATATCGCCTCTTGTGCTACCCCTCCCCCTACCCCCCCCCCCCCCCCCCCCCACACACACACACACCACCTAACCACTGTGCGGCTCGTATGCTGCTGCACAGCACACAGTGAGTACACATGGTGGTCCCCTTGGGATTAGCTCTAATAGCCCCACCCCCACCTCACCCCCAATATTTTTACCTTCCTTTGCTCCTGAATAATCAACTATATGCTATTTTAAAAATAAATGTGTGGAACTGATTCAAATGAACGCCTTTCCAGTGTGTTATCGTATTACTATAAACAAAGAAAAATATGGTATACATGTAAACTACATTTTTAAAATTGCATGTTAGAGGTCAGTGTAAAACAAAACGCAAACGAAGAAAATAACCAAACGAATAAATTTAGAAGAGAGTCTAATAACGAAAGGAGCAAAGAATTCCAATTTGTTGTGTTCTACGACTGGATCTTTAGCCTGTGTGGAGTCTGTCTCTCCCCGTACAGAGGACAGCCATTTTACTTCCCCACCCAATGGGACGACACGCCGTGACATTACACCCCCCAATGAGGACCCTGATTTTTTAAAGTTGGAAATTTTATGGTTCAAATTTCAAAAGTTGGAAACATTCGCAATACATCGAGATTGCCCTTTCGTAAATGCACAAAAATAGTGTCAATTTGGAACACCGGGGCCCGCCGATTTTCTCTAATTGCCTTAAGGCACGATTCTCTTATGTGAGAGTCCTTCACTGCTCGTCTAAATATGACGTGCAGTGAAGGGGCCGCACGCATGAGTATCCCGCCTTCAGGAAATTACGGGAATCGGCGGGCCCCCAATAAACGCCGTGCCCCGGGGTTACTACCACCCCCCCTCCCTCTCGATGGCCCGCACAATATAGCAGTATCATGTACCACAAGAAGTCTTTTGTTAGGCCAATTACAAACTCTACTCATAATTATGGAGAAAAGGCCAAATATCAAGTGAATATAATGTAATATGTACATAAATCTATAAAGAAAATTCCTTCTCAAAACCGATCATCAAATGTCGGAAACTTTTTTATGGTATCAATTTGAAATGAAAGTTTGGAAATTTGAGGATCTCACTGTGACACACACCGCGTCTGAACTACCCAGAAACGTTCCTTGGAGCATTTGGATCCGAGAGGTGTTTTGTTCTTCAGCAGGAGTGAAATGGAAATGAGAATGTGAATAGTATTGAAGGCTATCGTCGGACAATAAATGTGAGCGATCAATTTGAAAGAAATGATCGCTTTGTATTTTTGACAAATTGACCCTGCTCTGAACTGCTATTGACAACAACGTAATTTAATTTCAGCTACTGTTGACCTAACTATGCTTATCCTACATCATGTAGAATGTTGGTTGGCATTCAAGTTTCAAAAAGAAAACTGGTAACCGAAGGTTCCGCTCCACAGATTTCCAGGCATTTCCAAATATGACATGCCATACACTCTCTTCAAATGTAAATATTCTGTAACTTAGTTATCTAACCCATTACATGTATTACATTTCCCAAATCCACAAAAAAACATATAACACTATCTGACTAAATAGAAATAAACAATCTGAATGTGGGAGGAATTATTTATTGTCAAAGGCAAGACTTCAACCTGAAAAATTGCCTGAAAATATACCGAAACCAGTCATTTTCAGCCACCTAGCAGCCTCAAAAGCAGAATTTTCCCACCAACCCCTCCTACCCACCCCTGGAGCAGAGCATCCCTTGTTTCTAAAATGCAAAAAAACCATTTTATATGTTTCCGTCTCATTTTTTAGTTACCTGTCTGGTAACAAACCCGTGTAAAAATTACATTTTGAAAAATAGCCAATTTTTCAAAGCCACTGTTTCCCATAATTCATCTGGTAATTTACCCCTATATATCAGACTCCAACTTTGGGACCAAAACTTCAAATTCTCTTGTCCAACAAAAAGCCTAATGTAATCATATATCTGATACTAAAAATTCATCTCTTTTTTTTACATTGGCCTTAGTTTCAACATATGCCCTTTGTTTAGAATTTCACCCTGTGCAATAGTGCGAATCTGTGAGCGGAACCGAAGTCTTGTTTCGAAACTGTTTCCGTGAAGTCGTATGTAAATTAAGTGAAAATAAGATGAAAATTTATAAAATACTTATGTAAGGCGCGAATTATTCTATTTATTTCATCTTTTTGCCTTTGTCACACGGTAGGGTTCGCTTGGTGAGTATAAAGCTTGTTTTTGACCCTGGATCTGTTTGGTTTCGACACGACATTGGCGAGATATCGAGGGAATCCCATGTCATGTCACGCCTTATCTAAAAATACTTTAGTTTAGTTTAAACAGTATTTATTTCAGATAAAATAAGTTCTCAAAGAACAACATTGAATATTTACAAAAGTATAGGTATTGTATACTTCATGTAGGATTCCATAGTGTTTCGCTAATTTCTCTTAAGATGGAATCTTTAAAGGCCAGATACTTATTGATGCAGTTGCTTCGAAGAGAATACTAAAAGATAGCCAATTTGATGTTTGTTCGACAGTTATTGGACACAAAAGACTGTTGACAAAATGAGAGTGAATATGAGAGAGCGCGAGAGGGTGAGGTGGGGGTCGGGTTAGGGATTATTGTCGAATAAACTGCTAGCTCAGCATGCTGTCAGGGTCAGGCAAACTGGTTTCAATTAACAGAGGATTGGCGTATTGTTATAACACGCCGTTATCTGAAGTGAAAACATTTTCTTCCCATTCGACTGCCCCCCCCCCCCTCTCCCCCCCCCCCACACACACACACAATATAAAATAAAATAAATAAAAAAAATAATTTAAAAAAGCCAGGCAAAACCGCAAAACATAGACACTAAATGATCGTTATGAAGTAAACAACGACCATGGTCAAAAACTGTAAACAAATTTTTTTTTTTAAAAAGGTCATTAAAAAGAATGAAGCAAACCCCAAATACCCCCAATTGGAAAAATAATTCCCTGACAAAGCTGTGTGAATGTATGTGTGATGAATAAACAGCTCACAAATAACAATGGGATTACCTTCATAGACAAGTGATTATGGATATGTTAATTACAGGTGTGAAGGAATTAGAGCCAAGGCAAAATGAAGTGTTACAGTCGTAACTGAACTAATTTACCCTAATGCATAGGTAAATTTAAAAAAAAATGAATGATGATTGAAAAACATGGTCTGAAATGTTTCGGGTGGGGGGGGGTAGTTCTTCGGGGGGAGGAGCGCTCCTCTCGCCCCCTCCCCCGTGGTTGCAGGTTCTGTGGTTCAGTCAGTAGTGTTTCAGTTGAAAGGTGTGACGTCAACATTGTGCATTCGAGTCTGTTCATATGGTTTGTTAACTGATTAGACCTTTGTACATGCACAAATATGGGCATTGGGACGATCATATGGGAAATCGAATAATCTCAACTGGACATATAATTATCACCAACTCCCGATCAATGACTTTACCAACTGGGCGTATAAAAAAATCGATAAGGTGACATTATATTTGGAACAGTTTCAGTAGCACCGAACCTTCTTCGTTGTTATGGTTGATAGTTTCTGGTGTGAAATTGAACGCCGAATCTGTCAATCTATGATTTTAACATGTTACATTTGTGCGAACATGTGAAAAACGATATTAGAAGGAGAAATTTGCCCGAGAAATTCATTTTCTGAGATGATCAGCAGATGTTTTTTCATACTACAAGAGTCGATTTTTCCATTAAGTTGTGTCGTTTCATTGTTAAATATTGTTTTATATAACATACTTACTGATTTTGCATTCTTCGGTCATTCCTTTTATTAAAAAAATCTTGTTTTCGGTGATCTTTGATACGCTGCGACTGAAACTTTGAGATAAAAATAGAAATCTCTTGCCTCGCTTATCTCCACTTCCAGCTAAAGGTTTATACGGTTTATACCCTGTGAAAGTGGCAGGTTCTCCTGGTTACTCATAGCAAACACAGGCAATGTTTCTGCCAGTGGACCTTTGGGTTACCCGGAGGTCCATTGGCTGAAACATTGCTTGTGCACAGGCCATATGTACAGAATTTGATATCCTTACTATGGTCATAACGCATAGATTAATGTGCAGATTGACGTGCTATTTATGCGCATTTCATGACAGGACTTCTAGTTTAACTGTATGTAAAGAATTAATTCCAAATCCAAGCAGATCTGTACAGAATATTTCAGATCATTCCTTGATGTTTCTGTCAAGCTAATGATATGCTGTAATCTGCCCTTTCTAACAGCATTCATCTGCAAATGCAAGAATAGAAAAAAGACGTTTCTTGTATTTTAAAATAAATACCTCAATAATCATTTAAATACTTTTGGCAGGTTTTACACATATCCTGTCCACCTTCTTTCTTGTGCATTCTTCATACTCATTTATTCCCCATCCCCCAAATGGAAAAGTAAACTGTTGCAAATGAGGGGAGATAATCAAACCATATTGATTTAACTGAGTGGAATTAATGTGTATGCATTTTCAATCCACTCCACCACATCTGGCACTCACTCACATATGGAACACCTCTGCCTCCACACTCCAGACTAAGTTGAGTACACATGCCCAGTTGGGGGTGGGGGAGGGGGGATTAGATTGAGGATGTACGAGATGTTAAGGAACAAACAGAATATAGGATGTTAAGCACCCGCAACGAATAGTTGGGGGCATATTGTTTTACTCTGTCCATGCGTCCGTCTGTCATCTGCTGTCTGGCTGGCTGACCGGCCGTCTGCATCTAGAGTACATTGTCTGGTTAACTCCTCTCACAGTTTTCAGGCTAGGACTACATATACCATTGGTCTGCATATTGTCAGGATTTTGATTTGCTTCAATATTTCACAAAATTACAGGTTGTTGAACTTGGTCAATTTTTTGTAGAATTTCACTTGTATGATACATGGTTTGTGTGTGGTAGACTTTGTCCGGGCAATCAATGTGTCTTACAGGCACAACTCATATATGAGTAACAAATAACAATTTGCTCTTCAACCTCCTGTGTCCATGTGCTGTGCGGGGCATTCTTCTGTCCAGTTTTCATCCCATTTTCACCTTATCCACCCTGATCTTGCAGGCCTGAGGGAACAAACACATTATGAGTTATTGTGATAAATTGATGGTAATGTGGTTTGAGATTTGTGGCTCAGGAGTTTTATGTTCAACCGAGATGCGGAGCATAACATGTGGCTGCCCATAATGGTAATGTGGTACATGTGATTATGGGGGCAGCCACTGCAGCCATCTTGGATTCCTTTAAAACACCCTTTAAGTCACATTTATGCATCAATTTTCTTGATGTTTGGCAGGATGACAAGTAGGTTAAGTGGATAATACTTGGCCCTTCCCTAATTTGCCATGGTCCACTTAACAAGGAGGCCAAAATCAATCCCATACCCCTTGGGTACTCCCTCCATACGCTCCCTCCTAATCTACCTGCATTCAGATACAAACTCCTAATTTCCCCAACAGGCGCTTTCTCAATTGCCCCAACTATAATGTTGACCCTTTCCCTCCTGTCATCACTTATCCACTTATCTCTCATGTTTTCATCTAATTCTTCCTTTAGTTTCTTAAGGAGGCTTATTCTATTTAGCAGGTATTTGGGGCATTTTAAAATGAAATGTTCCACGGTCTCCATTACCCCTAAGCTGATCATTTGGCACCCTCTTCCTCACCATTCCCAAATTCCCTCCACCCCCTCAATTCCAGTGACATTTGAAAGCAATGACTCCCCAAAAGATCCATCCTGGTTCTCCTCAAAAGATGATGTATATTTCATGCATAGCTCATCCAAAAAGCTTTTGGCGCTAACTCCAGCTAGCCAGTTTAATTGCAATCTTCAGTTACCTCTCCCCTGTTGAAGCTGCTCCCCTGTTACAGTCCCAATTCTAGATCTTCAGTCTCACTGGAATAATTCCCCATTAGCTCCCTAACTACCTTGTCCATCCTGTCTGATTCTTGAAACTCCATACTTAGTTAAACGCTGATTTGCACCATTTGCTGTTTGGGAGGTTTACCAAATAATTTAGATAGTATAATTTCCCCATATCTATTCTATCATGAATAGGCAACCACCCAAGTACTACTCAGACCCCTTCCAGTATGGCCGCATTACTTGACCTAGTTATCCACCAAGCCCCTTCATTTTGTAGAAACTCCCAAGATAAGAATGCCCTATGTTGGTCATGGTTGTCACACACAAAGGCTGCCACGACAACCACCTTGAATTTTTTCAGCACAACCAACTGGCAGCATATATGTATCAGTTTAATTGAAATTTGGCAGGATGACTTTGAACGATGAGTAAATACGAATGTCAAATTTTTTCTGTCAGGGTCTGTTACACTCGGTGGCTGCCATGACAACTATCGTGGATTTCTTCAGCACTTCCTACATGTTGCATTTATGGATCAGTTTTCTTCAAAACTTGGCAGGATGACTTGATATGATAAGAATTTGATATTTCTGTCACAGTTGGCTACGCTGAATGGCCGTTAGAGCTGAAATGGTTGAAGGGTTTTCATGATCGAGTAATCACATGGATTATTAACCTTAGTTAACTGATTAATCACTTGCCCTAATAGGTAGCTGAATAAGTGCTGTACCTTTGATGATTTACAGCATTAACCCTTTATCACCCAACGTAATGGACAAAACCGGTCACCGCTATATACAAAAATCTCCATTCAAATTTTTTGTTTTTGATTTTTGTCTAAAAAACATAGCTTATGACCTCTTATTGGAACAAGCTCATGAGCGCTTTCCAAAGAGGGGTCATAAGCTATGTTTTTGAGACAAAAATTGAAAAACATTTAGTAATTCAAGAATTTATTTTACAAGTATCGTCTTCTACCTGCATTGGGTAAAGGGTTAAGAACGCGACCATTTTCAACTACTGATACAGTATAATGATCATACAAATGAACAAGTATGTCAGCACTTAACTTGGATGCTTTACTCTGTCTCACAAGATTGATATGAGTCAGTGTGACATTTGCCTGTTTTGGAGAAAGTTTGTTCTTTTGTTAACCCATGTATTACACAAGGTCCAAAGTAATTCTTAACCCCTAGCTTGCTGGTAGTACAACAGAATTTTCTCCAACCACTCTGTTTTTCGCTTGTTAACTATGAATTTAACCAATTATATCTTGTTTGACAGAGCTCACAGAGCTCTGTCAAACAAGGTATATTTGGTTAAATTTCAGACTGCATTATGGGAAATATTTGCTGCTGAATAGTTTGCTCTTTTGACGTCAGAGTGCAAAGGGTTAATCACTCAGTTACTTTTTTGATTGATCAAGATATTGATCATTGGTCAATTGATTAATTGGTTAACCATTTCAGTTCTAATGGCCATCATATTTTTTTTACTTTTCAAGTTTTTTTTTTCTGATAGATAACAAAAATCAATAATTATGACACAGTTTACATAAATGCTACATAAATTAAGTAATTATGACATTGATTTCATAAATGCCACATAAAGTCAAGGTAAGCTAACCTGTCACAGACACTTTCATTTGCTAGAACTTCAGGAGCTTTCTTGAATAAGATGTAATGATTTCATTAAAGATTTTAAAAAGTCAGTTGATGTAGGTTGTCACACACCACCATGTGAATGAGACCATATCAACCAGATCAAACAAGTTGTAGCTATTTTCAAAAATCACTATTCCAAAATAATTTGATCTCTTTGAAGAACAGTTACTGTTCAGTTTCTTTCCATTTGTAAATCTGTTCAGTGTGATATGACTGGCTGCAAAAAATGTGACAGTCCCCTAAGTTCATTGGGAAACAATTTGTTTCCCAAAGTTTATATTATCTCCCAGCAAGTCACTCTCGGCCACCTGCCTTTGAATGTCTGTGCACACGACTCTCCATTTGGTCATTCTATGAGCACGTGCTGGTCAACTACAAGTAACATGTTATGCACACGAAACATTAGTTCATCAGAGGGTCATTATCATACGCATCAAAGAATCCTTTGTCTACAGATTAACTTTGCTCACAGCCCCTTTCATTTGCAGACGACACCTAATTAACATTGCCCACTTCTTCCCCTGCGCATCTTCAGTCACTTCGCAACCCTGCCTCTGATCAGACGTCTTTTTATTACCCATCACCACCACCATCGAAAGCTCACCATATGGGGCCTCCCAGCTCTTTCTTTCTTGCACTATATGCTGCCACATTGCTGTGACCCATTTAATCATGTGCCGGCACATTATCTGCCACCACATAGCTGTGGTCCCTATGCAGTGCCGCCACATAGCTGTGGTATCCTCAAGTTCAGGTGGGGGTGGAATTCACATTCATAGGCCCCCATTCAGTCAACACGTGATCCTGTCCTGAAATGTGTTGGTGCTGGTCATAGATAACTGAGGAACAGGATAACTCATATTAGGGAGCTGGGACTGCCCTCAACTCATTGGGAGCAGGCCCAGTGACAGCTGGGAGCCCCATTACCCCAATATCTCAGAGTAAATACTATGTGTGCTGTCCTATGTTCATGCTCAGTGTAAATTTGTGCATATGCTTTATCACTCCTCATGTATGCTTGTAACTGATGAATAAATGATGCAAACTATACAATTCTTTGAGTGGTATATAAACTAACATTAGTTTTACTTAATTTAAATCACAGACTATGGCAGTTTATTTAGAATATGGTAATAATAATAATAATGATAAATTCTAATCTACCCTCCGACACGAGGTGACCCTGGCTGTTGAAAGTGTTGGTAAATAAATAAATAAATCTGTCTGTCCGTCTGTCCATCTGTCCATCCAGGCTTAGCAAAGGTACATTGTGGGGTGTACAATTTAGGGTCAGTGGTAGTTGTGGGGTTGGGTTAGTACAGTCGCCACTTGTGGGATTATTTTTTGCACTCTGGGGTTAATTTTTTGACCTTGTGGGGTTAGGGTTTAACATGGGAAAAGCCCCACAAGTAAGAACGTGTAAGAATGTCATCCATCCTTGCATCCATCCATCCATCCATCCGTCTGTCTGTCCATCCATCCATCCACTCACCCATCCACCCATCCATCCATCCATCCATCCATCCATCCATCTATTAGATTAAAAAAATATGCCAAGACAAATTACGTACTGTGCCTGAGCAAATTAAATAATACAGACAGCTTAACCCTTCACCTAATGAAATGGCCACATCTACCAATGTAATATGCAAATTCAGCAATTAAAAAGAAAACTATTTTTCAAAAAATCTCAAAATCATTTCGTGTGACCCCCTTGCTGGAACGAGCATGTTCCATTGAGAGTCACATGATAAGATTTTGTTGAAATTTTTTGAAAAATTAGAAAAAATATAATTTAAAATAATAAATTTTTATACAGTTTGCAGGGAGTAAAGGGTTAATATAGTGAATATGGATACCGACTACTTGATATCAGGTCGCAGTAAAATTACTAGTCATGCACACATGGGCAGTAAAAGTGGCTCTCAGAGCCACCTTTACTGCCCAAGTGCATGCAACTGGTAATTTTACTGTGACCTGAGTCAATTGTAAGCTTTACATGCCGTTTAACTGGTATATCCCGTAAAGGGGCATCTAGAGAGATTAAGAATACACATTTTGGTTGTTTCTCAACTTTATTGAATGGTATCAGTGAAATCATTTTACATTAATAATTGAACAATTGCAGAAGATTATAAAATTCGGTTAATGAATCATCACAAAATGCTTGGCAACAATTGGTTGAACTGATGTTCCAGGAGCCATTGTTGTTGTCATCCGATTGCCCTCAATTGGCCGATTGAGGTGGCTGATTCCAATAATGGGTTGAACATTAAACATAAGTAGCTGTCTAGCTGAGCATGCATACTCGCCTTGTACAATTAACCATGACATGTTTCTGATAAGACAATGTCACACATTCAGTTTTGTTTCATTTAATTTATCAACAGTGTATCGATGATCAACTTACAAAATTGAATTAATTGATCCAATTTTGTGTCAGTGGTAGAAATGGCACATTACGAATTTACGAGAAGGATATTTTCATCATGAATCCTGAAGTTGATGCTATAAATTATAGCATCAACTTCAGGATTCATGACAAAATATTCCCATAGAAAACAATGAAGTTTCACTGAATTCACTATCACAATTACACTAAATGATGACTTTGTTTTCGTTCGTTCAATAAAATTTATGAAACGAGAAAAACTCACTGTTGTTGGATGTCTGAGAAAGCACCAGAGAACACCATTTACAAAATAAGTTTTAAAAAAATTTTCAGTCCCAGCAGGGGACACCCCTCCCTAACCTACCTTGACTTGGCAATGTGAGCCTCGGCAGACGCTACGCATCGGGTGGCATGATATACATTTCCTTATTTCAGGCATTGAGTAAGAGTGAACCACTCATGTATTTTACGTGGCCAGTCTTTTCTTCTTTTTTTTTTTTAACTTTGTTAGGCCTACCTAAACTCTTTTCCAAATCAGCTTTAATGAAATATATCCTGTGATTCTAACAATGAATGACTTTGGGATGAGCGGTACAATATGGAGTGGTCTGTATCCAAATTCACTATTTTGAGCTGGCTGCAAGTTTTATTTAATCTGATTAGTAATCTCCCCATACAGATTAGAATATTTTTTTTGTTATCATATCCTAATTACTCTTCCATAACAGAAAGTTGTGTAACATGTTGTTTTAATCCTTAAAGGAACTAGAGATTTTTTAAACATTTTTGCTTTTTTTGACAATCCACATCCTATGACTTTGCAGTTCTTTCTTGGCAAGTCTTGGCTGCCTATGTAGAAACAACTGCCATGGCACTTCGAATGTAACTTGCAAGCTTACCCCCAAACTGCATGTTGGGGCACCTGTTTTGTTGTTGGAAAATGTGATTAAAGTTGGAATTTGGCCCTCAACCCTTTGAACACTGACAGTATCTTCCATGCCAGTTAAATGGCAGAAATTGGGAGAGTCCATATCCATTATTTGGGGGAAGAACAATTAATATTTTCAATCCGCAGCCTTCAGACTGCGCATTGAAAATATTAATTGTTCTACCACACATGTTCACTTAGTTGCAATTCTACTTAATGAAATTATGATGTACCATGTTCCTGGACTGGAAAAGCAGCCTCTCGTCTTGAAAGAGTTAAGGGTTGAAATATTATATTAAAGTTGCCTATTTATGGTTCAATGAAAGAAAAACATTTTCAGGGAGAATCATTGCCAAAAGGGAGAAGGCTTAGTGACAAACAAACACCTGTTTATTTTGGAACCTGTTGTAAGCATGTTGGATGATGTGTTTTTTTTTTTTTTTCTGTTGTAAAATAATAGGTATGTAATGATTGGAATCCCCATCTTGTCTTCTTGTCAATCAGACAAGTAGAACGTACTTGAATAGTTTTTAATTTCCTCTACATGAAAATTAATGATCTGTGCTTGGAAATTGCTTCAGCTTGTTCATCTGTTTTAGTAGAAATGAACAGCTGGTGGTGACAACCTGCAATTTACTTTGTCTTATTTTTAGAGCTAAGTGGATACCAAAAGGAATGTTATTGTGACAAAATATCCTATTAATGTTTTTTTTCTTGGCTATTGATTTATCATGGAATGCTTGTTATATATAAACAAGCCTGCACACTTAGGGAAATAGTGGGAGTATTATTATCCTCAGTGGGTGTGGGGTGGGGGAAATTTCACTGTACCTCCAATACATTATTGTATTTGGCAGAAATGAAGCTTCTTGTGTGACTCTTCTTGAGAGTCTGGTACATATTGCTTGCTCCAAGGGTGAGTTTTCCCAGTTGTGCACACAAAATCCATTAGGCCCTACAAAGTAGATCTTCTGTTTCTCTGTCCATTTTTGTAAAATTTTATATGGGGGGTGGGGGGGGGGGGTGGGGGGGGGGTAGGGGTGGATTTTTTAATTCAATTTTTTATTTTTGTAATTATTATTTCTTTGCCATAAAAAGTTCATGTTCTTGGTTTGTTTTATGTTTTAGGCCTCATAAACTGCAGAATAGCATGGGTGGTTGTGTATTTCATCCCTTGAGTGCAAGAAGGCTTTGCAGTGCTAAAGCATTGCAAAGCCTTCTTGCACTCAATGGACAAATTTATCAGTTTTATTAACTTGGATAAAATAACAGACATAAGCCATTTAATTTTTATTTTTTAAGTTTGCATTGGTTATAAAAACGAGAGCACGCCAAAAGGACCATGCGCGATGGCCCAAGAAACAGATTTTTTTACTTTTTTAGGCCTTATAAATAATTATCTCGCCTGACTGAAAGTTAAAGTGAGCAATTATCATCACACTTCATGCAGCAGTCTTATAGCATCCATCGCATGTCATCTGTCGTAAAGCGAAAATAACCAACAAATGATTGTTTAGGCTGTGTGGGGGTTGCATCACTTTTAAAATGTGGTCGAACTGCAGGTTACAACAAAAAATACAACATAAATGAAATTTCTAATCCTGCATGTTTGCCCCTCAAACTTGGCAATCTTTCCGGACTGAGTCTACTCAAAGTTTGCCTGCACATTTGAATAGAGTGACATGTAGTTTACATCTTGAATTTCCGCCAAAATAAATAGCCACAACTTATGTACGTAAGCGAGATTGCACTTTAGTAGTTGCTATTTATTTTGGTGAATATTTTAACCCTTTGATACTTTTGTATGTCTTATGACGTACAAAATCAAACAGCATGTTGATACTTTGTGGTCATATGTTTTGTTATTATTTTTTGATTTTTTAAAGTTTTAACATCAAATTCCTATTTTCGGCCAAATAGTGCTCAGTGACAACCGTTGAGCCAAATGTCACCGCAGCTTAAAATACTAATATAATCCTGCTGTCAAGACTTCTTAAATGGTTAAGTGCTAGAAGTCACTATCAGAGCTTTCAAAAAATGAGGATACCAGAGCAAAAGCCAATACTTTCTTTGCTTGTATTTCATATTCAGTCAAACACAAATAATATCTGGTTTATATAAATTTGTTTTATTACAAATTATTGGAGAGTGCCTGTGGGCACTCTCCAATAATTTGTAATAAACAAGTTTTAAATAACAAATTCCAATCACCAAAAATAATCTAGCCCTCAACCAGATGATCACTAATGTGAAAAATATCTTATTTGTACTTTCCGATGTTTGACGTCTCATTTTGAAAAACGTTGAAGAAACTGAACGTCAGGATAATTAAAGTCTCAAAGGGTTAAAATGGAAGTGGTATGGTAGGTGTATTAAGAAGAGAGAAGGCAGAAAAACATCACAACATGTTTCTCCTATAAGTTGGCAGCAAATTATATAGTGTAACCTCCTCACAGGTTACAATGCAAGCTCTTTATTTCCAAGCCTACAGTTTTATTAAAAAAAATTAGTGATGGTTGAGGTGAGGCATTTCTCTTTTATTCAGATCAGTGTGCTGCTCTTTTGGGGAGGGATTGGAGGAAAAACCCTTCCATCCTTCCAAAGGATTCAATTATTTGATATTTGGCTTTTAGATGTAGAATAAACTTTGTTCAAAGGAAGTTTAAGAGACAATATTTGAAGTTGGTATGGATACAGCAAGATTTTCAGTCGCCCAAATTTTCAGCTAATAAGAACCACTGGCTGATTTGAATAATATTTGGAGCCCAATAAAAGTTGATGGGATGTACTTATTTCTGCCAAAAAAATTAGTTGGAGGCCTCTTGGGTTGACATCTGCTAAAAATTATAAATAAATTTCCAGTATAATTTCTCCATGGACTACACAATGCTTACAATTGATATTTGTTTTGAGACATCCTGGGGAAGAGTAAAAATCAATCTGGTAAAAAATCCTGGAGTGTTTTTTATGGGTTTTTAACCCTTTACCCAAGGCAGATGATATCAAAATTTATTACTTTAAATATCATTTTTTTTTTAATTTTTCAAAAAATTTCAACAAAACCATATCATGTGACCCCTGATTGGAATGAGCTCAAGAAGCTCGTTCCAAAGAGGGGTCACATGATATGGTTTGGTTGAAATTTTTTGAAAAATAATATTTTTTCAGCTGCTGAATTTGTATATTACCTGGGCAGATGTGGCCAGTTCGTTGGGTAAAGGGTTAATGGACTAGGGTCTTGCTAACCAGAAATGTCGGAGTCAAATCGAACCTTGAATTGAAACAAGTAAGGTATTCAAAATCAAAATGAATTTCGAATCGAATTGAACAAAATTGATGACTCTTTATTAGTGATTGAAGTCATGCTGGAGGAACTAAACCGCATTTATTATTTCACTGTTGGCCTTCACTCCTAACTTTTGCATCTCCCCAGAAATAATGACTGGAATTTCAGTCATTATTATCCGCCCACAAGGGAGGGATATAGCTTTGGTATAAGGAATGATCATTTGTTTCTGTCTATTTCTTAAGTTATGAGCCCCAAAAAACAAAGGCCTAACTGTGTAAATAGGCATAGCCCATTTACACTGTGTTTGGCCTTTGTTTCTTGGGGTTCATAACACAAGAAATAGACAGAAACAAACGATCATTTCTTATAATTAAACTTGAGGGGCAATAAATTTAAACACCCTCTATTTTGCGGAGTTAAAATAAAAACCAGATTGCATCATGTTTTCTAGTGATAACTGAATTAAAAAGGCATAGTTTCCTAAAATTTTGTTTGAAATAATGATACATCTCACTGAAACATGTTCTCGTGTCATTAAAAATTTTATTGACCAATGAATTGCGTAAGTTAAAAGGAACATCATAGACCACGCCTATATTAAACTTCAATCTCCTTTTCATCTTGATGGGAGGATGCTGTCTTTCAAAACAACACCGAGTTAAATTCAATTCTGATTTTGACCATTTCCCAAGAAACTGAAAACACAGATTGTAAATGTGGAGTTTGATACAAACCCAGATGACATGAAGTTGGTTGAACTTTGTCTCAGAAAGAGTTCATTCAGGCTATTTGGAAATTGAAAAGTTTTGTTCGCCTGAGTTTTGTTTGTGGATTATTATGACTGGCCATTGTTTACATTTGATTTGGGTCAAACGATGAACGCAGACGATCACCTATTGCATATAAACAAATTGAACAGGGAATAAAAATAGAGCTGGGAGGTTATGGGATTTACACTGCGGTTGTGGTTTCGGTTTTTTAAATAAAAAAACCTTGGTTACGGTTTCAGTTGTGCATATAGAAACCATCCATCCGTATATACCTATCAGATCAGCCCTATAATTACAACATCTACTGACGATGCATCTTCTGTTGATTATATCAGTTGAATAAATAATTATAACATATCTATGCCTGCCGTGTTGTAAAATGTCAGGCCAAAAATAAAACAAACTGTGTTTAGGGAAACCCGACTGACCCTACAAAATTATGCCGACCCTAAAAATTTTATAGAGTAAAGGTTGCTCATTTAGATCATTGTAACACTAAATTTCCATTAGACTTCAACTGTGATTTTTGAAACCAATTTTGGAGTTGCAGCAAGCTTTCAAAATTACGTGTAGAAATAAATATATATCGGACAGTATAAATGAAGAGCAAGTGGCAAGTTCAAGTTCAGCAAAGAAAAATGCATTTGATAAACTGATGAACATTTTCAATGCACCGTGAATGAAATTGTATTGAGTTTCAAGTTTCGATACTGCAATCTTGACTGTCTTGAAAATGTCATTGGTGCAAGTATAGTGTACAACCGTTTTGTTTTTTAATTCCATTCAAACGACAAATGTTTTCATAGAAGTGATCAGCAGTGGCCAGCAAATGCGTATAAATTGCATCTAAGTGAATCGTGGACATTTGGTAATTCAATATTCATTTTATTTCTGTCAGAACGTGCTGGAATTTTAAAACCGAATTTGCGGTTGTGTTTTTTGGAGTACGGTTGCAATTTTCGGTAGTCTCACCGATCAGTGGTTGCTGTTAACCTCCCAGCTCTAAATAAAAAGCATGATAAGGATTTCATTGTTTATTAAATTTTATTTTGAAAGTCTTTTTAATATGATGAGATAAATATTAATTACTTTTTATGTTGAAACAATATGAGCATGCAGAGGTTCTTTTCTATTCATACTGTGCAACGTAATTTTTAAGACAGACATTGGGGGCGTAGTTTAGGACGGTCCTAAATGCGTTTTTTTTGGTTCATTGTGTTATTAAAAAAAAGAAAGAAATACTTCAGCCAATCATTTTGCCTGAAAATGCATGAACAGAAAAAAAGGTTTAATTATTATGACAGAACTTGAACAATAGTTGACAGATTTCAATTCTTTTGTGGTATTTCTCTCTTTTGCAGCAATGTCTAAGTTAAGTTTGATGACTACCAATATCCAATAAAAATGATGGGAGTTATGCCCTTTGGTTAAAAAATATTGTGTAGTGCTTGTTTGTGGCATAACTTTAACAATAGTAAATTCTTTTCGGTATTTGTCTATGGCAACAATGTCTATGTCAGATTCGATGACCACCAATATCTGATAAAAATTATGTGAGTTATGTCCTTTGATTAAAAAACATCGTTTAATGCCTGTTTTTGGCATCACTTTAACAATAGTAACCAAATTTCAATTCTTTTGTTTATATGTCTCTATAGCAACAATCCCTACGTCAAGTTTGATGACCAGTGATATCCGATGAAACTTATGTGAGTTATTGCCCTTTGTTAAAAAATATTGTGTAATGCTTGTTTTTCTTTGCTCCAAAATGCATGTTGAAGGATTTAGAGTGGTTATTTGTAAAATACAAATTTGACTCCTGTGGTCTGCTCCCCCTTTCCCCAAAATAATATTTTTTCAACTGTTGAATGTACATATTATGCTGGCGAATGCAGCAGATTCATTAGGTAAAGGGTTAACTCTTGGTTGTCCATTATGTTGCTAACAGATCATCAAATATGCATTTAAACAAAAAATGATGCAAACCATTTTCAAGAATTAAGGCTTCTTACTACATTTTCATCAACTATTTTTCCCAAATAAAGGTGGTGTTCATTTATATGACAGAGTTAAAATGGTATTCAACTTTGTGGTTGCTTTGCTCAGGGCTGGAAATGAACAAAATTGACAGATGCAGTTTTAAGCTCCCATAAAATCAGAGACGGGAGTAAATTGCTCCCCTAAATATATGTACATGAATTTCAAGGGAATACTGTCACCAAACATCAGAAACTTTAACCCTTTTACTTCCATGCCCACTTTTGTCATATATGGAGGATGTGTATGCATGGAACTTTATTAAAATTTATGTTATACTTGAAACTCTATCATCTGATTAGCTATTCAAAAGGGCTCTCTGAGCCCTTTCCAACAAGTAATCAGATGGTAGGTTTGATTTGTGCATATCAGAATGCGCAGATAATCATCATAAAATAGGTGACAATGGTCGCTTTGGGCAGCGTAAGTGTTAAATGTATAAGGACCTTCTGAACTATAACAGTAACTTGCCACTGGCCACAGAGTGCAGTTTTCTCAAAACAACACACATTTATATACCCTCACGGTATATTAGTGCTCTCAATATTTTCCAACAAGTGCATTTTTTAGCTCCCGTAAAATAGGAAACACTGGTGCTGATGGGAGCAATTGCACTCGCACCCGTCTCATTTCTCATTTCATTTCCTTTGAATCTAATTTTTTTCACTTTGGAAACCCCCCAGAGAAGTGAAGCAGTGCAGGTTTACTGTGGTTAACAAGCTCTGTTTTACTTGTAACATAGGACCCACTAACCGGTGCCTAGGTGGGAAGTCCTCTGAAATAGGCAGCATGGATATAAACAATTGGCTTGACCAGATTTTATATCCAGGTTGCAGTTGTGAGTGACTTGCGACAGTATAAAGTATTTATCAAACTGGAGAAACAGAATTTACTGCATCCAGTAAATTCAAGTCTTGGTGAAAGGGGTTAAAGCATCAGAAATAAACAAAATAGAAAGAGAATATATGGAGGCTTATTTTTGGAGGTGAAATATTTTTAAAGAAATCAGAAATAGGTGTTCGTAAATAGTTTTTAAAGATATTCGTACAGGAATCAAATAAATTTTTCCAAGAAACCAGAAAAAGCATATATGTGCACAGCATTCAAAGGGTTCGATAAAGGAATCAGAAATGGACATTTTTTGCTCTGACTCTTATTTGAATGGTGTTCGGAGCAGGAATGTGAGTATAGAAAATGTTATGATTATTCTCACATTGTATGAAAATCTTTGGAACCCACATTGAAGTCTTGAGAGGGTTAAAAGCATTGAACTGAATAATTTATACATTATTTCCTTGTAAAGTATAGGGTTTCTATCAACTTGATTTGAGGAACTGACATCTGATTGAAACAGCAGATAACATTTAATGTTTGACAGCTCCCTCCACTTCTGTTTACATTGTCTCCAATAGTATTGCTTCAGGAGAATTTACTACTACAGGAAATTAGAGGCTGTGAAAACCATGTGGCCGACTGGGCCATACTCAAGGGCCCTAGTGGCCTGAAAAACATAGGATGCCGAGAATTTGTGACTGTCAAAAATCAGCAAGATGGGACAGTTTGTTTTCGAGTTGTCGAGTGGACAAGGCAGTGAGGAGAAGACAGGAGAATAAGAAAAAAAAAATAGAAAAAAAGTAAAAGAAACCATACAAAAACAATTGGCTGTGCGTTTCACGCAGACTAATTAAAGATCATATAACTTAGGTGCCTGCCCTTTTCACTTACCGAGGATTTTATCAGAACTATCGAGTTATGTCATTTTTTTCCGTTAGCAATTGTCCATTCACTCTTGGAAAAATTGACAATTCATTTTTCCTGAATCAAAATTTGTTTTTGCGCGTCGAAGGCACGCATGGACGCTGGGAGGCAAGCCCCTTTCGACCCTCTTTAACTGTAGGTGGTTGAGACTAGTTTGGCCGTGGTAAAGGAGGAAAGTGAATAGGGTACTCAACGCCATCTGTGTTTCCTTCTGTTCTTTTTTGGAGGAGGTGGCTGTGATGCTGATACCTCCTTTGGTGGTGTTGAAGGAGAGGTGATGGAGGGCTGACTAGGTTGATACAGTTTAGCCCTTGCAGGTGCCGGTGGTGGAGAGCTCTCTGGAGTAGTGCGGAGATAGTGGTTGCTGACACTCTCTATTGCTCCTCTAATCATCTTTTCAGTAAGTCAGTGATTTTCCAAGGTTTTCATCATTTGTAGAAGAAAGGCTAGATGTTCGTCATCTCTGACTTTTTCCCCTAGGATGCTCTCCATGGACTCTGCAGTGTAAGCTTCCTGGATGGTGTCCTGGTCGGAAAAGGCTGGAGCTAATTCATTTTTCAAAACTGGATCAATTTATTTGGATTAGACATCGAAAAAACACAGACTGCCCCAATTCCCAATTAGCATTTGGTACCAAAACACTTGTTCTGCACTAAACTATTCAGAATGGCTAAAAATTTGGCACCAGACATTTCCGGACCAGTGTGAACACTGAATAGGTCTAATTGTAATGAACTGTGGCAAAACAATTAATGATGAAATAATTCTGATTACCAAAATTAATAAAGCTTTCAATGAGCTAAATAAATCTTTGATTGTTCCTCAGGCTTCTGCAGTACTCCCACCTCTGTTGTACACAGTAGCATGAGCTGAACTAATAACATTTACCTTCCTATGTGGCTGTGACACAAAGTCAATCAGCTTGTTGTGAAATCTCGTAAATTAAATATGATAATTGCATTAGTAGCGGCGTAAACTCTCCTTACACAGAAGAGAAGCTTTATGTGAAATGGATTCCATATTGTCTTGTGGGCAACAAGCAGTCACATGCCAGAAATCTATTAACTAATTGAGTTGCATAGGGAATTAAGATGGAGTTAATGGCGATCTTCAAGTACATTACACAAACAAGTCGTCAGAATTGATAACGAACCACCCAAGTACTAAAAGGCTGTTGTGTGTGTAGGCTTGGTGATGCAGACATATAGTAATTTTATGTTATTGGCATTTTCTGAGTATGCTCCTAGGAAATTGATCACAGCTAGCAATTAGCTGAATGATTAGTGGTTGTACATTTCATTAGCTCCAACATCTCTTTATAAACTATTGGAGTAGCACACTTTTGATGAAAACAGTTGATAAAAGAAAACATATTTTACATCCATATACAGGATATGAGTTGCTTCAAAATGCCATGTCTGTAAATTCTACAGACTTTTTTCCCAATTTATTAATTATTTTCAGGGGCAAACAGTAAAGGCAATAACTATGCATTTTGAAGATGGATTTTTTCGATTGTAGAACATGCCATTTTGCAATGTATCTTGGAATGACACCAACAAGCTTTAACCCCCTTTTTTTAAGTCACATTTGGAAGATTATACCAATGGCTGCTCCCAAATAATTTCTAACCATTTAATTTGCTAAACATCCAAACTCAGTAAGCACCAAACTTTCATAAGGCCCCACAAAGTAGATCTGTTTCTCAGACCATTTTTTTGTAAAATTGCATGTGGTTGGGTATTTTTTTTATTTTATATTTGTAATTATTCTTTTGCCATCAAAAGTTCATGTTCTTGGTTTGTTTTTATGTTTTAAGCCTCCTTATCTACAGAATAGCATGGGTGGTGGTGTTTTTCGTCCCTTGAGTGCAAGAAGGCATTGCAATGCTAAAGCATTGCAAAGCTTTGTTGCACTCAAGGGACAAATTTATCAGTTTTATTAACTTGGGTAAAATATCAGACATAAACCATTTAATTTTTATTTTTTTAAGTTTGCTTTGGTAATAAAAAGAGAGCACGTGCCCACGAAAGGACCATGTGGGAGGGCCTGAGAAACAGATTTTTAACTTTTTTAAGCCTAATTAACACATTGGCCAGGAATGTGGCAAGGACCTGTTCACTTATTATTCTGCTTGATGTCCAGAATAACTGAATAGTTCAAATTGTTTTGATTGTAAAAAATTCCAAGTAAAATTCGCAACAAAGCGAATGTTGGCATACAGGCACAGTGATTAAAGTAACTACTGAGCAGTTTGAAAAGATGTGGGAATCAGAGGTCTAAATCATGATTGGGATGAGAGATGTTATAACCCCAAAGTTCTTTATTTCATTTCTTTTATTGGTCAAGGTACTTTTGCCCTACAGTGTTCAGCACAAATGGCAGGCTTGTCATAATTGTGACAGTCAGTTACAAATCCAAAGTTAGAACACATGTCCCAAATAGATGCACAGAAGACCATCTGTGCACAAGGTATCCTGCATTATTGAAACAGCATTTCAGGGATACAACTGTCACAGGGAGGTTCATTCAGGTAGGTGCATTCAAGCTTTGATGTTCTGAACTTTTGAACCGTCAGTGTAATAATCAAGACTGGTCGGCAGTTGCAAACTTGCGAAGTTCACAACTGACAACCGGTCTTGATTATTACACTGATGGTTCAAAAGTTCAGAACATCAAAGCTTAGAACGTACCTAAAAGACGATCGTCTCCGTTGTTTATTTGAGGTAGGTCAACTGACTTCAATTTCATGTTTAACAACTTCAAAGAGAGAGAGTGGGGGGGGGGAGGGAGAGGTTATCTAGGTATGATTAATTGATTATTATCGATTATTTGCGACGATTAATCAATTCCTAAATTAAAAGATCGTGACAGCCCTAGGTTTTATGTGAGTCGGACCAGCCCTAAGAATTAGCCATGGCAGTCAACAATGCCATGATAACCATTTAACTCCCTGCATGCTGCTTGCGAATATTCCTGTCCAGGACAGGATTTCTCTTGCCACTGAAATGTTTGGGCATATTTAATACAATCTCCACGCTGTAAATTGGATGTATTTTTTCGCCTCTGATTTCTTGAGTTGAATTTCCATTGAATTTTGCATCAAATAATGACATGGCTGCTTCACAGCAGGCATGACGAGATTTAATGAAAATATTTTTAAAATACTAAGCAGGTTAAGAGTTTTAAGCAGGATAGGGCTTGTACCATGACATTGATGATGGCTAGTGTCAGTTTTTTTGGTTGTAGACTTCTTGTCTGAATTCAGTGAACCTCTCTTATTTGCTATTATCTTTTAACTAAATAACCCTGTTAACTGTGTAGAATGTACATCCACCAAACCATTAACCATGCCTTCAGTACAAATTTGGCCTGTTAAATTTCATGTAGGTTATTGCTTAATTTTTTTATTGGGTTTTAAAGACACTTTCGACAGCAAGGGTTACATCATGTCGGGACAGTTTTATGGGTGGAGGAAGCCAGAGTGCCTGGAGAGAACCAACTGAGCAGCAGCGAGCAACTGTCAGACTCCCCAGCGTACTAACTCAATACAAGCTGGGTTAGCATTGGTTGAAGAAAAGTGCACAATGTACATGCAGTGTGCCTTAGTACACAGCGCCACCATGCCCCTGCATGGGAAATCGGTATCAACTGGTTGAGCGCTACAATTCTTACACTGTGCAGTTGAAACATGTATATGTTTTTTTTTTTTGTTTTTTTTCAGAAGTTTTACAAATAATGTATGATTCATATATCTTGAGCAAGACACTTCACCCCGATTGCCTACATGGGGGCACGATGACGCTGTGTACTGAGGCGTACTGCACGTCGATGGTGCGCATGTCTTCAACCAATCTAACCCTGCCTGTGCTGCGGTGCAGAGTTCAGAGTTACGATGTTGGAGAGCTGACAGTTGCTCGTCGTTGCTCGGTGGTTCTCTCCGGGTACTCCGGCTTCCTCCACCCGTAAAACTGTCACGGTCACGATTAGCCATTGTGCATAAGTATGTGACCTTAAACACCAATAAATAAATAAATAAATACATATATCTTGACTTTTTTACCCTTTCTTTTGATGAAACCCATCAACATGTATACAAATTTTTTAAAGTAATTTAAATTTTCTTCAAGGCTTTATTTTTATACGCTTTTTATATGCTTTGAGAGATTTTCTTGATTTTTGGGTAGGTGGTGTATATCGATGGAGGGAAACTCCCTTTCGTTTAGTGTCGCCGTTCGATTAGTCATTCCAGAGTTATGGGACTTTATTACTTAGAAAATTGTTGATTTTTTACACGTCGTACGATAACTCGAGAACGCTTTGAGAGATTTTCATGATTTTTGGGTAGGTGGTGTATATCGATGGAGGGAAGCTCCCTGTCGTTTAGTGTCGCCGTTCGATTAGTCATTCCAGAGTTATGGGACTTCATTACTTAGAAAATTATTAATTTTTTACACGTCGTACGATAACTTGAGAACGCTTTGAGAGATTTTCGTGATTTTTCGGTAGGTGGTGTATATCAATGGAGGGAAGCTCCCTTTCGTTTAGTGTCGCCGTTCGATTAGTCATTCCAGAGTTATGGGACTTTATTACTTAGAAAATTGTCGATTTTTTACACGTCGTACGATAACTCGAGAACGCTTTGAGAGATTTTCACGATTTTTTGGTAGGTGGTTTATGTTGATGGAAGGAAGCTCCCTTTCGGTTGGTGTCGCCGCTCGATTAGTCATTCCAGAGTTATGGGACTTTATTTTTCACATGTCGAACAATAACTTGAAAATGCTTAGAACAATTTTCATGATTTTTTGGTTGCAAGTATATGTTGATAGAAGGAATCTCCCTTTCGATTTGTGTCGCTGTCTGATTTGTCATTCCAGAGTTATGGGACTTTATTCATCAAAATATAGGCAATTTTCCACATGTTGGACTTTGAGCAATTTTCATGATTTTTTGGTGGCAAGTATATGTTACCTGACAAGTACACATGTATACTCATATTGTGTGGTTCCCTCTTGTAATTAATAACGGGCGTATCATGCGCTCATGACGCAGCTGTTTATTTATTTTACCATATATTGTATTAATTACAGGCAACACAGGTAAAAAGGTAACTAATTAACAAGAAAAATGGTAAAAATTGAAAACATAAGGGAAAATAAAGATTTTTGACTTTGTTGTTGTTTACTTTCCACTCCCAAAACATACCCTTTTATCAAAGGTAACCCTATTGGTTGATTGTGGTGCATAGAAGGTGTATAACAGGTATATTATCATTAATGAGTAAACAGGTAAGAACCATCATAAAAGTCAATTTTTAAAGAAAATTTGTTTTGAAGTTTTTCACAAGCCTCTTACAAGACGTATCCATTGACATATGATACTATGACAGCTAACAACAATGTTTGCTGTGCATTGTTTCACAGCAGGTATTACCTGTACTAAATGAGCAAACAGGTAAAGGGAAAAAATAATTGCAAATTATTGTAACCATTATGGAAAAGTTCTACTAGGATATATGTTAACACAAACAGTTGAAACTTCATTACCAAAGGCAGAGGCCACATTTTATTGTTTGAAGATGGTCGCATTACAGATGTGTTACATGTGTTCCAATTAGCTAATTAGCAACCAGGTAAAAAATGAAGAAAAAAAAAATCATCCAGCCACGTAATATGCAAATTGAGGAAATGGGGAAATTTTTTTTTTTAAATCCCAACAAAAAAAAATCATGACCCCTCATTGGAATGGGTTCATTTCAACGAGGGGTCATGTGACATATATATGTAAAATAATAGTTAATTTAATATTTTTCTCTGGCAAAGTGGCTATCCAGTTAACAGAGTTCCACTGTACTATGAAAAAAGAATGGGTTAGTGTTTTCCTATGACAGCCAGGCAACATAATGTTGTGGATGGGTTTTGTAAAATTGTCGAAGTAACAAAATTATCTGCATTTTAAATCCATTGCACATTGAAGTTGAAATAGCAAAAATGTCAACCTGCATTTTTATGCCCCTTGACTTAAGTCGAGTGGCATATTTTGATTGAAGTGTGCGTGTGTCCGTCCGTCTGTGTGTGTGTGTCCGATCCAATAACTCGAAAACTGTTAGGGGCACCGTCATCAAACTTCACACAATTATAAAGGACCATGGGAGGATGTGTCACACACCATAGCCTGGTTCGTACCTTCAAGGTCAAGGTCACATTTCAAGGTCACACTAAAAATCGGTAAATATTCGTGTCTCAGCCATAACTCAGAAACAAATCATAGTACAATTGTTAAACTTTTTACAAATGTTAAGGACAGTCACAAGGTGTGTTGTGTATAATAGTTTCCGCTGCTTCTGCAAGGTGAAGGTCACAAGGGGAGGGGCATGTGTTACCTTAGTAACATTCTTCTTGTTTTTCCCCACAGTGCAATTAGAAGTTTAACCAATTCAGTCTTGTTTGACAGAGCTCAATCTCAATACATCAAATCTAGGCATCTAATCTTTTTTTTCCTTGTTTTACAGAGCTCAATGAACTCCATCAAACAAGATATAATAGAATAAATGCTCACTTTACACCTAGAAGATAGAAAAATTACCCAATTACTGTCAATTGTATACTCTTTTTAACCCTTTACCCAACAATTTCACACATCCACTGAAATAATATACAAATTGAGATGGGGAAAAAAAGTTAAAAAAATTCCAACAAAACCCTATCTCATGACCCCTTATTGGAATGAGCTCACTCCAGCAAGGGGTCATGTGAAATGGTTTTGTTGAAATATTTTGAAAAATTTGAAAAAATTATATTTAAAATAATACATTTTGATATTATGCACATTGGCTAAAGGGTTAATTTAATATTTTCTCTGGCAAAGTGGCTATCCAGTTAACAGAGTTCCACTGTAGTATGCAAAAATGGGTATGGGTATACCTTAGACATTCAGGTAACAATGTTGTGGTTTGATTTTCTAAAACTGTCTGAAGTATCAAGATTATCTGCATTATTAAGCCACTGCACACTGAAGTTGAAATATCAAAATTTCAGCCTGCAGTTTTTTTTCCCCACAATGCAATTAGAAGATTAACCAATTCAATTTTGTTTGACAAAGCTCAATGAGCTTTGCCATACAAGATTATTTATTTATTGGTGTTTAAGGTCATATACTTATGCACAATGGCTAATCATGACCGTGACAGTTTTACGGTTGGAGGAAGCCGGAGTACCCGAAGAGAACCACCGAGCAATGACGTGCAGCTGCCAGCTCCCCAACATCGTAACTCTGCACTGCAGTACAGGCAGGGTTAGGTTTGGTTGAAGACATGCGTACCATTGACGTGCAGTATGCCTTAGTACACGGCGTCATCGTGCCCCCATATGGACAATCGGGGTTAAGTGCACCATACAAGATTAAATTGGTTAAATTCCTGGTTGCATTATGAGAGATGTGCTTGAAATATTAGTATTTTGTGTGGAACAAAAGTTGTCTATGGGAACACAACGCAAGAAAAAAAAGAACTGAAGAGGAGGATCATAGATAATTCAACTAGTCAGCTCTGTAGGGGTTGTTAGTACTGAACCTTTTCACAAAAATTTAATGGCGTCCCCAATTTCACTGTGGAAATTGTGCACATAGAAGATATGTAGTGTTTGTGAGTGGATACCGAAAATTATCTCATCAGTGACCAAGACAAAATGTTTATTTTACACGAGTTTCTTCCCACGAGTGAAAAAATAAACATTTATCTCGGTTATGGATGAGATAAATTTCAGTATCAGCTCAGAAACACTAGATTTACTTTTTATTATATGCGTTTCAGAAGAAGTAGTAGTTTTCAGTGATAAATCAGCAGTATTCACCTTGATTAGGCTTCAAATCAAAGAACAAAAGCCCGCAACTGATTGATTCCCTCTTCAACATTTGTAGTCCACCGTGATAAAATATAGATCCCATATACTTCCATTGGTATAACTCATATAAGTGTATCAAATTTTATCCCATAAATGGCTGTCTATTTGAACAATAACAGCCTTGGATAAATTTTTGCTTTATTCACGTAGTTGGGTGATAAATTTTCCCCATAGGTGTAACACTGAAAGAATTTATTCCTGTAGTAGAGACAGACTTGTTGACCTCTACTGTATTCATGTAGCATAATTAATAGTTCAATTGTTGTTTTCTTTAAACCTTTTTGAAAGTATTACACAATGCCAGTAGAAAACCCCACACACTGTTCATTTAATAAAGTATTTTTGCAAGTTTAGCTCAAGTTTGCAGGGGAATTATTTTTAGACAGAAATGTATTACTGCGCCTTGTTTATTTTTTCCAATTTTGCTGGTCGATCAATTTGGACCAATGTGCTCATCACTTCTTGCTGTGTTTTGTAATGAGTAACAGCCCAATTAAAAGATTTATGAGATAAACAAATTAAATGTATAGTTTTTTCAAGTAAAAAATTTATTCTACTCATAGAATTAAGAATGAAAGCGACTCGCTAGAAGCTTGTCGATTTCATTCTTAATCCTACTCGTAGAATAAATTTTTTACTTGAAAACACTATACGTTTATTCTATATTTAATATATAGTATATTTAATATAACTGTAATAATAATAAAAGTTAACACATTTCATCATTTATAGACAACAGTAGCATTGATTATAGTGATAGTGATTACTTCTTTTATTCACGGTGGGGGATGCAACCATTATTTTCCCACAATGCTTTCTATAATCTTTGTTTGAGCATACAGTAAAGCATAATATCAATCAGCATATTCTAGCCTACCAAACCATGCACCTCTTTAGTGGAGAAGTTCTTGCTGTCAGGGACAAATAATGTGTTTTCTTTGAAATTTTTTTTGTTCTAAATCTTGTCCCAAAATTTTAGCTCGAGTCCAATTTGTCATTTTGAAAATCTCATGAGAGCGACATTGCCCTCCTGGGAAAATGTTCAGGAGGGTGACTGCCCAGTACATTGTAACAGTCATTTCACAATGTACCAAAGGCTTTGCATTCCTATCTTTGTCCATTGGGAGCTATTGGCCATCAAAGCTCCAAATCCAATTTTGGATCAAACTTTACGGTTTCTGAGAACATGTACGTTAACAGATAATCATCTGAAGAGGTGCTGTGGATAATAGTCAGATTACCTTGGCAGGGGTTTCTAGTTAAGTCTTGGCTTCCTTTAGAAGCAGCCAAGACTTGGATAGAAATCACTGCTAATCTGCTTTTGATAACAAGGTGTGTTGTAATGGATAGTCTGAAAAATTACCCAGACCTTTAAGGTTAACTAGAAGAGTGCTAAATTTTATTTGGTCATCATTTTTTCATGTGTCTTTCCCGTGTCACATTTATGGAAGAGTATCTATAGGCACTCTCCCATAAACGGTAAAAAGGCAAATCCCAACAGCCAAAATTATTTACCTTCAAGCATAATATGAAGCACATCTACAGAATGTGATGCATTTAATTTGCATCACCTGCACATTAGAATAAAGCTCAAAAAAGTATTTCCAGTTCCAGCACTCAACAAGTTGTTTTTTTTTCATTGGTGTTTAACTCCTTGCATGCTGCTTGCAGATATTCCTGCCCAGAACATAATTTCTATTACCACTGAAATAAGTATCATTTCAGCGCATTTAATAAAATTTCCCCATGTAAATTGCATAGATTGTTTCACCAATGATTTCTTGAATTAAATTTAGATGAATTTTTCATCAAATCTAGTCATGGCTGCTTCAGAGCAGCCATGACTAGATTTGATAAAAACTCTTAAAAATACTCAGCAGGTTAACAGTTAAGACTTTGACAGTCAGGCTCACCTCATGTTAGAGGTGGAGGAAGCAGGAGTACCTGGAGAGAACCACCAAGACATGGCGAGCAACTATCAAACTCCCTGATGTACTAACTCCAATAAAGCAAGGTTAGCATTGGTTGAAGACAAGTGCACCAACGACGTGTTGTATGCCTCTTAGTACACAGTGCCACCATGCCCCCACAATAGGCAATCAGGATTAAGTGCCATGCCCATGGGCACAACATAGTTACCACTGATGGGGATGAAACCATGGCCCTGTCAGTATGAAGTCAAATGCCATAACCACTGAGCTACCACGCTCCCACTGTACAAGTTAAAAGAGACTTGATTTCCATCAATTGTCCAAAACACAGATTTTAGAATCCCTTGGTCTATCAAGATTTTATTGGAGGACAGTCGTCATTCTCATTATTTTCAATTCAGGTGAGACATAGAGGGCAAAGCAATCACCTGCCTCAAAATGATGGGCCTGCAGGAGTCTGTAAATATAAGCTTGATAAAAAGTGAATCTGTTGTTTTTTTCTGCGATTCCTGTACATTTCAGCATTACTCTACACAAAAGCATGTAATTTTTTATGTATAGATTTCATTCTAAGAGCAATTTTCTCCTGTTGAACAGAATTAACTAGAGAAGCTTATTGGAAAATGCAGTGTGGAAGAATTACTACTTTTCTCACTTCATAAAGATATTCATTGGAACTGGAGCAAGCTGTCAGTGTTAATGGTAGAAAATAAATCTATATTGGCATGTAAAAAAGTTATGTTTTCACTTTCTTGATATTCACACCGCCTGTTGTGTTGATTCCATCATTCTACGGGTCAGTGTCCATTGTTGCTGGTGTTGGAGTAATGAAAACTAATTGAGGATTCTTCCAGTCGGGGTCATGAAGGTGAAAATCAACAAATCAAACACAGCTCTCTAATTGTAGCCCTAGTATCTTTTTTTCTTTATCAGCCTGCCATTATTTGGAAATGATTGCAATCTGCTTGTCCACTTTGTCTTGTTTTGATAATCAAGCCTCCAGCTTCATTACTTAGATCCACGCATTCTACTGATTCAGTCAATATAGCACTACTCTGCTGTGTGATATTGGCATGCTTTTCTTCACTAAACGAACTTTATTTTCTGATGAGGGAATTAATTTTTTCTTTCTCATAATACCCACCTGTAATGCATATTGGCATTTGGAGGAAATTGTTTGTGTGATGTCTCATTTGTAAAAATGATTGCAGACTGGATGTACCTAGAATTCCTAATAAGAGGATTTATGTATTAGATTTTATTGAGAACAGTTGAACAAGATGGAATTTTACTGGGAGAGTGAGGAATGGCAATTTCTATCTCTGTTGTGTGTTTCTAGTAATGGAATAACAGGTAGCATTATTTCATACTTTATGGGATGTACATAATGCATGTTTTAAACTGTGTGTTCATTCATAATTCATGGAGACATTAATTTTCTGGATATGGCATCATCATTGGCACTTCAGGGGGCCACCAAAATACCTGTTCCAACTTCAAAAAGAGTCACTCAGCCTCAAGGACTTCCTGCTACATCTGCATCTGCCGCACAGCTGACTAAGATAACGGTAAGTTTCATCTTGTAAAATTGTTACTGTGGAGCCCTATTAATAGAACAGTCACATTGCCAGTAAAACTTATTTGACAGGTGTATTAAATTAACTGGGATATGGCCACCTTCCTTTTTTCTAGAGATAAACTGAGCATTATTCTATTATATCTTGTTTGACAGAGCTCATGGAGCTCTGTCAAACAAGATGTAGTAGATTAAATACCTGTAAGGGATGTAGTAAGCAGAGATGGATCCAGGAATTTTTTGAGGACACCTGAAGTGCTTTTTATCAACTGTATGTGTATAGATTTCTACTAAATATTGGAAATAATTGCTTCAAACTGGTAAATTTGAATGATATTTTTCCTGCAGGAATTTGGGGCACATTTGGGCTCCAGAGTTTTGGGCACCCATACCTGTAACAGGTATCAAATTGACTCTGGATCCGTCTCTGGTAGTTAGGCCAAATGTGTATGTAAACTAGGGGAATTCTGTGTTTATCACGGTAATTTCTCCACATATTTCCAGATTTATTATTTAATTAACAGAAGTTTACTCTTTAACCCATACACACAGTTAACCCGTCAAATTTGTTCTGAGGTATGTGGTTTTGTGTTTGAAGTTACATTCACTTAACACGATTATTCAGTTTGGAGATATCCAATTAAATGGGTTCCACGGTATTACATTTTCAGTACTATAGCTGATTTTTCTTTAACTCTCTTGACACTGATGTCAAAATAATGAAATTTCGCACAGCAATTTTTTCCTGTATTGCACCTAGGAATGCAACCCATTCAATCTTGTTTGATAGAGCTCAGTGAGCTCTGTTAATCAGGCTTGAATTGGTTAAATTCCTAGTTGCATTGTGAAGAAAATTGGCAGGCTAAAATTTTGATATTAGTGTGCGGGAGTTAAAACTTAAAACAATTTAATTTCTCATGGAATAATATTCTCCATAAACTCTTATATCAAAAAAACACAATATTCTCCCCCATGGGAACTGTTTTACTGGTAAAATAGGACCCAGTCACCAATGCTTGGGGTGGAAGTCCTCTAAAATGGGCAACATGGATATCAACAATTGACTGAACTTGACTTTATCTCCATGTTGTAGTCAGGATTAGCCATTGTGCAGAAGTTTGTGACCTTAAACACCAATAAATAAATAAATAAATAATTAAATAAATAAATAAATATTCTACAGAAAATATTTAGCAGAGTGAATAAGACCACATATATTTGTTTGACAGACCCCAGTCTGTATGTTGATTTGTTCATTCATCCATCCAGCCAGATGCTGGATCCTGTCCATCCTGTCTATCCTGTTTGTCAATCTTTGAGTCAGTCTGTATGTATGACAGTCTGTCTGTCATTTATCTATCAGTCTGTCTTTAACAATACTGATTAGCTGATTATACCCATCTAGATAATGACTAGGTATTCAGTGATGCTGTTCCATTGGATAAGGGTATCCTTATGGATAGTCTCATTAATTGTGTTTAAATCAACTTCTGAGATATTCATCCAATCATATTTCTGGAATTGTTCAGTAAAAAATGGAAATGTGATCTCTTTTTTTGGTTCTGGTGTGATCACCACACTAAACATTGATTTTAGAATTTTATTTTTTGTTGAACTTGTATTTTATACTGAAGACTACTTTCTAAAATTACATATACATGGTAGAGTGTAATTGTTTCATTTGAAGAATGTTTTTTTTTCAAGGGAGTGTGGTTTCTGTGATAATTCCCCCCCCCCCACCCTCCTGTAAAAAATTTACCTACTGTCTGTCATAAATTAATTATTTATCACTGCAGATACAGATTGACCAATGCAAGGACTGAATTTTGGATCCTATGAAACACTGCACATCATGTGAGCATTTCAGAATGGCACAATTACTGAAGCATCTCTAACAAGATTTAATGATATTTTTGTTGTATAGCACTGCTGGAATTGGATTAGTGGGGCCTTTAACAATATATAACATCACACCATTTAAAGAAGATTGTAAAACACATCTTGGCAATTAACAATTCACCTACTAAACTTGAAAACATTGACTCTGCTTCAAACAAAAAGAATGCAAGAAAACTTGGTCATATGTTAAATTTTTGTTTTACATGTTGAAAATATGTTAGTACACCCCTGTGCAATTTCCTTTAAGAACAGGGTTAAAGAGGAAAATTTGTGGTTTTTAATCACTTTTTGTCCCACTGCACTGATTTTGAATTATCAAAATTTTGGACTGCAAATAATTCAAGTTGGAAATATTTCCAATTCAGTCTTGTTTGACAGAGCTCATTGAGCTCTGTCAAACATGAATGAATTTGTTAAATGCATTGTGGGAAAAATTTGCAACTTGAAATTTTGATATTTTGATATCAGTGTGCAGAGGGTTATTGTACTTATAGTTTCTTTTTATTTACAAAGGAATGATAATCTGTCTTCCACCTGGTGAATTATTGTTTCATATTATGATATTGTATTTAATGCACTACGTTTATTACCTTTCATTCATGATATGTGATAGTTTGGAATGTGCCACTGTTAGTTGTTTTTTTGATTTGTCAGTTTGAGATGTTTCATCTCATCATTTTTGGTACACACAGTGATTTTGTTTTCTGAAGCCTGCATGATGGGCAGACATCCACAAATATGTTTACTTGCTAGCCCCGTAACACTTGAGTGTGGTGACTCAGTGGTTAGAGCATTGGACTTTAAACCAAAAGGTTGTTGATTTGATCCTGACTTGCAGTAACGCGTCCTTGTTTCCTTGAGAAAAGCACTTAATCCTATGTACTAAGGCATACTGCACATTAATGGTGCACTTGCCTACAACCACTGTTGACTCTGCTTGTGCAGAGTTAGTAAGTTGGAGAGTCTGATAGTTGCTCACTGCTGCTTGTTGGTTCTCTCCAGACATTCCTCCACCCATTAATCTGTTCGACATGGTGTGACCCTGGCTGTTAAAAGTGCCATTAAAACCCCAATAGTGAAATAACCTTCAGCAGTTCATTAAATGCTCATTTTGTTGCTGGAGTCTGAATTTCCTGTTAGACTCTAGAGGACTATGAGTATAGCTCAAGGTTGGTGGGGGTTTTTGTCAAATAAATTGCAAGTGTGATGAATTTCAGGATAGGGATTTTATTTTTATTCAAGTTATTGTTTCTTTAGTTGTTTTACAGAAAACCTGAATTCTATTGGATAGGCCTCTTACTCAGTATCCTGTCAAAGTTTTTAGTGTGTTCTTGTTTTATTGACTGTCAGTCACATTGAAAACAGCCAGAAGTCCATTTGTATGGCTGATCTCTTCTTATGTTTGGTTTGGCCGCATTGAAGTCACCTGAAGGTATCAGGGGACTAAATATTTGAATTAGAGTTTCCCGCCTTGAAATGTTGAACTTGGAAATGATGCAATCTTTAAAAATAAACAGCCTTGGGAAAATATATTGTTTCAATAAACGTTTGAAACATTCTATTGACATCTTGCATTATTGTTGAATATTCCTGATAAAAAGGAGGGTGATTTTATGAACCTAAAAAATACATTTTACTTTTTGTGTGTTTTTATAGGGGGAATTCGCTGAAAAATATGTGCATGTGACCGGTACTTCCCTTCATGTCAGTCTTTCTCTCTTATTTGTTGCATGACCCCTTGTTCTCGGGTCAGAAAAAGTTGTCTGAAGGGCTATACTTGACAAAGATATTTTAATGCCAAAAATAAAGTGATTCGATCATATATTTTTTTTTGCCGGAACGTTATAATGGTCACCTATGGGAAAATATTTAGTTCTGTGATACCTGAAGAAGGTGACTTGCTGATTTTATTTTCACTTTGAAAATGAATTGGTCATCTTCCTGAGAGACTTGCTTGACCCTTTTTTCTGCAGTCACAACTCAATTACAGGGTTCCACAGCTTTCAGTTCAATTTTTTGTTGGGGGGGGAGGGGGGGGGGGGTAAATTGACATTTGTACCTCATCAAAATTTAGTGTTAGGGTAAATCCCAAATTGCATCTTGTTAAAATTTAGGGTGAGGGTATGTCGGTTTGATCACCAGTAAATCATAAATCATCAATTTGTTTGTCTGTGAACCTTGTGTTTGGGTTGAAAAAATTAGCTTCTCGATCTCTCACACAAGAAGGCAGTTGTATAACCAGTGGAGTGCTAGATTAATTTCAGCAGGCAGAATATTTTTACACACCAATAAGCATGCTCTAATAAGCTGTGACCGGACAAACAAATCCACATAAACAAAATTTATTTGACTCTAAATAACCATGATGCAACTCCACACAATATGAAGCCTTTAAACCCTCAACCTAATGAACCAGCCACATCCAAATGAGTAATTTACAAATTGAACAGTAGAAGAAACATTTTTCAAAACTTTTCAACAAAACCTTATTGTGTGACCCTAATTGGAACAATCTAATTCATTCCATTGAGTGCTTACATGAAATGGTTTAGTTGAAATGTGAAAAATTTGGGGAAAAAATTTGATAACAAATAAAAAAAATAAACAAATTAAATAAAACAATAAATTTTAATATTGTGTGGGTTGTGTAAATGGGTTATCAGTGGCCAGGAGAGAACATATGTGGGCTTTCGCACTTCATTTCAAAAAATTAAAAAAAAGCTATGCTTGTGAGATTAATCTTCCAAATAATTTACACTTATGTGCTCATGATGATGGTTTGGACTTTAAACCTCTTTACTGGTTGAGTGCTGGAAGTCCATATTTGGGCTTTATTCTGAAGTACAGGTACCACAACTTAAAGGCTTCATATTAAGTGGATGTGCTTCACTTTATCTTCAAAGTGAAATTATTATGCTCCCCAAAGAAATTTGGGGGGGAGGGGGAGCAGATAGTCGCCACCCTGTCTGTCTAGACATCTGTCTGTCTGAAACAAATGGTTTCCCGATAACTTTAGTTTGACTGAACAAAATGAAACAAAATTTTGTACGAAGGTTGACAACCACTTAATACAGGTTGGGATTGGTAGTGGGCTTGGACTGATATTTTTTGGCAGAATTATGGCTCTTTTTCAACTTGGACATGTTGATATTGGTTTCCGGTCGATAACTTTAGTTTGAGCAAACGTAATGAAACAAAATTTTATACATAGGTTTATAACCACATAAGACAGGTTGGGATTGATGGTGGGCTTGATCCGACATTGTTTGACAGAGTTATGGCCCTTTCTGAGAAGACATACTGATATTGGTTTCCGGATGATAACTTTAGTTTGAGTGAACAAAATGAAAAAAGATTTTATACGTAGGTCTCGTTACAGTTATTCAGGTGAAAACGTTGGCTTTTCAAGAATTGTGCGGCTTCTCATTAACACGGCCAAGAATATTTTGCATTTAAATTACCTCCCCTATTCACAATATTCACAATGTATACAGTTTCTGGAAGCTCTGAATATGGCTTTTTCTGCAAAAATCTTACAAGATCACTCAAATGACACAGTTGATGGCTAAAAAAATGGCCCAGAATGGTCTAAACATTCTCATTTTGGGGATAAATTTCCAATTTTTGTGCATTGATAGTGATAAAACTGTGTTATAGGAATTCCTCATTTCTCCACTGAGGATTTTACAGCATAAGATGATCATTCTGACAAATTAAAAACATATGGGTTTCGTATTAATTTTTTCAGAAGGCTTTCTCAAAGCATATTTACACAAAAATTGTCCCATTTGTAATCTGCAAATTGTCAGGTCCCAAACAGGTCTGGGTAAGTCATTTAACACTCATGTGTGACCTTAACCCCCAAATGAAATGCACTTGACTGTAAACAGTTTGAATCAAGACCATCAACAGATTATTTTGGCCATATCACCATTAATGAGAATTATTTACTAAATCCATACCACCATAAACTAAAACTATAGCTCAAAACAGCCATTTGGCTGAGGATATCCAATAACCTTGGATATGACCTTTTAATAGGAAACGAGACCATAGATTTATAACCACAAAATACAGGGTGAGATTGACAGTGGGCTTGGTCTGATATTTTTTGGTAGAGTTATGACTCTTTTCTAACTTAAAAGGCATGTTGATATTGGTTTCCAGTGGTAACTTGAGTTATAGCTGTACAATTTCAATGAAACTTGGAATATAGCTTACTGTAGATAGTATACCATATATGTTTGATTTAGAGTGTGGTGCAATAATTTTTATTTCAGTTATACCCCCCTTTTGGACTTTGTTAACCACTAAAATATAGTTTTTCATAAACCGGGGGTATTTTTGTTCCATGCATTTGGTGGCCTGCTGTATTGGTGCTATGGTTTAATGAAGATAAGATAAGATATTTATTAAATCAATATCAACAGGCTCAAATGACTAAACACTCATACTTGGCAGTGGCGGGGGGGGGGGGGGGGGGGGGGGAGGGGGAGTATAGCCACCCTTGGCATTCAGGGAGCATCTGTTGGCTGTGCCAACTCATTACCCTAGTTTAGTCTGTTAGGATTTGCCTTGTTACAGTTTATGGGAGAACGGCACTCTCCCATAAATTGTAACAAGGCAAAGACACGTGAACAGATTCTAATGACCGAAAATTATTTAGTGCTCTTCTAGTTAACAAAACGAGTGTTCCAAAGAGTTTAATGGTGAGTGACCCAGCAGGTATTGGAGGTATAGGTGTTTGCTCTTCCATCAGTGGCTAAACATCCCGTCATCTTGTCAGTCTCTTCTTTATAAACACTGGTGAAAGAGCAATTAAAGTTGACTGCATCAAGTCAGAGATGACTGTGAATTATTATGGTTTTTGATGGTAGAGGTTTAGTAGCAGGAAAAGAGTCGATATTTATTCTCGATGGTTCAACAAACACTGATGAAGTGTTTATAGATGCCCATATTTTCATCACCATGTGGGAATGATTTTGTCTGAACCTTAGATATAAGCAATTACATTTATTCCTGCAGTTGCTGTTTTAACAATGGCATTCCTGCCCATTTGGAACAATGAGCAGGCGATTTACCAGCAGAGCTGTTACTGTCAAATGTAATAGAATTGCATTGATGGATAGGTAAACTGGAGTGTGGAAAATCTATAGAATTTAGTGTGAACAAGTATGGATTATGAAACTGAGGAGTTTATAGAACCTACTTTTCTCTTCTGAATCAATTTTCCCATTGTTGAAAAGAGACACTACTGAATGTTTTTCATTCTGTATTAAAGTTTCCAGACATCTCTACGGGAGAATTATATGCTAAGGTGTTATTTTCCCCAACTTACAATTGAACAGAAATTGAGACATGTGGAGCCATTGCACCTCTCATTTAACTATTTCCATTCTGATTTTTGGATGGCCAGTTTGTAAGACAGAGAAGTGATCAAGGCCCTAAATATTGCACAAGATTAGTAGGGTGTGACTCATTTTTTGCTCTCCAACACTACACATCAAAAAACATCTAATATTTCATCTAAATTTGGGATAATCTTTTTGGATTCTCATGAAAATGATTGCAGAAATCCATACCTGCTAGGAGTGTCACAGGATCCCATGAGGCCACCACGGGTGAACCCATGTTGTATACTGATAACTCATGTTAACCCTTTAGCCAACACAGCTTTTTATGCCCACTCCCCCCCCCCCCCCCCCCCCCCCAAATTTTGTTGTTGTCATTCCCGTCTGTACGTTTATCTGTCTTTCCGCCAGGAAGATTTTAGTGTCTGCTCCATAACTGGGACATGCTTCGTTGGATTTTGATGAAACTTGGCATACATGTTGCTTATGGGGAGACGATGTGTTGTGCACAAAACATTTTTTTGTTCCATGGAGGTCAAGATCACATCAAGAGCCTTGCCATGACAGGGGAAGCTCTTAATTTTTAAAACATAAACAGAATTTGATAATTTTTTTTAAAAAAATAAACAATATTTACCAATAAAACCTTGCAAATATGGATGTCATAGCTGGTTTCAATGACATCCATATTTGTACAATTTTATTGACAAAGTATCAGGATTTTTCTGGTTATGTTTGCCTTGTATTGGTTAATTTACTGCCACTATGTTAGGTAAAGGGTTAAATTGACCCAATTCTTTTCAAGCGAATCCTAACAGACGTGCAGCGATTATTTACATGGCTTCTCACTGGTTTGTTTCGTGAATCTTTGTGTGAACTGATTCTCGGATTCTCAGCGAAATATAAGTCCTGAAAAATGTTACATGAAACAAGCCTGCAAATAAGCAGCCTCTTATGGTCAATGACTGACACAATTTGTATGTTTGACAGGCACCAATTCACTTGTACCTTGACGTAATGACCAGTACAGTTTCTTGAAACTTAATGTATGTTAGTATAATTTTAACATGTCCCACCAACTTCTTGACTTAACATTTATTGGAAAATTCTCTTACAGATTTTAATTGTTCATCGTATGCAATTAACATATGGATTATATATAATTAAGATGCACCTGTTGCTACAAGCACAGATTGCTCTAGACAAAAATTTGGTACCAAATAGTATTGGATTGTAATCCTTGTGTTAGGTACAATGTACAGGAGGACAGTCACAAAACTGTTGTTTCCTGACACAAAAAATTATTTGCAAGCTTGATATGAAGTACAATAACCTATTCTATAGACATAATAACATGTGCTGTAGACATAATAGTCTCTTCTGCATACAGAAGAACCTCTTCTTCAGACATAATAACAAGTGTTGTAAACATAATTGCCTCTTCTTTCAGCATAATAGCCTGTGCCGTAGACATAATCTCTTCTGCATACATAATAACCTCTTCTCCAGACATAATAATGTGTTGTAGACTAATAATGTCTTCAATGGACATAATAACCTCTTGTACAGACATGATAACACATGTTATCGACAAAATATAACCTCTTCTATAGACCTAATAACTTGAGCTGTGAACTGTTTGGATCAAGAATACCCTAAAAGATATCTTGTGACCACAAATGCTTTTAACTCTTTACGTAACAAATCAGCATCATCCACCCTCGTAATTTACAAATTGAGCAGTTGAAAAAAAATATTTAAAAAAAAATTCCAACAAAAGTATATCATGTGACCCCTTATTGGAATGAACTTGTCAGGCTTTTCCAATTTGGGATCTGATATGGTCGTGTTGAATTTTTGAGAAAAAACAAAATAGTAAATTTTGATAGCTTATGCTCGGCCACATCCATAATTTACAAATTGAACATTTAAAAAAAAGTTTATTTTTCAAAATATTTTAACAAAACCATATCGTACAAGCCATCATTGGAACCTCAGATGTGCCTCTTAGTCTACTTCCCTCCCAGTAAGATAGTTTGATAACCTTATGTACATGCACAGTAAAACCATTCTGTCATTTTTTTTTACTGGGCCACACAGTTTGGTTTTCTGGTTTACACAAAAACTAGAATCTAAACAGAAAACCCAAAACTCGGCTCAGCTCTATCTGTCAATAGAGTTGTAATATGGGCTTCTAACATGCAACCAGTTAAAAGTGTTAACATGTTTGACTTGCAAGATTAGTCACCAGAAAGACTTACATGCCCAGCCCAGGTGGTAGTGGGAGAGGAATGGTTACAAAATCATAAAATCAAAATTTGAATCAACAGATATATGCGTCAGGAGTAAATGAGCTGTATTGTTGAAGGCATTCATTCTTCCAAAATTTGTATAGGAACAGGTAGGTATTTATGAATAAATATTTATACCCCTACTTTCGAAGAAAATGGGGGTATACTGGATTACATGAATCTGTCCATCCGTGTGTGAGTGCGTTCGAGAATATTCAGAACTTTCATAACTTAAGTAAATTATTATTTTCTATAATATTTGTTTGTCATAGGTATGCCTACGTTGGTCATAGGTATGCCCACAATGCCCACACTAGTTATTTTTTTTTTTTTTTCTGTTACTCGTTGACTTAGAAATTGTAGGAAATAGACATTATTTGTCTGTTCAGCCTGTATCTCAGGTATGGGTTATCGGATTTCAGTGAAATCTGGCATGCAGTTTGCCTATGACAAAGGCTTCTCCCTCATTGCATAAAACTTCCAAACACCAAACAATTTACCATACCTTTTGACTTGAAAATTGTTGAAATTTTTGAAAACTTTACAAGAAAATGGGGGTGGGGGGTGGGGGGTGGGTGAGGGTATACTAAATAGGGTTATCAGATTTCAGTGAAATATGGCATGCAGTTTGCCTATGACAAAGGCTTCTGCCTCATTGCATAAAACTTCCAAACACCAAACAATTTACCATACATTTTGACTTAGAAATTATTGAAAACGTTCAGAGAAAATGGGGGGGGGGGGGGGGGATACTGGATTGTGTCCACCCATCTGTGCATTCGTCCGTCATATTCATAAATAATGTTTGTTGGTTTTTCTCATATCTCCTACTCTTATTCACATTTATTAACGATGATAGTCATGTAATACATGCATGAATCACTTAAAAAAAAAATGACTTCAGTGAATGAAACCATACCCAAGGTCAAGTTGTTAGTTTGTTTGTTGATTGGGGTTGAATGACACTATTGACAACCAAGATCACATTGTGTCAAGACAGTTTTATGGGTGGAAGAAGCCGGGTTACCCATAGAAAATCACTGAGCAGCGATAAGCATTCTGAATTGGTGTACAAATTTTGGAGTAGGATGCATATTCCCCACCCTGTACAGTGGAGCCCATTTAACTCTTTACCTAACATAGTGGCTAAAATGGCCAGAAATTTAACCAGAATAAGCCTCTCACAGCCTCAAATATCTCGGAAGTTTCTCAATAAAACCATACAAATATGGATATCATTAGAACCAGCTCGTTGAGCTGGTTCTAATGATATCTATATTTGTATGGTTTTATTGAAAAATTATGAAATTTGTTTTCGAAAAATGTGAAATTTATTTTAAAAAAATACTGTGTTAGGTAAAGGGTTAACTGGATATTTCTAAACTGAATAACCCTCTTGATTAAATATAATTTCCATCAAACCATTTGCCCTATTTTCAGTGCACATTTGATTTGTTAATTGCATATAGGTTACAGAATAAACTCCTGCTAATTGAATCAACAATTTGTGTAATATGTTGAGAAATTAGCTTGACAGTCACCAAATTCCTCATGTTTATAGAACTATTTGCCCTCAGTACATCCAATACATGCATTTAATCTACTGGGGTATTATAAAAGATATAATAAAATGAATGCTCCATTTAACTCTAGAGTACAGAAAAAGTGACCAAATCCCTGTTAATTGAATATTCCTGTTTATTCAATAATTTTCACTGGCAATTTGGCTATTCAATGAACAAGGTTCCAGGCCTGGAAATAAGTCATGTAAATGGTCGATCAAGTTACGGGAAGTTATGACATTAAAAAATCACAGCATGTGAACCATTCATGCCTTTGACCATTGATGGAACTCAGTGATCACCACTTTTGATTTTACTGTTCCATTTGAACGTTCGACGAATCTAAATCCAAATATTCTAACTGGCAAAGCCAACATGATGAAGATATTGGGATAAACAAAATTATCATGGGTTGGCCTATTTCATGAAACTTATTACAGTAACTTACACAGTTTTTACTGTGTTTTCATTCTCTTACTCGGGAGTCTGGCCCAACAGTGACATTTGAAGTACTGTAAGTTACAAAAATTGGGCCTGCTCCTCATTGGCTTCAAGTGGCCATCAAACACTTGGCCAATATTTTTTGGAAATTTTATGACCCTACCCCATCCCCTCAAAGAGCTTTCTATGGCAAATAACACTTGACAAGTGTGAAGAAATCTTTTCAATTATTCAATATTCATTTTCCATGTTCATTTATACAAATGTCGCCCATCAAATGCTGTTATCTCCCTTGATATGCCTGGTCATCTACTTTTCATCCATTATAAATAAAGGTACGTTCACAATGCCATTACAAACATTCGAAGAAAGTTGGTTATTTTCAATTAGCTCTCTTCCAAAAAATATTTAACTTCATGCTGTTAAAATGACAAACATTGACAGCATTTTCAAGTTCATAATTCGCAAAAAGGCGACAGTATAAAACCAGGAGAATGATCTATCAAACTTTATTGGGTTTAAATGTGAATGTTGAAAAGAACGTGGGTAGCCTCTAAGTTGACAGTTTAAAGACGTTTTGGATGATACAGACCTTGGATGTTCGTGACCTTTTTGGGAACAATTCAGGCCCTGGATGCTTTTGGCCTTGGATGATTTGGACATCCACATTCATCATCCATATCGTCCAGAGTCTTGATTATCAACAGTCTGAATCATCCTGTAAACATCATCAGCCTACAAAGTTCCCACAGCTCAATAATAATACTAGAGTTGTCATTCAGCATCATGATGGTAAAAAAAATCACATGAAACTATTTTCAAAGTAAAATCAACTTTATTACAATAACAGTGATAAACTATAAAAAACAGAACAACTTAAACCGTAAGGGCCTAATTCTGACATTGGAACAGGTGGGTGCCTCAACATGCATTGTTTGGGTGAACCTAAAACTTGTTTTCTAAGTACCTTGTCAGTTTATTCTAGGCAAGGCTTGGCTGCCTCTGAAGGCAGCAAGACTTGACTAGAAGAAACAACTGCAAAGCCACTGGAGGTAGACATTCAAAGTATAGTGAGAACAGGGGTCAGCCGAGTGGGTGACTAGGGCAAAGAAGTCGCCTTGTCATTCCCCAAGTTGTCTTGGCTTACATTGGGGGCAAAATTCAAATCGCCCTCCAAAACTTCCTTGGGAGACATGGCAGTTTACTGTATTTCTTGTTTTATTTCCCCCAAAAAAGCTTCTGCATTCATAAAAAAAGTAAACACGGCTGCTGTTAAAATCTGTCATACGGCTCTGAAAATAGCCTAAACTAGCCCAATTTTATATTTCTGAAAAGAGTTGTAATGGCATAATCGTTCGAACAATATGCCCCAACTGATAGCAACAAGCACAAAATGCTATTTAAAAACAAAAGTGCCAGCAAAAACCACGAATCACACAAGACTCGCATCGAGTCAATTAGAATTTATTAAAGTTAACCACCGTTTCAAAGCCAAAAAAATGTGTAGGAGACAGTTCATCCATAAAAACATCGAAATTGCTTTGTTCCACTGAAAAATTGGTTGCATTGAAAAATTTGCCTCGCAATTTGCATTGAAAGTTTTTCTTTGAAAACTTGTGTTGGAAGGAGGTTAAATGTAATAAGGCTACGATAGAAATCACACATATTCGGATGGATAAGAATGGCGGGCCTTATAGCACCAATCGCACGTGTCAATGTAAGATGGTTGGCAGAAATTGTCATTTTTCTGAACAGTGTTTTACCACCCAGCACAGCAGGGAAGGGAGACAACTGAAATATTTTGTCATTTATCTTAGAAATAAATTAACTCAAATTGTTAATGACGCTGAATTTACGAAGGATATCGAAAACTTTTTTAACTACGCTTTTCAGTTCAATTAGGACATTCAGAAACCATGATTCGAATGACCCAGCTTCTTATGTGAACTTGAAATTTATTTTAAATACTTTAAATATTTTTTTAAAAAGAAAATACCTTCTATTACAGAGAAAAACACTCTCACCATGGGTAATGTTAATTTCAAATCCACTGCATTGAGGCCAGTACAAAATCAACTGCATGGTAACCCAAATCATCACTGTTAAGGAGAGAGTTAGGGAATTTAGAAACCATGAACGACAGAATTTTTTGTAGGGGAGGTGGGGGGGGGGGGGGGGGAGGATTTTAACCTACATGACTTAGTTTTGTGTGTGTATGTGTGTTTGTATAACTTTTATTTATTTTTTTCTCCACAATTGTGTCCTCTACATTTATTTTGTCACGATGTCATATATGTTTTGTGTTTTTTTCTGACTTCTCCCTCATGTCCACTGACTTCTCCCTCCTGGCCCCTGACTTCTCCCTAAAGTCTCTGGAGGGAGAAGACACTTCTCCCTAAACTCAGCTGCCAGGCTGACCCCCGAGTGAAAATGTATAAAAATCTCCAGGCCATTAAGGTGCTTTATAAGTGATGGAAAGTTAGCTTGAAAGTAGGTGATAGGTTATTTATGATGTCAAAAATCTAATCAAAATAAGAATGTGTCCCTTTTTTGCTGTGCATCTGTATTTATGAACTATGCTTCGCAGTTCTGAACACAAAAAAATGAAAAATTGTGATATTTTTTAGACATTTGATGCCATAGAAAATCATATGTCACCTATTTTCAAACTAAATTTCCCATTACTTATATAACACCTTAAGGTTTAAGAAAACAGGTTAAATGTACAACCAATAAAATAGGTGTAGGTGTAACCTATAAATAGGTTTCTTATTTCCAGGCCTGAGGTTCTTCTGTATCAGGTTTTTTGAAGAAAAAAGTGTACTAGTGAATCAAGTTCATACAGTACTTTGGTGATCGGTTATGTCTGTCATACATTATGTATTTGATTGATATGTATATATATTATGTGCTGTCAAGGGACAATTGAAATCATACATCAATATTTTCTGAACAAAATTATTTGAACAGTGACATGATTAGGCCACACATTAATTTGTTTATTGAATATTTCATGAAGGAGGAGATCAGATGATAAATTTCTTCAATTCAGTTAAACCCTTCCAGCATTTATTTTACCAAGTAGTAATTGCCCTGCTAGTTCAGTTAGATGGACTAAAAAGGCTATACTTACTTCTCCATACCCTGTGGAAACTCTGGAAAGAGGTGCAGTACATGTCTTCTGTGATCAACAAGTTCTGTTGTACCGATATAAAGCATCTTTATCACTCACATTTAACTCAAACAATCACTGGTCAAAAAGTTGATTGAATTAACAATGCCAAAATTATAATAATACTAATGACAAGAAATTTTTTGTTCTGGATGGGAATCCACCATCAGCATGCAAAGAGATAAGGAGAGCTCAGTGACTTTGTAGGGTTGACCTATTAATATTTCCAATTTGCAGTCATAAGGCTGAATTTTGACAATATTTTTACTTAAATTCCATTGATCAAAACGACTAAAAGTTGATACTATTCAAACCATGGGAAATCAGTGTATGGTTAATAGAATAAAGATCCAGTGTAGTTCTTGTAACAACTCCAGGCTTAAAGTGTTTGTTGACAATTTCATGGTTTCAGTCACAATATAAAAGTGATAGTGTTTGGTATTTTCTTGTTTTATTCCTGCAGAATGTGGAGTTCATATTGCAGAGACATGTATCCATATCCATGTTGCAGTGATTAAAAAAATTTCAAATCAGCTCATCATCTTTTAGTCGCTGACTAGAGATGGGCAATATTGGAAGTTTAAGTTCGGTATCAGTTTCAGTTTTTTTTAGGGGGGTATACCTCGGTATCGGTTTGGTATTTGGTATCTGACTTGACTGAAATTTGCTGATAGTACCAAAGGGAATTTACATCAGGAAATAACAGAATAAGTTGTTCTTGTATCACTCTACCACAATGCTATAAATGTCACTCCCAATGAGCTCAACAGTGGCATTCTTTTATGAACACAAATCCTGTCTACAGTAATTTTGTGACTTTTTCTAAATGCACCTTAACATTTAAAGACCTATTTCAGGCTTTTACGATCTCAGAGCATGTGCCCTGACCATGCCATCTTTAAGAAGTCCTGCTGACAACAGACAAATCACCTGGACAGAGATTTCTAATCAGGTCTTGGCTGCCTGTTCAAGACTTCACTAAAAATAACTGCTAAGCAACTGGACATATACAGGATGTAGTCTAGTGGGAACAATTGCCAGCCCATTGAGGGTTAACAAAACTGAAAAGAAAATCAGTTACTTCTTTCATGAAAATGAACCTTTCGGCATTCAGCTATTAATTATACCCCCACTTTCGAAGAATGGGAGGGTATACTGGATTACATGTGTCCATCCGTCCGTCCATCCATCCATCCGTGTGTGAGTCCGTCCGAGAATATTCATAACTTTCATAACTTAAGTAAATTATTATGGAACTTGTTTTCTATAATATTTGGTAATAGGTATGCCCACACTAGGTGGTACACCATGTGGGGGTATGCACCGGATGACAGTCCAGCTCTTGTTCTGTTTGGTTTTTCAGTATCCCCATAATATCAGTATACCTTCGTTTTTTCAGTACATTGCCCGTCTCTATCGCTGACTATTCAACTTATCACCCTCCAGTAGAATCAGATAGCATCTCCTCACAGCTTCTTCCTTTGAGCTGTTATTTTTATAGCTCACCTGACTGTAAGTCCACATGAGCTATTGCCATCACTTGGTTTCTGTCATCTGTCAGCTTTTGTATATCATTCTTCAGAACCACTTGATGAAACAAACCAAGCTTAATTGGCAAAAATTATCTTGGGGTGAGAGTGGGATAGCCTTCTGAGTTTGTTTGATAGAGGTCAGAACATTATTGAAAATCCTTGAATTTGTCATCTTGAGAGCTTTGAAAATCTTTGAAAATAATCCAGGAATGGCCCCCGAAACTCCTTGAATTGACCACTCCTTCAATTTCAGGCCCCGCGTAGCTTTGAGATTCAATTTGATATTGAATCTTAAGTTGATATTCGATTTCATTGAAATCAGCTGCCCGATTCATTTCCTTTCAGATCTTTACATGGGAATATAGCTTGGTATTAGTCATTGTCGTCGTCTCACAAAATGAAAAAGTTCAGATGGAATTTGCCTGTAAATAATACCGAAAATTCATCCATTTTAACTGGTAGAGTGCTGAATTATTTTTAGTCTTCAAAATTTGTTCACAAGTCTTTGCCATGTTACAATTTATGGGAGATTGCCTGTAGGCCACTTGAAAACAAAGTTAAAGTTTTCAAACAATACTGTGCTTTTGCTAGCAGCTAGTCTTATGCAGTGCTTAGTGCTGGTGAGTCTTGCACTCGTACCTGGGTAATATTCCAACTACATCATCAAGGCATGCCTTCCAGTAAGGCATGCCTTGATGATGTAGCTGGAAAATATTTTCAGTTGGGACTTGAATTGTCAATTAGATTTACAGTCCTCCTCCCCTTATCAGTCTTCAAGATGCCCAGAATTCGATTTGAGATTCAATTCTATTTTAAATATTAGACCCAATTCACTTTGAGATTTGATTTGAATCGAAAATGTGTGATTTGCAGGGCCCTACTTCAAGTGCATAAGCTTTTTTTTTAATATTTAATCTTATTTGTTTTACAAGGATTGGCGATCAAGTTATGCAACTTATATTAACGCCTCTCCTTGACTCAATGGCGCAGGTGTGAGGGATGACCTTCGTAGCGGCAACTTCGTGGCCTAGCTCTTCTCATTTACTATGAAGCGATCTTTAGCCTGCGCAGAAATATCTGTTCTGAAATAGAGTGTGCTTATAGAAATGCAACAATACTCGGTAAGTCTGATTAAAAATGAAACAAAGAAATGATCAAGTTTTGGTGCTATTTTCCGATGGTGGAATCAGAATGTACTATTTTTTTTTTTCCTTGAACTAAAAAAGTAAAAACCCAGGTTTAGGTTTTATCATCAAAACTTTGAACATATTTTTTATTTTATTTTCATTTGGAATCTATGTTTTCTTGAAATAAGGCGTTTCAGTCCGTGCTTAACCATATACCCGATATAATGGCACAAACTAGCCAGAGCTACAGTACAGCTCCCGTGGACTGGTCGTAATGCACACGTGGGCATTGATGTCCACGTATGCATTTGCCAGGTAATAAAAATCATCATTTGCAAAATTTTAATTAATGATGAATCACCAGGTTGTACCCGGTGCTTTGTTAATTAAATTTTTGATGACTCTTCGTATAATTAGTGTTTGGAATCTAATATTATTGTGTCCGTGGAAATATTGCCCACCCATGGAAAGTGACCTGTCCACGGCGGTTTAACTGTATTCACAAAATTGCCATTCATATTTTATTTTTTTTGGTTTTTGTCTCAAAAACCTAGGTTATGACCCCTCATTGGATCAAGCTTGTTTCGCTGAGGGTGTCAAAAGCTGTATTTTTGAGGCAAGAAATGAAATTGTATTATTTATTCAAGAAATTTTTTTGTCATCTGCTATTAGGATCGGTAAAAGAGGTAAATGTGCTCATTGATCTCATCACAGCTCAGTGAAACCTGAATACTTATTCTGATGTAAAGGTTTTTAGTTGAGTTGTCAAACTCGTCTTATAGTTTGATGAATGGCGGGTGGGCAGGCAGGTGGGTGCTCGTAAACAATCAGTTTCCGGACGATAACTTGATAATGGTTCAATCCACATTCATGAAACTTCTTAGGTAGGTTGGCATCAGTGAGAGGAAGAACCCTATTTATTTTGGACTCACTAGGTCAGTGATGAAGGTCACAGTGACCTTGAACATACTAAATCATAAACAATTGGTTTCCGGATGATAACTTGACTGTGGTTGAACCCACATTCATCAAACTTCATATGTAGGTTGGCCTTCGTGAGAGGAAGAACCCTATTTATTTTAGACTCGCTAGGTCAAAGGTCAAGGTCATAGTGACCCCAAACAGAGTAAATCAAAACAATTGGTTTCTGGATGATAACTTGATAATGGTTCGACCCACATTCATGAAACTTCATAGGTAGGTTGGCATCAGTGAGAGGAAGAACCCGATTTATTTTGGACTTGCTAGGGGAAAGGTCAAGATCACAGTGACCTTCAACATAGTAAATCCATAAACAATTGGTTTCCGGACAATAACTTGACAATGGTTCGACCCATGTTCATGAAACTTCAGAGGTAGGTTGGCATCGGTGAGAGGAAGAACTCTATTTATTTTGGACTCGCTGGGTCGAAGGTCAAGGTCACAGTGACCTTGAACATAGTAAATCATAAACAATTGTTTTTGAATGATAACTTGACTATGGTTCAACCCACATTCATCAAACTTCTTGATAATGATTAAACCCACTTTTGTGCTGTCACAACTTGACATTGGATTGGTGATCCTAACGGCATTTGTAATTTTGTATTTCTAGAAATTTATACTGTTTTCAATGAGAAAAAAAAGCAACGCGAAGTATTGCATATGCCCTCGATTGCAATACCATGGATAGCATATGCTGCTCATTGAAATGGTGGCATTTCTCAAGATGGCATAAATGTTTGCCGTTTTGAACAAACACACACACACACGAAGACAAATTTAGTTAAACTTCCCCTGCATTCCCATTCAACATGGGTGTTATAAAGGTTTTTCAATTTTTTGTTGTCATTCAATAAAAAATATTTCCATTGACAAAAAACAACAATGCAAAAAGTTCATAGGGACAGTTTTTCTGGTCTAACAAGAGGCTTAACCTGCAATATGTGGATAACCTTTCTTCTACACTGGTCCATCACCATTTATTTATTTATTTATCATGACCACAACATGGATACAAGTTATAATGTAGAAGGTTAATTTTTGTTATTCAAGTCCTACAAGAGCCCTAGCTCTGGTAGGAATATACAGACAATACCCTTGAAATGTGGATATCCCTCCATGCTGGTTTATCATCATGCTAAAGGACATCAAAATCCAACAAGCGTTGCCAGAGTTCTAAAGCAAAACATTCATTTTGCTATTTTTATATTCCCGTTTGAAAAAATGGTTGTATTATGTGATTGGTCTGCCTGTGTGTCCGTCCATCCATCTGTAAACATTTTCATTTCCAGATGATAACTTGAGTTTAGATTTATAGATCAGGACCAGTCTTGGTTTGTGCCTCAGTTATATCAAAATGAAGGTTAAGTTTGAATTAGGGCTGGGTCTGATGAGTTTTACAAGAGTTTGGGCATTTTTGCCTTAGAAATTGCACATTTCCATCAACATTTTGGTTTCTGGATGATACCTTGTGGAGTTGGGATTCATAGATCATTGTGCTTTAGTTATATCAAAATGAAGGTTAAGTTTGAATTGGGACTTGGTCTGATGATTTAGATAACTTAAGTTTGGTTTTATAGATCAGGACCCAAACTGGTTTGTGCCTCAATTAGATCAAAATACAGGTTGAGTTCGAATTGGGGTTTGGTCCAATGATTTTTAGAAGAGTTATGGGCCTTTTTGACTTAGAAATTGCTTATTTCCGTCAACCTTCTGGTTACCGGTTGAACACTTTAGTTCTGCCCATTTGACCTCCAAATTTGGCGTGTGAGTCAATTATACCAAATTACAGGTCAGGTTTCAATTGGGGTTCAGTACAAATTTTGCATTAGGTATGAACCTTTTCCAACTTGGAGCATTTTCAACTTAGAGTCTTCCTTGAGTAAAGCAATGTCTGTTTATCCATCTGTCCATTTGGTAAACATCATAGCAGGTATGATTTTCAGGCCAACTTCATCGTGTACTTTTGTGACTGATTTTTACCTCTGGTTCTAGTTTGTCATTTACTTTTGTCTCTGATTTTTGCTGTAGTTAACTTTAGAACAATTTATACAAATAGCAGTTATTTGTTGGATGAAAACAGTGAGTATGTACAATTCGAAAAAGCCTAACAGGCATATTATGCAATGCCAGGCATAGCTCTTGTTGTAAGTCTCACAAGGGTCATAACTCTGTTATGAGTGTGTGGACAAAACCTGCGATTTGAAGATATTTCCCCATGCTGTTCTTTCATTATACCAAAAGACATCAAAATCCGACAACTCATTCCAGAGTTATAATACAAAATGTTTGTATGGATGTATGGATGGAAACCTAGACTACATACCCAGCGAACCTCTTAAGAAGGTTGGGGGGGGGGGGGGCATAATAAATTGTGTTGTTTAAAGGTTAACCTAGTTTTCAATTTTCAGTTCAGGTGAAACACATTTGTCTTTGCTGAATTTGATGTAAAAGCCAATGATACACATACTGTGGAATCAGCATTTATATTTCATCTCCAGCTTTTACTTTTCAGCCAATAGTTTGACCATCCATGAAACTGATGTGTAGGTGTGTTTGTGATCTTGCCAGCATGGGATAATTTTTTGAACAGATCTCATTAGTGATAGGCTTTTATTTTATATCCAGTCATTCCTTATCATTAATTGATCAGAAAGGTCTCTCGAGTAGGATCTCTTGTTATCCGAAAATAACATTTGTTTAATTGAGTTCATTGAAGTTTTGTAACATTGAAACTTCTTTGATTTGAAAATCATTTCTGTTTAATTGGGACTATAAATGACAACTGAAACAGTAGAAGAATAACTGAAATGCCCAATCATTAATTTGCTGTAATATTTCTATGCATAACCTTGATGTGGTGAGGTTTTCTACTGAAAGTAAATGTCCACTTGTAATTTTCTTCAGTGGGAACCCTGCAAATGGAGCAGTGCTTGTCCACTGTGGTAAACAAGTTCTGCTTTACAGGTAAAATAGGACCCAATAAGCAACGCCTGGGGTTGAAGTCCTCTAACGTGAGTAGCATGGGTACAGACGATTGGCAAAAATTGACTTCATACCTCCCGGTATGTTGTGATCATGACATAGCTACAAGCCTAAAAATAAGCAGTCTGACTGACATTTGCAGACTGTGGTCATCCCAGAGGGTGAATTTTATAATGCTATCCCATACAGTGGGCCAATTTATCCTCTGGGTACCTCTTTCTGTTTAGTTTTGAGACCCTGATTCAGATTGAGGTTCACAGAGGGTAAATTTAGTGATGCTAGGGTAGCATCACTAAATTTACCCTCTGGGGACTTCATTTTGCAGACGACAGTCTGCTTATTTTCTGGCTTGCATAGCTTATAGATGCTGTGACCTTGAGCACAAATAAGAAGAAAGAAGTCATTTTGAGTATTACTGTGAAACCCACTTAATTGGATATATTTTAATTGAATAATCCTGTAAATTATACCCCCACAAGAAGTGGGGTATACTGGATTGGATCTGTCCATCCACCTGTTTCATATGTACGATTTCATGATAGTGGTCCTATCTTAATGAAATTTACATGATTGTCCAGTATCACATTCCCTTCAGAGACATATCAAGTTATGCTGTATGTAAATTCCTCTTGTGAGTTATGCCTCTTTTTTCTATTGAGAAACCAATATTTTTTGTCCATACAAGTTCATGGCCCAGCTGACTGTGGTCCGATCTTTATTTATTTATTATACCCCCTGCCTACCCTGCAGTGGTATAGAGTATTCCTTGTGTCCGACAGTCCATCAGTCAGTCCATCCATCCATCCATCCATCTGTCCATCCATTCATCCATCCATCCCTCCCTCCCAAAGTTGTATCATACACTACACTCACACTGTTCAAGACAGCCATCTGAAATTTTGCACAATCCAAAACTACACTCAGTACACTCCCATGTAACTTAGAAGGTCAGACAACTCTGTATGTTTTTGTCACAGTTATTGCCCTTTATTTACTTAGAAAATTTCATGTGTTTTCTAATTGAGGGTGCCTTCATGGTGTAATCAACTCCCCCCACAGTTGCTAATGTAAAGAGTTCAAACTTTGGAATATGGTTACACATGCCTTGAAGATGTGCAACATCATTAAAGTTTGTAGAAAAGATATTTTTTCCACAATATTATTGCCCTTCTTTAACTTAGAAAATTTCCAGTGTTTTTTAATGAGGGTGCCTTGGTGTAATCACCTCCTCGGACAGTTTCTAATGTAGAAAGATGAAACTTTAGGATATGATTACGCATGCCTTGGAGATGTGCAGCATATATCAAGTTTGCGAAAAAATCTTTTTTCACAAAATTATCAAATCAAGTTACTTTTACATTTGGTAAATGGGCTGACACTTAATAGTTTTTAGGATAATGCCCTAATGGTCTGTAATCTGTCAAAGGTCCGTCATCTGTCATCTTTCATCTGTTACCCAGTGATAAATGTTTCATTTCTTTAATGTTATCCATGGTATTGCAGGTGAAGGCATATGTCACTCTTGGCATTGCTCTAGTTTATTTATTTATTTATTTATTTATTTATTTATTTATTTATTTAACTTGACAAAGTCAAGATAAGCTATTGCCATCACGCGTGCGGAAGTCTGTTAGTCTGTGAATCTGTGAGTCTGTTCACATTTTCCTTTAGCACAGGCTACACCCCGTAGTTCTCGTCCGATCATCACTAAATTTTATATGCAGATTTCAGGTATTGTCTAGATGAGAATGTCCCCTTTTGGTTGCGATTGGTCAACCGTATTGGCTGCCCAAAACCTGAAAACCTTTAGCACAGTCTTCAGGTTGTATTTATGAAGGGATTTCATGGTAACTTGGTAGGATGACTGTGTATAATATCTAGATGAGAACGTCCCCTTTTGGTCATGATCTGTCAACCGTGATGGCTGCCCAAGCCCGAAACCCAAAAACTTTTAGCACAGTCTACAAATCATATTTAATATGGAGGGATTGCATTGTAACTTGGTAGGATGACTCCATGTGATGGCTAGATGAGAACTTCCCCATTTGTTCACGATCTGTCAACCATGAAGACTGCCCGAGCCCAAAACCCGAAAACCTTTAGCACACTCCACAGGTCATATTTATGAAGGGATTTCATTGTAACTTGGTAGGATGACTCCATGTAATGTCTAGATGAGAATGTCCGCTTTTGGTTGTGATTAGTCAACTTTGACGGCTACAGGGGCCCAAAAACCTTTAGCACAGTCTACAGGTCATATTTATGAAGGGATTTCATCGTAACTTCGTAGGATGACTCCAGATAATGTCTAGATGAGAACGTCCGCTTTTGGTCGCGATTATTCAGCCATGATGGCTGCCCGCGCCCAAAACCCGAAAACCTTTAGCACAGACTAGGGGTCGCATTTATGAAAGGAATTCATTGTAACATTGTAGGATGACTCTGTATAATGTCTAGATGAGGACATCCCCTTTTGGTCGCGATCGGTCAGCCATGATGGCTGCCCAAGCCCAAAACCCTAAAACCTTTAGCACAGTCTACAGGTCGTATTTATGAATGGATTTCATGGTAACTTGGTAGGATGACTCTGTATAATATCTAGATGAGAATGTCCCCTTTTGATCGTGATCTGTCAACCTTGGTGGCTGCCCAAGCCCGAAACCAAAAAACCTTTAGCACAGTCTACATAGGAAGGTTTTCATTGTAACTTGGTAGGATGGCTCTGTATGATGTCTAGATGAGGACGTCCCCTTTTGGTTGTGATCGGTCAACCGTGATCGCTACACAGGGCCGTATTTATGAAGGGAATTTCATTGTAACTTGATGGATGACTCGTTTTGGAATAATTTCACTGTAGCTTGATAACTTTGGTTGACATACATTAACTGTGAGGGCCACATACATTAACTGTGAGGGCCACATTAACCCACCCCTCAGTTCTTTAGTACAGTCTACACCTCAGATTATTTTTATTGAAAACAGCATACAGGGAACAGTAATTAACATATTCCCAATTATCACAATTCTTGTCTTATTTCATAATCCTTTCATAAACATTGAACATTATCCTTTTCATCAAACACAACACACAATCAAGTTAAGCTACAGTGTCATTGACACTTTTATTTATTTATTTATTTATTTATTTATTTATTTATTTATTTATTTATTTATTTATTTGTGCTTAGCAACATTTTCAACAGTCACGGTCACCTAAGGTTAGAGAGGTTTACGGGTGGAGGAAGCTAGAGTACCTGTAGAGAATGACCAAGCTGTGGCAAGTAATTGTCACACTCCCCTACGTACTAACTCAGCACTAGGGCTGGGCGGTTTTGAAATTTGCATTTCGGTTAGGTTTCGGTTTTGTACAAAAACTCGGGTTTTCGGTTCGGTTTTCGGTTTTTCATAATATATTGTAGAAATCCACATTTTAGAGGGTAATGTACACATAAAATCTGTCTGTATTTGTCATCCAAGTCATGAGGCTGACATAGCGAGTTGAGTCCTTCGGGTTAATCAGTGTTCACCACTCTTCTCAGCAAATGGACATATTGTGTTGGGCTACTGTAGTGGGCAACAGTGGTGGAGCCATGAGGTATCTAGGGAGACCAGCCCCCCCTCCCCCCCCCCTCACCCTCCACTCAAAATCCCACTTGCTTTTCCCATCCCCAAATTTGAAAAGATTCTTTTTGATTTCCTGCCCTCAGTACAAGTACAGTACCCTCAGTCCTGAGATCCCCCCCCCCCCCCCCCCCCCCAAAAAAAAAAAAATCTCCACCAGCATGGTCCACAGGATTTCAAACCATGGCTCCACCACTAGTGGGAGCTGCCTTGTTCTGTCAGTGAGATTTGGGACCTTGTCAAGACAAGATGCAGAAATTCACAAGAAAAGCTACATTTTAGCAAAAATCAACATTTCCTTATTTTTTATGAGTCGCAATGCTCTCACCCTGGTTTTGGTGGATAATGTGCAATTGTTGTGCTTATTTCGGTAATTATCACATCGCTTGAAAATAGACGTGCCCCGTGTTTCTTGATGGTTCCTGCTTCAAATGACAGTGGAATAAGAGGAACACAAATCATAGTTTTTCTGATTTTGATAACTATTATTGAAGTAAGTCGTGATATACGAATCACTTTTATTGGTAACTCACTCCAATGCTTTCACAATATCTCTCCTAATTTCGACTGTAGAGGTTCGTTTTTTACTTTGATTCTGCCCAAACATAGAAATTGGGCGAAATGGGCGGTGCCAAGGCGAAGATATTACCAACTTTACTTTGCCCTCTTGGCTTATCCCTGCGTTAATTTCATCTTATTCAAGACAGGCAATTGATGTTTTTGAAGGGAGGGGAGACTGCTGCATAATGGGGTTTGAAAGAAAGTTTGCAATATTGCATCTTGGGATTTGTTGTGTTTACAAAATACACATGGTCATGACACGTGTTGATTATAACATCTTCGTATTGGGAATGCAGCGTGTGTACCTGACAGACCTGCAGTACTGCGCGATTCCTTAAAGTAAGTTCAAATAGTATACAAACAATTCCCAATAAGTTTTCAAAAAACTTTCAATAGTTACCTGCCATCCATTTAATAGGATGTGTTCTATTTTAATTTAACCATTTTATTGTTGACAAAAAACATAACTGCCAATGCGCAGCGTTATCTCTGAGCATGTGACTTCAGAGAACGTGCCAGTGGTCGGTTAATTAACATAATTTACTCATCATTTTTCCCATGTGAACTTTGAGGTTTTAAAACCCAATAAATTTTATGTTTACCTCCAATCTAATTTACAACGTGTCGTACGCAGATGATTTTGGGTCAAAGGTAATTTATAATACTTTTACACCATATATTGTCGGGTAACTTGCAATACCTCTTTGGTCGAATGTACCCGGTTCATTAAATTTATTTAACGATTCTTGAATTGCATGTGTGGATTTTTACGTACGACTTATTAATTTTTCATATTCCATCTGCTGGTGGTTCTGTAGATATTGTTTAAGATACAAGAAATTTGCTACCACTATTTGTGGGTGGGAGGGTGGGGGGAGGGGGGATTTGTTGTCAGTCCTCTCGAAGTAAGCATAAATGGCACAGCATTTACCTTAGCCTGACATTTAAGCCTTTGGCATGCGGAAAGGAAGTGATTGAGTGGTCATAAACTTAACCAATTCTTGGAAATTTGTTGAAACCGAAAGTCTCGGTTTTTTGTTAAGGCGGCGGTTCGGTTTCGGTTTAAAAAAAAAAACCGAACCGAACCGAAAAACCGATAAACCGCCCAGCCCTACTCAGCACAAGCAGGGTTACCATTGGTTGAAGACAAGTGCACCATCGACATGCAGTACACCTGAGTACACAGTGTCATCATGCCCCCACATGGGCAATCGGGATTAAGTACATTGTCCAAAAACACACCTCTGTTACCTTCGGTGGGGATCGAACCATTGACCTTTCGGTTTGAAGTCCAATGCTGTAACCACTGAGCCTCTGTGCTCCTGTCCAATCTTAATTAAATCTTACATGGATGGTGTGTGAAATATCCTTTAAACACCTATTGAGTAAAACTGTCCATGCGTTACACTCATGAGTTATGCCCCTTTTTCTGTTGAGAAATAGACATTTTTTTTCTGTATGTGTTCATAACTCAGCTTAGAGTGGGCCGATCTTAATGAAATCTTACATGCTTGTTCAGTATGACATGCCCTTTAAAGACTAGTATCAACTTATGTTGTCCTCACATTCCACGTGTGTGTTATACCCTGTTTTTCCATTAGGGAAATGGAATTTTTGTGTTTGTATGAGTTGACATTCCATTTGCGAGTTATGCCCATTTCTTCCTTTGAGAAGTAGAATTTTTGAGTTCCAAATGCAGGTGATAGTGGACTCATCTTAATGAAATCTTACATGGTTCTGTAGTACATGTATGACATGCCACACAATACATACATTAAAAATGCACATTTCTCTCATGAATTATGGACCTTTTTTCTGCGAAGAAAAACTTTTTTTGTCTGTACAGGTTCATAACTCAGCTGATAGTGTTTCCATTTTTGATGAAACCTTACATGTCTGTCTAGTATTACATGCCATCTAAGACTTATCAAGTTTTGCTGTCTGCACATTTCACTTGTAAGTTATGCCCTTTTTTCTATTGGGGAAATGGACATGTTTTGTTCATATGAGTTCCAGACTCAGCTGTTGGTGGTCCAATCTTAATAAAATGTTAAACGGTTGTCCAGTATGACATGCCCTTTCAGACCCATATTAAGTTATACTATCAGCACAATTCTTATATGGATCTTGAGTATGACATGCCCTATAATACACATATCAAGTTATGTATGCTATCTGCACATTTCACTCATGAATTATGCCTTTTTCTGTTTTTTTTTCCAATCTAAATGAAATCGTACATGGATGTTCAGTATGACATGCCTTGTTAGACACCTACTAACTTTATCCTGTCCATACATTTCACTCAAGAGTTATGTTCTTTACAAGTTCATAACTCAGTTGATAATGGTTATTGGATCTTTATTTTTTTTCTTCTTTAAAATGAGGTATTTTGCTTGATTTAAAAAAAAAGTGATTTTTTTTAGGGTTTACCTCATGAGTTACAAGGAGTTTTGCAGGATTTTTAGTGATTTTATGAAAAAGAAAAAAAAAAATCCCCATTTTTTGGGGGGTGTCCATTCTATGATTACTATCTTTGTTTGGTTTAAAATGAGTTTTAAAGGATTTTGAATGATTTTATCTGATTTACGAAGGAAAAAAACCTGCATGGACGGGAGGGGTTGTGGGAAGGCATTGGGTGATTTTTTTCACTTTAAAATGAGTTGTGAAGGATTTCCCCACTGATTTATGGCCCACAAATTACTCCTTGGGTTTGGGTCAGTGGGGTCTATTGCACTGTTGGGTCCATTGCACATTGTGGGTCCGGTAGTTTAAAGAAAGTGAAACTCAGACGCCAAAGGCGTCTGCCACACGTGCTGTATAGAGGGGGGTCTGGGGTGGTTCTCCCCCCAGGAAAATTTTGATTTTTAGTGCTCTCTGGTGGCCTCTGGGGGCATTCTGGTCGCTAAAATGCTAAAATGCTGAATAATTGAAGTGGAAAATATGTATTTTTTCCTCATACAATTCTCTAAATTCCCACGGGACACACAATTCTACATCTGGTTGGAGGTTTCATAAAAATACAAACCCAAAACAACACAAAATCCATGAGTCCTGACAGTGACTGCGATGCTTGACCTCAATTTTTTTTTATACAATCCGATATGTGCCAACATAAATAATTGGAAATGCAGAGAGATCGAAATATTCGAAAAGAACCATGATGCGGACGTGCGACGTCATGCACGTGCAATTACATCATTTATCGCTCGAAATAAAAGCCAGTGATTTCGGACCAAACACGACAATTTGAGTCCGAAATTTTATAAGAGACATTTAGGATTTGAACTTTTGTTCCCCCTCTCGTCTGGGGGTTATAAAGTATCACGTTGTCGCCAGTAATAGTAGGCATAGTATACAACATAATTATGCCTATATTACGTGGAAACAAAGGATCCTGAGTGTCGTTACGATACAGCATTGTACTCGACATTTTAACCACCAGCTTTTCTGACTGATCATAGTATGATTGGCGGGAGGAATGGGTCTGGTCGATGGACCCACAGCCGGTCTAGCAGAAACCCTGTCTATTGGCTCCATGTAAATATTAATTTTTAATAATATCCAGACACAGCCACATCCCTCGACTTGACACTGGTGGTTGTTTGCTAGCACCTCTGGTGCAATCGCTTGTTGAGTATAACTTCTAAACACAAAACCATATGCCATACCCTGAGTTCAAATTTGACCTGTTAATTACATATATTATAATGTAAATTCGGTGTAATTGAATAAAAAATTATGTAATATGTGGAGAAATTACCCTGACAATCACCGAATTCCCCTTGTTTATTTGATCTCAGTACATTCAATACAGGCATTTAATCTATACACCTGGAACTTAATTAAGCACCCCCTGTTTTTTTTTTCACAGTGGTGTTAACAGAAACTGTCATTACTTTCATGCCATCTTTCAGATGGCTAAAAGTGATTGTTTTCAGAAAGAATGGTCTATTGATAAATGAAAGACAACACAATGATGAAAATATGCAGTATTTTAATGGTGCTAATTACACATATCTGTCACTAATGCTTTTGATGGAAACATGTTCTCTCAACAAGTATGTTGCTGGAACGGTCTATGATGAAACAATGCTGATAATTACTGACAAAAGATGTAACTTGTGATCTCCTGAACACAGTTGCAGTGTCTGACATCAGTAGCAAGTGTATCCACCATGTGCCCAAATGACAGCCTGAACCCTCCTCCTAATGCTACCAGTGAGCCTTCTGATATGGTCAAGAGGCAACTGCTGCCACTCCTCATGCAATGCAGCTTCCAAATCAGCCAAATACTATACAGGCGGATTGTTTGCTTGCACACGATATCCAAGAAAGTCCTAGATGTGTTCTAAGGGATTCAAATTAGGGCTCATTGCAGGCCAAGTTAGTGTTGTAATAGCGTTGTTCTGAAGGAATGCTCTCACAGCATGGGAACGATGTGGCCTTGCATTGTTGTCCATGAATACAGGGCGAGTAGCCAATGGGTGGTTGTCAAAATGAGGCATGACAAGTGGATTGAGAATGTCCCGGATGTACTGATGGCCATCAAGATTCCCACGTACAGTCACCATATCAAGTTTACAATCATGAGAGAGGCATCAACCAGATCATTACTGATCCTTCACCATAAGGAACAGTAGATTTGATGTTCCTGGGCACGTAAGCAGTATTTCTATGCCTCCACACTCTCATGCGACCATCTGTGATGTGAAGCAGGAACCTACTTTCATCTGACCAATGGACTCTCCTCCACATCATGAGATTCCAATGTTGTAGTGCCATACACCACTCAAAACGTCTTTGATGCTGATCGGACAGAGCTGGATGCTTGACCCTTCTGGTGCTCATACCCAGTGCTTTGAGATGGTATTGGACAGACCTGTTGCACAAATGCCTGTTGGGGAGCCAAAGACGTTTCAATACCCCACTTTAAGCAAAGGGTTCATGCCTAATGAGGTGTGCCAGACTCCTGAGGAGAGGTCTTTTGGGGTTGTCAGGCCTTGGTCGATCCTTAACATCGTTGGTTTGTTGATGTTTTCGTATAAGTCTGCTGATGACAGAATGACTATAGCCAAGTTGCCTTCCAATAGCTTTGAATGACATGCCTGTTACATGCATGCCAACGATTTGCCATCTTAGTGCCTCTGACAGTCTCCTCCTTGCCATGTCAACATTTATTAATAAAAGAAGTGACAAATTTTCTTGTTTTATACCCAGATATTGCATGTGGATGATATGGTTTTTTGTGACATATCCATGGGTAGCATGCTTCGCGTGGATGAGGGGATGTGTTTGGGGTACACTATCAACCAGAAACATGTTTCACTAGATGAAATGTTCTGAAAGACATAGCAGTCATTAAAACCTAATAATCAGTAACTGCATGTTCACTGTCATGAAACATTTCAGGGGGTGCTTAATTAAGTTCCAGGTGTATTTTACATCTTGTTTGACAGAAGAATAAATGCTCAGTTTATCTCTAGAATACAGAAAAATGACCAAATCCCTGTTAACTGAATACTCTTGTTAATTAAATAATATTCACTGGCATAGTTGATAATCAATTAACAGGGTTCCACTGTTTTTGTGAATTGCATGTGTGGGGCTGCCATGGCTTTAAGGTTTTCAGTGACTTGCTGGAATAACTGCAAGAATACAAATTTTGACTCTCCTCATTTTTAGCTCAACTTGACAAAGTCAAGCTGAGCTACTGCCGTCACTTCTCGTCTGTCGGCGTACGTACATAGTTACATACATACGTACATATGTATGTACGTCCACAATTTCCTTTGGCACACTTCACAGGTCGAATTTATGATCAGATCACTTTGAAACTGGGTATGCTTGTTTGGGGTGACCTCTAGATGGGAGCTATCAATTTTCTTCGATTTCCGCCAAGAAATGTTGCCGCTGGCAACGACCTTCGATGAACTTGGTGCAGTTATGCATCAAAATTTCCCTTTGGCACACCCTGCAGGGCAGATTTATTATCGGATCACTTTGAAACTTGGTATCCTTGTTTGGGGAGACCTCTAGATGGGAACTATCGATTTTCTTTCATTTCCGTCTGTCAAAAAATGTTGCCGCTGGCAACGTTCTTAGAACTTAGTTTAGTCAGACCTCAATATTTTCCTTTGGAACACCCTACAGGGCACATTTATGATCAGATTGCTTTATAATCTGGCATGCTTGTTTGGGGTGACTTCTAGATGGGTACTGTTGATTTTCTTCCATTTCCGTCAAAAAATGTTGCCGCTGGCAGTGACCTTAGAATTTTGTTTAGTCAGGCATCAATATATTCCCTTGGCACACCTTACAGGGCACATTTATGATCAGGTTGGTTTAAAACTTGGTATGCTTGTTTGGGGTTACCTCTAGATGGGAACTATTGATTTTCTTCAATTTCTGTCAAAACATGTTGCCGTTGGCAACAACCTTCAATGAACTTAGTGCAGTTATGCATCATTATTTCCCTTTGGCACCCCCTGCAGTGCACATTTTTGACTGCATTGCTTTGAAACGTGGTGTGCTTGTTTGGGGTGACCTCTAGATGGGAGCTATCGATTTTCTTCCATTTCCATCAAAAATAGTTGCCGTTGGCAACGGCCTCTGATGAACTTAGTAAAAACTTAGTACAGTTATGCATCAATATTTCCCTTTGATACGCCCTGCCGGGCACATTTATGATTGGATCGCTTGGATTGGGTGTGCTTGTGTGGGGTGATATCTATATGGGAGTTATCGATTTTCTTCCATTTCTGTCAAAAAATGTTGCCGCTGGCAACAACCTTTGAACTTAGTTTAGTCAGACTTCAATATTTCCCTTTGGCACACCCTTCAGGGCACATTTATAAATGGATCACTTTGAAACTTGGTTTGTGTGTTCGGGGTGACCTCTAGATGTGAGCTATTGATTTTTTATTCCCCCGAAAAAAATTCGGGGGAATCTAGCTGTGACGTCGTCCGTCTGTCCATCTGTCTGTCTGTCCGTCTGTCCGTCCAGGCGTAGACAGAATTTGTGTCCGCTCCATAACTTCTTACAGCCTTCAAGGATATTAATGATACTTGGTATTATTATTGCCCACAACCAGAGGGTGTGTCGTGAATAAGGTTGGAATGGCTATCAAGGCTTTTTTCGGGGGAATCAGCCACCCTTTGGTGGCCATCCTCAAGTTTTTCATTTCCACAAAAAATTATTGTCGTTATCACCAGCCTTTGAACTTACTGCATTTGTGCAGCAACTTATCCCTTTTGCGCTCTCTGCAGGATATATTTATGAATTTCCATAAAAAAGAGAAAAAAAACCCATTGCCACTAGCAATGATCTTCAAACTTAGTGCATTTGTGCATAGGGCTGCACGATATTCAGATTTCAATACCGGTAACGATATTTAAAAAATATCGCGATATACTGGTATATCGTCAAGTTCAAAACATGTAAGGTTCTCACCCAATTCGTCCCAGTATTTTTTTGACATTCGAAGTCAAATAATTACGTTTTAAAAGCATTGAAATAATAAGCCTAGTAACGTGTCTTAATTCATTCTTGTATAAATATTTGGAAATAAACTTCATGATGGCACAACAAATATTGTTTATTTTGAGTCGATAATTTCAAATAAATATATACTATTTGATCCGTCGCTTTACAAAACAAAAACGCTTAACCTGCGTTTTGTGGAATACATGTGAAGAGATCACCACAAGAGGGCGTTTGCCATGTACTGGTTAAGCAGGACGCCGCTAGTGGGCTAGGAGTTTGTACACTTTTCCACAAATGAAAGCAGTCAGTTTTGTCACGCGGTATCACAAACAGTTGAAACACACATGCTCGATAGGCACGTTTTGATGTACCAATGAACCACCTCATGCAGTGGGTGAATTAATATGTATGCGATTTGTTCATATTGAAAAGCACATTCCAAGTGTGCCGGTAATAAAATAAACTTTGAAAATATTACTGCAGCGCTTGGAATTGCGAGGACAAGTGCAATGAAGTGGGAGGAACTATTAGTATTAAACCAGAAGTTTCCCGGTCCAACAAAAGCCATTATTAATGGAAGTACGGTAATCATTCTTCACGGTTTACGTTCGAAGCCATTCTGTTTGGGGAAAATCTGTACTTACCTGTGTCATCGGAGAAACAAAAATAAAAAAGCTTATGGGAGAATATTTTACTAGTACCAGGACAAGTGTATTGATAAAAAACCAAACAAACTACTTTCACAGTTTCTGTTAAAATACACTTTTTTCAATCAGCTTTGAGATTAAATAGATTTTTTACAGAAAATGTCTGTCACTAAAAACCGCGGCTCGAAATGAATATCGTCACAGACGATATACCGGTATTTAAAAAATGGACGATATTTAACCGGTTAAGATTTCAATACCGGTATTACCGGTATATCGAAATACTGTGCAGCTCTATTTGTGCATTAACATCTTCCTTTGGCATGCCTCAGAGGTCGCATTCATTATCAGGTTGTTTTGAAACTTTGTATGCTTATGCAGGGTTGCAAAGATAGGAGCTATCGATTTTCTTTTCATTTCCGTCAAAAACTGTTGCTGTTAGCAACAATCTTTGAATTTATTGCATTTGTGCATCAGCATTCTTCCTTGACATGGCTGGCCTACAGTCCACATTTATCATAGGATTGTTTTTTAACTTGGTGTGCTCATTAGACGAGACCTCCAGATAAGAGCTATTGATTAGCATTCATTTCTGTGAAAAAAGTTGCCGTTTACAATAACCTCTGAACTTACTGCATTTGTGTATCAACATTCTTCCTTTAGCCAGTCTTACAGTTTACATTTAAAAATGCATGGATTACTCTGACTTTGTGCACTCACAATGCTGCTATGTTGAAATTTCACCAAATAACATTGGTACCAGTGATCTTCAATTTTGCCATTTCACTTGTAACTTACCAAGTTCAAGTTTGTCAAGTTGAGCTACAGTGTCATTGACACTTTCATTATTCTTGAAGAGTATTTTTAGGAGAGTAGTTTTCAAAACAAAATGTTTTTTTTTGTCCCTCGAAAAATGTTTTCAGGAGACTATTAAAATAGCCAGTGTCTGTCTGTGCGTGTGTCCATGCGTGCATCTGTCCTTCCATCCATCTGTGTGTCCGTCTCACTTTGGTTTCCCGATGACAACTTTAGTTATAGTTGGCCAAATCAAAGAAATTTGGTATGTAGGTGTATCAACATAAAATATAGGTCAAGTTTGAATTGGGGTATGGTCCGACAGTCTTTGCTAGAGTTATGCCCCTTTTTGACTTTCAAAATGCTTTTTTTTTGTTTCCTGATGATAACTTTAATTATAGTTTGCCAAATCAAATGAAATTTGGTACTTTGGTGTATCAACATAAAATACAAGTCAAGTTTGAATCAGGGTGCAGTCCAACAATTTTTCCAGAGTTGTGCCCCCTTTACAACCTCGAAAATTCTTCTTTTTTTTTGTTTCCTAATGATAATTTTAGTTGTTGTTGACCGAATCAAATAAAATTTGGTATGTAGGTATATGAAAATAAAATACAGATCAAGTACAAATCAGGGTTTGGTCCGACATTTTTTGCCAGAGCTATTTATCTTTTTTGACTTTGAAAAATTCAAATTCTTTCAAATACCTCGAATTGCACACTTTTTTTTCGGGGAACATGTGGCCATGCTGCCTTTTATTTATGTTTGTCTAATGTTAATTGACATTACCAGTGAAACAGATAGTGACAAGATATGGTGCAAGGCATGCACACGGGTGCATATCTTGCATTATATCTCCATTAGTGTCTGTTCTTGGTGTGCAGGCACAATTGCACACTTTTCCTGAAAGTCACTGGGTTACTGCATTGGATTTATTCTTCTAAGTTCAGATATTATGTGACTTCTGTATGTGACCTTTGAGCACAACATTAAACTTCAGTTGCTTTATTGGGAGTGTGGCAGCATGGGATTTATTTATTTATTAGAGTTTAACAATACTTTCGACAGCCAGGGTCACCTTGTGTCGGACAATTTTATGGTTGGAAGAAGCCGGTGTACCCAGAGAGAACCACCAATCAAATTGGCGAGCAACTGTCAGACTCCCAACATACTAACTCCACACAAGCAGGGTTAACATTGGTTGAAGACAGACGCACCATCGACATGCAGTATGCCTTCATACACAGCGCCACCAATTCCCCATGAGGGCAATCAGGATTAAGTGCATTGCCCAAGTACACAATGCAGTTAACCCTGGCAGGGATTGAACCGTGGTCCTCTCGGTTTGAGGTTAAGTGCCATAACCACTGAGCCACCGCACTCCCAGTAGCATGGTATGCATACCCCTAATGCAATCTGGACAACTGTGTCCATTTAATTTATTGGTGCATGTAGTGCATTGATCTCTACATGACTGGATTGCTGGAATGTCGGCTTAAAAACATTACCACTCAGTCTGCCCACCCTAAGATGACATCAAGTCAATCAATGTGGTAACCCCGATGATGTGAAAGCTTTTATGCTGTGACTACAGTCACATAGAAACAAATTTCCCTCTACCAAAGATCAACAGTGTTTACCGAGCACAAAAACAAGGTACATTGTATCAGCTTTCCAATCTTGGCAGTTGTGTTTTGTCAATATTGTTTCTTCATTTATTGGTGTTTACCCAGTGAACCTGATATCACAGTTAGTTATTGTCTCTTGCTTTTTGAAAAAAAATGGGAGATATTAAATTCGTGGTGTCCTTCCGTCCTTCCATCCTTCCGTCCTTCCGTGTTTTTCGTTTCCAGACTCTAACTTTCCTTACAGTGACCAGATTTCGATGAAATTTGGGTAGTAGATCACTTTCATCAATTGTGGGTCCAAGTTCGAATGAGGGCATTTTCCGCGCATATTTAATTTGGTTGCTGAAATTTGATTGGCTGACGGTTTCCAGACTCTTAACTTTTCTTAAAATCAACCAATTGCGATGAAATTTCATATATGGATTACTTTTATCAATACCTAGGTCAAGTTCGAATGTGGGAAATTTTGTTCCGAAGATCGGTCCGTCTGCCTGTCCGCCTGCCCTGCGCGTCAACGCACATCGGACTAAAAGCCATATTTATGAACCGATCTTCACAAAACTTCTTGGGTATCTTTGTTATCATTGTGAGACCAGAATATGTGGGGTTTGGTCCAAAATTCAAGATGGCCAGTGGCCATTTTGTTCCGAAATTGGGTGTAATCATTTTTTTGTACAGAACTTCTATATGAAAGTTTGGATTTGAATAAATTTTTGTATGAATGTTTAGTAACATGCAATACATCACATATAATACGGGTTTTGTTCTCGTACAAAAATTATGCAAATTAGGGAAACTTTGATTTATTCAGTGCTACTACTAATACACAGTAAGTGGACACCTTCCTTGTTTTTCGTTTCCAGACTCTAGCTTTCCTTACAGTCAGTCGATTTCAATGAAATTTGGGTAGTAGATCACTTTCATCAAGTGTAGGTCCAAGTACGAATATGGGCATTTTCCACGCATATTTAATTAGGTTGCTTAAATTTGATTGGCTGATGGTTTCCAGACTCTAACTTTCATTTCCTTAGAGTAAACCGATTTCAATGAAATTTCATATATGGATTACTTTTCACATCAGTTTAATGTAATATGTCTTATCATACAGTCTTAATTTTTAGTGATTCTCACAGTTATACTCCACATCACTTTACTTGCTTTGACAGTGACCTCCGTGAAAATAAATCTGATAACCACTGTCTGAAGAACTGTCTGTTCTGTCTCTTCTAAATAACTTCCACTTGCAACTCAACTATATTCCACTGGATGCATTAATTCCCCTTGAAACTGCTGCCCAGCGGGAGACATGAATTCACTGAATTTGCTTGTTTTAATTATTTTTAAAAATAAATTCACAAAATTTTAACCTTATCGTTTCAATGTATTGTCCCTCCCCTTGTTGGAACGAGCCTGATGAGTTTGTTGAAATGAGAGGCCACATATGGTTTTGTAGAAGTTTTTTCAAAAAAATTTTTTCAATTTTTTTGTGGCCTGTTTGTGAGGTAAATGAATGCTTAAACATTGCAAATGACATTACTAAAGAGTAAGTATACTTCTTTTGCAAATATCCAAATGAAAAGAGAGAACTTAGCAATTAGTTTAACCCTTTATCCAAAAGAATCGTGCGCATCCACCCACGTAATTTGTAAATTGAGCAGTTGAAAAAAATTAATTTTTCAAAATATTTCAACAAAACCATATCATGTGACCCTCATTGGATAGAGCTTGTCAAGCTTCCAATGAGGGGTCTCATGATATGGTTTTGTTGAAATTTTTTTTAAGTTTTAAAAAATAGTGATTAAAACAATAAATTTTGATATTCTCTGCATTGGGTAAAGGGTTAAGCCCAAGGCATCCAAGCATATTTATTTCTAAATTGTCCCAAAGTATTTTCTCTCTAGTGTTGAAAATTGCATGAGTGTATCAGAAAGATACAGAAAATTTACTGTATTTTTTATTTGTAATTTAACATCACATTTCAGTATGATGTATATTGATGACAAACATTTTCACTGTGGTATTTAAAATTGATTACATCTGATGAACAGTGATGCTATCTTCAGGGATGGAGGAGTTTCTCATGTGGAATTTTGATTGCTACAGATGAGCAAGATTTAGATTTCTTATTTTCTATCATGTTGATGGCAATGTAATGTTTGTTGTGCTGCCTGGAAGCCTATGAAAAGACCTTGAACCCACAGGCAGCAAACTGGAGGATGGGTGCGTGTGGTGTGGGGGTGGGGGGGGGGGGCATGCAACTTGATTAGACAATGAGTTGATAAGTTTGAGAATATGCTATTGTGTCAGTGTAAGGCATTCCTGCTAATGTGGACAAATATTTTATTACATGCCTGTTCTATGAAACCCCCATCTACAGCAACACTAAAACATGCAGAAAATAAAAATCTGTTCTGCACACATATACCGAATGCAAATCATTGACGTACTATTTTTAAATAGAAGCAAAATTTCACTGGAATTTTCTACAAATCGTGCACCACAATTACAATTTGAATCTGAAATTTGGTTGACGATAAGATGTGTCCTTTTTGTTGATAGTTCATCCCCCGAGTTCCAATGGGCTCTATGTGCCTACTGGCACATAGAACACATTGAAACTCAGGGGATGAGTTGTCAAATGAATTGCGGAGTGCCCTTCTAATAATTGCCTTAATAGATGTGAAGGCATGTAATAAACGCAAAACGACACACACATGTGATTGGGTTAACTGATATGGCACTTGTGCCATCATGGAAGGATAAAACTCGAGATCTGCAGCCTCTCATTCTATCCTTCCACACTGGCACTCATGCCATATCACTTAACCCATTCACATGCGTGTTGTTCTGTGTATGTATTTAGACAGTCATTTCCACATCCAGCCAGTCTTTTTTGTAGTTCAGCTCTCTTCCGACTCAATGACTAGCATTAGGGTTGGAATATGGGTAATGTTGACAAAATTGACCAATTCATCACCAAACAAAATTTGAACTAAGAGTTCAAAGTTGAACTTAAGTCAGGAATATTGAGTCTGAACTTAAGTTTTTTTCAAAATATGTGGCTCCAGGGACCAATACTATAAAACTTTTATTATTATATTTTCTACTTGTTAATACAACTGACTAAAATGAATCATTAGCATTTTAACCCTTTACCTAACGTGAAAAGCAGACGACACTTGCCAAAAAAATTCTTAAATAACTAATTTTTTTCATTTTTTGTCTCAAAAACATAGGTTATGACCCCTCGTTGGAACGAGCTCGTTCCAACGAGGGGTCATAACCTATGTTTTTGAGACAAAAAATGAAAAAAATAGTGAAAATTAATTGGCGATTTTTGAGAATAGCGCTGGCCGGTTTTGGCCGTTACGTTGGGTAAAGGGTTAAAAGATATGGCAATTTGCCCCTGGAAAGATCACTTCGAGATCAGTCTTGGAGGTACTTTCCCGGTTCATTTGCTTCCTCCGCCCATTTTGTTCAAATGAAGTAGCTGCCATCTTTGGGCTCTGGTTAATGCCCCAAAAGCCAAAATATCTTTAAAAATCTTCTTCTCATGAACCACCAGAGAGAATGCTTTTATATTAGGCATGGAACATCCTTTAGCGGTGAAGATTAAAGTTTGTTCAAGGGAAGTTGTTAGGTTAATAGTTGGGCTCTCAGTGGGAGCATACCCATTTTTGGCTCCACTCAAAATTTGTATTTCAAGAACTGATGGGCTGGTTTGCACCAAATTTGGCATGTAGTATAAGTGGGTTCTGAGTACTTGATTGATGCCCTGAAAAAAATGCTAAGTCAGCATGTTTGCCAATTTTTTTTTAAGATTTCCTTCTTCAGAACCACTGATCAGAATCTATTGATATTGGTATACAGCATCCATAGGGGTGGTCAGATACAAGTGTGTTCAAATTAAGCCCCTCGTTTTAATTGTCCGTCATCAGAAATTATATAAAACCCTGTGATCATATTGATGACACATCATTCTAAGACTAGTCACGAGTATCTGAAAGAATGAATTAAGCTCAGAATAATTTACTGAGTCTTTTTGCATACAATCCCCATGATGACCTTTCTGTGTAAAAATCTTCATTGGGTACTTGTTCAAATGCATTTGTTTGAGGAGATTTTCTTTGAATAATTGAATATAAAGTAGTGGATGTTCAATATTACTCTAGACAACCTGAGTGATCAGAGAAGTCTCTCATATTTCAGACAAAATAACAGGCAAGTCATGTCAACCAAACTGGAAACTTAAATTAATTTCTTAAGAAATTAGATTCTCCTGTTGAGTGCTGTGATCCTATCATAGATTCATTTGACGCTACTTGTTGCTTAACTCTTGAACCCACCGAGGATTTTCATGGTATTTTTCATCAAATCTAATCATGGCTGCTGCGAAGCAGGCATGACTTGATTTGATGAAAACTTCGTCTCAATTTAACTCGAGAAATGAATGGTACCACAATTCATACAGCTTGCTGGGGAAATATTTGATTAAATGGGCCCAAATCATACTTACTGTAGTGGGAAAAAAAAAATTCTGTCTTGGATAGAAATATCTGCCAGCAGCGTGCAAGGAGTTAATCCATGAACCAACACAAATAGTAGGTGACACCTGCAAAGAAAAATTCTTTAATGGCTCAAATTTTTCATCTTTTGCCATGAAAATATAGCTTTCACCCCTCATTGGAACTCCATTAGCTCATTCCGGTGAGTGCCATGAGCTATGCTAAGTGTTTTTGAGACAAAAATTGAAAAAATATTAAAATTTTAAGGGCAGTTTTTTGTGGAACAGTAATGGCTGTTTATGTTATTATTTTACAGAAAGGGTTGAACTTCATCCTTGATTTGCAGATATCTGGTGTTTCATTTTCTCACTGTTAGAAGCAGGATTTGATTGCAAACAGCAAGATGTTCTCAGATTTTTGCATTTGCTCTGCTTTTTGCTTTTCTAGCTCTTAGATTCTCTTTAACTGGTGCATCATAGTTACCATTTCCCCCAGAAGTAAGTCGTAGACAGTTGTAGTCAGGCAACATATATTATTGTTGTATTCAATGTCAGATTATTATCATTCAGTATCTATTTAAAGTTAAGGAAAAAGATGTGATTCCTGCATTAAAAACCAGAGGTAAAAACTTTATGGTGAATAAAAAAACTCGGGAAAAGCATGGAGCCAGACAAGCTGATAGATGGAATCAAAATTCAAATTGACAGCCGGAGTGGTTTGCCACATGAGATTAACAGGGTGGGCGGGTAGTTAAAATATATTACCCATCTATGGAAAGCGACTAGAGCTGAAACGGTTAACTGATTAATAAATGATCAACATCTTGATCGATCCAAAAAGTAATTGATCGATTAACCGTTACTTTTGAACTACTGTATTATATGGGTTAACAAAGGACCAAACTTGCTCCAAAACAGGCCAACATTGTCACTCCGACTCACATCAATTATATGAGACAGAGTAAAGCATGCAAGTTACTGACATACTTGTTTACTTGCATGATCATCATACTGTATCAGTAGCTGGAAATGGTCATTCTTAACCCTTTACCCATTGCGGGTAGCAGGCGATACTTACAAAATAAATTCATGAATTACTAAAAATTTTCAATTTTATTTATTATGTTTTCAATTTTTGTCTCAAAAACATACCTTATGACCCCCATTGGAACAAGCTCGTTGAGCTCGTTCCAATGAGGGAGCATAAGCTATGTTTTTGAGACAAAAATTGAAAACATAAATTTGAATGGAGATTTTTGTATATAGGCCTAATCGGTTTTGTTTGTTACATTGGGTAAAGGGTTCATGCTGTAAATCACCAACGGTATGGCAGTTATTCAGATATCTATTTGGAGAAGTGATTAATTGATTAACCAAGGTTAATCCATGTGATTAATCGATCAAGAAAACCCCTTAACCATTTCAGCTCTAAAAGCGACCAGTCCACGGCAGCCATACTGTACTTGTGGATAGTGTTCAGAAGGACCATCCAACTTAGTTAGCTGAGTTCAGGATCTTTAGTGACACACAGTTGGAAAGTGCTTTTTGAAAGGTTTTAGTGGACAGAGTGTTCCTGATTTTTGTATAGGCCTGATACGCATTAGAGATCCTCTATTTCAAAATAAAAGTACAATTCTGAGTTGCTGAGTGTTATTAAGAACAAGCAGATAAGTGTTAGAATAATCCTTAGCATTTAGTGGTTTCAGTAGATTTTCACTAGTGGAGGGATGAGGCAATACAATTTCCAAAAGAAATTTTGATTACAAATTCTCACTACAGGTCACATGTTAGATGCAGTGATGATGCAAAAAATCTTTGCATTACTGAATTCTGTTGAAATTTTGCAGTCATCAGGCCCCAATATTAAGAGGAGGCCTCCCCATCTTAACTTGGAAATTTTTTTTAAAAAGCAATTCTCTATCTTATATTTCAAAATACGTATCATATAATGTCATGCTTTGTGTAATTCAAAGAAAATCACAAAATATTCTGTATAAAATAGAAACTGATTTGGGATCCTTTATGCAGAAAAGGTGTAGTCTCCTTGACTCGAAATGCCAGGCAGTACTAGATTTATAAGGGGTCATTAGTGGCGTATACTATACTATTCTGTGGATGAAAATTCTATAAAATATGTAATTTAAGAAGTTTCATGGCTGGTAGTTTTTATCCCCCCGAAAAAAAATTTTGGGGGATATAGTCGTCACGCGTTTTTTTTTGTCCGTCCGTCCGTCCGTCCGTCCATTTACATTTCGTTTCCGGATGATAACTTCCCTTGAAATAGTTTGATTGTAACCAAACTTGATATGTGGCTTAAACATATAAAAATACAGGTCAAGTTCGAATCCGGGTTCATCCTGATTAATATTACCAGAGTTATGCCCCTTTTTAATTTAGAAAATCTTATGATTTTTGGTTTCTGGATGGTAACTTCCCTCAAGATAGTTTGATTGTAACCAAACTTGATATGTGGTGCAAACATATCAAAATACGGGTCAAGTTCGAAAATGGGTTTGTCCTGATTAATTTTACCAGAGTTATGCCCCTTTTCAACTTAGAAAATCTTATGATGACCACACTTTTTTCGGGGGGGATCAGCTGCCCCGTGGATGTGGCAGCCCTCTAGTTCTGTTGAGCTGGGAGGTTTGGATTTTTCAGATTCGTCTCGGTTTCAGTTCTGTTTCAGGGAAAACCTTAGTTTTGGTTCAGTTTTCAATGTTTTAAAAACTTATAGTAAATAACACTTCAGGCTCCTTAACTTGAAAAAAATCTGTAATAGTTTGTACGACACCACTCACCACAAAGAGGCCTGTCTGTAAGTATCATCATTGGTTTCAGCCTAACTTCCATTTGATCATTTTTAGGCATTCTAGGGGATCAGTTGCTAAGACCATCGAGTCAGTAAAAAAACATAAATTAGGGTAATAAATGAATAAAGTTCATATAATCTTTGTTGTGTTCACATTGTCACATTTTCCCCCTTATTGACTCATCCGAGTCAGTAAGAAAGAAAATATGACACAACCGCTCAGACTGTTTTTATTAGGTCTTGCGGTTCGGTTTTCCTGTTTGCCACAAAAACCAAAACCAATCTGGAACAGCCCCCCCCCCCCCCCCAACACCCAGCTCAAACCCTGACCGAAGTAGACACAATTCATCGCCTGAGTGCTAGAATGTCGTATGTCCCACAGGGGACATACGACATTCTAGCACTCAGGCTACGACATGCTTGACAGTGTGTGATTGCTGCTAAAAAAGAAAAAGAAAGAACTTTCCAGATGTTGGCCTAAAAAGACTGTTGCAAACAATTTACATTCAACCCTTTTAACAGTAACAGAAGAATTAATGCATGTAGTGACCAGCAGCAAACCCCAGTTCAGATTTCAGTTTTGGTTTCAGTTTGGTTTAAGAAAACCTCGGTTTTGGTTCAGGTGTTTTTAGGCATTAGGAACATATAGTAAACAACACTTAGGTTCCTTAACATGGAAAACCTGCAGAAGTTTGTAAGACACGTCTCACCACAAAAAGCCCTGTCTAAGTATCTCTATTGGGTTCAACCTAATTACTCTTTGATCAGTTTTTGGGGTTCTACGGAATCATTTGCTAAGTCTATTGAGTCAGAAAAAAAATAAATTACAGTAATAAATGAATAAAGTTTATCTGTATCTATGTTGTGTTCTGAACATCACATTTTCTGCCTTACTGACCCATCCGGTGGACAAATCAATAAGGGAGAAAATGTGGCAATGAGAACACGACGTATTTGCCTCTTTGCCGGATAGACAAAGTGAATGGAGTCCATGGGGCCAATAGGCCAGTTCCCTCCCAGGAAGATAGTCTGGTCAGTTTATGCTCAACACACAGTAAAACTATTCTGCCAGTTTTTGCTAGGTCTTACAATTCAGTTTTCAGTTTTGCCACAAAAAACGGAACCAAACCAGAAAACAAAAAAACTCCGCCCAGCTCTGTTTTCCTGAACTGCAAACTTTGTTCTGGTATTTCCTACATCTTCCTATTTTCTTTCAAGCCAGAAAATAAGCAGACTATCATCTGCAAAATGAGGTCCACAGAGGGTGAATTTAATAATGCTACCCTGTGAACTTCAGTCTGAATCAGGGTATCAAAACTAAACAGAAAGAGGTATCCAGAGGATAAATTGGCCCATTGTATAGGATAGCATCATCATATTCACCCTCTGGGGACCTCATTATGCAAATGTCAGACTGCTTATTTTCAGGCCTGTTTTCTTTGTTTTAAGGCACTTTTGGTGTGATATATCATTGGAATCGGCCCATTGAGGCAATTCCAATGATATGTCACAACCAATGTATCTTTTTCTTGAAATTCGGTATAAGTTTGTTGTAACATATGGTACAGGATCTGATGAGAACGGGAGTACGAATATGAGAGGTAATCAGAGAAGTTCTCAAAATCAACATTGGTTGCATCAATATATGATCTTCAGGCTTTTTGCTCTTTTGTTTCTTTTTATGTGTACCCATACTATGTATGGTACACATAATGCCGGCATCTGGGGTGACCATCCGTCGTTCGTCCATCCTTTGTCTGTCCATCTGTCCATTCGTCCATCTGTCTGTCTGTCCGTCCATCTGTCCGTCCGTCCGTCCATCCGTCCGGCGTCCGTATCCATTTCTTTGGCATTCGATAACTTGAAAAATATTGCTTGGATTGTCAAGTTACTTTATATTTGGGTTCAGGTTACTGATGTGCCGAGCTGTATAGTTTTTGGTGTAAATCGGATAATTTGATCCAGAGATATTAACCCTTTATCCTTCAAATTGAAAATTCCTCCAATCCCTTTGGCATTCGATAACTTGAAAATTATTGCTTGGATTGTCTAGTTACTTTATATTTGTGTTCAGGTCACTGATTTGCCGAGCTGTATAGTTTTTGGTGTGAATCTGATAATTTGATCCTGAGATATTAACCCTTTATCCTTCAAATTGAAAATTTCTCCAATCCCTTTGGCATTCGATAACTTGAAAAATATTGCTTGGATTATCAAGTTACTTTATATTTGTGTTCAGGTTACTGATGTGCCGAGTTGTATAGTTTTTGGTGTAAATATGATAATTTAATCCTGAGATATTAACCCTTTATCCTTCAAATTGAAAATTCCTCCAATCCCTTTGGCATTCCATAACTTGAAAAATATTGCTTGGATTGTCAAGTTACTTTATATTTGTGTTCAGGTTACTGATGTGCCGAGCTGTATAGTTTTTAATGTAAATCTGATGATTTGATCCCAAGATATTAACCCTTTATCCTTCAAATTGAAAATTTCTCCAATCCCTTTGGCATTCGATAACTTGAAAAATATTGCTTGGATTGTCAAGTTACTTTATATTTGTGTTCACGTTACTGATGTGCCAAGCTGTGTAGTTTATGGTGTAAATCTGATAATTTGATCCTGAGATATTAACCCTTTATCTTTCAAATTGAAAATTCCTCCAATCCCTTTGGCATTCGATAACTTGAAAAATATTGCTTGGATTGTCAAGTTACTTTATATTTGTGTTCAGGTTACTGATGTGCCAAGCTGTATAGTTTTTGGTGTAAATCGGATAATTTGATCCTGAGATATTAACCCTTTATCCTTCAAATTGAAAATTCCTCCAATCCCTTTGGCATCCGATAACTTGAAAAATATTGCTTGGATTGTCAAGTTACTTTATATTTGTGTTCAGGTTACTGATGTGCCGAGCTGTATAGTTTTTAGTGTAAATCTGATGATTTGATCCTGAGATATTAACCCTTTATCCTTCAAATTGAAAATGTCTCCAATCCCTTTGGCATTCGATAACTTGAAAAATATTACTTGGATTGTCAAGTTACTTTATATTTGTGTTCAGGTTACTGATGTGCCGAGCTGTATAGTTTTTGGCATAGTTTTATGTTATTTTGATCCTGAGATTTTAAACCTTTATCCTTCAAATTGAAAATTCTTCCAATCCCTTTGGCATTCGATAACTTGAAAAATATTGCTTGGATTGTCAAGTTACTTTATATTTGTATTCAGGTTACTGATGTGCCGAGCTTTATAGTTTTTGGTGTAAATCTGATAATTTAATCCTGAGATATTAACCCTTTATCCTTCAAATTGAAAATTCCTCCAATCCCTTTGGCATTCGATAACTTGAAAAATATTGCTTGGATTGTCAAGTTACTTTATATTTGTGTTCAGGTTACTGATGTATCGAGCTGTATAGTTTTTGGTGTAAATCTGTTATTTTAATCCTGAGATATTAACTCTTTATCCTTCAAATTGAAAATTCCTCCAATCCCTTTGGCATTTGATAACTTGAAAAATATTGCTTGGATTGTCAAGTTACTTTATAATTGTGTTCAGGTTACCGATGTGCTGAGCTGTATAGTTTTTGGTGTTAATCTGATAATTTGATCCCGAGATATTAACCCTTTATCCTTCAAATTGAAAATTCCTCCAATCCCTTTGGCATGAGATAACTCAAAAAATATCAATCCGATTGTCATGTTACTTTATATATTTATTTAGGTTACTGATGTGCTGTGCTGTATAGTTTTTTATGTAAATCTGATAATTTGATCCGGAGATATTAACCCTTTATCCATCAAATTAGATTAGACACTCCTCCAATCCATTTCTATATGTACCCATACCTTGTATGGTGTACATAATGTCTGCATCCATGGTGGCCCTCCACCATACAGCTTTCTACTAGTTGCGCATATGGGTACACATCTGACGATTTCATCGGCCTATTTTTCATCTCTGTTGGTTATTTCAGTGACAGCATCAGGTATTCTGGATCTGCTTTTGCCAGGTGATGTTAAAAGTGGAAAAGTTTACCTTAGAACCCACCCAGCAACAGAAACCGTTAATTTTTTATTTAAGTTACTGAATATTTTAACGCGTCGCCGGCAAAACTCAATTTGCGACAGTAAAACCATCGTTTACGGCCCCAAACAATCAAATACAACATAGTTATCCCCTAATTCATCAAGCTTGCAGAAATTTTTTATAAGACCTTGGCGTTCAACACACCAATATGTCAGTAGCCATATTTTGAAAATTACCACTGTGTTTTAATACTGCACCTTTTAAATTGTCTTCCTTGTGAGAAGTGCAAACATTTGCTTTTAATTAAACAGGGAGGAAATGCTCCAGCTAAGAGTGATGACACTCGGGATTTATCATAGATTTTTTTTTATTTGCGGTTCTATTCAGGTGTTAATAAATGGAGAAGCAATTAGATTTTTCCCATCTCAGTAGTTTAGTGGGGCAGAATGCCATATTTATTCTACTGTTGTGAAAAATCAGACAATATTTCACATTTCCGCATTCTAGGCCTGCAGTTAATACACAGAATGGATTATTGGAATTAATTCTGATAAATTCCAAATTCCTGTGGTCTTGCATTGATTAATTAGCACATTTCATTACAAAAAAAATTGTTTCATCTTACTGAGTGCCATATTGATTCTGAGTGGTCATTCAGAACCAGAATCATTTTAAGCCACAATTGAGTTTCTCTAGCAGTATTAACTGCTAGTTAGCTCACCTGACTGAAAGTCAGGGTGAGCTTTTCTGATCACTTTTCGTCCGTCGTCCGTCGTCCGGCGTCCGTCGTCCGTCGTCCGTCGTCCGGCGTGAAGGTGGTGTTTGGGTCTTTTTCTTCCAAACCACTGGCCGCATGTTAATGAAATTTCATGTGAGTAGGGGTTATATAGCGGCATTTTGATTTTTGGGCAAATTAGGTTTCGGCTCATATTGAGCAGAGGGGTGGGGCAAAAATGCTCCAATTCTTAAAAAATCTTCTTCTCAAGAACCAGCAATAGCAGAGACTTGATATTTGGTATGCAGCTTCCTTTTGAGGTGTAGACTCAAATTTGTTCAAGAGAAGTTTGTAGGTCTATACTTGGCGATGTTATGGGAGGAGCAAAAATTTTGGCCCCACCCCAAATTTCTATTTTTTAAACCGAGAGGCCAATTTGAACCAAATTTTATGTGAGGGCTTATTGGGTCATAAGTACCTAATTTATGCAGAAATTTTATTTCCTGTAGCCCCGTGGGAACCACAGGAGCTAAAAATAGAAAAAAATTAAAACGCCTATATCTCAAAAACTGCACGGCAGTGAGAATTTTTATTTGGTGTGAAGCTTTCTTGGGACCAACAGAAAGGATTGGTAAAAAAAAATTGCTATCGGTTTTATCATAGGGTACTTTTTCGGGACTCTGAAAAAGTGCTGAGTCAGTATTTTTTAACACAGTAGGCAATGGGAAAAAAATAAAGAATTGTTTTCTTCCAAACCACTGCTCTAAAAGCTTTCATATTTTACATATAACATCTTTGGAACATTGATTCACATATTTGTAGAAATCAAATTCCTCGGTCCATATTTGGGTTCCCTATGGGAACCCAAATGTTCAAATTAGTGCAATATGAGGGATATATTTTAAAAATCTTCTTCGGATCCACAAATCAGAATCTTTTGATATTTGCTATGCATCATCCTTAGGGGGGTGAGATTGATGTTTGTTCAAGCCAAGTCCCTGAGTTCATATTTGGACTCCCTTTGGGAACCCAAATTGTAACTTAGTGCAATACGAGGTATATTCTTTTAAAATCTTCTTCTTCGCATCCACCGGTCAGAATCTTTTGATATTTGGTATACAGTATGCTTAGGGAGGTGAGATTCAAGTTTGTTCAAGTCAAGTCCTTCGGCTCATATTTGGTCTCCCTGTGGGAGCCCAAATTATAACTTAGTTCAATATGAGGAATATTCTTTAAAAAAAATTTTTTTTTCAGATCCACCAGTCAAAATGTTTTGATATTTGATGTACAGCATTCTTAGGGGCTGAGAGTGAAGTTTGGTAAAGCCAAGTACCTGGGTTCATATTTGGGCTCACTGTGGGAGCCCAAATTATACCAAAATTTTTATTTTCCAAACCAAAAAGTCGATTTGAACCAAATTTGATATGAGGGCTTATTGGGTCATAAGTACCTAATTTATGCCGAAAATTGTTTTCCTGTCCCCCACGGGAACTGCAGGAGCTAAAAAATTTTTTTCTTTTTAAATGCCCATATCTCCAGAACTACATGGCACTGAGAATTTTTATATGGTGTGAAGCTTCCTTAGGACCGGAAGAAAAAAATGGTAAAAATTTTATCATAAGGTTCTTTTCTAGGACTAAAAGTGCCGAGTCATCATTTTTTAACAGTGTAGCTAATGGGAATAACGTTGAAGAATCTTCTTCTCCCAAAACACTGCTTCAGAAGCTTTTATTTTTGGGCTCCCTATGGGAGCCCATGTATAACTTAGTTCAGTATGAGAAATATTCTTAAAAAATCTTTTTTTTCTGTTACTCCTGTCAGAATCTTTTGATATTTGATTTTTGATTTTCTTAGAAGTGGCAAATTGAAGTTTGTTCAAGTTCTGCTTTATTGATAAAATTGGGCCCAGTAGTAACCAATTCCTGCATTGAAAGCCCTGTAAAGTGGGCAGTGATAGGCATAAACGATTGACCAAACTTGATATTATAATTACGCCTCTGTAAGATGTAGCCTTAGATGCTGAAAGTGACCTTAAATTCCAATAAATAAATAGATAAATTATTGAGTACCCAATATGGGGATCTAACATATGAACACTCTGGGTTACTAAGTAGAGAAAACACTTTTATGTTGAAAAACTGATAATAACCACAAGGCAGAATCCCTTGCTATTTTGGTGATATGACTCGGCCAGTATCAGGTGAGCGCCCTCAGGCCCCGTGGGGCCTCTTGTTTCACTAGTAGTTAATACTGATAAATTGAAAATTCTGGGGGTCATGCTTTAATTGATATGAGCACATTTCTTTACAAGAAAATAGGTTTAATAATAACTTTCTGAGTGCCATATTGATTCTGATTGGTCATTCAGAACCAGAATCATTTTAAGCTACAATTGAGTTTAAGCAGCAGGGCCCTCAGTATACAGTTACCCCACTCCACTCCACCCCTCCCCTCCCCTCCCCTCCCATTATTTGTTCAGCTGTGTCAGAGCTAGAATTTCATATCAAGAATCTATAAAATGGAGCTGACAGCTGCTAGCGATGGATTGCCCAATAATCCAAGAACAACAAATTTCTTTATTGAGTCCTCCCCCTGTTGTTCTGCAAGTTCGGACATGCCCAGAGGTGGTGTGACTGAGTTTCAAATGACATGTGGATGCTGTATCTTTATACAGGTTATATACCAACCTCTGCTGCAGTATGTGATATTGTATGGCAGATGTTAATGCCTGTCATTGGGTTTTGTTTTGCACCCTCCTGAGGTGGCATATAGTAGGGTTAGGTGGATTTTCAATTTTGTGGTTCGGTTCTGGGTTTTGTTGCAAACCAAAAAACTGAACTGCAAGACCTAGCAAAAACTGACCGAACCATTTTACCGTGTTTGTGCATAAACTGATCAAACTATCTTATTGGGAGGGAAGCTGGAAACTGGGCAAGTGACCACTATGGACTCTCGTCTGTTAGTCTATCTGGCAAAAAAGGCGAATACGTTGTCTTCTGATTGTCACATTTTCATACTTATTGATTCGTCCACCGGACAACTTAATAAGAGTGAAAATGTGACAATCAGAACACAACATAGATTAGGCCATACAAAGTTGATTGTCTGTTTCTCAGGCCATTTTTTCCAAAAAAGCATGCGGGCGGGCGGGTTTTTTTTTTTCTTTTTATTTTCTCCCGGAGAGGTTGTTTGTGGTAATTTGACCCCCATCCAAACATCTGGTGGACCACTCAAAATTTCGCAAATATATTGGTTATTCACCACAGGGGTGTTGGGTCGTAAATGAAGTGGGGTTTGAATGTTTGTTTTTTCAGTGAAACGTGAAAATTATAACACAGGACGAAAGTCACGAAACGCCTCGGGTTGAAAAGTCTCTGGGACAAATCAAATGTCAAAGTGCCAACTTTCAGAGATTTATTTTACCAAAAAAAAAAAAAATCCTTTCACAACCTGCCTAATAAAATCGTTAATCGCAATTTTTCCCCATTATATTCAAAATTATCACAACCCATTTGAACTGGCAGTTCATCCATAAATCATATTTTTTTTAAATCTGAAAATGAAATACAAAACGAATGTTTGCGTGTTTTTATTAACCAATTCGACCGCACATACCTGCCTATATGCAATTTATATTCAACTATGACTGTTACTTTTATATCAAGCAACGGTTACTATTAGTTATCCAATTATCCTGCATCTCAAATGCATTTATTTAAATTAACTGGGAAACTCGTAACGGTTTCAAATAACAGTACACAAATTCCCAATGACGGCCATTTACAATACAAATGTTACTAAAAATAAATGCCAGGAGATTGTGTTCCATTCAGCATAGCACCTGACTTTGCAGACTTTCTGAGGTTTGGTGCGAATCAAACGTGGTGCGAATCGACCATTCCCCTTTGTGACTGATTGTTGTCAGACTGAAAGACACCTTCCTTCTTGCTGTCATTATGACTTACCTTTTACAGAATAAAACACTTTCTGTCGTGAATATTGCTAAAACCCATCCACTTTATTAAGGTATGATGTAGAAAAAGCTTGAAGTGTGTGGTTTTATAATTTGCGAACGCATCGATATCGATTTACCGAAATGAGCACAATATCTCAAATTTTTTTGGAAGATTTTTTTGGTGTCATAAAAAGGTTGCATGCGCACCAAAAATGACCATGCGCGCAGGCCTGAGAAACAGAGGTTCTTTTTTTTATAGCCTTAGATGAACTTGATTCATTTGTTATCCTGATTTATGTATTTCGAGCTTAACTTAACAAAGTCAAGATAAGCTATTGCCATCACAAATGTGGAGTCTGTTAGTCTGTTCACATTTTCCTTTAGCACAGGCTACACCCCGTAGTTCTTATCCGATCATCACGAAATTTCATATGCAGGTTTGGGGTCATATCTAGATGAGAACGTCCCCTTTTGGTCACGATCAGTCAACCGAGATGGCTGCCCTTGTGACAGGAATGATAGTCCGTAGGAAAATTAGTCCCTCTGGACTATTATTCCGCAGAATTATAGTCCTAGGTCTAACATTTCTAGGAATAGTAGTCCGCGCCGGACTACTATTCCTAGAAATGTTAGACCTAGGACTATAATTCTGCGGAATAATAGTCCAGAGGGACTAACGTTCCTACGGACTATCATTCCTGTCACACCCTAGCCCAAAACCTTTAGCACAGTCTACAGGTCGTATTTATGAAGGGATTTCATTGTAACTTGATAGGATGCCTCTGTATAATATCTAGATGAGAACATCCCCTTTTGGTCATGATCTGTCAACTGTGACGGCTGCCCAAGCCCAAAACCCAAAAACTTTTAGTACAGTCTGCAGGTCATATTTAATATGGAGGGATTTCATTGTAACTTGGTAGGATGACTCTGTATGATGTCTAGATGAGAACGTCTCCTTTTGGCCGCGATCGGTCAACCGTGATGGTTGCCCGAGCCCAAAATCCGAAAACCTTTAGCGCAGTCTACAGGTCATATTTATAGAGGGATTTCATTGTAACTTGGTAGGTTGAATCCATATAATGTCTAGATGAGAACGTCCCCTTTTGGTCGTGATTGGTCAACTGTGATGGCTACAGGGGCCCGAAGCCTAAAAACCTTTAGCACAGTCTATAGGTCATATTTATGAAGAGATTTCATTGTAACTTGGTAGGATGACTCCAGATAATGTGTAGATGAGTACGTCCCCTTATGGTCACGATCATTTAACCGTGACCGTTGCCAAGCCCAAAACCTGAAAACTCTTAGCACATTCTACAGATCGTATTTATGGAGGGATTTCATTGTAACTTGGTAGGTTGATTTCATATAATGTCTAAATGATAACATCCCCTTTTGGTCACGATTGGTCAACTGTGATGGCTACAGGGGCCTGAAGCCCGAAAACCTTTAGAACAGTCTAAAGGTCATATTTATGAAAGGATTTCATTGTAACTTGGTAAGGTGACTCCAGATAATGCCTAGATGAGAACGTCCCCTTTTGGTCGTGATCATTCAACCATAATGGCTGCCCGAGCCCAAAACCTGAAAAGCTTTAGTACAGACTACAGATCATGTTTATGAAGGGATTTCATTGTAACTTGGTAGGATCACGCAGTATAATGTCCAAATGAGGCCTTCCTCTTTTGGTTTCGATCAGTCAACCGTGATGGCTACATGGGCCCAAAGCCCCAAAACCTTCAGCCCAGTCTGCAGGCTGTATTTATGAAGGGATTTCATTGTAACTTGATAGGATGACTCATTTTGGAATAATTTCACTCTAAATTGGTAACTTTCGTTGATATACATTAAGTGTGAGGGCCACATACATTAACTGTGAGGGCCACATTAACCCACTCCTCAATTCTTTAGTACAGTCTACACCTATTATTATTTTTATTGAAAACATAGCAAACAGGGAACAGATAAATTAACATATTCCCAATTATCACAATTGTTGTCTTATTTCATAATCCTTTCATAAACATTGAACATTATCCTTTTCATCAAACATAACACACAGACAAGTTAAGCCATAGTGTCATTGACACTTTCATTTTCTGAATAGGCTCAGCAACTGATCCGCTAGACCCCCTAAGAATTATTAAAGAGATGTTAGGCTGACCCCCAGTAGAGATACTTACAGACAGGGCTTTTGTGGTGAGTGGTGTCATACATGTACAAACTATTGCAGATCTTTTCCAAATTATGGATCCTGAAGTGTTTTGTACTATCTGTTCTTAACACATACTAAAACGAAACTTAACCGGATTTTTTTTCGTGAAACTGAACCAAAACCCAATCTTAAAAATCAAAACCTCCCAGCTCTAGTATATAGTAAAGTGTTTTGTACATTTGTACAGTTGTACGTTCATCCATTGCGAATTATGTTCATCAAATGTCTTTGCTGCTAAAGCCCCACCGCCACCACTGGTTGGATTCAAATGATTGTTAGTATGCTTCCACCTAATCATTCGGGAATGGATCATATGCCAAAACAAATGTCAACACAGGAGTTTTTAGGCCTAAAAAGTTAAAAATCTGTTTCTCAGGCCCTCCCACGTGGTCCTTTTGGCTGCCGCATGCTCTCTTTTTACAACCAATGCAAACTTAAAACAATAAAAAATTGAATGTTTTATGTCTTATATTTTACCCAAGTTGATAAAATTGATAAATTTGTCCCTTGAGTGCAAGAAGGCTTTGCAATGCTTTAGCATTGCAAAGCCTTGCTGCACCCAATGGACGAAATACACCACAACCCATGCAATTCTGTAGATTATGAGGCCTAAAATATAAAACAAACCAAGAACATGAACTTTTGATGGCAAAGAAATAATTACAAAAATAAAAAATAAAATGAAAAAAACACCCACCCACATGCAATTTTACAAAAAAATGGCCTGAGAAACAGAAGATCGACTTTGTGGGGCCTTACAGAGTTATTTTTTCTTGTTGCTCTCAATTAATTTTATTAAAAAATTGTTCGACCAACATGTTTTTGTGCTTCAGCAGTGTCACTATTTGTTGGATTAAAATTAACTTTTTAACCATCCTACCACTGCATGGAAAAATGAATTTTATAGCAGGAAGGATGCTCTCGGATATTTAGTTTCAGAGTTATTTCCCCTTTCCTCACTGGGGGTTCATAACCAATCTGTTTTCTGCTTCATGTTTATTGTGTTTTGTCACTGAAATAATTTATATAGAATGCAGCATAATATTGAATAATTTTATATTGCTCATATGGAATGAGTTTTCAAGGGGTAGGTAAATAGGGTTAATTTCCTTGTGTGCTTGTTCAAAATGGCAGATTTTTATGCCAACTAGTATTGTTTAGAAGCTGCCTATTGAGCACCTTTTTCATGTAAAATACTTGTTTTTTCACAAATTAGTTACCTGTGAGAAATGACACTACTCCAATGCAACACTATGGGATTTCAAAAGCAGTGTTCAATGGGCTGAGTTAAGAATACTGAAAGTTGATCATGCTTTTTTCTCCCCCTACTAAGGTACTGAGACATATATAAAGTTGTGTGAGACAGCTGGGAGAGATATGCCTGTCGCATCCCACCCACGTGACAACTATCTCTTCCCACCCATGTGGCCAACCTATATTGGCTTATTAGCATATTTAATGAGTGAGGACTATTCAATTATCACACCTTCTTCTATAAACAAACAACATGGTGTCACATTTCAGAAATATTAGCAGACAAATGTTTGTCAAAGAAAATACAAATAAAAACAGAGACTGCAAAACCAAAGAACAATTGACTCTTTTATATGAATTTTTGGATGAACAACTTTATGAGTGGAGCGAGTTGCATGAAATTCCCGTCGGAAAGTTATGCGAATACATTGCAGAATTCATAATATAACGTCATCAGAATATATCAGTGTTCATTTCACTACAAATCTTTAACCCCTGTCTTCCCGGCATTCAGATTTAATTTTGTGGTATATACCTGTGGTATATACACAACTTTTGTGCGCACTTTCCAATAAGCAAATCAGTTTTCTTCAGAAATGGACAACAAAATTGTTCGATATAGCTGCACGTGCCCCTTTTTTTTGATGACATCAGACTGTTTTGGTGGGGGGGGGGGGGGGGGGGGAATTATCCCTGATGGGGGTGGGTGTGAGATGAGGAAATCTCTCCCTCAGGACAAGATATTTGGTCCAGACACCCAGAAAGCCTCGTGTCTGGCCCAAATATCTTGCCCTCGGGTGAGATTTCCCCATCTCACGCCCTCACCCACCAGGGATAATAATAGTCTCAGGCATGAAAGCACATATCAGATTTGGACTAACACCAAATAAGTTGATAATAATTTGCTGCTCAAAGTGTGTTTTCTCATTATGATTACCATGGTAATTATGAACTTAACCCTATGCACACTGATGTCAAAATACTGAAATTTCAACTTGATTGAATTGTTTATATGTTTTGTTGCATTATGGGTAAAAAATATTCAGCCTGAAATTTACATAATTCGACTTTATTGTGAAGAGGGTTAAACTTCTCTTTAATGATCCATCCATCATCTTTAACCCTCACCAAATGTTGAATAGTGTAGTTTGTTGGTTGACAACTTAAATGTTTCAACATTACATGTGGTACTTTTATTCTTTCACGGGATGATATATACCCCTGAAGACAAATCAACTGCTTACCCATGCAATTAAAATCATTGCCATGGTCACTAGAGCATGTGAAATGTGCTATTAATTGAAAATAGAATTAGGTTTTCATTTTTGGGATTCACTAAAAAAAAAAACATTCCACAATCCATTCCAATGATGGGCCATAAGCAGAGTTTAAATACTTTTTATGCCCCCGGCCTCTTTGAGGAGAAGGTATTATGTTATCACCATGTCCGGCATCTGTCGTCATCTGTCTGTTAACTTTTTGCATTCCGTCAATTAAGTAAAGTTCTACCAACCGGATCTTTACCAAACTTCATATGTGGGTAAGGTATGATGAGTGGAAGAAGCCTATTTATTTTGACCATTTTGGTCAAGGTCACAGTGACCTCCAATGTTAAATACACTTGAAATTGGTTTCTGCTCTATAACTAAAGTTCTGCAAGACTGATCTTGTTTTTTTTGTAATTCTATCCATGATATTGCAGGAGGGGGCATATGTCACACTTTGCATTGCTTTTGTTGAGAATATAGTACTGGTTGGTTTTGGCCACTACATTGGGTAATGATTTGCTACAGATGAGATTTACACTAAGGCTGTACAGTGCACAGGGTTAGTTACTCTATTAATAATGAAATTTTTTATAACCAGAAAATATGACAGCACAGGGTCAGTCTCACTTTCTGGTTATAAAAAAATGGGAGCTGTCACATCACACACTACATGAAAATGTACACTTACTAAGGCTGTGCAGTGTATGGCGTTTGTCGCATCATAGAGATGATCTTATTTATAACCAGAAAGAAAAGAGTAATTAGGCCTAAAAAAGTTGAAAATCTGTTTCTCAGGCCTTCCCACATGGTCCTTTTGGCTACCGCATGCTCTCTTTTTATAACCAATGCAAACTTCAAAAAATAAAAATTAAATGGTTTATGTCTGATATTTTACCCAAGTTAATAAAATTGATAAATTTGTCCTAGGAGTGCAACAAGGATTTGCAATGCTTCAGCATTGCAAAGCCTTTTTGCACTCAAGGGGTGAAATACACTACTACCCATGCTGTTTTTTGACTGTGGATTGTGAGGCCTAAGACATAAAACAAACAAGAACATGAACTTTTGATGGCAAAGAAATAATTACATAAAATAAAAAATAAAATAAACGCCCACCTGCATGCAATTTTCAAAAATGGCCAGAGAAACAGAAAATCTACTTTATGAGGCCTTAACCTTGCACATTGCACAGAGTCAGTTGATAAGCTAACATTCAATCAACAATAAGCATTTCACAGGATTAGTTGATAGGCTGCCATATCGCACACTACATGAAAATATACACTGACTAAGGCTGTAAAAATGGACATGGCAAGTTGGTTACATGTTACATACGATTCAAGGAACTAAAGGAAATACTTATACTGGACTCTGGAACCTTTTTTTAAGTGAATTCCAAAAATGAAAACATATTCTATTTTCCAAATAATAGCTTGTGGTGTGTTGGTGTATCAGTAATATGATAATTATCGAAAATATGACACTGACTGTAGGACACTGGCCAATCGCACAGTCCAAAAAACAAAACTAATAATTACCATATGCGACTGTATCATTGTTATTGTGCCTGAATTTCGGCAGAAAATTTGAGAAAATGACAAATTCAGGTTTGCAGTATCGTGCATATTGGTAAGTTTGATTTTTAGCTCAACTTTGACGTAAGTCAAATTTTTAGCTCAACTTTGAGGTAAGTCAAATTTGAGGTTATGCCATGGCCCGTCGTCCGTCTGGCCGTCAACAATTCAATACGGCTTGGACTAGAGGCCGCATTTATGAACCGATCTTTCTGAAACTTCTTGAGTACCTTTGTTATCACCGGGGGACTAGAATGAGTGTTTTTGGGTGCGTTCCGAAATTCAAGATGGCCACCAGCAGCCATTTTGTACTTTAGTTAGTGCAATCAGTTTTTTGTACAGAACTTTTGTATGAAAGTTCTGATTCGAATAAATTTTTGTCTGAATGTTTAGTAACATGGAATACATCACATATAATAGAGGTTTTTTTCTCGTGCAGAAATTATTCAAATTAGATGAACTTTGATTTTTTCATTGCTACTTACACACAGTAAGTACACATGTCAATACAGCTCGGGCTAGGGGCTGTATTTATGAATCGGTCTCCACGAAACTTCTTGGGTACTTTTGTTATCACCTTGGGACAAGAACAAGTGTTTCTGGTTGCGGTCCAAAATTCAAGATGGCTGCCAGTGTCCATTTTGTACCGAAATTAGGTCCAAACAGTTTTTTGTACACAACTTCTATATGGCTCAGGCCAGAGGCCGTATTTATGAACCGATCTTTACGAAACTTCTTGGGTACCTTTGTTGTCACCGTGGGACGAGAACGAGTGTTTTTGAGTGCAGTCTGAAATTCAAGATGGCCGCCAGCAGCCATTTTGTGCCAAAATTAGTGCAATCAGTTTTTTGAACAGAACTTCTGTATGAAAGTTCTGATTTGAAAAAATTTTTGTAGGAATGTTTAGTAACATGGAATACATCACATATAATACGGGTTTTTTTCTCGCGCAGACATTATGCAAATTAGATGAACTTTGATTTATTCAGTGCTACTTATACACAGTAAGTGCACATGTCAATACGGCTCGGGCTAGAGTCTGTATTTATGAACCGATCTTCACGAAACTTCTTGGGTACCTTTGTTATCACCTTGGGACAGGAACGAGTGTTTTTGGGTGTGTTATCACTGTGCTATGAGAACAAATATTTTTGGGTTCAGTCAGATCCACTCTGGGACTCAAAGATTTCTTTTCCAGTTTAGCATCTAACTGTCGCCCACCTTTACAATACTTTACCTATACATTTGTTACAGGCTACAGTCAGCATGTATGTACAGACCGTTACAATACTTTATATGTACTTTTGTTATCAGGTTATTACCTAGATGTTTGTCATTGCTGTGTCACATACTATACATGTACATGTCTTACACAAGTTGAGCTGCAGTGTCATTGACACTTTCATTGTTTATGTTTTTTAGTTTTCGACATATTTTGACAATAATACAAGTCCTAGTACTACCACTTTTTATTTTACAACAATAATGTATTTCTCCCAATACAAGTAAAAACACCTAGACAAAATACACAAAGTGATGGTGTATTGAAGTCTCGACCTCGTCTCTGGATTGTATATCGACTTATCCTAACGGCCTCATCGATATGTGCCTAGGGACAAGATCTCGACTTCAATACACCATCTTGGAAACTCGCAAGGTTGTAAGAACCTATATCTATTTGCTTCCACCACTCCTTGTTAAAAGAAATTATGGTGCAAAAGTAAATGCAAGTAATGGCAGTTAGCAAGCCTGAATATAAGCAACCTGTCATTTGCAAAATGAGGTCCCCAGAGGGTGAATTTGCTGATGGTTATCCCATACAGTGGGCCAATTTATCCTCTTGGTACATCTTTCTGTTTTGGCTTGAGACCTTGATCAGATTGAGGTTCACAGAGGGTAAATTCAGTGATGATACCCTGCTGTGGAGGGTAGCATCACCAAATTCACCCTCTGGGGACCTCATTTTGAAGATGACAGTCTGCTTATTTTCAGGCTTGGTAGGTAGTAATAAGAGAGCCATCATTCTGATTATTATATTTGACCCATCAATAATTTACAACATTAAGTTCAGAAATCATGCCAAAGATTACTCTGAACTGAACTGTCAAAACATTATGACAGTAAATCATTGATCATGTCTTAAATCTGGATGTGCTCGTCTCATCAACATTTAAAGCACTAAAAGGTAGTAAGGGTAGTGGAAATTGAATTACTTAGTCAATCTGTCGAGTAAAAAGCTCATCACAATGATCTCTCTTTGCCACTTCTCAATGTTTTTAGTGCTATGGTGGTGATGGCAGAAAAAATATTGCAAACACAAGGTGGAAAGTTTGGTTTTAGCAATTTTTCAGATGCACCCATCAAAATATATAGCTGTATATTTTGCCATTTATTTTGTCTTCACTCATTCATAATGTACTTATTTCTTCCAGTGATGTTTGCATATCCACCCCTGATCCATCCAGACCTGATTAGATCGCAAATTTAAGAATGGTTGGAGCCTTAACTGGTACAGGGTTCTTGTGTTTGACTTGAAAAAGAACAAAATTAAGAGAATTCAAACGAGTCCATCTTCTCACAAAAAGTTTCATGTGGAAAATGACAGAAACAATGTCAAAGTAACAACTATTTCCAGGTTCAACTCTTAACCCGCTGAGTATTTTGAATACATTTTCCATCCAATCTAGTCATGGCTGCTCTGAAGCAGCCATGACTAGATTTGATGAAAAATTGATCTAAATTTAACTCAAGAAACCATTGGCGCAAAAATCCATGCATATTTCAGGGGACAAATTTTATTAAATGTGCCCAAATCATACTTATTTCTGTGGCAAGAGAAATCCTGTCCTGGCCGGAATATCCGCCATCAGCTTGCAAGAAGTTAAAGCTGATCCCAAAATAAATTAAATAGAAGATACCTGCAATTTTTCAGGAGATACCAGAATTATCTCATTCATGACTGCAAGAAAATATGAGTTTTCACTAACAGCACGCAACCACAAGTGAAAAGTTGGATACTTCCTTGCAGCTATCAAATGAAAACCATTGTATTCTGTTCACTGTAGAAAATAACTTATACAAAATTACAGTGCCAGTTCACAAATGCTTATTTTATGCATGTTCACAGTATAAAAACTGGTGGAGGGTGGGAGTGGGGGGGGTTATGGAAAATGTTACTGTCTTGTTTTTTTTATATACATAGTAGTGTTTTAATTGCAATTAAATCATGTTTTAATTGCAATTAATGCACCCAAATGTCAAAAACGTTTAGTGACATTGATCTAATACATCTATTTAATCCTCATTTCCAGGTTTCTGGTTCCAAAAGCCGGTCACAATACCTGGGAAATATATAGTACAGAAGCGGGAATCACATATGGCACTGTATTTGTGTTGAACTGAAGTCTAAATTGAAAAATTGCCCTAACATAACTTTGTAAGATTTAATCAGGCCTTCCAGCCTTCTCACTTGAACAGCAAGATTTTCACTTGCTTCAAATTTCAAACTTGTCTTCATTTTCAGAATCACTAGTATCACTCACTATTCATAACCTCCTTCAACATTAACTCCTTCACTGCAGCAGCAGGGGAGACTGGTGACAGCAGTCAAGAGGTAGGAGGTAGCGATGATAAAACTTGCGATTCTGAAAATGAAGATGAGTTGGAAGTGGCTTCGGGGTTTTCACACTTCTCTTGGGAAAAGAACTTTTAGGTATGGAGATGGCAACTTGCCAATAAAATATGTTCATTTTAACGTAAATAAATGCGTCTTGTTACTCTTGTAAATGTACTTGATATTATCCGGGATATATCCCAGTTCCCGGCTTTGAGTGTAATTATACTCCCACAAAACAAAGTTTAGGTGGGTATATAGGAGTCAACTTGTCCATCGGTCGGTTGGTCTGTCGACGTCGTCAGTCTGTTGCATGAGTAAACTTGTGGAGCGAACTACTTTCACAGTTTTAGCCGCATTTTCATGAAACTTCACAAAAATGATCAACATGATGAGGAGCAGTGCATGACATAATCTTTTTCCCGATCGGATTCAAGATGGCCGACTGGCAGCCATATTGGATTTTGCAAAGTACTTGTGAAGCGAACTACTTCTACACTTTTTGCTGCATTTTTATGAAACTCAATACTAATTGATCAACATGATGAGGAGCAGTGCGTGACATAAATTATTTCGTGATCGGATTCAACATGGCCAACTGGAGGCCATATTGGATTTTGCTAAATACTTGTGGAGCGAACTGCTTCCACAGGTTTAGTTGCATTTTCATGAAACTTCACAAAAATGATCAACATGGTGAGGAGCAGTGAGTGACATAATTTTTTTTCCGATCATATTCAAGATAGCCGGATGGCGGCCATATTGAATTTTGCAAAATACTTGTGGAGCAAACTACTTCCACAGTTTTAATCGCATTTTCATGAAACTTCACAAAAATGATCGACATGATGAGAAGCAGTGCATGACATAATTGTTTTTCCAATCGAATTCAAGATGGCCGAATGGTGGCCATATTGGTTTTTTTTTTTACTTAGAAAAATTGAATGCCCCCTTTTCAGTCACCCACACTAGGCGGTATGCCAGGGTGGGGATATACCGGGCGACAGACCATCTCTAGTTTCATTCCTGTTCCTGTTACTGTAGAAAACCAGCAATATATTAAACCCTAAACATATCGTGTCACTTCCTAAAAGATATTCTCTTTCATCTATCATGGTTCTTATTAGTGTGCATGCATATATATTGTTTCAATTCAGAATTTTTATACTGTGATATTCTAAGTCTTCAGTCAATTCAGTTGACTTGGGGAACAAAAGAAAGGAACCCATTTTGTACTGGATCCACTAATGCGCACACAACTTTTCTTATAGTACATTGAAATGCATTTGAAATGTGTAAGGCATGTGTTGCAAAATGACTGAATTTACATTATAAACTGATGCAACCTCCAGGAGGTACACTTGTTATAATATGTATTAAGAAGCACTCTGAGTATTTTTATGCAAGAATTTTGGAAGCCATAATTTGTTCAGCTCTGCTAAAACAGGTTAAATGCTACATGTAAAATGCAGGCCATTCAGTTTAGTACATATAATAATGTATGTGTTATTAAAATGATCAATATAAATATGAGAACTAATCCAGGTAGAGTATCCTCGGAAATGGAGTACAATTTTTCACAATCAACTTGATGAATTTGCAATAATATAAAATATAAATATGTAATTTGTGTAAGTGCATCGTGTCAAGGTACATTCTGGAACAGAATTAATTGGGATGTATAGGGTATCCAGACATCTAGATAAAGCATTATAAGTTATCTCTGCCCACATGTATGGTATATGGAGATTTAATACCTGGATGTCGGTTTTTAAACACCGAGCCACGGGCGAGGTGTTTAAATGAGACATGCAGGTATTAAATCTCCATATACCATACATGTTGATGGAGCTAACATTTTTGTCCTGTTTGAAACACAATAGAAGCACAGTGGAGAAAAATTTGTGGATGCGTTTCTCACGCTCTGTAAAAAGTTGGACCAAATTCATGAATAACTTTTGTTTTTACAAACGCAGAAGACAACAGATAGAGTTACATCCCTTGGGTCATTAAGGAAATGAGTAAACAGTATGTTGTTTACAAATCGTCCCCTGAGTTCATTGGAACTGAGGGGATATTTGCTCTTATTTTATTTTTCTCAAATTGTTTCATTTAATTACCTGCCTATTTAATTTATAACAGCAAAATATGATCAAATTGTTGGAAATCCGATGATATTTATGACTATTTTCTGTTTTTTGGGTTCGATTTTTATACCGAGGCGAGTGAATGCAAAAAGCTTTCATTTAAACCATATACCCCCAGTGTTTCATGTGTGCTTATACCTGGATGTTACACGCTCTCATATACCTTGGATGTTGGGTGCACCCTTTGACATGGCTGTTTGTCCAATGAAAAGACAGAATTTATCAGGATATAGGGACAAATAGCTGTTTAACCCATTTCACACTGATGTTGAAATATCAGAATTTCAAGTGACACATTTTTCCCATAATGCAACAGGAAATTTAATCAATTCAATGTTGTTTACAGAGCCCATTGAGTTCTGTCAAACATGATTAAATTGGTAAAAAATTTCCAGTTACATTATGGGAAAAATTGTCTCATGAAGTTTCCTTATTTTGGTATCAGAGTGCAGAGTGTTAAATGCATTAGTTTTTCGCACAAGCAAATTAAAAATAATTTGGGGAGTACAAATATGGTTTAAATTTTTGGAAAATAATATATTTATAACCTGTCACATTTGTTATAATATTAAACTTATCACTTGCCGTCCGTCGTCCGTCCGGCGTCGTGAATGTTTTTCAAACAACTTCTCCTCTGAAACTGCTAGGTTGATTTGCTCGAAACTTGGTATGGATGTTCACTACCATATGTCAATTCAAGTTTTTTCAAATGAAATGGACCTGCCCACTTAGTGCGCCATAGGGGGCATAATTCCGATAGCACCCTATGTATATTTGAGAAATTACTAAAAAATCTTCCTCTCCCACACAAGTGGGCAGAATCATTTGATATTTGGTATTACAGCATTATGGGGTGGATCTGATTCAAGTTTGTTCAAATCGCTCCCCTGGATTCACATTTGGGCTCAGTATAGAAGCCCAAATTCGAACTTAGTGCATTTCAGGCAGATTTCTTAAAAATTCTTCTCCAGATCCAGCAGGCAGAATCTTTTGATATTTGGTATGCAACATTGTGGGGTGGATCTGATTCAAGTTTGTTCAAATCGGCCCCCTGGATTCATATTTGGGCTCACTATAGAAGCTCGAATTCAAACTTCGTGCATTTCAGGCAAATTTCTTAAAAAATCTTCTTCTCCAGATCCAGCAGGCAGAATCTTTTGATATTTGGTATGCAACATTGTGGGGTGGATCTGATTCAAGTTTGTTCAAATCGGCTCCCTGGATTCATATTTGGGCTCACTATAGAAGCCTGAATTCGAACTTAGTGCATTTCAAGCAAATTTCTTAAAAAATCTTCTTCTCCAGATCCAGCAGGCAGAATCTTTTGATATTTGGTATACAACATTGTGGGGTGGATTTGATTCAAGTTTGTTCAAAACGGCCCCCTGGGTTCATATTTGGGCTCAGTATAGGAGCCCAAATTTGCTCTTAGTGCACTTCAGGCAAATTTCTTTGAAAATCTTCTTCTCAAGATCCAGCAGGCAGAATCTTTTGGTATTGGGTATGCAGCATGCTTGGGGGGGGGGGGGGGGGGGGGGGGGGGGGGGGAGATTCAAGTTTGTTCAAGCCAAGTCCCTGAGTTCATATTTAGGCTTACTGTGGTAGCCCGAATTATAACTTAGTTCAAAATGAGGAATTTTTTTTTTAAATCTTCTTCTTCAGATCCAGCAGTCGGAATGTTTTGATATTTGGTATGCAGCATCCTTAGGGGGGTGAGATTCAAGTTTGTTCAAGCCATGTCCCTAGGTCCATATTTGGGCTCACTGTGGGAGCCCGAATGATAACTTAGTTCAAAATGAGGAATTTTCTTTTAAATTCTTCTTCTTCAGATCCAGCAGTCGGAATGTTTTGATATGTGGTGTGTAGCATCCTTCGGGGGGTGAGATTCAAGTTTGTTAAAGCCAAGTCGCTGGGTCAATATTTGGGCTTCCTGTGGGAGCCCGAAGTATAACTTAGTCAATATGAGGAATTTTTCTTTAAAAATCTTCTTCTTCAGATTCAGCAGTCAGAATGTTTTGATATTTGGCATGCAGCTTCCTTAGGGGGGTGAGAGTCAAGTTTCTTCAAGCCAAGTCCCTGGGTTCATATTTGGGCTCACTGTGGGAGCCTGAATGATAACTTAGTTCAAAATGAGGAATTTTCTTTAAAAATCTTCTTCTTCAGATCCAGCAGATGAATGCTTTTGATATTTGGTATGCAGCATCTTTGGGGGGGGGGGGGGGGGGGGGGGTAAGATTCAAGTGTGTTCAAGCCATGTCTCTAGGTCCATATTTGGGCTCACTGTGGGAGCTTGAATTGTAACTTAGTTCAAAATGAGGAATTTTCTTTAAAAATCTTCTTCTTCAGATCCTGCAGTCAGAATGTTTTGATATTTGGTGTGCAGCATCCTTAGGGGGGGGGGGGGGGGGTTGAGATTCAAGTTTGTGAAAGCCAAGTCCGTGGGTTCATATATGGGCTCCCTGTGGGAGCCCCAAATTATAACTTGGTTCAATATGAGGAATATTCTTTAAAAATCTTCTTTTTTTTTTTAGATCCACTGGTCAGAATCTTTGGATATTTGGTATAAGCTTTTCTTGGGAGGAGCAGATGCAACTTGTTGAAATCAATTCTCTGGGTTGATATTTAGGCTACCATGTCAGATGAGTGCCCTCATGTCCCCTGGGGCCTCTTGTTTTTATAACGAATGCATCCATTTCTGTAATCACAGGAGCTGAACATGGAATTAAAGTTAAAAAGATAATGTTTCATGACATTTTTAAACCCTTAACCTAACGTTATTAATAGGCGACCTTTGCAAATTTGTTTTTAAAAAATAACTTTTCATCTTTTCGCCTCAAACATAGATTATGACCCCTTATTGGAACAAGCAGCTGGTCGAGCTTATTCCATTGAGGGGGTCATAAGCTATTTTGTATAAAAACTGACAGAAAAATAAAATTTGAATGGCGATATTTTGTAAATATTGTTGCCCTTATATGGCCATTTAAAAAAAAAGGCCCCCTTAACTACGGATGGGCGTTTTTTTCAGTTTTCTGGTTTGGTTCTGGTTGTTTATGCATAAACTGAACAAACTATCTTGCTGGGAGGGAACTGACCTAGCAACCACCATGAACTTTTGTCACTTAGTCTATCCGGCAAAGGGTCGAATTCGTCGTTTTCTGATTGTCCCATTTTCTCCCTTGTTGAATCTTCCTCCGGACGAGTCAGTAAGGGAGAAATGAGATAATGAGAATACAACATATATTAGTTGAACGTTATTCATTTGTTACCCTGATTTATGTTTTTTTTCTGACTGAAAAGGCTTGGCACCTGATCCCCTAGAACCCCTAACAATGATCAAAGGGAATTTAGGCTGAACCCAGTACAGACCAGGCTTTTGTGGTGAGTGGTGTCATACAAACTATTGCGGATTTTGTCCAAGTTGAGAAGCCTGAAGTGTTATTTATTATTTGTTCTTAACCCTTTACCCAACATAACGGCCAAAACCGGCCAGCGCTATTCTCAAAAATCGCCAATTAATTTTCAAAATATTTTCATTTTTTGTCTCAAAAACATAGGTTATGACCCCTCGTTGGAACGAGCTCATCGAGCTTGTTCCAACGAGGGGTCATAACCTATGTTTTTGAGACAAAAAATGAAAAAAATTAGTTATTCAAGAATTTTTTTTGCAAGTGTCGTCTGCTTTTCATGTTAGGTAAAGGGTTAACATACAGAAAAACCAAACTGAATCGACGTTTTTCCTGAAATAGAACCAAAGCCAAATCTGAAAAATAATAACCTCCCAGCTCTCTATTTAACTTAAAACATCCTTTAAAGTTTTTTGAATTTAGAGTGGAAAAAAATGTGTTTAACTTGTAGAATGGCATGTTTTTACTTTCATTATTTCTAGTTTAAAAAGTTAACTCAAGGGACACGCACATGCTCATATATCAATCACATAGTTGGCATGATGATGTGCAAGTCATACACCAGGAAGAATTATTCAGGTCTTGAGGGGTAAATTTATTGTTGGTAGTAATTGAGTTGCGTTGTCAGATGCACAAAGTCTTAGCATGATTCCACCATTAAAATTGATTTTATTTTTTAAGGCAATTTGAAGAATTTCTTTTTCATCTGCAAGTGATGCTGCATGCTATTGTAAATGTAAAGTCAGTCCAAAGCAGCCAGAATTTTTAACATTTGTAACTACTAAATCCAGCCAATATTAACTTGTAGAGTGCTGAATTATTTTTGGTCATCAAAATTTAGTCACATATCTTTGACTTTTTACAATTTATGACACTCTCCCATGAATATATAATAAGGCAAATTCTGACAGCCAAAAATAATTTCATTTCAAAGTTGATTTGGACAACATCCACAGAATATGAAGCCTTAAAGTTGTGGTACCGACACTTCAGAATAAAGTCCAAATATGGGCTTCCAGCACTCTACCAGTTAAAGAATATACAATGAGTGGATGCATTCTTTTTATTGATGGTTTCTCCCTTGTAGGATAATGCAAAAAAAAATACTGGAAAACATTTCAATTTCCATCGACTCTCTGAATACAAAGTTATTAGCTCACCTGACTGAAAGTCAGGGTGAGCTTTTCTGATCACTTTTTGTCCGTCGTCTGCCGTCTGTCATCCGCCGTTTGTCATCCGTCGTGAAGGTGGTGTTTGGGTCATTTTCTCCCAAGCCACTGGCTGCAGTTCAATGAAAATTCACATGAGTAGCTGTGATATAGGAGCATTTGGGTTTTTCTTCAAATTGGGTTTCTGCTCATATTGAGGAGGGGGGGGGGGGGATGGGGCCAAAATGCACAAAGTTTTTAAAAATCTTCTTCTCATGAACCAGCCATAGCAGAGACTTGATATTTGGTATGCAGCTTCCATTTGAGGTGTAGACTCAAGTTGTTCAAGAGAAGTTTGTCGGGCAATATTTGCCTTTGTTCTGGGAGGGGCAAGAATTTTCGCCAAGCCCAAAATTTCTATTTTCCAAACCAAGAGGCAGATTTGAACCAAATTTGATATGAGGGCTTATTGGGTCACAAGTACTTAATTTATTTTTTTTCACGTTGCCCCATGGGAACCGCAGAAGCTAAAAATAGAAAAAATTAAAATGCCCGTATCTCCAAAACTACACTGCACTAAGAATTCTTATTTGGTGTGAAGCTTCCTTAGGACCAACAGAATGGAATGTTAAAAAAAATGGGAAAAACATTTAACTCTACTTTTCTCCCAAACCACTGCTTCAAAAGCTTTCAGATTTCACATATAACATCTTTGAAAGATTGTTTCACATGTTTATTGAAATCAGTTCCCTGGGTCCATATTTGGGCTCTCTATGGGAGCCCAAATGTTTAAATTAGTGCAGTATGAGGAATATTCTTTAAAAATCTTATTTTCAGATCAACCAATAGGAATCTTTCGATATTTGGAATGCAGCATGGTTAGGGAGGTGAGATTCAAGTTTGTTCAAGCCAAATTCTTGGGTTTATATTTAGGCTGAAAATTTGGGGTCCCGGTCCAGACTTAGAAATTTTGGACCAAAATCCAGAAATTAGTTTTTTTGTTTTTTATGCATTTTGGTCAATTTTAAGACAAAACATTTTTTTTTTTTTTTTACACTGAAAATTTTGGGTCCGGATGGGACTTAGGAATTTCGGACCACAATCCGGAAATGAGTTTTTTTGTTTTTATACATTTTGGTATTTTGGTAAATTTTAAGACAAAAAAAAATTTTTTTTTTTTTACACTGAAAATTTGGAGTCCGGGTGGGACCAAATTTTGGACCAAAATCCGGAAATTAGTTTTTTGGTTTTTTATGCGTTTTGGTCAATTTTAAGAAGAAGAAAAATAAAATTTTAGTCTGAAAATATTTTGTTTGGGACGAACAAAAATAAAAAAAAAATCTGGTTTTTATGCGTTTATCTCAATTTTGGGACATAAAAGTGCAGGAACTGAAAATAGAAGGAAAATCCTGTGTATTGTGTGGGCACAATCGCGTCATCTAGTTGGTATATGCTTTTCTTTGGAGGGGCGTATGCAGCTTATTCAAGTCAAGTCCCTGGTTTGATATTTAGACTACCATGTCAGGTGGGCGCCCTAAGGCCCCCTGGGGCCTTTGTATTTCCTTATAGCTGGCTTGACTTATTTTACATTTTCATTCCTGTTTCTACTTGCAAAACTTAGCTTTAATCCTTTAATCAAAATGACTAGCAGACTACACTTGCAAAAATAATTAAGTAACTAAAAAAATTGGATCCAAAACATAGCTTAGGACCCCACAATGGAATGAGCTCAATGACGTCATTCCACTGATCTCAACATAACTGGATTGCTGAAACATGCATAGGTCACAGATAGAAAATTGTCTCCACCGCCACTATCTTAGAGGAAGTTACAATAATTAAACAATCTCCCATTGCTTTTTAACTGATAGAGTGCTGAATTATTTTTATTCATCAAAATTTCTTCACAAGTCTTTGCCTTGTAACAATTTGCCTTACATGCAGGCACACTCCCATAAATAAATACAAGGAAATTCTCAACAGACTTCTTCAAAGATAATATGAAGGACATCCACTGAGTCTGAAGCCTTTGAGTTGCAATACCTGAACTTGAGAGTAAAGCCCAAATGTGCACTTCCAGCACTCAACCAGTTAAAAATGAAACCTTGATGTCTGTGAAAAATAGACATCTTGATGATATAGATGTTTTTTGTGGCATTGCAAACTGAATATTTTCAACATGTTTTAGTTATTATTGACACCATATTAGGGTTGGCAGTTTGAAGAGTGATGTTTTTCACTGACAATTTCAAGCAGTTCAGTTATAATGATATCAGTGGGCCATTCCCATGAGCAGCCATAAGTTATGTTTTGAATTCAAAAAGTAATAAAATTTGAATGGCAGTTCTAGTGAATAGTGCGTTCAGGATATGGCCAATGGAAAAGAAGTCTGCAAAGTGTATTATACCACAGTTGCAGTGTGTATTCATACGTGTAAGAACATCATGAAAGAATTCATTTGATTGGTCCTTACACATCTTATTGACATTATGACATGAATGAAATGATTTGACACAAAACAGCTTCAACCAAAAAAGTAACAGACCCCACCAACGGCTTTTTTTTTCTTAAAAAATATCAGCTTCATTCACTTAATTCAAGTTTAACCCTTTACCTAACATGAAAAGCAGACGACACTTGCAAAACAAATTCTTGAATAACTAATTTTTTTCATTTTTTGTCTCCAAAACATAGGTTATGACCCCTCATTGGAACGAGCTCGACGAGCTCGTTCCAATGAGATGTCATAACCTATGTTTTGGAGACAAAAAATGAAAAAATCATGAAAATTAATTGCTGAATTTTTAGAATAGCACTGGCTGGTTTTGGTCGTTACATTGGGTAAAGGGTTAATACAAAACACAATTCACAGTATGGGGACAGGAATCAATGACACTTCTTGAACTTTTTTCATATTTCATGCATGCCTTCTGCACCTGTAAAATACAGAAAAAACTCCAACTCGGTTTGTTGATTCCAGTCCCCCATAGTCCATCCTCATGTTCTGTCTCATAATGAAAAGAAAATCTACATTTTTTGAATGATTATTTGAATTATCTCATTTGTGGGTTTGAGGAAACTCAAGTTTTTACTTCCTGCAAATGTTCAGTTACGCGACAATTCTGGTATTTGTTCATAAAAGGTAAATAACTTATTTGTTAAAGTAAATATATATACTCGCCCAAAAAAGAAAGTGTGCATTGCAGAAATTGATCAAACTCCAAAAAAATAATTTCGTAGGTGTAAAGAGTGTTAACCTGTTCTTGAATAAGTTATATTGAACACAAAAACAGCTTTCCCCGTTAAAATTGCATTAACGTTAATTGACGTGCTGCACGTTTGTGAAAAGGCATGTTTTGCACGTGGAGAGTCTGAAAATTCATGCAGCAGTGTGAATCCTTGGGTATTTAAACACTAAAGTAAGGCCTTCCTATCATTCACATTCAAACTTGCGCTGCTGTTAAAACGACTCCACATTAGCATGCCAAGATTGACAATGAATCAACGTCTCCTTGCCCTGGGTATGATTAGAGCTGGCAGAACACACAGAGAGGTTGTCCAGCATTTGAACTGCCACCGTAACACTGTAGACAGGCTAGTCCATCGACATGCACAACATGATGATGTTCGAGACCGACCCCGCTCCAGGAGACCCCAAGTTACCACCCCTACACAAGATCGGTATATCCGTGTCATCCATCTCCGGAACCGGCAACAAACGGCAACGACGACAGCCAGGAACATCCCTAGCCTGAGACGGATACATCCTCAAACAGTAATCAACCGGCTGAGAGAATACGGCTTACGTCCTCGAAAACCTGCAATTCGTCCAATTTTGACGTTACGTCATCGTCGTGCTCGACTGCAGTGGTGTAGACAACATCTCAGGCATCCCTTACACTGGTGACGACGTGTTTTATTCACAGATGAATGTCGTTTCCATCTTTCATCATCAGATGGCCGCCAGAGAGTGTACAGACGTCGAAACGAATGCTACGCAGATCCATGTGTCGTGGAGCGAAACCGTTATGGGAGAGGGTTTCTCATGGTGTGGGGTGGCATCACTGCCCGTAACAGAACTGAGCTGGTCATTATTGATGGCAATCTCAATGCAGCCAGATATCGTGATGAAGTGCTTACACCTGTTGTTGTCCCATTTCTGCAATGTCAAGGCCCCGGCATCATTCTACAGCAGGACAATGCCCGACCCCACGCAGCTCGTGTTGTTCAACAGTATCTGCAGCAACAACAAGTTGATGTTCTTCCCTGGCCCGCAAATTCGCACGATATCTCACCCATTGAGCACGTATGGGACGAAATGAAACGTCAGCTACGCCAGCTTCCCCATGCGCCATCAACGCTTGTGGAACTCCAAAGACAGCTTATCAGAATATGGAACAACATCCCACAACACTTCCATGCTAACTTGTTCGCTTCCATGAGGCGTAGATGCACAGCAGTAGTCAATGCAGACGGAGGTCATACCAGATATTGAGTGTGTGACTTTTGTGTTTGACCCTTAGTGTCTTTGACTCTCCATGGCACCAAGAGTATTCGTCGTAGCGTAATGAAATTTCTCGTGTTGATCACAAATTGATTCATCTGTGATTGAATAAAATTTCCATAAATGAAAATGATATATATCTTTTTTTAGTGTTATTTTTTAGCATGCACACTTTCTTTTTTGGGAGAGTATATATTTGGTCACTATTCCCAAACCACATTTGTACCATTCAGTATCTGGTGTATCCACATTTGACTTGCAACCATGCTAGACACCTCATGTTGCTCATGAGAGTATGAGCTTGATCCTGATGAATTTAATCCCATTTCTGGAGAAGAATGTTACTTCAAAATTTGTAGCCACCCTTCTAGCACACATAACCAGGTTTGTTTTGCATGAGAACATAGGTTATCTAGCTAGCTATTCATGGCCTACTTATTGGCCTCTGTGACAGGCAAACATATACAAAGGTCAACTTCAAAACTAACATTTTCTTATCAAAACTTTTAGGATTCATGTCTTATATTTCATGAAACATTCTGCAAAACATACTTTCGAAAAAGTGGGGTGGTTTAAAACTTTTTGTGTAGTATATTATCATTGCCTTAAATGCTAATTTTCCAATTTTTGTTAACAGTAAACTGCAAGATAAGGGGGGAAAGACCAGGCTTTAATGCCTAAGTTTAACAGTGAAGGGGTCTTGTCCCTCACACCTTCTCATACCTTGCCTGTTTAATGAAATGTCATAAACTTCTGAACGTACTAAACAACTAATGACTTGTGATCATGCTGTGTTTTAAAATTCTTGAGTTTTCTAGAAATATATATTTTCTCAATTTACATCTATTTGTTGATCCTGCATATATATGGGACACCTTTCTGACACTTTTTAAACAGAACAGGAATTCCTAAAATTTTCTGTGGGTATTTGTCCCCCGACCCTTCGGGGGACTATTGTAATCAGCAGTGTTCGTCCGTCCGTCTGTCTGTCCGTGCGTGCATCCGTGCGTCCGTGCGTCCATCCATCACACCCTTGTCCGGATGATAACTTTAGTTTGGATGATTTTACTGAAACTAAATTTGGTATTAGTCTTACTTGGGTGGAAATGCAGGTCAAGTTCGAAAATGGGCATGCTCCACTGATTTCTACTGGATTTATTCCCCTTTTTCGACTTGAAAAATACAGTTTTTGTGTTGTCCGGATGATAACTTTAGTTAGGATCATTTGATTGAAACGAAATTTAGTATGCCGCTTATTTGGGTGGAAATGCAGGTCAAGTTCGAAAATGGGTACGCTCCACTGATTTTTACTGGATTTATTCCCCTTTTTCGACTTAGAAAATACGGTTTTTGTGTTGTCCGGATGATAACTTTACTTTGGATCATTTGATTGAAACGAAACTAAGTATGTGGTTTAATTGGTTGGAAATACAGGTCAAGTTAAAAAATGGCCATGCTCTGCGAACAAATTGCATCCTAACAGCTCCCTTGAATTTACCATCTTGGTCGGGGGACCGGGGGCGTTGCCCTTGTTTATTTTTGGTTTTGAACATTATAGTCTATGCCCTATCATTAACTCTTAACCCGCTGAGTATTTTAAAATTATTTTTCATCATATCTAGTCATGGCTGCTCTGAAGCAGCCATGACTAGATTTGATGAAAAATTCATCTGAATTTATCTCAATAAATTATTGGTAAAAAAGCCCATGCAATTTACAGAGGGAAATTTGGTTAATTGTGTCCAAATTATACTTATATCAGTTGCAAGAGATTTTGTGTCCTAGGTAGGAATATCTGCCTGCAGCATGCAAAGAGTTGAATGAGTCTGCACAAGTCATATCAATATCCCACGGGTGTGTTGGCAGAAGGGTCAATACACTGTTGAAGTAATTGAGTTGTGCAGTCAGTTTAATAGAAACTTAGCATGATTCCATAATTATAACTGGGTTTATTCTCCAATGTAATTAGAGATATTGCGACACAAAAATCTATAAATGATTTCGCTTATATCTGAGCTGATATTTTTATAAATTTAATGATGGAATAGTTATGCACAGCAGTCGAAAATTGCTGCACAGGTTGCTTCATTAAATGCTTGATATGTTGCTGAATGCATCAAAACATATCTTTAATGACACAATTCTGTTCAGGTTATGCTACCAAGGACATCTAGTATAATAACACAGGGTCATTGTTAACTATGTCACAAGGTCCATGCATCTCTTGAAAATATGGAATGTCAAAAAATTTTAAAACTGGGTTTCTGTCTCAATGAGACCTTTCCAATGGTGGGTAACTCAGCAGTATAAGCAGTCCGATACACCAAGTCCATCAAATTATTGTAATATAGATAATGCCTGTGAAGGTGGTTACAGCATTGAACTTCAAACTGAAGGGTCCACAGTTCGATCCCCACCAGGGATAACTGTGATGTTTCCTTGGGTAAAGCTCTTAATCCTGATTATCTACGTAGGGGTGCAGTGGCACTGTGTACTAAGGTGTACTGCACGTCGATAGTGCACTTGTCTTCATCCAATGCTAACCCTGCTTGTTTGGAGTTAATACAAGTACATTGGGGAGTCTGACAGTTGCTCACCACTGCCCTCTTTCCAAGTACTCTGGCTTCCTTCACCTATAAAACTGTCCCAACACAAGGTGACCCTGGCTGTTAAAAGTGTCATTAAACCCCAATAAATAAATAAATAAATAAATAAATAAATAAATAAATAAATAAATAAATAATGCCTGTGAAAGAATCAAACAGAGCGGTTGTATTCATTAGGTATGGGTTGAAATGCATGCCTGAAAAAGGTGAGTGGTTTAAAGCTGAAAATTACAATCTTGGTAAAAATGGTGTCATTGACATCAGAGTGCAACTTCAGAGACATTCAAATCCTATTCCATCTTGCTCCTTGGACAAAATTACCTTCAAGTATCAGATTTGAGCACCATAGCTCAAAAGTTGTGACATCATGTCACTGACATTAGAGTGTGGTGTTGAAATAATCAAAACCCATTCTTCTTCTTGGGCAAAATTACCCCTGAGTGCCAGTTTATGAGTACTGTAACTTGCAGGTCTGTCATTTTCAAAATGTGAAGAGGGCAATGGTGGCCCGCCTTAAATGAACTTAGGAGGACCATTTTTGACCCACCTTAATATGACACAAGGAGAGCCACTGGGGTCTGTTCTTGAGATTGATAATTTTACCATATCTTTCCATCTTATTGTTTGGATTGGGCAAATAGTACATAGTATCTAATATAGGTCTGAAAAATGCTATAATTTCTTGCAGAACCTATCTGAATTATGTATGTAGTCAGACAATTATAGTCAGTATCCGATAAGTAAGTGAAATGGCTACCAGTTAGTCTCTGTGAGACCCCTAGAACTGGGGCATAGGGGTCTCACAGAGACTAGCTATCAGTAAGCTTTTCCGAAGAGTGTGATCGCATATTAAGATGAGTGATACCGATTACCGCTACTGAACAAAGGTGACTTTCTTGAGAGGTTGTAATCTGTCCATACCTCTGTCTATCCAAAATTCCTTTAGCACACCCTACAAGCCATATCTCTCACCTGATCAGTTTCACTTTCATACATGGCTTTGGGGTGATATCTGGATTGGAGCTATCAAATTTTTCTTAATTTTATTGAAAAACATGGCCAGTAGTAGCCATCTTTGATATGGAGTATAAATTGTCAACATTTCCATTAGCACACCCTACAGGCTGCATCCCTTACCTAATCTTTTTTCAGATTTTGTATGTAGCTTTGGTTTGATGTGTTTTCTCTAGAAACTTTAGTGAATGACTTTGCATTACTGGAACTTTCTATTTAGTTCAGTCCCTTCTTATGGTGCTCTTAAGGGGCCCTCAGTATTCAGAGGCACCCCAGCAATGAGAGATGTTACTCCTTTAGAGTTCTTCCTTTGTACAATATCTTTTGGAGTGTTTATGGAGATGTAATGATTGTGAAATTCACAGTTTTACTTGTCATTACAAAAGTAAGACCTAGTTTGATTTTCAGCTTTTTATGTGAGTAATGTGGTAGTTAAGGGGTGATTATAAACCTGCTTATCTATGATATAAACTTAAACATTACTTTCTGCAAAGCTCTCATTGAAACAACACCTCTAACCCAATGTGCCTTAACTGTGTTTGTTAGATGATTGTGCAGAACATGAATTATTTTGGGGTTTCTCCACAAGAGGGAGTAGGGTGACAGGTTGGCTGAAGCATTTGTGTCCCATGGACACATTCATTCTTGTTATATCCATCAGTTTGTTGTTCTTTTTGTGTTTACCCTATGGGTCTATTGTCATCAGTCGATGATTATTTCGCCACATAAGGATAACAAACTTTAATTTTCAGGATACCCTCAGGCTAAAATGCTATCAGATTGTAATTCTCAATACCTCAAGACAATGAGACAATGATAGGGGATTCCCATGTCAAGCTCTCCTGTCTCATGTCAGTGGCTCTGGCAACAACCTTCTGCTGCTGTATAAACAGGGGGTGGGGGGCAAGACTATTTGTTCTACACTCAAGTGTTTCTTGCCAGTTGCCGCAGCTCAGCTGCTTTCCTCAGATACTTCTTATTCAACTTTCAAACTGCATGTTCAACACAATATGGCCTTGGCTGTTACAAGTGTTATGAACCTCGATAACTAAACAAAATTTGGTTTCTCTGCGTTGTATTTCAATAACTGGAGTTGAAGAAACTTTCTTTTTCTAATTCTGTATCGCAATATTGCTGTGTGTAATATTGTTTTTGTTTGATAAAATACTATCAGATATCCTCTTGAATAATTAAACCCATTGGTTTTTTCACCATGTCCAGAAGAATCAATCACTTCGTATATCATAGTATCAGCAACATATTTCATGTCGGCAATTAAATATATCCATAAATAATTGATATTTCAATACTGTGGTACAAAAGTAGAGTGAGGGACTAAGCTGAGTTTTATTGCAGGTGAATTGTTTATTTTGTAGGCTTAGAAGCTTGATTAAATTAATCCAGTTTTATATGGCAAAAGGAACTGAGGATGAAAGCAAAACAAATAATTAGAGGGCTCAGAATATTGAGCCACAAAAATGTTAATTAACCTTCTGTCACGCATGATTAACAGTGAAGTAATTCAGTCCAACAACAGTGATTTATTAACCCTTGATTCACCATACACTAACAAACTACCACTTTTCTGTTGCTCAGAAAAAGTTGTTCCTAGTTGTTCCTAGTTTATTCTTCCTTGAGAACTTTACCGGTAGGATTCATTTATCTTCACAGTGTTTTTACATTATTGTTGGCTGCCTGTAATTCATCTGCTGCTTTGCACATGTATATACATACGGTAGTTATTTATGTAAAATTAATTTGAGGACTTGTGGGTTAATTAACAAAATGAGGATGTCTTTGGTAGTGGCATTGAAATTTAACCCTTTACCCAACGCAGACGATATCAAAATTTATTATTTTAAATAACATTTTTTAAAGTTTTTCAAAAAATTTCAACAAAACCATATCATGTGAGCCCTCTTTGGAACGAGCTCGACGAGCTCGTTCCTGAGAGGGGTCACATGATATGGTTTTGTTGAAATGTTTTGAAAAATAGTATTTTTTCTGCTGCTGAATTTGCAAATTACGCTGGCGGATGTGGCCGATTCGTTGGGTAAAGGGTTAAGGGGGTGTGGTGGCTGAGAAGGTAGAGGTGCAGGCTGCAAGCCAAGAGGTCCTCAGTTTGAATCACACCTGCGGCAACCGTGTTGTGTCCTTGGGCAAAACACTTCACCCCCATTGCCTACATGGAGGCACGGTGATGTGTACAAAGGCGTACTATACGTCGATGGTGCACCTGTCTTCAACCAATGCTAACCCTGCTTGTGCAGAGTTAGTATGTTAGGGATCTGACAATTGCTTACCATTGCTCAGTGGTTCTCTCTGGGTACTCTGGCTTCCCCCACACATAAAACTGTCGAGATCATGATTAGCCATTGTGCAGAAATATGTGACCTTAAACACCAATAAATAAATAAATATGGAAATTTAACCCTCTGCACACTGAATGTCAAAATTTCAAACTTCACTTTTCTACAGTGCAACTCAAAATTTATTCGATTCAGTCTTCATTGACAGAGTTGACTGTGCTCTGTCAAACAAGACTGAATTGGTTAAGGTTCTATACTACTCAAAGTTTGCTAAGCACCAAGTATATCCAACTACCTGTTTTACGTTTTAGTTGAAATTTTGTAATGAAAAGTGTATATATTTTTTATTTAATTATATCTTTAATGATTTAAGTACAGAAATTAAGATTGTGTTTGTGTTTGACATTATTTTTAGCATTTGAATACGATAACCATGAAAAATGGATATTATTGGTAAAAGAGGAAATTTTTGAATTTGCAAAAAAGTTGACGGAGCGAACTGGTATGGGTTCAGTATCAAGTATGAGACCCATTACTGTTAATTACAGCTTGACAATGCCTTCTCATGCTCCCAATCAGGTTCCTGGTGGTCCTTTGTGGGATGTTGTTCCATTCTTGGACCAGCATAGCACCAAGCTCCTGGACACTTCTTGGCTGGACTGGACTGGACGGGCTGAAATTGCAAGCAGCAACTCATTCCAGACATGTTCGATTGGATTGAGGTCAGGGAGATCTTGCTGGCCAGTCCATATGCTCAATCCCCTCCCTCTGTTGGTACTACCCGACAGCATGGGCAACATGAGGACTGGCATTATCGTCCATCAGAATGAATACATTACCTACTGCACCTGCATACAATCTGACGTGGACATCCAGGATCTTACAAAATATTCCTCTATGTAGTCAATGTACCATGTTCAAGGACATAGAGCTCTGTACGTCCATCCCTGCTGATGCTGCCCCAGACCTTGATTGACCCTCCACTATAGCGGTCATGCTCAGCAATGTTGGCTGCATGGAATCACTCTCCTGGTCTTCTCCATACCCTAGAATGCCTATCTGTGTGGTCTAGGCAGTACCTTGACTCATCTGTAAAAAGGACAGGTCGCCAATCTTCTCTGGTCCATCCAACGTGGTCCATGGCCCATTCTTATCATGCCTGGCGGTGATTCTGGGACAGCAGAATGTGAATACATGGTCTTCTCAATCGGAGATCATCTTCGTGCAGCCTTGCCTGGATAGTCTGCGTCGAAGCATTTACCCCGGATGCATTCTGAAGGTCACTGCGAAGCTGGGTTGCTGTGGCAAAGCGGTTCATCTGCAGATGTTGCCCTGTCTCTGCAACCACCATGCCGTCTTACTGGTGTGCCATACTGCTGAAATCTTGCCCAGGCTCTGGTGATCACCGTATGGTGCACACCAAGGGCTTCACCAACCTGACGATGGGTAGCACCTTGCTCCACCATCCCTACAGCCCGCCACATTTCTGCTTCAGGCAAATATCTTCTTACATATGTATTTGCCATATTCAATCATTAAATCACAAGGGTTTGTGTTGAAATGAAGATTGAATACCCTATACATGTCATGTACATGTAGACAGTACATGAAAACATCATGGAAATCAAGGGGTACATGCTTTCCATGACTTTCACGAAAAGTCTGCCTGTCAAGAGAGCTTATGTAAACACCATCTCAGTACATTCCTGAATCATATCCACCAAAAATATTGCAAATATGTCACAAGCAAATTTCACAATGGTGGGTCAAATATTTGGTGCTTAGCAAACTTGGAGTAGTATACATAAGTAATATGAAAATAAGCTTGAAAATAAGGTGACATGTTATTTTCTATGGTGTTAAATATCTAAAAAAATGTTATCAAAACTGCAAAACAATGTTCATAAATAAGGATGGACAGCAAAAAAGGTGACAAATTATTATTTTTTTGTTTAGATTTTTGATGACATCGAAAATAACCTATCACCTATTTTTAAGCTAACTTTCCATTACATTCTGTGAGAAACTGCAGTTGGAAATATCAACATTCAATGTGCAAATTTTCTCTGTGGGCTTCCAAAAGGTTGTATCTCCCATTTTGGCGAGATTTAACTTTTTTTGACAAATTCAGAATTTACATGGTCCAATTACACCAGATGTTTAAGAACAGAAATACTTTTTCAAGGTAAACTGTGTTTCTTAGTCAGAAATGTTCACATATAATTCCTAAATGTTGTATCATCAGAGATGTGAGAGTGCTGATTCTAAAATGTCATATCTCAAAATTCCTGTCTTGTTCGAGATGGTGGAAATGAAACAGGTGAAAAGCTTTTACAAACAAATCCTAACTTGATTAACAAAGGTGATGAAATGACATAAATGAGATAATATTCAATTTAAAAATGTATGCTTTCCCTTATAGTAAAGTGTTGTATCACCAGTCATTTTTGTCAAAGAAAACACCTCTAATGTTCATTCAGTGTTCTTTGAAACAACGAATGTGTTTTTCTGCTTGAGGAGCTACAGTTACTTTGTTCTGCATTCCCGATATTTGGAATTATAAAATTTGTTATCTCTTTTGAAAAGTTGGAAAATTTGAGATATATTTGACAAAAATACATATGAAAAAATTATAAAAAAAAGGATGAAACCTTTGATGGTGGCAAATGAAAGGACGAGTATGACAGGTATATGAATATCCTATGACTGTGCCAGTAATCAAGAAACAGTGAATAATAATGCAAACGTATTTACTACACAAATTCAATCAAAAAGTTGTGATGAACTAGTGGCTCTGATTGACATTTTACAAGCCCACTGATGGTTTTTCACTTGAAATTTTGGTATTTTGACATCAGTATGTAGGGTGTTAATTCAAAGATTTATTTATTTATTTATTTATTTATTTATTTGTTTATTTATTTGTGTTTAAGGTCACATTTCTTAACAATGGATAAATGTGACCACAACATGGAGATAATGTCAAGTTTAGTAAATCTTTTGTGACCATGTTGCCCATTTTTGAGGACTTCCACCCAAGGCATTGATGACTGGGTTCTATTTTACCAGTTAAACAGAGCATATTTTCCATAGTAAGTAATCACTGCCTCGCTTCCCAGGGTTACCTTATATAGTGGATATATATAGCTCCCATTATTTATAAAAATTGCTATTCAAATTTCATTATATTTTTCAATTTTTGCTTCCAAAACATACCTTGTGATCCCTCTTTGGTATGAGCTCACAGAGCTCTTTCCTATGAGGGGGTCATAAAATATGTGTTTGAGGCAAAAATAGAACACTTTTAGTTATCAAGAGAACAGTTTGCATGTGTCATCTGCTACTTATGTTAGGTAAAGCATTAAAACAGTGAAGTAAACAAGATTCATGCATGTACTTGTTTGTAGTCCTTGAAAGTGTCAAAATTTTTGCATTTTTAAGCCCCAGAAATCTTTGAAAATACTTCTGTAATGTCATCATCCATAGGATGCACACAGCTTAGAGAGGGATTATTTAAGTTCTAAGCCCAAGAGCCTCTGGGATTGAAGGGTATTTACCATCCATGCAGACTGTGTAGTCTCACTTCAAAAAAGTTGAGAATTGAATTGTCTGGCCTTTATAAAACCGTGACATATGGAGAACCATCTCTCAAAGATAGAAAAATAAATACATGGCAGGATGAAACAAACAGGTGCTTACCTAAACGGTGGGAATAACCCTCCAAGTCCTTGGATGCTGGCATGAGGGGGATTAATTTTGATATAAGCCCATCAGGCTCCTCAGGCTAAAGAGCATGCTTAGGAGATAAACGTCTCTTGTTGAGTTAGACATTTGGAAATTTGACTATGGAAAACCATGGTTTTCCATAGTCAGAGCAAGAGACGTTTATCTCTATTGTAATTCCTGTCTTCGTTAGAAGTGAAAAAATTCTCCAAACCCATTTTATTTGAAGAAAAACAATAAAGAAAATGTTATTTTCAATCTTGGTCTATTTGCTATGATCAAATTTACAAGGTGAACTTCAAAACATGAATGCTAAAAACTGTTGCCATAGAAAACAACTCAGGGGTGTGATAGGGGCGGTTTAGCATCTTTGTTCGAGCGCAGCATGGATACAGGCATGTTCTAATTGACCCGCTTCTGACAATTAGAGCACAGTAAGAGTGAATTCACCTAAGATTTGAGCACGGAGCTGACCGGCTCTCAGTCAATCAAATTATGGCTTCAGAAAGAACAATGAGGTCGAATGTAACTTATGAATTACAATTGAAGTTAAACATCATTTCATGCCTCATCACACCAGGAATAACAACACAATTGGCAAAAAAGATCAACCGGGGAATATAGATTATAATGAAGAACTGATCATTGGAGACTGCATTTGCAACACAAAACTTTATAGTGCACTTCGAAGTAAACTATATATTGGTCACTCGTAGAAAAGTGTCACCACGACCACCATCTTAGCACGGCGGAAGTTGATATAAATAAACAATGCTCAACAACAATAAAATTCTCGAATGTTTACAGTTTCCCTCCGGATGCCTCGCAACCTCAATCGCTTTTTATAGAAAAAACTTTGCTGTCTGAAAAATGAATGATGATGATGATGTGCAGATTGAGGTTCACAGAGGGTAAATTTAGTGATGCTACCCTGCTGTGCAGGGTAGCATCACTAAATTCACCCTGTGGGGACCTCATTTTGCAGATGACAGTCTGCATATTTTCTGGCTTGGTGATATTCCATCATTTCAGTTGTATAGATATCAATGGCCTAGATGCCAGGAGCTGGCAGACACACCTTGTACATATTTATACTTGGATGACTATTAGCTGTTTGCCATTTAATTTTCAAATGTTTCATCCCACCTAACTCCAGGATTTAATATTTTGAAAAAAATGAGTAATTTGTTCCTTGCTGTTTAGTTGTTCAAATATTTGTCCAGCTTGATGGACTGTGAAATATGTGGCAGTAATTGCATTCAGTGCATGGTACCTTGTTATTTTTGAAGCGACAAATTCCAATATCACTTTGTTTACCGACATCTTGTCTTCTTGTTCTCATCCCAAGATAAACACAATTTCTAATATGTCCCTGTGTTCTGGCATTCACTATAACGGACATTGTCATGATTTTACACCAACGATCAATAGTATGTACATTGGTGAACTGAAGTCAATGAAAAGTACACAGAAATCCTTTATTTTTGATGCATAATTCTATCCAAAAGCCGCATTGTGAATTTCTGGACGGAATTGATTTCCTTTACTAAATCTTCTCTTTCTGTGAATATGCAGGTGATTTCCCAGAAGTTCATGAATTTGATCTTCCGAATTGTTTTAGTGACATGCTGACAAGGATTCAGTGTTTTTAACCCCTCACACTCTGATGTTGATATATCTGAATTTTAAAACTGCATGTTTCCCCATGATGCCACTAGGAATTTAACCCTTTACCTAGCATAGCAGCTAAAAACAGCCAGAAAATTAATCAGAATAAGCCTACCACAGCCTAAAATATCTTGGATGTTTCTCCATAAAACCTTACAAATATGGATATCATTAGAACCAGCTCTTCAAGCTTTGTATGGGTTTATTGAAAAATTGTGAAATTTGTTTTCGAAAAATGTGAAATTTAATTTTTTTTTAAAATACTGTGTTAGGTAAAGGATTAACTAATTTAATATTGTTTGACAGAGCTCAATGAGCACTGTCGAACAAGATTGAATTGGTTAAATTCTCAGTTGCATTGTGGGAAAAATTGCTACTTGAAATTTTGGAATTTTGACATCAGTGTGCAGAGGGTTAACTGTGTACAAAAGGGCAGTCTGAGCTTCAGTTTTATGAACATAACACCATCATTCATTATTGTGATCCTTGGGATCATGGTGGTTCTTTGATGAGAGCACTGGACTTTAAACCAAAAGGTTGATGGTTTGATCCTCTCCTATGTCATGTGCATTGTGTCCTTGGGCAAGACACGTAAGCAAATTGCCCATGTGGGGGCATTGCAGGTCTGTGCATAAAGCGAACTACATGATAATGGAGCACTTGCCTTCAGCCACTGCTAACTTTGCTTGTTTAGGGTTAGTAAATCTGACAGTTGCTCACCACTGCTCTGTGATTCTCTTCAGTTGCTTGTCACGGCTCTGTGGTTCTCTTCAGGAACTCCAGCTTCCTCCTCCCTTAAAACTGTCCAAGCCAACATGACTGCCTGTTAAAGTGTCATTAAAACCTCAATAAATTAATTAAAGGATTACAATATATTTTATTCAGTTAACCCTTTACCTAACATGAAAGGCAGATGACACTTGCAAATAAAATTCTTGAATAACCAATTTTTTTTCATTTTTTGCGTCAAAAACATAGCTTATGACCCCTCATTGGAACGAGCTCATTGAGCTCGTTCCAATGAGGGGTCATAAGCTATGTTTTTGAGACAAAAAGTGAAAAAAATAATGAAAATTGGATGGGGATTTTTGTGAATAACATTGGCGGGTTTTGGCTTTTACGTTAGGTAAAGGGTTAAGAGGGATTACTGTCTAGGTTAAATGCAATTACCAATAAACAGCAACAACAAACATTGAAATCCTTGATCCTTGATCCTAGATACAAGATAAAATATAGAATGAGTATATAGTATGTCAAAATTAATTTTTTATCTCATGATACTTTGTTCAAATCTAGCTCGATCAATTTGATTGTGGGGGTGGCATTGGGCCCTGACAAATTAACAGAGTGGATAACATGAGAAAATATTCTCTTTAATCTTTTATCTAACTTGACAAGAAGATGAAACTTGCAATAAAATTTCTTCATTAACTAAAAATTTTCATTTTTCATCAAGCTTATTCCATTGAGGTGTCATAAGTTAAGTTTCAGAGGCAAAAATTGGAAAAATAAAATTTGAAGGGTGATTTTTGTCAATAGCACTTGGCAAGATACGGCCATTATGTTAGCAAACTTTGAACTGCTTATTAAAAGCTGAATGATATCATTATGCATTGTAGGTCCGTTTGGCCATATAGAGGCTTGAATGGAACACTCACATTTTAACATTGACGGTTATGAGGAAACACCCCACAGAATATATTTCTGATTAAATGCTGGTCCAGATGTTATTTATTACATAATTCTAACCCTTTACCTAACACGAAAGGAAGATGACACTTGCAAACCAAATTCTTGAATAACTAAAAAATTTTCATTTTTGGCATAAAAAATATAGCTTATGATGCTCATTAAAATGAGCAGAAAGAGCTTGTCCCAATGAGTGTGTCATAAGCTATGTTTTTGAGACAAAAAATAAAAAAAATAATGAAAATTGAATGGTGATTTTTGTGAATAGTTCTGTCCGGTTTTTCCCGTTATGTTGGGTAAAGGGTTAAAGGTCAAGCTGCAACTTTGATCATCTTTATTGTAGGTGTCCAACAGACCAACTCGGGGTAAACTTCAGTTATATAAGTCCCTTGTTAGTTCATTCGATGCAGGACTTGGCTACCTATATAGGCAGCCAAGACTTGCTAGTGAAGCAGTGCTTGTTTACTGCAGTAAACAAGCTCGGTGTTACTGGTAAAATAGGACCAAGTCACAAACGTCTGGCTGAGAATCCTCTAAAATGGGAAACATGGATATGAAAAATTGTCTAAAAACTTGACTGGTCATATTAGCCATTGTACAGAAATATGTGACCTTAACCCTTTGAACAACCAGAGGCTGCTTTTCTGGGCCAGTAACATGATACTTCATAATTTCATTAAGTAGGTTGACTTTTGAGTGAAGGTGTGGTGTAGACCAATAAATATTTTCAACGTGCAGCTCCAAGGCTGCACGTTGAAAATATTAATTGGCCTACCCCCAAATAAAGAATATGGAATCTTATCGTTGCTGCCATTGAACTGATATGGAAGATACCACTAGGGTTCAAAGCGTTAAAGACCAATAAATAGATAAATTACTCAGGATGTTATAAATTGCATTACAGCATTATTTCAGATTTGAAGGTTTTGGTGTTTTGAATTACAAAAATTAACACTTTTTAGCTCAACTTGACAAAGTCAAGCTGAGCTATTGCCATCACTTCTCGTCCGTCGGTGTATGTACATATGTACATACGTACGTTAGTACTTACATACGTCCACAATTTCCTTTGGCACACCTCACAGGTTGCATTTATGATCAGATCGCTTTGAAACTTGGTATGCTTATTTGGGGCGACCTCTAAATGGGAGCTATCGATTTTCTTCAATTTCCGTGAAAAAATGTTGCCGCAGCCAACGTTCTTAGAACTTAGTTTAGTCAGACCTCAATATTTCCCTTTGGCACACCCTACAGGGCACATTTATGATCGGATTGCTTTGAAACCTGGCATTCTTGTTTGGGGTGACCTCTAGATGGGAGCTATCGATTTTTTTCCATTTCCGTCAAAAAATGTTGCCACGGCCAATGTTCTTAGAACTTAGTTTAGTCAGACCTCAATATTTCCCTTTGGCACACCCTACAGGGCACATTTATGATCAGATTGCTTTGAAACCTGGCATTCTTTTTGGAGTGACCTCTAGATGGGAGCTATCGATTTTTTTCCATTCCCATCAAAAAATGTTGCCACGGCCAACGTTCTTAGAACTTAGTTTAGTCAGACCTCAATATTTCCCTTTGGCACACCCTATAGGGCACATTTATGATCGGATTGCTTTGAAACCTGGCATGCTTGTTTGGGGTGACCTCTAGATGGGAACTAACGATTTTTTTCCATTTCCGTCTGTCAAAAAATGTTGCCACTGGCAACGATCTTTGAACTTAGTTTAGTCAGGCATCAATATATTCCTTTGGCATGCCCAATAGGGCACATTTATGATCAGATCGGTTTGAAACTTTGTATGCTTGTTTGGGGATACCTCTAGATGTGAGCTATCGACTTTCTTTGATTTCCGTCAAAAAATTTTGCCACTGGCAATGACCTTCGATGAACTTAGTAAAAACTTTGTGCAATTAAGCATCAGTATTTCCTTTGACACACCCTGCAGGGCACATTTATGATTGGATCGCTTGCAAACTTGGTGTGCTTGTGTGGGGTGACATCTATATGGGAGCTGTCGATTTTCTTCCATTTCTTATGCAGGGTTACAAACATAGGGGCTATTGATTTTCATTTCATTTCCATCAAAAACTGTTGCTGTTAGCAACAATCTTTGAATTTATTGCATTTGTGCATCAATATACTTTGACATGGCCTACAGGCCACATTTTTCATAGGATTGTTTTTGAACTTGAAGTGCTCATTAGGCAAGACCTTTAGATAAGAGCTATTGATTAGCATTCATCTCTGTGAAAAAAGTTGCCAATCACCATAATAACCTCTGAACATACTGCATTTGTGTATCAACATTTTTCCTTTAGCCAGTCTTACAGTTTACATTTAAAAATGCATGGATTCCTCTGACGTTGTGCACACACAATGCTGTTATGTTGTAATTTCATCAAATAACATTGGTACCAATGATCTTCATTTTTGCCATTTCATTTATAACTTACCAAGTTCAGGTTGACCTACGGTGTCATTGACACTTTCATTACTGCTTATATTGGTTAATATGAACTACGTATTAGATATGTGTGGAAGTTAGGGACATTGTGCTCCTCAGGTGCACACAGGGATGTGGATAGAAGGTTTTGGGCGTGTTCCCCCTCTTATATTTCAACTGTACCCCCTTGCCCGCTTGGCTGCCAAACATCCAACTTTTGAGAAAACCATTTGCACCCCACTCTATCCCAGAATCCCAGACTGAGAATTTTCCAACTTCTGCCTGCAAATTTCCAACTGCTGATAATATCTGAATGCACCCTCTCATCTTATGCTCAAAATCTTTGTCTTTTTGGTTCTAGAGTTGGAAATTTTAACTGGTTAAGTGCTTGAAGCCACTATCAGGGCTCCATTGAAAAGTGATGGAAGCCACTTTATTGTGCCCCAACTTGGAAAGTCAAAGGGGTATCTAGTGGAGACCACCGTCTGTCCATCTGCCTGTTCGTCCACCCATCCGTCTGTCTGTACCAACATTTTCCCTTGTATCTCAGCCACTTCTGCTCCAATTTGAATGATATTTGGTGTTGTGATAGAGCATCATGGGGGAACAATACCCATGTAGCATGAGTTTCTTTTACATTTTTTTACCAGAGTTATGGCCCTTTTTCACTCTTTCAACTTAGAAAAATTTTTGTGGGTTGGGAGCATTGGCACACGCTTTGCATTTCCCCTTTTGTTTATTTATTATTTATTTGGGGTTCAACGACACTTTCGACAGCCAGGGTCACCTTATGTCAGATAGTTTTACAGGTAGAGGAATCTGGAGAGAACCGCCGAGCAGTGGTGAGCAACTAACTCCGCACAAGCATGGTTAGCATTGGTTGAAGAAAGACAAGTGCACCATCGACATGCAGTATGCCTAAGTACACAGACCACCATGAGAAGCCACTTTACTCTGCATGCATTAGCTTATTGTTTACTAGGCAGTGTCTAAAAAAATATAAAATTGTTTTTTAACAATTTATTGGAGAGTGCCAATTATGAACAGAATCTTTCTAAACAAAAGGCTCTCCTTATCGATGACAGAGTAGCTTTGAAAAAAAAATATGTGTGTTACGAATCACTGTTGAAAAATAATTGAGCAATCAACCAGTTAATTTCAGTAAGGGGAGCGTGGTGGCTCAGTAGTTAGAGATGCAGGCTGAGAGGGCCCCAGTTCGAATCCTTGGACGAGGCACTTAATCCCAAGGCTAAGGTGTGGTGCACTTGTCTTCAACCAATGCTAACCCTGCTTGTCTGGAGTTAGTATGTTGGGGAGTCTGACGGTGCGTTGGGGAGGCTTGACAGTTGCTCACCATTGTTTGGTGGTTCACTCCCGGTACTTTGGCTTCCTCCACCCGCAAAACTGTCCGCCACGAGGTGACCCTTGGCTGTCAAAAGTGTCATTAAACTCCAATAAATAAATAAATATAACGTCAGTGAAAAAATTCAAATTTGATTTAAAAATAACTGAATTTCTGTTAGAAACAGTCATGGAAACAGATAAAAAGTTCCTGAAATGTACTACAATAGGGTATGAAATTTCCAAATGTTGATGGTTTGAGGCTTGAAATTTCTAACTATCGAAAAGTTTGACTGGGATTCGGGGGTAAGACACCCCATCCCCTGTTGCCACATCTCTGGGCAGATACGAAAGGCTCCTTGACGCCCTTGTTTCAAGTGAAAAGGCTCAGTCTCAGTAAGATCCCTGGTACTGCCAAGCCAGAGTTAGTTGATAACCCCATGCTTTACATTACCTATGTGGACTTTTAGTTACACAAAAAATAGTTGGCTGAAGAATAGTTTTGTCATTTATAGCATTCAGTATTCTCGTGCGTATTGCACCTCTCCATATCAATGTAATAAAAAAAAATAAATTAGAAATTTTTCTGCATCTGACTTGATACACCACTAGATAAGTCTTCATCAAAAACCGGTTTATAGTTATTCTCTGTCATTCCATCTATTTTATATTTCCCCCTTGTCTTGGCACCAGACTCCACTCCATTAATCTCAGATATATCGTTCATTAATTTCAGAAAACTATCACTCGGAACAAGCTCCTTCGGAATCCCTTGGCGAATATAAAAATCTTTGCATCTGGCGTAGCACACAAGACAACCTGTTGGAAATCAATATTCAAACATACAGGTTTTCATGCAAGTGATCGAGGAAATGTGATTGGAATTGCAACTTGTAAATTCATTTCTTTACACAAGAACACTCCAGCAAAATTTATCACTTTTTTGCTGGATACAATTGCAGTTCCTTACTGCCTCAGTGACAGTATTATTCTATTATTGTGTCTCCAGTGTTTTCCAGGTGCATTTGGGCATTTTTTGTTGTAAACCCTTCTACAGACACATTCAGTTCTTAATCAATGATTATGGGTTTTCATCACTCCTTTACTGATGAATTATTATTTATTACTCTCCTCCCCATCATGCTCATAAGAAGTGGCAGAGGCTGTAGATTGATAGTGGGAAAGAAGAATAAAGATGCAACACATGACACCAGGTCTGGCAATCTAGAAAGTATGGAAGTACAATAATTGCCCTTCTCAGTTTGCCAAGGAGTACAATTGCCTTCTTAAATCTCGGTGCAGCTATTTTTAGCTCACCTGACGGAAAGTCAGGGTGAGCTTTTCTGATCACTCTTCGTCCGTCGTCCATCCGTTGTCTTGCATGAAGGTGGTGTTTGAGCCTCTTCCTCCTAAACCACTGGCCACATTTTAATTAAATTTCATGTAAGTAGTGGTTATATAGGGGCATTTTGATTTTCATGCAAATTAGGTTTCAGCTCATATTGAGCAGAGGGGTGGGGAAAAAATGGCCAAATTTTTTGAAAATCTTCTTCTAATGAACCACCAGTAGCAGAGACTTGATATGTGGTATACAGAGTCCTTTTGAGGTTTAGAATCAAGCTTGTTCAAGAGAAGTTTGTCGGACATTATTTGCCTTCGTTATGGGAGGGGCAAAAAATTTGGCCACGCCTAAAATTTCTATTTTCAGAACTTTGAGGTCGATTTGAACCAGATTTGATATGAGATGATAATGGGTCATAAGTAGTTGATTGATGCAAAAAAAATTTTTCTCATTGCCCCGTGGGAACCTCCGGAGCTAAAAATAGGAAAAACCTTAAAACTGCCATATCTCCAAAACTAAAATGTGCAGAGAATTCTTATTTTGTATAAAGCTTACTTTTATCCAGTAGAATAGAATGGTTAAAAAAAATCCCTATCGGTTTGATCACAAGGTACTTTTTTCAGGACTTTGAAAAAGTGCTGAGTCAGCACTTTTTAACACTGAAGGCAATGGGAAAAACATTAAAAAATCTTCTCCAGATCCAGCAGGCAGAATCTTTTGATATTTGGTATGCAACATTGTAGGGTGGATCTGATTCAAGTTTGTTCAAATCGGCCCCCTGGGTTCATATTTGAGCTGAGTATAGGAGCCTGATTTCGAACTTAGTACATTTCAGGCAAATTTCTTAAAAAATCAGCTTCTCCAGATCCAGCAGGCAGAATCTTTTGATATTTGGTATGCAACATTGTGGGGTGGATCTGATTCAAGTTTGTTCAAATCAGCTCCCTAGATTCATATTTGGGCTCACTATAAAAGCTCGAATTCGAACTTAGTGCATTTCAGACAAATTTCTTCAAAAATCTTCTTCTCCAGATCCAGCAGGCAGAATCTTTTGATATTTGGTATGCAACATTGTGGGTTGGATCTGATTCAAGTTTGTTCAAAATGACCCCCCCCCCCCCCCCCCCCCCCCCCCCCGGATTCATATTTGGGGTCACTATAGAAGCCCGAATTCGAACTTAGTGCATTTCAGCCAAATTTCTTAAAAAATCTTCTCCAGATCCAGCAGGCAGAATCTTTTGATATTTGGTATGCAACATTGTGGGTGGATCTGATTCAAGTTTGTTCAAATCGGCCCCCTGGGTTTATATTTGGGCTCAGTTTAGGAGCCCAAATTTGAACTTAGTGCATTTCAGGCAAATTTCTTTGAAAATCTTCTTCTCAAGATCCAGCAGGCAGAATCTTTTGATATTGGGTATGCACCATGCTTATGGGGTGAGATTCAAGTTTGTTAAAGCCAAGTCCCTGGGTTCATATTTGGGCTCACTGTGGTAGCCCGAATTATAACTTAGTTCAAAATGAGGAGCTCTGTCAAATAAGATATAATAGACTAAATGCCTGTATTGAATGTATTGAGGCCAAATAGATATATAAACAAGAGGAATTTGGTTATCTTCAAGGTAATTTCTTGACATGGTACAAGATTTTTTATTCAATTAAAAGGAGTTTACTCTATAACCTATATTCAATTAACAGGTTGAATTTCTACTGAAGGTATAGTAAATGGTTTGATGGTTTGAAGTTGTATGTAATTAACAGGGTTATTTAAATGAGAGATATCCAGGGTTATATTCATTTAACAGAGTTATTCAATTGAAAGATGTCTAGTTAATTGGGCTCCACTGCACCACAATCAGCAGCAATTTTGACAATAATGTAGTGGGGCCATCCTTAATGTGTTAACCTGTGTCAGGAGAAATATGTCTCTTTTACAAGAAAATACAGAATAAACACCAAATGAATTTTAAGATTTGAATAATACATTCCCGAAGATTTGATTAAATTTCCAGATTTGATTGATGGAGAAATTTATAAAATCATTGTGCAGCTGATATAGATTGAAGGAAATATTTCATGGCATTGGGTTCTCTCTTCGTTCTCCTTATTAACCTTTATAATCCCCTGCATGGAATTCCAATTATTATCAGATTCATATCAGCTCAGGAAATGGATGCCCATAATTTGACTCTTAATTTTTTTTTCTTCTTTTTTTTTTAAACCCTTCACCACCGAATCGGCTGCATCTGTAATTTACAAATTGAGTAGTTGACAAAAATTTGTTTTTCCAAAAATTTAAACAAAACCGTATTATGTGGCCTCTCATTGGAATGAGCTCATCAAGTAAAGTTCAAATTTTAATATTATATGAAGAGGGTACAGGGTTAACCCTTCAACAAACATAATGGACAGATCCATCCAATACTTGTCGCAAAAATCTCCTTTCAAACTTTGTTTTTTTTTTCAATTTTTGTCTTCAAAACATTGCTTATGAAGCTCATCAAGTTCATTCCAGTGAAGGGTTATATGCTATGTATTTGAAACAGATGATATTTTTCAGTCATCCTAGAAGAAAATGCAGTTACCGTTGTGTTATTTATTTATTAGGGTTTAATGACACATTAACAGCCAAGGTCATATTGTGTCGGTGACAGTTTTATGGGTGGAGGAAGCCTTGAAAAGCCCTTACAAAGTGATTTCTTACCTTCAAAAGTCCTTAAATTTAAAGGGATCAGGCCATTTCTACAACAATAGTTTAGAAAATATTCATAATTTTGGGGGGAAAGAAAAAACTAAAATTACGGGTTCTGTTCCCCACATTACTGCCCAAAGCCATGCCCAAATAAAACTGTTGTGTGGATTTTAGACACTCACAACCAAGGTAGTATTTTTTATCCCCTGCCAACGGAGTCGGGAGGCAGATATTGAAATGGTGTATTGCCAGTCCCTCTGTCAGTCCATCCATTCATCACAAACTTTGTCTGCTTAACTCCTCCGACAGTTTTCAGTGGATTTTACGAAACTGGGTCTGAAGTATCGTTATCAAGTGTAAATGTGTATGTGGTCAGGAATTTTCGATGCAACAAATTTTGCATGGTTACGGCCCTTGGAAATAACAAAATTTCCATCACAAAGACTTGTCCGCTTAACTCCTCCTACATTTCTTATTGGATTTTTACGAAACTTGGTCTGAAGTATCAGTATCAAGTGTACATGTGCATGTGGTCAGGAATTTTCGATGCAACAAATATTTCATGGTTACGGTCCCTAGTAATAGCAAAATTTCTCTGTCACAAATGCTTGAACTCCTCCTACATTTTTCATTGGATTTTTACGAAACTTGGTGTGCAGTATGAGTATGATGTGTACACGTGCATATGGAAAGGAAATTTTGATTTGAATAATTTTCTAGAGTTATAGCCCTTGTCGACTTTGAATTTACCAAAATTGCAGGTTTTGGGGAATATATCTCCTGCTGCGATTAAAGAAATTAAATGATATTTGGTGAGTGACATTATTGGGTTTGAATACATGTCCAGGTCGATAAAGAGATTATTCCTATCATAACATAAAAGTCGGCGAGGGATATGGATGTTGTTAGACTCTCTTGTTTACTTAGTTTTTTAAGAGGCTTACAGAAATAAATACAGTGAACTTGAAGCATCTGACCTTGTGTGTTTGTTTATAAATCTATTGTTACTCTTAATTTACCTGGTTCTTTTCTGTGATTTACTCCATGTTTGATAAAACCTAAACAAACACGGGATGATCGATGCATATTCATTAAGAAGAGGGCAAATAAATACATGTACATTATTATGACCATGTGCATGTCCTGTAATTTGTACTTGATTCGAGGTAGTGTTTACAATCGGATTGCAAAACCCCATCAGGGCAAGTTGCAATCCGATTGAAAACACAACCAAGAACTTATATTCAATTAACAGGGATATTCAGTTAAGAGATATTCAATTAAGTCATCTACACTGTAGTAAGAAGTCAGATCCCACAACAGTTTTTATTTATTTATTGGGTTTTAACGACACTTTCAACAGCCAGAGTCACCTTGTGTCAAGACAGTTTTACGGGTGGAAAAAGCCCGAGTACCCACAGAGATACGGCGAGCAACTGTCAGGCTCCCCAACATACTAACTCCACACAAGCAGGGTTAGCATTGGTTCTAGACAAGTGCACCATCGACGTGCAGTACGCCTTAGTACACAATGCCACCGTGCCCCCACGTGGGCATTGGGGGTGAAGTGTCTTGCCCAAGGACACAAAGTGGTTGCTGTAGGTAGGATTCGAACTGAGGACAATGGGGGTGAAGTGTCTTGTCCAACGACAGAACGCGGTTGCCGGAGGTGGGATTCAAACAGAGAACCTCTCGGGTAGCAGCCTGCATTTCTACCTACTGAGAGTAACAGTTATTGATTTTTTCCGGAATTTGATTAGAAGAATTGATTGAAAAGGAGTTACAAGGTTAAAAAACCAAACAAAAATACTTCATAATCTCTTATCAGAATTATAATTATCTATACTGTACGTGTGATAGGCTGGTTTTGAAGTGAAATTCAAAGGAACAAAATTCCAAGGCGTCTTTCAAAAATTATTATGAAAACCCAGGTGCTAATTGTTTTGATGATTAAGCAGTAATTTCAGCGTTTGTATTGTTGTCGAGTATATTAGAATGTATACATAAGCTGGTAATCAGCAACTGTCCTTCTGTAATAGTACAAGCTGCTTGATAACAAGTCCTGTTCTCCAAAAGGGTTTAATTATTATTTAGGATTTATGTTAATAAGTAACTGTTGTTATGAGTACCGTAAACCGGGGTGTATAGGGACTGCGGTGTGAGTAGGGACAGTAAACTGAAAAGTTGTTTCATGTTTTGTAAACATGCCTAGATATATATTTTTTATTCTTTATGTATTATTTACGGATGGGTCTATGACTGAAGAAAACTCATCAAGATAGAATAATAGTTTTGACACATATCAAGTGTAGTGATAGAGCCAAGAACAAGGGACGTAATTTCTGAAAAATTTTGGAAGGGGCGAAAACTTTGTATGTCCAGAGCTAAGTATAGCAGATATGGGCTCCTGCAACATTTGATACCTCAACCCCAGGTGTCACAAAGGTAAATTTCCGATATCAATGAATTCCTGCATTACGTTGTTCTAATATGAGTTTTTTTCTATTTTTCAAGTGTTTGTTAAAGTTTTCGGGGGGTGAATAGGGACAGACATGCCGCGAAACTATAAACCAAAGCTGGGTGGAAAAATCTATCGTAAGCACGACAAAGATGCTTTGAATGCTGCATTAGCTGCTGTGAAGGGGGGTATGTCATTTCGAAAGGCCGAGAAAAAGTTTAATATCCCCAAAACTGTTCTATACAGTCATAAAAAATGTCCAGAGACTCGAAAACAGGGTGGGCAGACTGAACTTGATAAAGCTACTGAAGATCACTTATTTAAGAGGTTGAAGACTTCAGCAGAGTGGGGCTATCCTATGGATCAGTATGACGTCAGAATAATTGTGAAAGGCTATCTGGATCGGCGTGGCATTACATCAAAAAAATTTAAAAACAATATGCCGAGTGGGGATTGGGTGCGTTCATTCCTGAAAAAGGAATAAAGATGAAATAGCACAAAGAATGTGCCAGAACATAAAACGGTCAAGGGCCGGGGGTTTCACCAGAGACAGTTAATGACTATTTTGACAATCTGTCTGAAACACTAAAGGATGTACCAATCCAAGCCCCCTCCTTGCTCAATGTTGACTTATTGTGAATCTAGTCTGCCAAAATATCAGTTCATTTTGCCTTATCATTGTTCAATTTGTTTTTTAAAAACCTGTAAAAAGTCCCTATTATCCCCAAGCAAGGGTAGAAAAGAGACAGCTATATGAATGGCAGACTGTCCCTATTCACCCCACAACGAGGGGTGAATAGGGACAGCTGTTTATTAAAAAAAATATATACTTAAATAATCAACAGAAACTAAAACTATTGATGGATCTCAAGTATCACATTGGGGTCATAGTTCAGTATTAGGAAAACCCCAAATTTTGTATCCTAACATAGTTTAAAAATATATAAATGTTCAAAAGTGTCCCTATACACCCCGGTTTACGGTAACTGTTTTACTATAAAATGTATGTATTTCCTGAATTCAACAGTCTGGCTATACCAGCTGAGAAAGTTGGTTATTCCGCTGCAAAATGTAAATAAATGTTTAAAGTTGACAGGTGCTTTGAGTGAGCTTATTTTCCCCACAGTATACGCTTTACGACATAAGCATGAATATGAATCTGGTTACATCTTTGTCTGTCTGAGTCTGTCTGTTTGCTACTTCTGCCCTCCTGTATTTCCAGAAATATCCAGCTGAAATTTGGCACCTATGAGTAATATGAGAAGAGTACACTGTCACGTTAACCCTTCAAACTGAGCAATGACAAGTATATTCCAGGCATGCAGATTTTATGGAAACACTCATACTGTTTCCGTGCAGGTTCCGTCTTGGCAAAATCATGGAAATGAAAAACAGGTTCTCACAAATATTTTTAGCATTTCGCTTTTCATCAAGGGGCTCTTTAAAACACACTAAACATTTTCTGTCAAGACTATAGGGGATATCTAGTGTTTTTGAGTGGATACCGAAAATTATCTCATGAGTAACCGAGACAAATGTTTATTTTTCGCGTGCACTTGCGCGAGCGAAAATAACCATTTGTCTCAGTCACAAGTGAGATAATTTTTGGTATCCACTTAAAAACACTAGATTTTCTTTTTATTATTCACTTTTTTATAAGAATCTGATAATTCCACTCGTTTCAACCTTGAATTGATGCATGAAAGTAAACAGTGCATTGAATCATTGATATGCGGAAGTGATTTGATCGATACTTGGAGAGATAGCGTCTTGCAGTCCGATTTGGAGGGTTTCTAGTCCAAACCTGGCCTGAAAGTCTGTAATATAAGTTTTTGGTTTGGTATGTCCTTTGTAAGGACATACCAAACTAAAAACTTATGTTACAGACTTTCAGATCATGTTTGGAGTAGCGGGTTTCATGCATCAGTTCAAGGTGAATATGTGTTGAGTAATTGCTGGAAATGATTGGTATGCACTCAAAAACACAATATTTACTTTTCATTATACATTTTTAGAACAAATTGATCATTTCCAGTGATACTTTGACTCGTATTCACCTTGAAGTGATGCTTTGAAAGCGGCCATTTTGAGTGATGCCGTGAAAATGAAAATTTCGATATCTTCACAGTGGGGGATACGATTTCTATATTTCCCCAATTTCTATCGTTTAGCATATATAATAAAATATTGTATTATGTATCATTGATGAAATAGTAATCGATTTCATAGGCTGCAAGCCAAGAGGTCCTCGGTTCCAATCCCACCTGCGGCAACCACATTGTGTCCTTGGGCAAGACACTTCACCCCCCATTGCCCACGTTGGGGCACGGTGACACTGTGTACTAAGGCATACTGCACGTCGATGGTGCACCTGTCTTCAACCAATGCTAACCCTGCTTGTGTGGAGTTGGTATGTTAGGGAGCTGACAGTTGCTCGCCATTGCTTGGTGGTTCTCTCTGGGTACTCCGACTTCCTCCAGCCATAAAACTGTCATGGTCATGGTTAGCCATTGTGCAGAAATATGTGACCTTAAACACCAATAAATAAATTAATCGATTTCATAACATAATCAACAGTGTCCACATTTTGGCAGTCTCAGTCGATTCAGATTGAGAGTATGTGTGTTACCAACAGTTTCTTATTCTTAATTACTGAAATCAAATGCACCCAATTTCAGTGTTTTTGACAACGTGATGTGAAGCTGAGCACACGAAACTGCATTATTGAAAACAATATCAAAATCACTGAAACTGACAATGAGGGGAAAATTTATATTCTAAAATTCAAGCTAAATTCTTCCAATTTCAAGGTGCAGAATCAAGGAGAAAAGGTGTGTTCACACTTTATTTATAACCAAGGTTTATAGACATTTTGTCCCAATCAATTCAGTGTCATTAGCTTCCTAAACCAGATGTTTTGCACTTGGACGATTCGCCCCTTCCAAAGTGGAATGTACAAAGAATTTAAATTTTTTTTATTTAATTGTTTTTTATGAATTCAACTTTAAAGTAAAGTATGAAATAATTATACCCCCCACAAACAAAGTTTGGTGGGGTATATAGGAATAACCCTGTCCGTCTGTCCATCCGTCCGTCTATCCATCTGTCCGTCTGTCCATCCTTATAAGCGCAACACCTCCTAAACCGTTTGAAGAATTTTCATGAAACTTCACACAATGGAAGAACTCCATATGAAGATGTGCATGAAGCAATATAATTCCGTTCTGACTTTTCCAATGGGAGATAATCTAACTTATACATTTCAGGCATTGTCCTTCCTTATAAGCGCAACTCCTCCTAAACCGTTTGAGGAATTTTCATGAAACTTTACACAATGGAAGAACTCCATATGAAGATGTGCATGAAGCAATATAATTCCATTCTGATATTTCCAAGGGGAGATAATCTAACTTATACATTTCAGGCACGGGGGGTATCACTTTATGAGCTTGATCACAGTACCTCTAGTTATTCACTGTCCTACAGTTATGATTGTTTTCCTTTGTTTTCTTTTTCATTTGCAACCAAAGTTGTTGTACACACTCATCTGAGTCATCATTGCCTCATTTCATCTGTCGCAATTGAATTGAGTGTTCAAGGGCACAAAACACCAAATGAAAACACAGATAATTTGGTTCACTTTACTAGCTCAACTTTGACGTAAGTCAAATTTGAGCTTATGCCATGGCCAATCATCCGTCTGTCCATCAACAACTCAATACGGCTCGGGCTAGAGGCCGTATTTATGAACCGATTTTTATGAAACTTCTTGGGTACCTTTGTTATCACCGTGGGATGAGAACAAGTGTTTTTGGGTGTGGTCCGAAATTCAAGATGGCCACCAGCAGCCATTTTGTACCAAAATTAGTGCAATCAGTTTTTTGTACAGAACTTCTGTAAGAAAGTTCTGATTTGAATAAATTTTTGTATGAATGTTTAGTAACATGGAATACATCACATATAGTATGGGTTTTTTTCTCGTGCAGAAATTATGCAAATTAGATGAACTTTGATTTATTCAGTGCTACTTGTACACAGTAAGTGCACATGTCAATACGGCTCGGGCTAGAGGCTGTATTTATGAACCAATCTTCACGAAACTTCTTGGGTACCTTTGTTATCACCTTGGGACGAGAACGAGTGTTTCTGGGTGCGGTCCAAAATTCAAGATGGCTGCCAGTGGCCATTTTGTACCAAAATTAGGTCCAATCAGTTTTTTGTCACAACTTCTATACGGCTCGTATTTATGAACTGATCTTCACGAAACTTCTTGGGTACCTTTGTTTTCACCTTGGGACAGGAACGAGTGTGTTTTGGGGTGCCTTTGTTATCACTGTACTATGAGAACAAATATTTTGGGGTTCAGTCAGACCCTCTGTGGGACTCAAAGATTTCTTTTCTAGTTTAGAATCTGACTGGCACCCACCTTTACAATACTTTACCTATACATTTGTTACAGGCTGTGGTCAGTATTTATGTACAGACCATTACAATACTTTATATGTACCTTTGTTATCAGGTCATTACCTAGATGTTTGTCATTGCTGTGTCACATACTATACATGTACATGTCTTAACAAGTTGAGCTACAGTGTCATTGACACTTTCATTATTTTATCAAATGTATTCACCCTCTCATCTATAGCAATCCACTTCATAATTTCTTATTCTAGGTCCATTTGCAGGTCTTAAACTGGATATCAGAATAAGAAAATGGGTACAAAATTAATAAAAAATAAAAATAGGTTTCCTGAAAGCGCTTGTTGGAACCCAAAAGTAGGTTCTGTAGGGTTCCCAGACATCAAATACACGGAACCTGGTTTCAGGTTCCAGGAATTTCTGAAATCTGGATGCCTGATATTCACAAGTGAGTTCTATATAACCCAGCCAGAAAATAAGCAGACTGTCATCTGCAAAATGAGGTCCCCAGAGGGTGAATTTAGTGATGCTACCCTGTGCAGGGTAGCATCACTAAATTTACCCTCTGTGAACCTCAATCTGAATCAGGGTCTCAAAACTAAACAGAAAGAGGTACCCAGAGGATAAATTGGCCCACACTATGGGATAGCATCATCAAATTCACCCTCTGGGGACCTCATTCTGCAAATGTCAGATTGCTTATTTTCAGGCCTGTATTATATAACTATGAACAACTGACTGAAGTTGATGGTATACATTTGTTGTAGATGTATTCCAACCATAGATGTTGAAAGTGATTTTAAACCCCAATAAACAATAAACCATTCTGTTGCCTGACTGAGTTGTCTAACATTATTGGCTTATGCAAGGACAAGGTACTTCAGTTGGTAATCCTATTTGAAAATGAATTGATTTAAAAGGTTTTCAATAAAATACCTCCACAAGGAAGTTTCTTTGTCCTAGTCTTTTTAAAAGAATAAATTTCACACCAGGTTCACAGCTGCTAAGCCTCAGTAATACAAATAACATGCTGTTATCATGTTAGTCTTGGTCTTTCTGGTAAAGGTTCATCAAACACCATTGTTCCTTGAACACTGGAATGCAATTTGTGATTGAAATGTGATATTTATTCTTCATTCAGGCTGTTAATCTTTGTGTTATTTGCGACACTACTTTGGTTTTTAGCTGATTTGCTAAATCGAGAAAAGCACTGCCATTTTAGCATGTTTAATTTTGACTTGTTTTGAAATACTGCCACATGCATGTTCTCAAATTGAACTGATTGAATCGATTTCTCTTCAGTTGAAAGAATTTAAGCAGTATTATTAGATTGAAAGAAATTGTATTTCTGTGGATTCAAACTACTAATCCTTTTAACCCTTTACCTAACATGAAAAGCAGATGATACTTGCAAAAAAATTCTTGAATAACTAATTTTTTTCATTTTTTGTCTCAGAAAGATAGGTTATGACCCCTCGTTGGAACAAGCTTGACATGCCCATTCCAATAAGGGGTCATAACCTATGTTTTTGAGATAAAAAATGAAAAAATAATGAAAATTTATTGGCGATTTTTTAGAATAGTGCTGGCCGGTTTTGGACGTTGCGTTGGGTAAAGGGTTTACCCATGACCTGATAAACATGAAAAAAACATCCACTGCACAGTAAAGTATCTGTGTAATATATAACCAAGTTAATCCTGTGGGAGTGTGTTGGCTCATTGGTGGGAGTGTTGTGGCTCATTGATGGGAGTGTGGTGGCTCGTTGGTGGGTGTGTGATGGCTCATTGGTGGGTGTGTGGATCTTATTGGTGGGAGCATTGAAAAGTTGTGGGTTTATCCTGACTCCTGCTTCCTCCAACCATAAAACTGTCTGACATGGTATGACTCTGGCTATTGAAAGTGTCATTAAACCCCAATAAATACAGAAATATAAAGTTGATAAGTACTTAACCCTTCATCTAATGAATAAGCAGCTGAATCTTGCAAAAAAATTTTTTTTTTAATTTTTGGCCTCAAAAACAAAGCTTTTGACCCCTCATTGGAACAAGCTCAATGAGCTTGTCCCAATAATTAGAGACTATTACTTGGTTAGTTTCATATCAGCTTAGATATTAGCCCGAGGTAACTTCATATCAGTCTGAGACCGAAGGTTGAAGTTACAGTTAATGTACCAGATTTACATAATTATACAGTTAATGCATGTGTGCATATTAATAACTTGACATGCTGTAGAATTCATTTTGAAATTTAGGAAGAAAAACCTTTGAGCTGAATTATTCTCTGCCTTCATGGTGACAGGTAGACATTAAAAAATATTCTTGCCTTGAATGAATCCATCAAAATCAACATCCAACAGGGCCAACTGCCCAGTAATGTATTGCAGCTTTCAACAAAATAATGTTTTGCACAGTCTGAAGGGACACAAAGACAGCATTGGGACAGGTTAAGGCCTAAAAAAGTTGAAAATCTGTTTCTCAGGCCCGCCCGCATGGTCCTTTGGCTACCACATGCTCTCTTTTTAAAGCCAAAAAATATAATTTAAATGGTTTATGTCTGATATTTTACCCAAGTTAATAAAATTGCTAAAGCATTGCAAAGCCTTGTTGCACTCAAGAGACGAAATATACCACCACACATGCTGTTATGCTGTTCTGGACTGTAGATTATGAGGCCTAAAACATAAAACAACCAAGAAGATGAACTTTTGGTGGCAAAGAAATAATTACAAAAAATAAAATAAAAAATCACCCACCCGCATGCAATTTTATCAAAAATGGCCTGAGAAACAGAAAATCTACTTTATGAGGCCCAACCCTCTGACTGTGTTTGATTGGGATTCTAAAGTGCCTGAAATAAGTAGAGGAAGAGAAGTAGGAAGGATTAAACCCCATTGTTGTCTTGGGCTTTTCTTCTTGTGCTTGGGTTTCATAAATTCAGGCCCACCGGTGGCAGTTGTGAGATCTGAGGGTAGTGTTGTGTTGTCCTTGTCTATTTCTTTACTTTCTTTGATCATGGTGCTGAGCTGTCTTGTTGTTTCCAACATTCCCTGGAATTGCTTGAGCTCCCCAATGGAACAGGTCCAAGCTCTAAATCTGAATGAAAAGGAAGCAGTGAGTGAAGGTAGGAGAAATAGAGAATCTCTAATGACTGACAATTTCATAGGAAATTTCTATACCAAGTTCATTAAAATCGATCTGAGCCTGTGTTTACTGAGGCACAGATTGATTTTAGGCACCCAGGAAAACTTGTTTTTATACCCCCCCCCCCGTTTATACCCCCCCCCCCGTTTATACCCCCCCCCCCCCCCGCAAACAAAGTTGGGGGGGGGGGGTATATAGGAATCGCCCTGTCCGTCCGTCTGTCCATCTGTCCATCCTTGTAAGCACAACTCCTCCTAAACCGTTTGAAGAATTTTCATGAAACTTTACACGATGGAAGAACTCCATATGAAGATGTGCATGAAGCAATATAATTCCGTTCTGACATTTCCAAGGGGAGATAATCTACCTTATACCGTCTGTCCATCCTTGTAAGCACAACTTTTCCTAAACCGTTTGAAGAATTTTCATGAAATTTTACACAATGGAAGAACTCCATATGAAGATGTGCATGAAGCAATATAATTCCGTTCTGACATTTCCAAGGGGAGATAATCTAACTTATACATTTCAGGCATGGGGGGGGGAGGGTATCACTTTGTGAGTTTGCTCACAGTACCTCTAGTTTTTTTTAGTTTTCTTTGACAGAGCTCTACGAGTAAAAACTATCTGACACAACTTGACTTGCTGTTTACCCTGCTTTGGCCTGGTAAATTTTATCCCTTTTTTTCAACATTGTTACCTGTGATGTTTAGTGCTCATAGTCCTGGACAGTTTTAAAAATGAAGTGACCTCTGACTTCTCTATTCTGTCTTACCTAATTTGATGGAATTTAAAGGCCTGCTATTCCGCTTGATTAGGTCACCTGTTTATGGCATCACCAAATTTTTCTCTAGCAAATATTTATTTGGTGTTTCAAGCTGCAGTCTTAACTAAAGCAGAAAAGACTTGACACAGTAGGCACTCCGTGCAGTAGGAAAATATTCAGTTAAATTTAACTTGATGTATATTGCTGTACCCAAGAAGATTACTTAGAATAAGCATTTATCAGAGCGCTGGAAATGTGCACAATAAATTAGCTTTCTCCTAATTGCATGGTCTTCAAGTACTAGATGCAGATAATAATAAATGAAGTGAATAAGCTTCTTGTAAAACATTCATCCAACAATACACAGCGGTAGATCAATAAATAATATTTGTAAGCGGGTGATTGATGGGCAGAAAATAAATGACTTTGTGGAGATAGATAATATAGCAGTGGTAATCTATGGGACTTCAGTCAGTTGTTATCACATAAGTCTTTTTTTATTATCCATATGCTGTATTTGCTGATGGTGGTGAATAGTCTCATCATAGAAGGTGTCCCATTGATATAGTCCTGTTAGGTTATGCGGTCACATAAACCATTTGGCACCCAGGAAAACTTTAGTTGATATTGTGTTGTCTTGTGAAATAAATACAGTCATTTGCTTTTCTTTTAGTTTTCTGTGACAAATTGCAACATCTGTAGCATTTATATGCAAAATTGAAAGCCTGGAATATTCTTGCATGTTAAGAAGTTTGTATGACATCTTAAAGCCGGTATAAGTTGAACCAACAAGCACAATTGGCAATGCGAAGAGCACTCCTTTACTCTTCCATTGTTACGATGTTCAAAGCAAGACATATTGAAAGAAATCTAAATTACCAGTACAACAATAATAAGCCTGTGATTTAATAAGATGTTGGTTGGTTCATTGTTTGTTTATTTGAGTTGACACACCTTCAACAGCCATGGTGACATTCTGTTCGACATTTTTATACCCCCTATAAAACGAAGTTATGGGGGTATATAGGAGTCAACTTGTCCGTCGTTCGGTCTGTCATCGTTATCGTTGGTCTGTTGCACATGTAAACTTGTGGAGTGAACTACTTCCACAGTTTTAGCTACATTTTCATGAAACTTCATGAAAATGATCAACATGATGATGGGAAGTGTGTGACATAATTTGTTTCCCACCTAGTTTCAAGATGGCCGATTGGTGGCCATATTGGATTTTTTTTTTTATTTACACCACCCACACCAGGCGGTATGCCACAGTGGAGGGTATACCTGGGCAACAGACCATCTCCAGTTACGGATAGAGGAAGCCAGAGTACTCAGAGAACCACTGAGCAGCAGTGAACAACTGTCAAGACTCTCCAACTCTTGCTAACTCTGCACAAAGGAAGTTGGCAGTGGTTGAAAGCAGGTGTGCCATCAACATGCAGTATGCCTTGGTACACAGCCCTCCATACCCTCGGGTGAATCAGGATTAAGTGTCATGCCCAAGGACACAATGCAGTTACTACCGCTGGTCAAGGGGTCGAACCATTAACCTTCTGTTGTAAGTACAATGCTCTAACCCACTGAGCCCACCATCGTCTCTGTGAATTTAACTGTGCTCGGAATCCCATTTTTGGGCTTTAGTCTGAAGTGCAGTGCTGGGCATGCTTCACTTATCTTTGAAGTCAAATTATATTTAGTCTGGTTGGATTTGCCTTGTCACAATTAATGGGAGAGTGCCTCTAAGCACTCTCCCATAAATTGTGACAAGGGCAAAGACATGCAAGCAAATTTTGATGACCAAAATAATTTAACACTCTACCAGTTACTAAAAATATTAAATGAAAAATTTGGTATTCTGTCAGATTGCTTCATTAACCCTTTATCTTACATAAATAGAAGATACCACTTGCAAAACATTTTTTTTAGCCCTTTACCCAACGCAGACGATTTCAAAATTTATTATTTTAAATATTTTTTTTAATTTTAAAAAAAGTTTCAACCAAACCATATCATGTGATCCCACATTGGAATGAACTTGAGGAGCTCGTTCCAAGAGGGGTCACTTCAACCAAACCATATCATGTGATCCCCCATTGGAACGAGCTCGAGGAGCGCGTTCCAAAGAGGGGGTCACATGATATGGTTTGGTTGAAATTTTTTGAAAAATAATATTTTTTCAGCTACTGAATTTGCATACTATGCGGCCTGATTGATCGATTCGTTGGGTAATGGGTTAATAACTATAAAACTCATTTTTTGCCTCAAAAACATAGCTTATAACCCATCATTTTGTGGCAAAATAGGAAGAATAATAAAATTTGAATGATGGTTTTGTGAATGGCACTGGCCATTTTTGACTGTTGAATTATTAGTCCTTGCTCTCAGTTCTTAACCCTCTGTACACTGATGTTAAAATACAGAAATTTGAAGCCACACATTTTCCTCATAATGCTACTAGGAATTTAACCAATTCCGTCTTATTTGACAGAGCTCAGAGATTGAATTGGTTAAATTCGTACTTGCAAAATGGGGAAATATTTATGGCTTGAAATTTGGATATTTTGACATCTGTGTTCAAAGGGTGAACAGAATTTTTGTGAATGTTACATTAAATGATTGAGTAATTACATTGTTATATATTTATTTATTGGTGTTCAAGGTCACATACTTATGCACAATTGCTAATCGAGACCATGACAGTTTTACGGGTGGAGGAAGCCGGAGTATCCGGAGAGAACCACCGAGCATCGATGAGCAACTGTAAGCTCCTCGACATTCTAACTCTGTTCAAGGTCCGCTCAAGCAGGGTTACAACGGTTGAAGACATGTGCACCATCGACATGTAGTACGCCTTAGTACATGGCTTCATCGTTCCCCCTTGTAGGCAACCAGGATAAAGTGCCTTGCCCAAGGACACAAAGCTGGTCGTCCCAGACGGGAATCAAACTCGGGACCTCTAGCATAGAAGTCCAACAGTCTACCACTGAGCCACTGTGCTCCCCCAGAGCATAGTGGTTAGCCCTTTACCTAACAAATTGGATACATCCACCCTCGTAATTTACAAATTAAGTAGTTTAAAAAATTATATACTTTAAAAAATTTCAACGAAACCATATCATGTGACCCCTCATTGGAACGAGCTTGTTGAGCTCGTTCCAATGAGGACATCACCTGATATGGTTTCATTGAAATTTTTTTTTAAATTTGAAAAAACTAATATTAAAATCATAAATTTTGATATCGTCCGCGTTAGGTAAAGGTTAAAGCATTGGATTTTAAATCGAAGTGTTGACTGTTCGATCCTGACCAGTAGTAACTGTGTTGTGTTCTTGGACAAGACATGTAATCCTAATTGCCCATGTAGGAGAATGGAGGAGTTGTGTACTAAGGCATACTGCATGTCACTGGTGCACTTGGCACTTCCTTCAATTGCTGGTAACTCTACTCTGCTTATGAAGACTTAGTAAGTTAGAGAGTCTTAACAGTTGCTTGCCACTGCTTGGTGGTTCTCTCAGGGTGTGGTACTCTTGCTTCTTCCACCACCCATAAAACTGTTCAACACGATGTCATTAAAACCCAATAAACAAACAAACACAGAGATGAAAACTTCCCAGCTAATGGAAAGATCAGCCCTAGTTTGAGAGTTTAACTGGTTGAGTGCTGGAAGTCACTATCAGGGCTTTAAAAAAAAATGAGGGTACCAGAGTAAAATCCAACATTTTCCTTACTCGTTCAAATTCAGTCAGATGCAAACAATACTTTGTTCATTTAAATTCATTTTATTGCAAATTATTGGAGAGTGCCTGTGAGCACTCCAATAATTTGTAATAAAACAAATTTTAAATAAAAATTCAGATCACCAAAAATAATCTAGCCCTCAACCAGTTAAAAAAATACAGTATCCAGTAACTTCAGTTACTGACCAGTTGGGGCATGGTGTCTCAGTAGGTAGAGGTGCAGGCTGCAAGCCGAGAGGTCCTCGGTTCGAATCCCACCTGCAGCAACCACATTGTGTCCTTGGGCAAGACACTTCACCCTCATTGCCCATGTGGGGGGCACGGTGGCATTGTGTACTAAGGCGTACTGCACGTTGATGGTGCACTTGCCTTCAACCAATGCTAACCTGCTTGTGTGGCGTTAGTATGTTGGAGAGCTGACAGTTGCTTGCCATTGCTCAGTGGTTCTCTCTGAGTACTCCAGCTTCCTCCACCCGTAAAACTGTCGCGGTCATGATTAGCCATTGTGCAGAAATATGTGACCCTATACACAAATAAATAATACTGACCAGTTTGGAAGTTTTCGTTTATCTAAGAAAAGGTATCCTAGCATTGAATAAGCTGAATGTTTTGTTGAAAAACCAATTCTGTTTTCCTGCAAAGAGAGAAAGGTTCAGTTCATTATAGGGCAGACTTCAAAATGTTCATTACCATGCCTCCCCCCCCCCCCCCAAAAAAAAAAACAAAAAAAAAAAAAAACAACAAAATTCAAACAGAACATCTGTGGGTCATATGGAAAGAGCATGTGTATGGCAATTTTTTTCCTTGCAAGAATGTCTGTGACTTTTATTCTGCAAACTGCTGCAAAATATCTCTTATGTACAAAAGTATGCTGGTGTAAAAACCCCTCTTTCTGTATTTCACAACCTGAATGTTTCAGTAAAGTGTCTATCACAACCATATCATGTTTCGTCTGTCCCTTGTGAACATTATCAACTTTTCCTAAAAAAAACTGCTGGAACTAATTGAACTAAATTTGGAATTCATGTCATATGTCAATGCCAAGTTTGTTGAAATAAAGTTGCCATGCCCACAAGGGCTACACAAGGGGCATAATTCTGTTACCACCAAAAATTTTTTTCCTAAAAAATTTGAAAAATCTTCTCCTGAATCACCAGTCAGAATCTTTTGATATTTGATATATAACACACATCCAACAAAGGCATTTAATCTATTTTATCTTGTTTGACAGAGCTATGTGAACTCAAATAAGATGCAATAGAATATACGCTCAGTGTATCACTGGAATACAGGAAAGTGACCTTATCACTTAACTGGTGGAGTGCTAGATGTCTCCATCAGGGCTTTCAAAACATGGAGGGTACTAGAGCAAAAGCCAACATTTTCCATGCTCATGTTTCCTATTCAGTCAAATGCAACTAATATATTGAGTATATATGTTTGTTCTATTACAAATTATTCACAGGCACTCCTGGACACTCTCCAATAATTTGTAAAAAAATCCAAATTTTGAATAACAAATTTAGACCACCAAAAATAATCTAGTCCTCAACCAGTTAATTGAATACTCCTGTTAATTGAATATATTTTGCTGACCAACTATTCATTCAGTTAACTAGGTTCCACTGTATACCCTGAAGGGTAGCCATTCATAGTTTTTGAACACAGTAGCAAAGTAAAACTGATGACAAGTTAAAAGAATTGAAATAAATCTTTCAACAAGAGTTTGGTTTTTCAAAAAATAATATTTTTGATTGATGGAGAAAATATGCTGAAGTTAATAATCTGATGGAATTTATTAGTGAAAAGGTACCAGCTTTCTCACACTAAAGCATCTAAATTATCTCTTAAAGCTAGAAAGAGGATCAATTCTAATGCAAATCCGGCTTATAAGTGTCTTGTTTCAGATAACTATTGCTCAGAGATTTTTCATATCATATCAGGTTTGTATGGACCTCTGGAAATTTACTTTTAAAGCAGAAATTATAGATTTTTTAAGTGGTAGTTATTTGCTTCAAAGGTGTCTCATAGAATACTTTTTGAGGAAGTTTTATGAGCTTCATTGTTTGTAAGCAAGCCAGAAAAGAAGCAGACTGTCATCTGCAAAATGAGGTCCCCAGAGGGTGAATTTAGTGATGCTCTCCTGCACAGCAGGGTAGCATCACTAAATTTACCTTCTGGGGACCTCAATCTGAATCAGGGTCTCAAAACAAAACAGAAAGAGGTACCCAGAGGATAAATTAATCCACTGTATGGGATAGCATCATCAAATTCACCCTTGAGAACCTCATTCTGCAAATGTCAGACTGCTTATTTTCAGGCCTGTTTGTACGCAGGAGTGTTCATCTGTTTTGTTACTTGACAAATGTTGTTTTTCATAAAATATAGATATAATGAACATGATAAATTTGTACTAAAAAATTCAACATTATCCCAATTAAATTTTCTTGATCTGGGTGCAGGTTTTCATCCAAATTTTATACTGTGGTTCCCATTGCTTCTTGAAAGTCTGGGAATTCAGAAATCCTTGGCCAAGGACCTGGAAATATGCCTTGAATATTGGAACCTTCCATGAAAACACTTTGAAAAGTGAGGTATCAATAATCACAGGAGATTGCAATTTAACAGTGAAAATTGTTGAGTATTGTTGAAATGGACTCCCCTCCCAATCTTGCAATCAAGTGTCTAGTTCATAAGGCCTTTAAACAGAATAAAAAACTATATGCATGTTTTGTGGATTTTAATAAAGCGTTCGATAGGGTTTGGAGGGAACATATGTTCCTCAAGCTCCTTGAAAAATGTGTTGGTGGAAATTTTTATAGGTCTATCAAGGCGATGTTTACCTACAATAGGTTATGTGTAAAAACTGGAAACAATTATTGAAAAAAATTTGCAATGCAGTTGGCGTGATGCAAGGGAATAATTGAGTCCACTTTTGTTTATTGATGATGTTCCAGAACAAAACACTTTTCCTTCTATACGGGATGTTAAAGTACCATGTTTGCAATACGCAGATGATCTAGTGTTATTTTCCACCACAGAGGTTGGATTGCAGAATTCAATTGATGCATTGTCTAACTTCTGTAATAAGTGGAGACTAAAAGTAAAGCAAACAAAAACTAAAGTGTTAATATTTAACAAAACAGGTAAGAAGATCACAGGTAACTTCTCCTGTGGGGAACTTCAGTTAGAAAACGTAGCCTCATACACCTATTTGGGAATTATCTAGTCAGCCTCGGGGAATTTGCTACAATGCTATTTTTAATCTGCGGGCAAGGGGTGCTCAAAGATTATTTTAAATTACAGGAATTATTTGCATCAATATCTCATGAAAATATACAAATACGAGAAAAGTTATTTGACTTCCTAGTAAAACCTGTTCTACTATATGGCTCCGAAGTAGCCATAAACAAATTGAGTCAATCCAATGCAAATTCTGTGAACATATTCTCCAGGTTCATTCCAAATCTTCAAACGATATGGTTTTTGCAGAGGTGGGGGGGGGGGGGGGGGGGGGGGGGGGGGGGGGGGGTTCCCTTGTCTGTTGATATAAAACCTCGTTAGTCAGCAACAGGCTAAGATTAATGAGACAATCCTTTGCTGACACTTGCCTACACTGAATTAGAGGCAGAGAATCACCCATCCGTGAAAATGGTTGAAAAGATATTATCGGAAAGCATGTTTCGCTATGTGTGGTTTGACCCCTTTGAGCCCCACCCCAGTTTAGTAAAATTTTGAAACTATGCCTTCGAGACATGTATGGCCAATCATGGAAATATGAGCAAGCATGCACAACCACACTTTTCAACCGCAAATTGGGGTTCTATTATTCTGTAAAACATGTATATGCATGGGAAATATATACTGAAATGCTCCCAGCTGAACAAAGCAAGTTTGTAACAAAATTTAGAATAGGGGAACTTCAACTAGAGATTGAGAGAGGCCCCTATCATGAGCCTTCACCGGTGCCATAAGAAGAGAGATATTGCAGACAATGCAATCTGAACAAAGTGGAGGATGAAATCCATGCATTGTTCTCCTGTTCTCGCTTTTCCACTCAGCGTGGTAGTCTTATGCTAGTAGCCTGTGACAAGCTTACAAACTTTTATCATCTTCCATAATCTGATCAGTTGAGATTACTATTCTCCTCCACTGATCGACATATAATATTAGCACTTGGCACCTATTTGACAGATGTATTGTGACAACAAATATGTCCATAATCCTCTTCTTGTTAGTAGCTAGCTACTTGAAAAGCCACATGTGTTTTTAATCAACATTTATACAACTGTAGTTGACGAATCAAGTAATGAATGTTGCTAGCAGCCCTAGCCTGATTGCAAAACATGTCCAGAAGTGTGTGATTGGTAGGGTTCCAGCACCATTCACATTGAACTATTGGCCATGTTTTCTAATCAAATCACAGGGAATATGAAAAAGTCTGTTTGTTAAGATCTCTGTGTCATATTTGCTATAGGTGAAATAACCTACTGGACCACATGTTTCCACTAGACTATGCTTGAAAATAATTAGTTGTTGGCATATGAGTGTACGTTTATGGGTGCATCCACACATGTGTATGAGTGGGAGGGGGGCTGTGAGTCTCTGTGTGTGTGTGTGTGAGACAGAGAGCATACGTGTTTGCATGCGTGCGTGCGTGCATGCGGGCTTGCTTGCATGCGCGGATATATGTTTATATAAGTGTACATTATTGCAAAGAAAATCACATGAGCATCTGTGCATATACATGTGCTGTTTTGTTTGTGGCTCTGTGTATGTACTCTTGAGAACATTGTCAAGTACCTTTATTCCCATCCATCTGCCACTTGTATGTTCAAATGTATTTGTTTTTAATTTATTTTTCTTACTGCCATACATTTTCTTGTATTATGGTTGAGCAAATAAAGTTAATAATAATAATAATAATAGAGTCTCTACCTCATAGAATGCGGATTTCACCTGGCACTGAAATAAGTGGAATTTAGACACAATTAATCAAATTTTCCGGTGTAAATTGCATAGATTTTTTCACCATTGATTTCTTGAGTTTAATTTTAATAAATCTTTCATCAGCTCTAATCATGGCTGCTTAACAGCAGCCATGACTAGATTTGATGAAAAATATCTTGAAAATACTCAGTGAGTTAAGTGTTAAACCCCTTCAGCTTACATCGACATATAACAAAATTTATCCCAGTGGAAACTCTGGGAAGTGAAGCAGTGCTTATTTACTGTGGTAAACAAACTGTTTTACTGGTAAAATAGGACCCGGCATCCAATGCCTGGGATGGAAGTCCTCTAAAATGGGCAACATGGGTATAAACGATTGGCTGGACTTGACTTTACATCCATGTTGCGGTCATGATTAAATACCAATAAATAAATAACAAAATGTAACTTTTGAGGAGTGTTTCCTTGATTTTGCTCCGGAACATCCTTGAATTTCTCAAGCCCTCGCAAATATACTGAGAAGATATTAAAAAACTCCAGAATTGACTACTCTTTCAATTGTAAGAACCCTGTTACTGTGGACCACCATCAATTGAATGACCACTTTGAGGATGAAATTATTAAGTTAACTGGGATGGGGGAGGAGGGAGGCAAGACACTGGGTCTCCCCTGGTGGGTGGGTCCCTGGACAGAAATGTCAACAGAATCTAGGGTGGTATTTTTGAAGAAGGTATTCAGTATGAAGTATTGGCATCGCTATTCCATATTTGAGGCTATTTCTCTGAAATAAGAAAAGTGTTTTATGGCTGATTCACTGCAACCTGGCTTTATGTGCCTATAGGCACTCTCTGGTAGATTATAGACACATGCATATGAAATACTGACTACCAAAGTATTCTTGCACTTTACCAGTTAACAGTCCTGGTATTTGGATTTAGTGCCACAGAAACTAGTTAGCATATTTTGGAATAAGAAAACAATTTTTCTAACACTCCAGTAAGCATCACCCCATGACACCACTGTGTGTAGGATTAGGATAGCTTTTCACACTTGTAGTAATCTATATATCAGTAAATCTATATTTCACTCAGCATTTCTCTGCTGTCTAGACACAAACTATCTGCACAAAACTTGAGGTTCCTTTGAGTGGTCCTTCATTAGAATGCTGTTAAACTTTTAGTGTAAAGCTTGTTTTATATTGATTTCAAAAAAAAAATTGTTCTCACTTTCTACAATATATGTTAACCCTTTACCTAACATTTGCAAATAAAATTCTTGAATAACTAATTTTTTTTCATTTGTTGCATAAAAAATGTAGCTCATGACTCCTCATTGGAATGAGCTGAACAAGCTCATTCCAATGAGGGGTCATAAGCCATGTTTTTGAGACCAAAATATTAAAAAATAATGAAAATTGAATGGTATCTTTTGTGAACAGTGCTGGCCAGTTGTGGCCGTTACGTAAAGGGTTAACCCACAATGAAATTAGAATTTCCATGCATACTATACTGCCAGTTTATGGGTGAAACAAATGGAATACAAAAATAAAGTGTCTTTTTCTGTATTTTATTTTTTGCCAAAAGTGAGTAGACTAGTCTACACACTGAGGCTAGAGTGCCCGGCTCCCTGGTAAGAGCCTAGCAATTTGAGTGCAGTGATATGGCCCAGCTCCCTGGTCCTTAAAGGTCCAACAAAGTGGTTTGATGCAAAGTTGTTGTTGATGTTGTTGGGCTGAATAATCATCTTGATTCAAACTCAAAACTCAGTGGAGGTTCAATATTTGGGTCAAGATTACTGCGGTCACCTAAGAGTCATTGAGTGCAATTTTCAGAATTGCTGGAAATAGTATTTTATGACCCCCTAATGTATTCCTGAATTTCATACATGTATTTCATCACTCAAAAAAGTGGGCTCAGCCTAAAATATCCATTTCTGATTTCTTTATAGAACACATTGAATGAATGCTCTGCACAGAAAATATTTTTGGTTTCTTGAAAAATTTTATTCGATTCCTCTATGAAAATCTCTAAATGGTGTTTATGAAAACCCATATCTGATTTCTTCAAAGATATTTTACTTGCAGAAATAAGTCTCTGTAAATTCTCTTTCTGTATAGTTTATTTGGGATGCTTTCATAATTTTCACATAGACTTGATTTTTGTGTAACCAGAAAATACACCGTGTGAGGGTCACCAGCAGGAGAGCTTGTTTGATCCAAAGGCAAGAGACAAAAGTTCTCAAAAGGACACTGCGTTTATTTGGTATTATTATAAACAAGTTGTTCGACCGCAGAATGCCGAATATTACATTTCCAAATATTTACAACATATACGCAAAAATGGATCAAAGGTGGCGAAACACAGGCCGGTGGTGGTAGGAGAAGGTGGGTGGAAAATTGTGCAGACTTAGTTCACAAGTAAATCACACTAAAACAGAATGGTGTAAAGTCCAGTTACAGTTACTTATAAAGTGTACAAGATGTATGAGGTCAATAGTTCATTCATACTTCCGCGAAATATGTCCCATCGGGAAAGATGAAACAGAGGACAGGTGTGCTGTGATCAACAAGTTCTACATATTCTTGCTCTGCACACTTGATGGCCAGTGAGTACAGTTCGAGGTAGAACATGATGAGTCAAGCAGAGAGGTTTTCAGTTTCACAAATGTGGCCAACTTGCATCCAGCCATTAATTTGTGTAACCAGAAAACACACCATGTGAGGGTCACCAGCAGGAGATGTTTGTGATCCAAAGACAAAAAACAAAAGTTCCGAAAAGGACACTCTACATTTATTTGTTATTATGATGAACAAGTTGTTCAACCGCAGAGTGCGGCATATTACATTTCCAAATATTTACAACTATACATATACGAAAAATGGATCAAAGGTTGCAGAACACAGGCCAGAGATGCTGCAGACTTGGATGGCAAGGCCATGTGTGGCTCTGACAGAGTGAGGCTGTGGCATCCTACCATAGTAAATTCTGTTTCTCTAGTTTTATCCATTTTTGTCTTCAGGAATCCTTGGTGAAAAATTAATGAGGAGCAATCTTTTTTTATCAAATTAGTTCCTTTTCAATTTTTATTTTAATGATCTGAAGAAAAATCCTTGAGTTTAATATTATCATCAAAATGGCTGATCAGATTTAGTCTTCATTTAATTAAGTTATTGGAATTTTTATATGGTCACTTATATGAACTGGACACTTATATGTTCTTGCTATGTCTATCTGTCCATCCATCCATTTGTCTGTCGGTCCCTCCATTAATGTTTGCTTACCCAAACGATAAATCTATATGTCCAACAGATCCCATTTTTATGGACGATTGGACCTGACAAAGGGAAGGTTCTTTTCAATAATCAGCATTCTGGCATATCCAACCTGGCTGCCATGGCAGCAATTTGTGATGTTTTGTGATTTCTGCATGTCCAACCTATAACTTGAAAAACAAATGATCAGCGATCTCAGTTTTTTTTTTTCTGGTGCATTCCTGTTGACTCTATATATCACAGGGTGTTGCTGTGGAAAGATGTTGAATTTCTGCAATTCTGACATTCATTGATCAATATTTTTTCCTACACTAGCGTGTTTCAAATATCATTTTCTTCCATCTGTTACCAGATTGTGTAATGTTTAATGTTGAATAATTGGGAAATTCAGCCAGCATGTGTGGGCTTTTGCTGACATTGAAGGCGTTGATGTTTTGCAGTTGTAAATTGATTGTGGATGTTTTTCAGTTATATTTGAAAGTCAAACATTTTTTTTTGATAATGTACCCCAGTATATAAATTGAGTAAAGATTAATTTGTTTAGACAATTTTATTATGTACTTCTTGGTTTTAAATGGGTGTATCCAAAACCTTAATAAAATGAATTATAAATACAGTAATATACCACAGTGGAACCATGTTCCAAGAATAGTCAATTAACAGGGATTTGGCCACTTTAGCTCAATGAGCTCTGTCAAACAAACAAGAAATAATAAATTACAGGCCTCGATTTGTTCGGTATTGCATTGCAAAATGTAAAACAAAAATTACGAGCTGCTATGCAATAGTTGGAATTGATTAGCTGTTTTTTTTTACTTCAGGATAAAATAAAATGAACACAAAAAGTATTCTCATAATCACCGAGTTGGATGATATGATGTAATAATGAGGAGGCAAATTGTGCACTATTTATGTCAGCAACGACCGTACATTGCTTGTAAAGCATATATTGCTTCTGATTGTTGGGTGGGGAAAGCCTGATGATGTTGAACCGGATGTCAGGGACAAGCATTTACATATTTCTGATAAGTAAACATGTGTCTCAAGAAACTGAAAGTACAGTTTGTACTTCCAGTTTCATGAAAAATGAGTTTACTTCTAAGAAATAGTATTATACATCAAGTGAATATGCCACAAGGTGTTAAACAGGGTACCTATAAAAACTAGAAAATGGACCTTGATCCTGATGATAAGTGACCCGGGGAACCAAAAAAGGGTCCCAGGATCTGGGGGGGGGGGGGGGGGGGGGGGGGGGGGGGGGGGGGGGGAGGGAGGGAGATTTAAGACTCAGAAAATGTTTGCATATATTGAAGATTACTTATACTAGTTTACTACTACTACTAAGTACTACTATTGTCGCTATTACTACCATTACTGCTACCACCACTTCTACTGGGGGAGGGGGTGCAAACAAACCTTCTTTTACATATTTTTTTACAAGTACAGAGAATGCAAATCCCCTCTGAGTCCACCAGAGAGCTCCATTTGATACTAAATTTGAAAATTGTCACAGTGGAGGGGTTAGGAGCATTCTCCAGGACTCCCTGGAATGCTTGTGCCTTCAACATCTGTCAAGTGTACCCTGGTATATCTTTTTCATCAAAGTCGAACCCATTTTGAAAAATCCTGGCAACGCCCAAGATAATATTTTTTGTCATCATACTTCATGTTTCACTCTTAGTTTATACCACAGAGTGTAATATGAAGTATGATGACTACAGGCGTCAAGGTAAGGAAAGAGTGAATACGTCAGTGCATAATATTCCAGGGAGATTTATACCGCTCCATTTCTAATTGGTTCCCACAAAGATAAAAATTGATGACGTTTGCAAGGAATTTCTGGGTTAAGGAATTCCCTATACACGCCATCAATTAGGTGTGTTGTTGTTTAAATGCCATGTGCAGTGTTAATTTTAATTCAACTTACATGTATGTAATTCGTGGTAATGTAGAGAAATTGAAGGAAATACTGGGAAATAGTTATGAAACTATTGTGCAAGTTGGCTAATACATGTATTGTCACACATCTTCGAAACTTGTTCTGAGTTGCTCCAGTCTGTGTATAACTATAAGTGGCAGTTTATAAAGCTCTCTATCACATTCAAGGCAGGAATTTGAATAATTGTTTTCATCAAGCTTGTTGCAATGAAGGGTTATAAGCTATGTTTGGATGCAAAAAATAAAAGTTTTCAGTTATTCTAGACTGTTTGGGGGCAATTTTTATTGAGTAGTGTTAGGTGAAAGGGGACTCACTTTTTACAGCAGGGTAGCATCACAAAATGTACCCTCTGTGAACCTCAGTCTGAATCAGGGTCTCAAGCCAAAACAAACAAATGTACCTAGAGGATAAATTGGCCCACAATATGGGATAGCATCAGCAAATTCACCCTCTGGGGACCTCATTTTGCAAATGACAGGTTGCTTAAATTCAGGCTTGGGTACAATAAACATTGACAATGAGAAATGTACATCATGTAAGAACGCATCCGATTGGTGGTTCTGTATCTGACTGATGTTATGGCATGAATGAAATACTTCAACACAAAACATTGTCAAGCAAAAAAGTAAACAGATTGCCAAGGTGATATTTTTCTTTAAAAATATCGGCATCATCACTTAATTCAAGTATAATTGTAATATATTTACAGAACACATCTTCGGTAATGTACGGGGACATAAATCATCAAAGCGAAGTTTGTGGGGGATCTAGGAATGGGGTCTGTCTGTTTGTCTGTCCATCCATCCATCCATCAGTAACAGATCTTAGACCTTTAGATCTCAGTCTGTGCATGTCGGATTTGAATGATCTTTGGTGTGCTGATGGACCATCATTGGGGAAAGGATATTCATAAGCAACAGGTTTTATCCAATCATTTTTTCTAGAGTCATTGGGCCTTTTTGACTATTTTTGACTTAAAAAATTTCAATTTTTATGGTTTCTGGGCGATAACTTAAGTATAGAACTACAGATAAATGCCAAAGTCCCAACTTTGTCCCCTCAGAAACCACTTTTCGGCGGGGGATACTGGTGGTGTTTCACTGTGTTGTTCACATTCTAAGATTGAATACTGCACTGAGTAGGGCTGGCCCGATTATGAAATGTCATGATTGACCTTTGAAGAGGAATAATCAATTAAAGTCGACTTTAATTGTACTCTGTGACCTCTAGAAACAACTATACAGAAAACAATATTTTGGGTCATTAGTTCTTCAGGCTGCACATTCTTTAGGCATGTAGGTATGCTGCATGCCTACTGCTCTCTGAGGAAAATTCAGACTCCTGACCACTCCAAGCCCAAACCTGAGCCTAGGCTCAGGTTTGAACCTGAGGTGGTCAAGAGTCTGATAATAGCTGCACTGAGATTTAAGAAGGCGATTTCACTCCTTGGCAAACTGTGAAGTGCAATTATTTGAACCCCCATACTTTCTAGAACACCAGACCTGGTGTCATGTCTTGAATCTTTACACTTCTTTTCCATATCAAGTACAATGTATTTTGATATTCTACAACCTCTGACACTTTTACGAGCATGATGGGGAGGAGAGTAATAACTTATTATTCATCAGTAAAGGAGTGATGAAAACCCCATAATCATCCCCTTAAATATGGTAGCCGATTATGGGTGTTTCCTACAATTAGTCAACTGCTTGATTAATCATGAAAGGCTTAGCACTGAAACAGTTAAAAGGTGTATCACATGGTATTGATTCCACTCAGATTTACACATCTTGGTTCCTGGAAATCATTCCATGATCTATTTTGTCTGTATGTTTGATGTTGAATTACTTACAATGGGTACTGAAAGTAAAATGTAGAAATCGGAAATGAGCTGGACTGTTCAAGTCAGCAAGCTGAGATTATACAGGTCAAGCATATTGAGTTGGGTTTGCAAAGAAGATCAGAATTTTATTCTTTAGAAAGATATTGAAGTGTGGAACAGTGGGAGTTGAGAGTGGGGCACAATATTGATCCAGTTCACCGTGTCAATTACAGAGTAATCTTTCTTCTATCACAAATGATTACACACTTTCAAGATGATATCCCAAGAGCATTAACGTTTTTCTATCTGAGTGATGGTCATTTACAATGATGACGAGAAATTGCTCAATTACGTTAAAGAAATTGACGTTCTTCATTGACCTGGTATATCAGTAACAAGACGCTGTTGGAGCAATTGTTATTTTGTGTTGGTGGAATGATAAATCAATTTATCACTTTCTTGGTATCAGTGAAGTTTTGACCTTTAACTTCTAAGGCTCTCATTTAAAAACTTAGAATTAGGTCAGTGCTTCTCTTGTTTTTAGACAAGATTTAGTCTAATGATGAGAAGCTTGACAACTCAGTTAACCCTTTACCTAATGAATTGGCCAAATCTAGACTTGTTATTTACTGAGCAGTTGAAAAAAAGATTCTTCACAAATTTTTGACAAAGCCACATCATGTGCCCCCCCCCCCCCCCACACCACCCATTGGAACAATGAGGGGGTCACATGATATGGTTTTGTTTAAATTTTTGGAAACATTTGAAGAAAAATAAAATTAAAATAACAAATTTTGATAATCTGCATTTTGGCTATCTTCCCTGTCAGTTCAGTGGCAACAATTGGAAGAGTCCACATTCATTATTTGGGGATAGACCAATTAATATTTTCAACGTGCAGCCATGAGGCTGCACATTGAAAATATTAATTGGTCTACCCCACACATTCACTTAGCAGCCACCCTACTAAAGGAAATTATGACGTATCATGATTCTGGGCTGGAAAAGTGGCTGCTCGGTTTCAAATAGTTAAAGAAATTGTTGATCGGATATGTAAGTAACAAGTAACTGTTTGAGCAATTGTTATTTCATGAAAGTCATAGATAAAATCAATTGATCACTTTTAATTAATTTGATTGAGGTGATGATCATTCATTTAAATTGGGTTAGTGCTTTTGTGCTTTTCTTTTCTTGTAGATCAGAACTTTTCTGCTGGTAAAATGTTTACTTCTGCTTAACTTTTAGAATGGAACATATGTCTTGGATAAAGTTGATAAAGTCCTGTGAACTAGGCGGTTCAGATATGAAGCTAGCACGTTGAATGGTTTTGCAGTCAACACATGCAAACTTAGATTCTGAGTGATACTAGTGATGAGTGGTTTTCAAATTTCATGTGGGGTTCTTGTTTCGATTTCATTGAAAGAGTCGGGTTTTCGGTTTCGGTTTTCAGTTTGCAAACATAACAATGCATACATTGCATTTGCATATAGAAAGATGTATTTGGCAGTACATGCATTTGCATCAAACAAAGAAGAACTTCAAATCGACCCATTTATAAAATGTAAACAGAACGTGACACTTTGTTGATATATCCAAGTCAAATTGAGTCTTTTATAACAGCACTCTCTGTCTCGAATTGCTTGAAACTGTAATTTATTCAACTGGCGGAACTATAGTAGCTGGATACTGGATGGTCCATTACTACTAAATTGAAGCTGGAAACATTTTCCACCAGCAATTATTAAAAATTTCTGAGAACAAAACACTAGAAGTACTTGCAAACTGGCATCTTGTGGGTCACCGGATACAATCCAGTGGTCCATGAAGTAAAAGGTTCACCAATGTGCTTCTTGTGTTTTTATGAAAAAGATTAAATATATTTTCGCGTACAAAATCTTGTGAGGTGTTAATTTATGTGCCATTCAGTATCGACAGGGACTCCCTTTCCAGGGCAATGCACCTGTGTAATATACCAGTACTCTGATTTCCTGAGCACAATATGTTTGCACAAATTATGACTCCCTTTCCAGGGCAATGCACCTGTGTAATATACCGGTACTCTGATTTCCTGAGCACAATATGTTTGCATAAATTATCTCAAGAGTTTCAGGTTTGAGAAAATGATATTTACCTTCAGTCTGTTGCAAAATTAGCCCCTAGCCCCCAAATACCCATGTTTAGGGTAATCCGACAGACTCTAAAAAATTATGCTGACCCTAAAAATTTTATTGAGTAAAAGTCGCTCATTTGGGTCATTGTAACCCTAAATTTTCATCCAACTTTCAACTGTGATTTTGAAGCTAGTTTTGGGGTTCAAGCTTTCAAAATTACATGTAGAAATTAATATATTTGACATTACAAACATGGAACAAGTGGCAAGTTCCAGTTCTTCAAAGGAAATCGCATTTGATAAACAGATGAACGTTGAAAACACGATGCGTAAGAAGTAATTTTGTCACCTATTTTCGTGATAAATGCCACGCTCGATTGCAATACCAATTAGTGCGGCTGTTCTGAAAAAGGGGTATTGTGACTGTAAAGTTTGAAAACAAAGTTAACTTTACGTTGTTTCTCTTATTATTCTGAGAAGTGAAGACCTGATTAGAGTTTTTACTAAACATTGTAGTTGGAAACCGCGACGATGGGTTTTCTGTAATTGTTTTGCTTTCAGTTTCGATAACAAAACCGAACCAAATTTTCAATTAACTGCACATCTCTAAATTATACCCTTTTCTCTCACTTCCCACCTGTTGAGATATGTGTGTGAAACACCTGGGTGAGACAGACATATTTCAACCACCCCACCTCACCCAATACAATTTTATGTCTTGGTAATAACAATAAGTCATGTCATGGTGCATCTCAGCATATTTATCGCTGAATCAGTTTTTTCTGGTGCATTAACTCTTAACCTGTGATATTTTTCATCAAATCTAGTCATGGCTGCTCTGAAGCAGCCATGACTAGATGCCATGAAAAAATTCATCTAAATTTAATTCACAAAATCATTAGTGAAAAATCCATTCAGTTTACAGAGTGGAATTTTGATTAGATGTGCCCAAATTATTTCAATAGAAAAAGGAATTCTGTCCTTGGCAGGAATATCTATCTGCCAGCAGCATGCAAGGAGTTAACATGGTCTACAGACAGAAAGGTTCCTTTCGATATCATTTTCTGGTATATTCAATATGGCTACCATGGTGGCCATCTTGGATATTTTGTAATTTTTGCTGGTTAAAGGAATGACTTGAAATACAAATGTTCAACGATCACATTTTAACCCATGACATGGAAGGAATAAAGTGAAGAGATCTGTCTGTCCATCAATCTGTCCATCTATTCATTTGGAACACTCGTTTACACAATAAATTGAACAATAGGATTTCAATATATTTCAGTGTGGTACTTCAAATTAATTCTTGACCCAGCATGAATAGAGGACAACAATCGTAAATAATTCTTTAATAACTAAAAATTGTCAAATTTTGTCTCTAAATCATAGCTTATGATCCTTCATTGGAATAAACTCATCATAAGCCCATTCCAGTAACTATTTTGACAGAAGGGTTTTTTTTTTTCGTTCTGGTTTTGTATAGTGCAATTGCACTATATGTAATTGAAAAACTGAAAGAACTTAAGTTTATAACAAAACATTAGTGGCAGAGGGAGCAGTTTTCACTCCTCTCCCATAATTAGTGTTTTTAAATGAAAAAAATATTGTGCAATATACTGTTTGTTAAAATGCTGAAAGAGTCTTTTCCAGCAGTGTGTCATATTAACAGTATTCCATCTGCCTAATGGAAGAAACTCCCAACACTGACTTGGGTTAATCAGATTATTTTGGAACTAAAATCAAGGAGATGAAGTATTGAAAAAGGTCCCAAATGATTCTCTTCAGTATTATGTTCTGTAAGTGCATTTTGTCACTGTTGAAAGAAGGTTTAAGTTTTTAAAAAACGTCATTTCAATAAACATTTGTCAGTCGAAAAGAAGATGCACACTACAAGATAATAAGATGTACAGTGGAGCCCACTTAATTGGATATATCTTAACTGAATAACCCTGTTAATTGAATATAATTTCCCAACACAAAACCATTTACCATACCTCCAGTACAAATTTGATCTGTTAATTGAATAAAGGTTATAGAGTAAACTCCTGTTAATTGAATAAAAAAGCTTACAACCTGTTGAGAAATTACCTTGACTCTCCCCAGATTTCCTTTGTTTATAGTCCTATTTGGCCTCAGTATATCCAATACAGACATTTAATCTATTATATCATGGAGCTCTGTCAAACAAGGTATACTAGAATAAATGCTAAGTTTATCTATGGAATACAGGAAAGTGACACAATCCCTGTTAATTGAATACTCCTCTTAATTGAATAATTTTCATTGGCGAAGTGGCTATTCAGTTAACAGGGTTCCACTGTATCAGTAAAACTATACTATAGGGCTGTAGGATTAATCCTTCACCTAACAAATCGACCAAATCCACCCTTGTACTTTAAAAATTGAGCCGTTAAAAAATAATATTTTTAATTTTTTTTCAAGAAAACCATATCATGTGACCCCTCATTTGAACAAGCTCATTTAGCCTATGGGCACTCTCCCATGAATTGTAACAATACAAACTATACACATGCTAAGTAATTTTACTTCAAAGATAATATAATAGAGTTTCATCCTGTTAATTGAATAGCTCCATGAGCTCTGTCAAATAAGATATAATAGATTGAATGCCTGTATTTGATGTACTGAGGCCAAATAGGTCTATAAACAAAGGAAAACTGGGGAGAGTCAGGGTAATTTCTCGACAGGTTACAAGATTTTTTTACTCAACAGGAGTTTACTCTATAACCTATATTCAATTAACAGATCAAATTTGTACTGGAGATATGGTAAATGGTTTTGTGTTGGGAAATTATATTCAATAAACAGGGTTATTCAGTTAAGAGATATCCAGTTAAGTGAGCTCCAATGTAATATTGACCACATCCTCAGAGTATGACGCCTTTAACTGGTAGATATCTAAATTATTTTTGGCCATCAAAATTTTTTCACATCTTTGCCTTGTTACAGTTTATGGGAGAGTGTCTTCCATAAATTATGACAGGGTAAAGCCTTAGAGACTAAATAATTTAACTTTAATGATAACACAAAGCACATCCACTGAGTATGAACCCTTCAAGTTGTGGTACCTTCACCTCAGAATAAAGCCCAAATATGAGCTTCCGGCACTCTACTAGTTACGTTTAAAGACTTGTATTTCCAGATAGAGCCCAAATATGGGCTTCATGTACTCTAGTTAAAAGGGGCACAATTTGTTTCTTGATCCATATAGACATCCATTATCAGGTTTGCCTTGAATCAAATAATAAATAGAATCTTCATCTTACCCCATTTTATAGTGAATTTTACGAAACCTCAGAGATGGATGGGTGGTATTGGAATTTTGAGTTCAGTGTTGGTTTTGATATTTTTATTAGGGTGTACCATGGTATCGGTTTGGTATTTGGTATATGACTTGAAAGAGATTTGCTGGTAGTACCAAGGAGAATTCACACCTAGAAATTACTGAATAAGTTGTATCATTCTGCCAGAGCACCACAAATGCCACTGTTAATGAGCTCAACATTGCCATTCTTTTGCCAACACAAATCATATCTACAGTAATTTTTTTACTTGTTTCAAACACAACGGTGTTAACCTTTAAAGGCCTATTTCAGGCTTCTGCGATCTCGGAACATGTGTCCTTATTAGGAGGTCCTGCTGACAATAGATAGATCCCCTATTCAGTGATATTTAGTCCAGTCCTGGCTGCCTGTTAAGCAGGCAAGACTGGACTAGAAATCACTGCTAAGCAACTGGACATATACAGGCTGAAGTCTAGTGGGAATTAAGAAAATTGCCCAGGCCCTTAAAGATTAACAAAACTGAATAGAAAATCGGTCACTTCTTTCATGAAAATGAATGCTTCGACTGCTACTATGCCTCAACAAGGCCTTATAAATAGCAAATGGAGGAAAATTCAAAATATAGATGTCTTCAGTATTCTGTGATTGGTTCGGTTCAGTTTTTCAATATCCCTATGATTTCGGTATTGGTTCAGTTATTCGGTATATTGCCCATCTCTACGAAACTTGTCCAGTAAATTAGGTCTGGATCTCTCTGAAAGCTCAATCCAGACCTGATTCACTAAACTCTTTTCAGAAATTTCACAATAAACTAGGTATTTGTTGGATATCCTCCATGTGTTTGGTGAATCCATTCACAACCATGCAGATGATAGAGTTAATTTAATTCAGTGGTTTGTGATTACATCATTTGGGTTTGAAGATCATTTAAATTTGACGACTTTATTTCCCAAATGTGAATCTTTTTCTTGATGAATATCTTTATTGATGAATAAAAAATTTATGTTTTTCTGGAGAAACCTCTGAATTGTGAGAATCAACAAGTTCAGATTAATTACATGAATTTTCCTTTAGCTTCACATTTCCCAACTCTTTTGATCATTTGACATTCTAATTGTTTTCTTCTCATCATTGTGGAGGATTTAGTTGTTATTGATGAGCTCCTTCTTTAATTAAACTGTTTTCTGAATTGAATAAAAATCATTATGTTTCTTAACACTTGAAGACAGTGATCAATGTTTTCCTGGGCAGGCCTGGAAATGAAGTGTTTGTATCATCGTCAGCAGGGGATATGGAAATGGTGTTTGTTTGTCCATCTGTTCATCCATCACAAACTTTGTCCACTTAACTCTTCCTACAGTTTTCAGTGGATTTTTACAAAACTTGGTCTAAAGTATCAGTATCAAGTATAGATGTGCACGGGGTAAGGAATTATCAAGCTGAAAAATTTTTGCAGGGTGACAGCCCTTGGAAATAGCAAAATTTCCATCACAAGGCTTGTCCACTGAACTCCTCCTACAATTTTTATTGGATTTTTACGAAACTTAGTCTGAAGTATCAGTATCAAGTGTAGATGTGCATGTGGTCAGAAATTTCCAATGCGACAAATTTTGCGTGGTTATGGCCCTTGGAAATAACAAAATTTCCTTCACAAAGGCTTGTCTGCTTAACGCCTACATTTTTTGGTTGGATTTTTATGAAACTTGGTCTGAAGTATCAGTATCAAGTGTAGATGTGCATGTGGTCAGGAATTTTCAATTTGACAAAGTTTGCATGGTTACAGCCCTTGGTAATAGCAAAATGTCCATCACAAATGCTTGTCTGCTTCACTCCGCCTGCATTTCTCTTTGGATTTTTTACAACAAAACTTGGTGTGCAGTATGAGTATGATGTGTACATGTGCATATGGAATGGAAGTTTCGATTCAAATAATTTTTCCAGAGATATAGCTGGTTGACTTTGAATCTACCAAAATTACTGGTTTTTGGAAGATACCTTCAGCTGCGATTAAAGAAATTAAATGATATTTGGTGAGTGACATTATTGGGTGTGAATACATGTCCAGGTCAATAATGAGATTATTCCTATCATAACATAAAAGTTGGCGGGGAATATGGATGTTGCTAGACTGTCTTGTGCTATTTAACCGTTAATAATGATGATAACCTATAGGAAGAAAGTGTTGTAAAGCTTCTCGGCTTCCTCAGTTTTTAATACGCTAGTCATGTTGGTTACGTCTTGACAGAATTTCTGCCCAAATAGCAACAACTAAAGTGCAATCTCAACAAAATGAGATTTGTTTTTACTAAGCAAGTCATGTTGTTTCCTCTGTTTTTACTGTGCAAGTCATGTTGTTTCCTCTGTTTTTACTTTGCAAGTCATGTTGTTTAACATCTTGACAGAATTTCTGCCAAAATAAATAGCAACAACTAACGTGCAAAGCGAGATCACACATTAGTTGTTGCTATTTATTTTGATGGAAATTCTGTTAAGATGTAAACAGCATGCGACTCTAGTCATATGTAAATGCAATGAGCAACCATTTGATGTAACCCCCACATAACCAAAGCAATCATTCGTGTGTAGTTTCCTGGGTTACCTGGGGGAATATGGGAGAATGCCAGTCCTCTACATATTTCTGAAGCGGAACACTGTTTCCCCTCAATTTCAAGACCTGAAATGGCTTGGTTTTCAATATCCAAACCAAGAGAACTCATTTATTCTTCAAGCTGAACTATACCCATTTAAATGTGTGCAAGTTTTTTGTTTACCCTACTACATAATAATATATAGTCCAATATAAATAGACAGAATGATGCAACGTCTTTGATAAGTTGAACCGAAATCGAGCAGTTAAGCCACACCAAATAAATTAACTGATTCTCAGGCGAGGGAGGGAGGTTTTTATTTTTAATTCTTTTTTAGCTCACCTGACTTTCAGTCAGGAGAGCTGTAGTGATCACTCACCGTCCGTCGTCCGTGAACATGGTGTTTGCATCTTCTCCTCCCAAACCGCTGAACCAATTTAATTTATATTTGAGATAATAGTTTGTTATGACATCGCAATTTGATTTTGTTCAAATCAAGTTGCCTCGCCTCTTGGTAGAGCCACACCCTAAAAGTGTGCTGAAATCTTAAAAAATCTTCTTCTCATGAACCAGCAGTAGTAGAGACTTGATATTTGGTTTGCAGCTTCCTTTTGAGGTGTAGACTCAGATTTGTTCAAGAGAAGTTTGTGGGGGCTATATTTGCCATCGTTATGGGAGGGGCAAGAATATTTGCCCCTCCCAAAATTTCTATTTTTCAAACCGAGAGGCAGATTTGGACCAAATTTGACATGAGGGCTTATTGGGTCATAAGTACTTAATTTATGCAAAACTTTTTTTTTTCCCGTCGCCCCTTGGGAACCGCAGGAGCTAAAAATAGAAAAAAATTAACACGCCCATATCTCCAAAACTACATGGCACTGAGAATTCTTATTTGGTGTGAAGCTTCTTTAGGACCAACAGAATGGAATGATAAAAAAAAATTGCTATCGGTTTTATCATGGGTACTTTTCTGGGACTTTGAAAAAGTGCTGAGTCAGCATTTTTTAACACTGTAGGTAATGGGAAAAACATATGACTACTTTTCTTCCAAACCACTGCTCCAAAAGCTTTCAAATTTCACATATAACATCTTTGGAAGATTGTTTCATATGTTTATTGAAATCAATTCCCTGGGTCCATATTTGGGCTCTCTATGGGAGCCCAAATGTTTAAATTAGTGAGGCATGAGGAATATTCTTTAAAAATCTTCTTCTTCAGATCTACCAATAAGAATCTTTTGATTTCGGTATGCAAGGGTTGAAATTCAAGTTTGTTCAAGCCAAGTCCCTGGGTTCATATTTAGGCTGGAAATTTGGGGTCCCGTTCCGGACTTAGAAATTTTGGACCAAAATCCGGAAATTTTTTTTTGTTTTTTTTTTATGCGTTTCGGTCAATTTTGAGACAAAATTTATTTTTTTTTTTTACACTGAAAATTTGGGGTCCCGGTGGAAATTAGTTTTTTTGATTTTTATGCGTTTTGGTCAATTTTAAGAAGAAAAAAAAATTTTTAGGCTGAAAATATTTTGTTTAGAACAAAAATAAAAAAAAATCTGTTTTTTATGTGTTTATCTCAATTTTGGGACGTAAAATGCAGGAACTGAAAATAGCAGGAAAATACTATGTATTGTGTGGGCACAACTGCTTCATCTAGTTGGTATATGCTTTTCTTAGGAGGGGCATATGCAGCTTATTCAAATCAAGTCCCTGGTTTGATATTTAGACTACCATGTCAGATGAGCGCCCTCAGACCCCCTGGGGCCTCTTGTTCTTACATGTGGTAAGCATGAATTGAGCGGCTTTTCACTGTATTCTTTACACACTGATAATATGGAAAATGCATAATTACACAAACTCATTATGTCTCCCCTTCCCAGAAAGGAGACATATTGTTTTAGTGCATATTCTTTTTCTTCTTCTTCTTCTTCTTCTTCTACTTCTCATACAAACTTTGTCCGGGCCATAACTTTTTTGTTTTTTGACCTACACCTTAGATACTTGGCATGTGGATGTATCACCATGAGCCGGTGTGCAGTGTACCATAGTGACCTTCATGTGACCTTGACCTTTGACCTGAAGGTCAGATTTATGTGTTTTTTTTAAGGGAAAGATCACACAAACTTTGTCCGGGCCATAACTTTTTTGTCTTTTGACCTACGCTTTAGATACTTGGCATGTGGATGTATCACCATGAACCGGTGTGCAGTGTACCATAGTGACCTTCATGTGACCTTGACCTGAAGGTCAGATTTATGCGCTATTTTAAGGGAAACTCTCTGGACCAGAACTTTTTTGTATTTCGAGTCAGGCTTTAGATATTTGGCATGTGGATGTATCACCATGAGCTGGTGTGTAGCGTACCATTGCGACCTTCATGTGACCTTGACCTTTCATCTGAAGGTCAGATTTGTGCATTTTTCAAGGAAACTTTGTCCGGACCAAAACTTGTTTGTCTTTTGAGCCAGGCCTTAGATATTTGGCACGTGGATGTATCACCATGAGCCAGTGTGTCGCATACCATTGTGACCTTCATGTGACCTTGACCTCTGACCTTAAGGTCAAATTTATGTACTTCAAGTAGGGAATAATTATCCAGACCAGAACTTTTTTGTTTTTTGACCTAGGACTTAGATATTTGACATGTGGATGTATCGCAATTAAACTGCATGTCACATGTAATCATGACCTTCATGTGACATTGACCTCAAGGTCAAATTTATGTACTTTAAATAGGGAGTAATTGTCCAGACCAGATTTTTATTTTTTTTGGACATGTGGATGTGTCACCATGAAACCGCATGTCCGCTAACTTGATGAACTGCATGTGACCTTGACCTCTGACCTCAAGGTCAAATTTATGTACTTCAAATAGGGAATAATTGTCCAGATCAGAACTTTTTTGTTTTTTGACCTAGGACTTAGATGATTGACATGTGGATGTATCACAATGAGACCACATGTCATCATGACCTTCATGTGACCTTGACCTCAAGGTCAAATTTATGTACTTTAAATAGGGAGTAATTGTCCAGACCAGAATTTTGCTTTTTTTTTGACATGTGGATGTGTCACCATGAAACCGCATGTCCGCTACCTTGATGAACTGCATGTGACCTTGACCTTTGACCTCAAGGTCAAATTTATGTACTTCAAATAGGGAATAATTGTCCAGATCAGAACTTTTTTGTTTTTTGACCTAGGACTTAGATGATTGACATGTGGATGTATCACAATGAGTCCACATGTCATCATGACCTTCATGTGACCTTGACCTCAAGGTCAAATTTATGTACTTTAAATAGGGAGTAATTGTCCAGACCAGAATTTGTTTTTTTTTGACATGTGGATGTTGAGCTAGATCATAGATATTTATAACCCCGCTCCCCAAAGGGGAAATTGGGACATACTTGGGGTTTTTTTGTTATTCTGTCCATGATATTGCAGGAGGGGGCATATGCCACGCTTCACATTTCTCTTGTCTGATTTCTCTTGTCTGATTTTTATGTAAATTCTATGGCAGTTTGGGACCTTGATTGTGCTGACTTCCAAATTTTCAATTTGGTTGCTACATTTTATAAATAAGTATATCCTTTTGAACTTAGATTAATTATTGATTGGTCTGTGAAATTCTGATGTGCATACTATCTTCGTTTGTGATCGGATATTGGTAAAACTTTGGAAAACATGATCACCAGCAGGTAGACATGTACATATACAAAATATTTATGTTGCAGCAATTTTTAACTTGATTATTTTCTCTTGAACATAAATTTATTATTACTTGCTGTATGAAATTATGTCTCCTCTTCCCAGAAGGGAGACATATTGTTTTAGTGCATTTTCTTCTTCTTCTTCTTCTCATACAAACTTTGTCCGGAGCATAACATTTTTGTCTTTTGACCTAGACCTTAGATATTTGGCATGTGGATGTATCACCATGAGCTGGTGTGTCCCATACCATAGTGACCTTCATGTGACCTTGACCTTTGACCTGAAGGTCAGATTTATGTGCTTTTTAAGGGAAACTTTGTCCGGGGCATAACTTTTTTGTCTTTTGACCTAAACCTTAGATATTTGGCATGTGGATGTATCACCATGAGCCGGTGTGCCGCGTACCATAGTGACCTTCATGTGACCTTGACCTTTGACCTGAAGGTCAGATTTATGTTCTTTTTAAGGGAAACTTTGTCTGGGGTATAACTTTTTTGTCTTTTGACCTAGACCTTAGATATTTGGCATGTGGATGTATCACCATGAGCCGGTGTGTCGTGTACCATAGTGACCTTCATGTGACCTTGACCTTTGACCTGAAGGAAAGATTTATGTGCTTTTTTAAAGGAAACTTCGTCCGGACCAGAACTTTTTTGTCTTTTTACCTAGACCTTAGATACATGTGACCTTGACCTTTGACCTGAAGGTCAGATTTATGAGCTTTTTTTAGGGAAACTTCATCCGGAGCAGAACTTTTTTGTCTTTTGACCTAGACCTTAGATATTTGGCATGATTGTCAATATTATTCATGTATATATAATTTGCGGTACATTAAATAGAAAGGAAGGGGAGACATATATTTTAGTGTGCTGAAACAGTTTCTAGTTTAATTTTAAAATAAAACTGCTTTTTCATCTTTAATTATCCTCTTCAGATTTCAGTTTCAGAGTCCCTTCCTTTTAAATATTAAAGCCCAGTCTCTGAATCACCTGATTCCATAGTAATATTGGAATGAAGATGCTGCAAGTCAGTAAAAAACATCCAGTCTTCTAACCTATCCTAAAAAAATATGTAACATGTCCTAATTTTGGAGGATATCAGCATATTATGAAATTCACCCCAGAAAATCAATTTATTAACCGGTTGAGTGCTAAATTATTTTTCAAAGGTGATTGAAACCTGGGTATTTTTTTCAAATACACCAGCAAGAGTAGCCTTAATTTAGCTAGAATTTGTTCATAAATAATTGTTTTGTTACAATTTATTGGAAAGTGCCATATAGATTTTTTCTTCCTCTGCTGAAAAAACATCAAGCTGATGCATAGAGTGTAAAGCCACTATAGTGGTTACCAGCTCTTTTCAGTAGAGACATGATAGTGGCTTCTAGCACTCAACCAGTTAATATTTTTCATTATATTTTGTTCAATTTTTGGCTCAACTTGACAAAGTCAAGCAGAGCTATTGCCATCACTTCTCGTCCGTCGAGGTACGTACGTCCACAATTTCCTTTGGCACACCTCACAGGTCGCATTTATGATCAGATTGCTTTGAAACTTGGTATGCTTGTTTGGGGTGACCTCTAGATGGAAACTATCGATTTTCTTCCATTTCCGTCAAAAAATGTTACCCCAGCCAACTTTCTTAGACCTTAGTTTATCAGACCTCAATATTTCCCTTTGGCTCACCCTACAACAGGGCACATTTATGATTGGATTGCTTTGAAACCTGGTATGCTTGTTTGGGATGACCTCTAGATGGGAGCTATCGATTTTCTTCCATTTCTGTCAAAAAATGTTGCCACTGGCAACGACCTTTGAACTTAGTTTAGTCAGGCATCAATATATTCCTTTGGCATGCCTTACAGGGCACATTTATGATCAGATCGGTTTGAAACTTTGTATGCTTGTTTGGGATTACCTCTAGATGGGAGCTGTCGATTTTCTTTGATTTCCGTCAAAAAATGTTGCCACTGGCTATAACCTTCGATGAACTTAGTGCAGTTATGCATCAATATTTCGCTTTTAGCACACCCTGCAGTGCACAGTTTTGACCAGATCACTTTGAAACTTGGTACGCTTGTTTGGGGTGAGCTCTAGATGGGAGCTATCGATTTTCGTCCATTTCCTTCAGAAAATGTTGCCACTGGCAACATTCTTAGAAGATGGTTTAGTCAAACCTCAATATTTCTCTTTGTCACACCCTACAGGGCTCATTTATGATCGAATTGTTTTGAAACCTGGCATGCTTGTTTGGGGTGACCTCTACATGGGATCTATTAATTGATTTTCTTCCATTTTCCGTCAAAAAATGTTGCCACTGGCAACGACCTTTGAACTTAGTTTAGTCAGGGATCAACATATTCCTTTGGCACGCCCTACAGGGCACATTTATGATCAGGATGGTTTGAAACTTGGTATATTTGTTTGGGGTTACCTCTAGATGGGAGCTATCAATTTCCTTCCATTTCCGTCAAAAATAGTTGCCATTGGCAACAACCTCTGATGAACTTAGTAAATAAAAACTTAGTGCAGTTAAGCATCAATATTTCCCTTTGACACACCCTGCAGGGCACATTTATGATTGGATCACTTGCAAATTTGGTGTTCTTGTGTGGGATGACATCTGAATGGGAGCTGTCGATTTTCTTCCATTTCTGTCGAAAAATGTTGCCATTGACCTTTGAACTTAGTTTAGTCAGACCTCAATATTTCCCTTTTTCACACCCTTCAGGGCACGTTTATGATCGGATCACGTTGAGCCTTGGTATGTGTGTTCGGGGTGACCTCTAGATGTGAGCTATTGTTTTTTTTTCATTTCCATAAAAAATTATTGTCGTTATCACCAGCCTTTGACCTTACTGCATTTGTGCATCAACTTATCCCTTTTGCACTCTCTGCAGGGTATATTTATGAATTTCCATAAAAAAAACATTTCCACAAGCAATGACCTTCTACTTAGTGCATTTGTGCATTAACATCTTCCTTTGGCATGCTTCAGAGGACACATTCATTATCAGGTTGTTTTGAAACTTTGTATGCTTATGCAGGGTGACAAAGATAGGAGCTATTGATTTTCTTTTCATTTCCATCAAAAGTTGCTGTTAGCAACAATCTTTGAATTTATTGCATTTGTGCATCAACATTCTTCTTTGACATGGCCAACAGGCCACATTTATCATAGGATTGTTTTTGAACTTGGTGTGCTCATTAGGCAAGACCTTTAGATAAGAGCTATTGATTAGCATTCATTTCTGTGAAAAAAGTTGCCATTTACAATGACCTCTGAACATACTGCATTTGTGTATCAACGTTCTTCCTTTAACCAGTCTTACAGTTTACATTTAAAAATGCATGGATTACTCTAATGCAGTGGTGGTGCCAAGAGGGGGCCGGGGGGGGGGGGGGGGGGAGGACCAGAGAGGTCCAGCCCCCTGTCGGACATTTTTAGTCAGTCCGTCGGAGAGTCTCGTAAACCCAACTTCACAAGAAATTTCCAACAGTCGAATGTAGTCTCAGCGACTTGACAGCCTCATGATGTTGGGTATTCACCGATCAAGAAGCTGTAACATTGATTTGAATGTTGCATTAAACATGTTTAAGTCGAAGTTAACCAGAATAAACCTACCACAGCCTTAAATATCTCAGAAGTTTATCAATAAAACTATACAAATATGAGCTGGTTCTAATAATATCCATATTTGTATGGTTTTATTTTTTAATAAAACCATACAAATATCAATAAATTATGAAATTTATTTTCGAAAAATGTGAAATTAAATTTAATTTATTTTTTAAAAATACTGTGTTAGGTAAAGGGTTAATACAGGTGAACAAAGTGGGCAAACAAGGAGCAGCTGGAACACACATTCTAATAACTAGATGCATTCAATTCTTGACTGAGCACATGTGTAGCATAAAATCTATGGCATCTCAAACTGGTTTTGTGCCTTGATTTGTTCTAAAATGGGAACATCTTTTTGTATCTTTTATTTCACTTATGAAATGCTTCTATTTGATATACAGTGGGACTCTATATATAGTGGGACTCTGTTTATTGAATAGAAGGTTTGTTAAGAGAAAAATATCCAGTTCACAGGAATATTCAGTTTATCATTTTTCTTCAGTTTGGCGATAAATTTATTTATTGGTGTTTAAGGTCACATACTTATGCACAATGGCTAATCATGACCGTGACAGTTTTACGGGTGTAGGAAGCCGGAGTACCCAGAGAGAACCACCAAGCAACGATGAGCAGGTGCCAGCTCCCCAACATCGTAACTCCGCACTGCAGCACAAGCAGGGTTAGATTGGTTGAAGACATGCGCACCATTGATGTGCAGTATGCCTTAGTACACAGCATCATCGTGCCCCCATGTGGACAATCGGGGTTAAGTGCCTTGCCCAAGGCCACAATGCAGGAGACCAAATCGATCACTCAGACGGTCACCCATCCGAGGACTAACTGGGCTCGACGTTGCTTAACTTCAGTGATCTGACGAGAACCAGCTACTGCAACGCCACCGCACCCCCTTGACGATAAATTGAACATTCTTTCAAATATCTTGCTTATGGTGCTATGTCAGATAAGATGCTTAGATGAATCAAAACGGTTTGTGAAATTTGGGAATTCAGTGGTTATCAGGTTACTTTTTTACAGATAACAATATTCTCATATCCCACAAACATGGAGTTTTTTTGGTGGGGGTGGGGGATTATGTTATACTGAAGTCATTGCAGTGGGCACACTATTGAATCTTATGGAGCCAACTACTTCTACATTTCTTAATTAAGATATTGCTTTGAAATTCAATATACATAGTCAGTACCAAATACAGATATACATGACATAAAATTGCTGAGGCTCAATAGAGGCATATTTACTGAGTTATTGTGCATGATTTCAATTCTACTGTTGTAATAATATGGGAAAATTTTAAGGAGCAAACTTCTTTAACATTTCTTTTGATATGGTTTGAAACCTGATAGGAATGATCAAAATCAAGTGAAGATGTGCATAACATTAAATAAATAGGAACAATTAATGCACGATCTCAACAAAGCAAAACTGCACATTATGGAGATGGGCAGTATTGGTATTTTGAGTTGGGTATCGTTTCGGTACTTTTAAGGGGGTATATCGTGGTATTGGTTTGGTATTCGGTATCTGACTTGATTGAGATTTGCTTATAGTACCAAAGGTGAATTCACATCAGGATTATACAGAATAAATTCTTGTATCATTCTCCACAATGCCACGAATGCCACTGCCAATGAGCTCAACATTGGAATTCTTTTGCCAACTTGAATCATACCAACAGTAATTTTTTGACTTGTTCCAAACACACCTCACCTTCAAAGGCCTATTTCAGGCTTTTGCTATCTCAGAACATGTTCCATTAACATTCCATCATTAGTTGGTTTGGCTGAAAATAGATAAATCACCTGAGCAGTGATTTCTAGTCAAGTTTTGGCTTCCTATTATTTATTTATTTATTTATTGGTGTTTAAGGTCACATACTTATGCACAATGGCTAATCGTGACCGTGACAGTTTTACGGGTGGAGGAAGCCGGAGTACCCAGAGAGAACCACCGAGCAACGTCGAGCAGCTGTCAGCTCCCCAACATCGTAACTCTGAACTCTGCACCGCAGCACAGGCAGGGTTAGATTGGTTGAAGACATGCGCACCAGCGACGTGCAGTACGCCTCAGTACACAGCGTCATCGTGCCCCCATGTAGGCAATCGGGGTGAAGTGTCTTGCCCAAGGACACAACACGGTTGCCGCCGGTGGGATTCGAACCGAGGACCTCTCGGCTTGCAGCCTGCACCTCTACCAACTGAGCCACCGCGCCCCCGGCTTCCTATTAAGGCAGCCAAGACCTGACTAGAAATCACTGTTAAGCAAATAGACATGTACAGGTTGTAGTCTAGTAGGAATTCAGGACAAATTCTTAGGCCCTTAAGGTTTAATAAAACTGAAAAGAAAATCTGTAGCTTCTTTCATGAAAATGAACCCTTCAACTCTTTCCATAACAAATGTAAAAAAGGTGAAAATTCAGGCAGTTTCATTATTCAATGATTGGTTTGGTTCTGTTTTTCGGTATCCCCATTATATCGGTGTCAGTTCGTTTTTTTTCAGTATATTGCTCATCTCTAGCACATTAGTTGTTGTTATTTCTTTTGGCACAAATTCTGTTAAGATGTAAAACCACATAGTCCGAGTAGCATTAACCCTTTACCCAACATAGAGAAAATCAAAATTTATTATTTTGATTATTATTTTTATAAATTTTTCCAAAAATTTCTACAAAACCATAACATGTGACCCCTCATTGGAATGTGCTCAATGAGCACGTTCCAGTGAGGGGTCACATGATATGGTTTTGTTGAAATATTTTGAAAAATTTAATTTTTTCAACTGCTCAATTTGCAAATTATGCAGGTGGATAGGGAGCACGGTGGCTCAGTAGTAGACTGTTGGACTTCTATGCTAGAGTTCCCGAGTTCGATCCCTGTTCGGGACGACCAACGTTGTGTCCTTGAGCAAGGCACTTTATCCCGGTTGCCTACATGGGGGCACGATGATGCTGTGTACTAAGGCATACTGCACGCCAATGGTGCACATGTTTTCAACCGCTGTAACCCTGCTTGAGTGGAGCTTGAACAGAGTTAGAATGTTGAGGAGCTGACAGTTGCTTGTTGATGCTCAGTGGTTCTCTCCAGATACTCCGGCTTCCTCCACCCGTAAAACTGTCACGGTCACGATTAGCCATTGTGAATAAGTGTGTAACCTTAAACATCAATAAGTAAATAAATAATAAATGCGGGTGGATGCGGGCGTTTCATTAGGTAAAGGGTTAACTGAATGTGAATAAGCATCACAACACTTTTTTGCCTTGGTTACTAACATATTGTGTAGCAGAACTTTCTGCAGTGGAACCCAGTTAATTGAATAGCTACTTAGCCAGTGAAAATTATTCAATTAACAGGAGTATTCATTTAAAAGGAATTTGTCATTTTCTTGCATTCTAGAGATGAACTGACCATTTATTCTATTATATCTTGTTTGACAGAGGTCATGAAGCTCTGTCAAACAAGATATAATAGATTAATTGCCTGTGTTGGATGTACTAAGGCCGAATAGGTTTATAAACAAGTCGGAATTTGGTGATTGTCAGAGAGTACTTTCTCGAAATATTGCATCATTTTTTATTCAATTAACAGGAGTTTACTCTATAACCTATATTCAATTAACAGGTCAGATTTGTATTGAAGGGATGTTAAATGGTTTATGGAAAATGGAAATTATATTCTATTAACAGGGTTATTCAAGTAAGAGATATCCAATTAAGTGGGATCCACTGTAGCAGGTTGTGTTATATGCTCTTTATTTCCTGGCCTTTCCACATCATGTCCATTGTATAACATCATTACTGTTGGGAATTCTGATCAAGCATAGGAAAATTATGAATTACTCCCTGTTTCACATGTTTTCAGGATAAAATAACAGTGCAGCAAGGGTGAAAATAATATGCTGAAACTACTTCACCTGTGGCAACTATTAGTTTTAGAGCAGAAAGTTTTAATGGGAATGTCAGTCAATAAAAATTGCCAATATTTGTTCTGACAAAATCAATTTCATAACTGATCAAATATTTAGCATACTAACCAACTTACAATCATGTGAACCTCATCTATCTGCTGAATTTCATTTTCAAAGCTGAAACCACACACAGAAGCATGCTTCTGGGATATGATAGGATTGTTTGTTAAGTCATTAACTTTCAATAGTTCATGTTGGGATTCCGTTTGATACCAGAGATAACTGAAAGAGGAAATTATGATATAAAGAGCCCACTCTTAGCATAGTAAACAACCAAGGAAATATTGTTATAGTTTTATCAACAAGTAGAACCTTGTGTAAAATCATGTCTATGATCAAGTAATGGATCCCAATGAATAGGCTTTAATGATCCATTGCAAGATATTTTCTCCCGATTTAGTTCCTCAGAGCTCAGTAATTAAATCTTTCAGCAGGGTGTAATCCATGAAAATTGTAAAAGGACATTTTTTGAGACCGAGGATCTAGTGGTTAACCAAAACCTGTTATGTTTGAGCAATAGCTGTTATACTTCCACAAGCCCAAACCTTAGATAAGTTGAATTTTGTGACATTGAGATTGGTTGAATTTGGGGACTTTGAGCCCAACAAACCAACCATGGTTTGGCACAGTGTGTGGAAATTTGAACATCATTCTCTCCTGCCTCCAAATGCAAGTCAATATGTTTCAGTTGCCTTGTCTGCTCAAGAAACTTATGACAATATTTTATTACAAGCCTGTTCTATATAATCCCCATCTACAGCAATACTAAACCATGCTGAAAATGAAAATCTGTTCTGCACATATGTGCGGAACGGAAATCATTGACGGACTACTTTTAAAGACAAGTGAAATTTCACTAGAATTTTCTACAAAACGTGCACCACAATTACAGTTTGAATCACTAGCGATAGCTAAAAATCATGCCCTGAGTTCCAGTGTGTTCTATGTGCCAGAATGCATGGGACGAAATAGTAACAGGGGTTCCCCTCGCAAATTTGATTGGTGATAAAATGTGTTCTTTTTGTTGATAGTTGTCAAATGAATTGCTGAGTGTCCTTCTTATAATTATTTTTATAGATGTGAAGGCATGTAATAAACACAGAACGACACATGCGTGTGAATGCGTTAATCAATGTTTTACTTGTGCCATCGTGGAAGGATAGAACTCTGGGCCCACAGCCTCTCGTTTTATCATTCTGCTCTAGCACACGTGCCATATTGATTAACCCATTCGCACATGTGTGTCGTTCTGTGTATATCCTTTTTATAGTTGTAGGTCCTTATATTTACCCTTTATTCTGAAGTTTTGGTACTGCAATTTAATGGCTTCATATTGGCACTCTTCCATAAATTGTAACAAGGTGAAGACATATGAACAAAGTTTGACAACGAAAAATAATTTAGCACAACAGCACAATACCAGTTATCTTGTAGAATGTTAATCTATTTTAAGTCATCAAAATTTGTTCACATGTCTTTGCCTTTTTTTTACAATTTATGGAAGAGTACCTTTAAGACCTCTCCCATAAACTGTAACTAGGCAAATCCATACAATGAAAAATAATTTAGCACTCAACAAGTTAACTAAAATGTCATCCCACTACGTGCACTGCAGATGTCTTCAACCATATTCATTAAATTGGTGATCAGGGAAGTATAAGTTAATTACGACTCACAAAAAACAAGAAATACATACTGCATTACATGTTTTTGGACCATTTGGCTTTAGAGTTCATGTATAAAATCAGATCTTGTCCAGTGTGAAGTGTAATTCTATTCTGTTCAATGAAGTTTAATGAAGACATATTGTACACTGATATGCAACAGGCAGAATTCTGTCGCCATTATCATTCTATCTGGCTATAAATGTGTAAACCCCAATAAATGCATGTAATGAAACTATGGAAGATTCACTAGCCTGCAACACACTTTATAATGAATTGAATAGGATCAAAGAAGGATAAAAGAAGATTTTTTTTCATCTTCTAATTATTCTCATAGTCTGTTCGCATGCATTCTGAAAAGATTCTAAAAGACACTAAATATCTGCAGTCATTATTTAATTAGTCTTTCAGATGCCAATGAATTTAATTATCTTCACATTGAGAGTTATGAAGGTTAACTGCCTCAGTGCTGAATTATTGTGCCCCTGACCTCTGAAAGAGGATTTCAAATTCTGCATCATTTATGTCTTCTCAGATCCTGAAAGTGATCATTCTGAGACCAGGAGAAAAACAGAAGAAATCCAATGGATATATAAGATACGCACGCTAACCCCATTCAGCCTGAACAGAAAGGATTTTTAATTTAATTATTGTTCCTCTGGTGGAGACCTCCGAATCCGGCAGTCTGTCTGTCCATCAGTCTGTCCATACAAACGTTTTGGATTGTAATTTCAAACCGATCGATCGGATTTGGATTTCCTTTGGTATGCTGATAGACCCAGATGGATATAAACAACAAATTTTTCCAGAGTCATGGCATTTTTTCACTCTTTCGACTTAGAAAGAAAATTTTTATCAACCTCTGTATTGCATTCACTGCATGTTGGATTTGAAAACCGCTTATTGGATCAAATCATAATTTTAGGGGTTACTTGTGGATGACTAGACAATGCTTTCTTTTTATTTTAGACCATCTAGCCAATTCAATATGGCCACCATGGCATTACGACACCATTAGGGCACATGCCACGATTCGTGTTGCTCGTATTGTACAGTGATTTTATGACACTTGTTTTTTAACTTGCCTGAATTATATATAACATATTTCTAAGATTGATTTACTTACAAGTTTGTTCAAATCAAGTCCTTGGGGATCCTTGAAAACTGTTTTTTCATAAACCACTAGGCTAATAAATAATTAGATGTTTGTTATGTTTGATATCTGGTGAATAATGACCAGCTGATTATTTTCATACATTTTTAACCTTTACCCAACTCACATGGTATTAAAATTTATTATTTTAATTATTGTTTTTCTAAATTAAAAAAAAAATTGAACAAAACCACACCATGTGACCCCTCATTGGACTGTTCTCAATGAGCTCATTCCAATGAGGGGGTATCATGATATGGTTTTGTTGAAAATTTTTGCAAAATATATTTTATATATTTTTTTCAACTGCTTAATTTGAAAATTTCATGGGCAAATTTGGCAAGTTTGTTAGGTAAAGGGTTAAATCTCTTTGTGAAGAATCCATGGACTTTTGTCAGGTGAGTGTTTCAAGCATTTTGGGACCTCTTTCTATCCCCATGAAAGATGACAGGGTTGTGTATTCATTTGTCTATCCAGATTACCTCATTAGTGTGATAAATATTATATAAAAATGTTGCCGATACATTTCAGCAATTTTTAGAACTTAATGCCCTTTTTTTTGTGAAAATAGTGAGATTTTTTGACAAGCTCGTTCCAGGGAGAGGTCACAAGCTATGTTTTGGAGGCAAATATTTTAAAAATTATAAAATTACATAGCATGTTTGGTGAATAACATTTGCTGGATATGTCTGTTTTGTTAGGTGAAGTGTTGACTGTTTATTGACGATTGTTTTACCCCTTACCTAACATAGCTGCCATAACGGGCTAATGCTGTTCACAAAACTTGCCATTCAATTTTTTTTCCTTCAATTTTTCAATTTTTGCCTCAAAAACATACCTTGTCACCCCACATAACAACAAGCTTGTTGAGTTTGTTCTAATGAGGGTAGGGGGTCATAAGATATGTTTTTCAGACAAAAAATGAAAGTTTTAGTTGTTCGGGGTTTTTTGCAAGTATTGCTGAGTATTAACATGCTATTTATCTCTCAACCTGCCAAGTATTTAAAAGACGTTTTTCATCAAATCTAGTCATGGCTGCTGTGAAGCAGCCATGACTACATTTGATGAAAAATTCATCTAAATTTAACTTGAGAAATCATTGGTGGAAAATCCATTCAATTTACCAAAAGAAAACTTACTTAAATGTGCCAAAATTATCCTTATTTCAGTGGCAAGACAAATTTTGTCCTGGGCAGGAATATCCTCCAGCAGCATGCAAGAAGTTATGAAAGGTTAATGATATAAAAAGTAACAAGAATAATAGTTTATGTTAGATAACACTAGGATCTGTGGGAACTAAAATTTCTATTGCAAAGGCACAGTGAATGTTGTTTTGGCTACAGCATTTTATCCACTGTGGCAAGTCTGTTCTGCTACTGCATTTATCATGGCTCTGAAAATTTTGGCTCATTCTGATTGGCTTTATTTACAGTAAAGGTAGCATTAATTGTTTGAATGCTAAAAGTCTTTACTTGGACTCCACTGCAAAGTATACAATCGGAATTAAAAAGATTTGTATTTTATGGATGTGCTTCATATTCCTGTAGAAGCAAATATATATTGAGCCAAACAAAATTAAATTATTGATTCTCAGTCATTTTTTAAAAAAATGAGTGAGGGAGGGTGGCTTTTATTTTCACTTTTTATTTCTGATGGAATGGTCGCTGATGCCTAAAATCCAGTTGTGAGAGCCTGCAATTAATGTTTTTTTTTTTTTTGTGACAGCGATCATACAACACAAAATCAATATAGAACAACTAAACTGGAGATAAAAAATAATGAGTTTTTTAACTGGTTGAGTGCTAGAAGCCACAATCAGGCCTTTCAATAAAATGAGGGTACCAGTACAAAAGCCAATATTTTTCTCAGCCATATTTCGTATTCAGTCAAACGTATATAATAGTTTGTTTATACACATTCGTTCTATTACAAATTATTGGAGAGTGCCGCTGGCACTCTTCAATTATTTGTAATAAAACAAGTTTAGATGAACGAATTCAGACCACCAAAACTAATCTAGCCCTCAACCAGTTAAATAAATATTTATTTTGTACATACATATGAGAATCATGTCACATTTCACAAAGAGAAAAACAATACTGCATCAATATACACAACATATTGCATTGCATATTGCGATATGATACCTCAAAAATCACACCCTGTGATAGTTTTATACATTTTGAATTTTGCCTCCAAAATAAATGACGAATGCGGGCCGAATAAATGAATACGCCGCAGCCTGAGAATCAAAAGATTAATTTTCTTTAGCCTTGTTGATACAATTTATTTTGTTAAATGCATACTTCAATAAATTGTAACAAAACTCAAAATGAATAAATTCAGACTTACAAAAGTTATCTAGTACTCTGTCACTGAACCCTTTTGCACCCTGATGCCGAAATTAGGCCCCTGCAAATATGGATTTTTTTTAATTCGACTCGAACTTGCCAAAAAATGTTTGAATCGACCGAGCATCGAATTCGAACTAAGTTAGCTGAAACCAGGTTCCAAGTGCCATTTCGTATGTGATATTTCCAGTTTAAAATAGCCACTTTAGATTGTTTTGGCATTGTACTGATGATTTATCCACACATTCATGCTAACATTCAACTGTTTGTGCGTTACCAATGCTGCACACTTCAACACAGAGTTGAATAGGAGATGAAGAATCTGTATGTACCTCAGCTCTCTTCTTGACTTTAAGCCTGACATCATCCGATCTTGCTTTATCATGAAGCGATGAATGCTTCTTACTGAAATGCACGTTCTTGTCAGATCACCGAAGTTAAGCAACATCGAGCCTGCTCGGATGGGTGACCGTCTGAGCGATCGATTTGGACTCCTGCATTGTGTCCTTGGGCAAGGCACTTAACCCCGATTGTCCACATGGGGGCACAATGACACCATGTACTAAGGCATACTCCAGCTTCTTCTACCCATAAAACTGTCACGGTCATGATTAGCCATTGTGCAAAAGTATGTGACCTTAAACACCAATAAATAAATAATACTGAAGTGCACCAGAGGTGGGATGTAGTCACTGTCGCTTTGATTTTGTACAAAGTCGTATATGTATTATACGTGTATGTAGATGTGGCTTTATCCACTGTAATATATGAGTGTATTACCGTTGACATTTGAAATCACGCGATACATGTGATTCCAAATGACATTGGTAATACACTGTAAGATCCATGTTGACAATGTATGCTTGCTGTTTGCACTGAATTCCTCACATTCTTTTGACAATTTAGCCAGTATTAAATGTATGAATGTACATATGTACTTATACCGAGACATTTATTAATTTTTTTTTTCATATTCGATTTTTATATTCGTGATTTTATTTTCGACTTGAATTTGCTGATCGACTTGACTTCGACCCAAACAATCGATTATTCGCAAGTGCCAAGTCAAAATATCAAAATCTCTCCCCTGAGAGACTAGACTGGATTTGATAGAAAATTCACTGAAATTTAACATAAGAAATCACTGGTTATAAAAGTCCATTCAATTTACATGGGAATTTGGTTAAATGTGCCCAAATGATACTTATTTTAGTGGCACAAGATATTGTGTCTGGGTCAGGAATATCTGCCAGCAGCATGCAAGGAGGTAAGTGTCTTGCTCAAGGACACAGTGTAGATAACCCGACTCAAGATGAACCAACATTCAGTCTTATGTCCAGTGGACTAACCAGTAAGTCAGCACGCTCCCATGATAACTGGTAACACTCGACGACTTATATGAAACTTATATAACTCTCACTGGTCAAGCAACACACTTGCACTTCCACTGAAATCTGAATTGTTTTCAGAACTTAGTTGATCATTGAACTCAAAAATCATTTAGCCCTTTACACAATGCAGATGGTATCAAAATTTATTATTTTAAATATCATTTTAAAAAAATTTTCAAAAAATTTCAACAAACCATATCATGTGACCCCTCATTGGAACGAGCTCGAGTTGAAATTTTTTGAAAAATAGTATTTTTTCAGCTGCTGAATTTGCATATTACGTGGACGGATGTGGTCAATTCATTGGGTAAAGGGTTAATCTTTCTCTTGAGTGTTTAATTTGACTGTGAATTAAGAATTGAGTCTTAACTTTAACTGCGACAGTTTGTGGCGCTATGAAATATATGTGAAGTATTTTGTATAATAGACATTAATATATGAAAATTTACCTTGAGGTGGTGAAAAACTCTTTAAAATTTTGATGTATGAAAATTTATCTTGAGGTGGTCAAAAAACCATGTCATTTTGAATCTGTTTCAAAAATAAATTCTGGACCTTAACGTAGGTTCCTATCCCTGTAGTATGTGTGGTCCTTGTTTACAGGTGGGTGGGTTTACCATATGTAGTGACAAAAATATACAAAATAATTTGATAGAAAGGGGATGATATGTATTCAGTCATAAATATTTTGTGTTGAAATTTATTTATTTATTTATTTATTGGGGTTTAACTGGTAGAGTGCTAAGTTATTTTTGGTTATCAAAATTTGTTCATGTGTCTATGCCTTGTTACAATTTATGGGAGAGTGCCAAGAGGCACTCTCCCATAAATTGTAACAAGGCAAACCCATATAGACTAAGTAATGTTGCTTCTAAGATAATGTGAAGCACATCCACAGAATATGACACCTTCAGGCTGGGGTACCTGCTCTTCATATTAAAGCCCTGATAGTGGCTTCTAGCACTCTACCAATTAATGATGCTTTTGACAGCCAGGCCCACCTCATGTTGAAGAGTACCTGGATAGAACCACTGAGTAATGGGAGCACCTAGTCTACTTCCCAATGCACTATCTCCACACAAGCAGGGTAAGCATTAATTTTGTTGGAAGACAAGTGCACCATCAAGGTGCAGTATACCTTAGTACCCAACATCATGTGAGCAATCAGGATTAAGTGCCTTGCAAGGACACGATGCATTTACCCTTACCGGGAATCAAACCATGGACCTTTTGCTTTGAAGTCCAGTGCTGTAACCAATGCACTGCATTCCCGTGACAAGTAATTAAAGCCTGTCACACCTGCAAACTCGGACTGTGATCGTGACAGATTGCAGGCACAATATACAGAGAAACTCTGTTAACCCTTTACCTAACGTAACGGCCAAAACCGGCCAGCGCTATTCTCAAAAATCACCAATTAATTTTCATTATTTTTTTCATTTTTTGTCTCAAAAACATAGGTTATGACCCCTCGTTGGAATGAGCTCAACGAGCTCATTCCAACGAGGGGTCATAACCTATGTTTTTGAGACAAAAAATGAAAAAAAATAGTTATTCAAGAATTATTTTTGCAAGTGTCGTCTGCTTTTCAGGTTAAAGGGTTAAGTGAACTACCACTTTGCCAGTGAAAAATATGCTGATAAACAGGAATTTGGTAAATTTCTGGTCTTCTGGTTTTAAATTCATCATTTATTCTATTATATCTTGTTTGACAGATCTCATGGAGCTCTGTCAAACAAGATATAATAGAATAAATGCTTGTATGTAATAAGGCCAAATTTTTATTTAATTAATAGTAGTTTACTGTACAACTTACATGCAGTTAACAGGCCAAATATAAACTGGAAGTGTGGTAAATGACTTGGTGTTTGTAAATTATATGCAATTAAAAGAGGGTTATTCAATTTAGAAAAATTTAATGAAATGGGCTTCTCTATAAATATCGACTCAGATGTTTGCAGTAAGGTCATCTGAAAGAAAGAAGTTTTGAGGACACATGGGTACGGAGTACGGATTATTGTTGCTTCATCTGCCATCAGAAGACACACTGCATCAATTCCAATAACTGATGTATGCACAATAAACACATCTTGTTTTTCTGTATGTTATACACAGATGACAGAAATTGATTGCCGCATGTTGATTGCAACCAGGAAATTGACAGAGAAAACCTACAGCATAATTGAAATCAATAAGATGTAGGACTAATTGCATATTTCGTTATAGCTCTTCCTACACGAAAATGACCCAAATTTGAGCTAAGATACTGTGTAAGGAGGTAATGTAAACTAATAAAGAAGATTCTGACACTGAGGAAATAATTAATTAGATTTAATCTACAAGCCCTTGACTTGCTATTTCTGCCCACTTTCTATGGTTATTGTATTGCTATTCATTTTTTACTCATAAATCTCCAGAAATTGTATCGGTGTTTATTCAAATGTTTACTCCCTTCACCCCCAAATTAGCAATGCTGAATGCTGTGCCCAAATAGTGGTAATTGTGCCCAAATTGTGCAGTGTTCAAAACCATTTTGCCAAGTTTTGCAATGTTTTGCCTGTAGTTTCTTAATGTTTTCCTGTGGGAACATGCTGGCTCAGTGGTTCTGGCTTGAATTTCAAAGGTCCATGGTTCGATCCCTGCCAGGGGTTATTGCGTTGTGTTCTTGGGCAAGGCACTTCATCCCAATTGCCCAAGTGGGGGCACGGTGCGCTGTGTACTAAGGCATTCTGCACGTTGATGGTGCACTTGTCTTCCACAAATGCTAACCCTTCTTGTGCAGATTTAGTATGCTGGGGAATGGCAGTGGCTCGCCCTTGCTCAGTAGTTCTCTCTGGATACTCTGGCTTCCTCCACACATAAAACTGTCCAACATGAGGTGACCTTAGTTTTTGAAAGTGTTGTTAAACCCCAATAAATAAAGACTGTAGCAAGCAGTATAGTTTAGGGTCTACAAACAAAAGTATGCAACAGATAAGTAAGATTAAAAAATCACTGGATTCATCAGAGTTACAACAGTGCCATATACGACAGTGTCATATACGACACTGTAAGTGCAGTGTGCCTTTCTCTTGCGAAATCTGTATGAGCTTGTCGTTGAAGCTTAAGAGGAAATCTATATCTGTGTCATTTTCTTTTAAAGTCCAAACATAACATTAGTTCAATGTGGAAGACCCAACAACATTGGGTAGGGAGTGCAGTGGCTCATTGATGATAGCACTGGACTTGAAGCCTTTACCCAACGTAACATCTAAAACTGAAGAGTGCTTTTCATAGAAATCATCATTCAGTTTTCATTATCTTTTTCATTTTGTGTATCAAAAACACAGCTTATGGCCCCTCATTGGAACAAACTCATTGAGCTCATTCCAATGAGGGGTCATGAGTAATGTTTTTTGATGGAAAAAATAAAAATATTAGTTATTCAAGAATTTTGTTTGCAGGTGCCGTCTACCTTTCATGTTAGGTAAAGGGTTAAACCGAAAGGGTGAGAGTTTAATCCTGACTCGCACCATCTGTGCTGTGTCCCTGGGCAAGACCTTTGATTGCCTATGTGGGGGCACAGTGAACTGAAGCGGACCGCACGGCAATGGTGCAGTTGCCTTCAACCACTGCTAACTGTGTTTGTGCTGGATTGGTAAGTTGGAAAGTATGACAGTTTCTTGTCAGTGCTCAGTTGTGTTATCCCTGGGTACTCCAGCTTCCTTCACTCATAAAAATGTCCAACACAATATGACCCTGGCTGTTGAAAGAAGTGCTGTTAATTCCAATAAACAAAGAAATAAACAAGAATAAAGGGGAAGATACAAGGATGTGGAATCTGCTTCAAAGTGAAAAACGAATGAAAAGTTTCAAAAACAGATGCTATGAATTCAAAAAAGCCTTTTTTCTTTTGCACCAGATTGCATCATGGTGTTCATCATTGTGCCCAAACTAGACCAATCTGAAGGCTGGATGGAAGAGGGTTTTTTTTTTTTTTGCTTTAAAGCCGTTACGCACTGGTCACAAAGCAGGCAATGCAATAAGTAATAACGTTTCTTCTTAATAAATAACAATTGTTCTTAATAAATAAGTTTTCATCTCAAGTTGCAAATTTGACATTGGTAATGTTCTTTGATCCTTGTCAAATAAAAGACAGTGCTTAATTAAACAGAGTTGTATGTTTTAGGTGAAACAAGCAATCCTTGATAACAGTTTTGCCACATTAAATTGTTATGTCAAACAAATCATTCAGTGATTCTTTGTTTCAGTTTGCACATTTTTAATAAACAGCCTTTACTGGTAAAATGAGATTTCATAATCAATGCTTGAGATGCCAGCCCTTTAACCTGTTGAACTCGTAAGACTGATTTTTCGGTTAAAGGCATAATTTTGTCCAATTTTTGTCTCATTATAAGAGGTCTATACACTGGCATTAATGATAAAATAATAACTGCTGTCTGCAGCCAGATGGCTGCAGACAGCAGTTATTATTTTATCCCCTTGTATATTGATATTTGACTGACCCATCTCACTGTAAGCATACTCAAAGATGATACCTTTCCAGGAATCGAGGGTTCAAAGGGTTAAAATGGGCCACCTCAGGCAAGAAGCCATTGGGATAAGATAATTTGATAAAAAGAAAATATTCCTGAAACAGGCATGGAAAATAAGGAGCAACTATAAATAAAAATAATATAATCAGAGGTCAATGTAAATTCAAAGACTGTTGAGTAACAAGAACTTCTTCAGCGGAATAAGACAACAGTTCACTGCTGTTCACTCCCTTTTATACTCTCCCGATGACCTCAAATTGACTGGATCATGAATGTCATGACGTGATTAGTAGAAGGGGTTAAAAAGTTGATTGCCAGTGGAATCGACAGAGTGCGGTGACTACAAATTTAAGGCACTATTATTTTTGAAGACAGGGTGGGTGAAGGGTCAACTTCTGCCGTACATAGCAATATTTGTTGCTGGACCAGATATAGAAATATTATCTCCCCTGTTATTGTTAAAATATGTTCTTGGATCTGTCTTATATCGAGAAGGAGACGTGTTGTTAAAAGGTGAATGTTTGAGCAAACAGGGAATTCACTTGAAGTGTCCACTTCTTTGATTACCACATAGGATAGCTGTTAAATTTTTTATTAAGAGGGGGCATAAGATTAATTGTCCAAGCAATGCCAGTGCAGTATCTGAGGTGATGACTCATTTATCCTCCAGTTAAAACTGAAATGTGCATGCTTGTTAATTGTTAAAAAGTACATCACATGATATGACCCTTTTTATTGACCTTTAAACTAATACTTCAGAGTTTAATCCAAGGCCTTTTGGGGTCAGATTTCTTCCCCATTCCCAGTGTGAAATAGGCCATAAAATTCAAAATTGAACTATAAGCCACATTTCTCTGACTTACCATATCTCTCACCAAGTTTTGAACACATTACTGCAAACTAAACTACCATGGATATTGCTAGGACAAGTTGCTGGGGCTACTAAAAGAACCTCAATTTCAAGGACTTCAACCATTATGTAGACATGTTAAGTTGGACACAATAAGCATTCCATATAAATGTTTGGGAAAGTACTGTCCCCGACAGATTTTTCCTGAGTTTTAGTTCTCACTATTTCCATTAATCTGTTCCCTTGGTGGCTGTCGATATGACATCAGTGGAGTATCTGAGAAAATTTTGCACAGCTTTTTATCTCTTTGAATAATGTCTTGTATCTCTCAAGTAATGGTTCTGATTCTGTTTACCACTGAGTAATATGTCATTTCTAGAGGTATTTGGGATGCATAAGTAACGTCCAGATTTTTTGTGTGATAAAATATCCTTGTTTTTAGCTAGCATGCTTTTCATATTCCTACTCACTATGCTAGGTTTATATTCCATGTTGATGTAATAAATCGATCGAGATTTGATTTTGGCACTGCATTTTCCATGTTGTAAATTCTGTTATAATGAAATATTTGCTGCTTTTATCAGATTCCTTAGTATGGTTAGGACGGAAGCTTGTCAGGTGCAGATAGGTGAACATGTGTGTCGGCTTCCTATTTTATCCTGTTTCTAATTTCCAGTTGTTAATTGTCATCTTTGCATCCAAAGTCATGATGAAATTTCTGTAGAGTCTCTGCTCTATGGGGGCCATTATGCTGGCCATATGATATATATTGAATATTTTCCGCAAAATTGGTATTCAGTTAACAAGGCTCCACTATTCAGTTAACAGAGCTCAACTGTACTGTTCTCATTTGTTCTCATGTGTCTCTTGACACATCCAGCTGCAGCAAAAGTTATGTTCCACTCTGAGAATCATACTGTTTGTGGCAATTGGTCACAAATAAAGCTATCGCTTTTTTTATTTTTCTTGCTGCTTAATAATTACTCTGGTATCTTTGTATTCCAGCTTTGCATTTCTTTTGAGTTGCACATGGAATTTTTCACAGTTGCAAAAAATTAAAGCTATTCAGTTCTTTTCAAGTTTGGAAATAAGAGAAGAGGTTGCAATGACATCCAGAGACTATACAAGCCCATATACAGGATTTGATGTGTGGTATCAGTTGTCATGATGGTTAAGACATCACCCAAAGCACAAAGTGTTGAGATGGGGGAGGATATGGTTGGGGGACCTTCCCTCCTACTGTTATTTGAAAGCAAGAAATTAAATTTTTTAGTCTCAGAGGGAAAATGTTTTGGGTCTTGTGTCAGATGAAGGGTTCACATTAGGTGTAAAATGAAGCTCGGTGGTAGCATTTTGTGTGTTATTGACGTGTCATATCTCCTACAAGAAAGGACACTTAGCTCAAATCGATGAACTTGAGTTGGGCGGTTTTAAAATTTGAAGTTCGGTTTTGGTATAGGTATTTTCAGAATGATTTACCTTAGTAGTGGTACGGTATTCTGCTCAGCTGTAGTTCACCATTTTATAGCAGACGAAGCCACCAAATTGTCAGAATTTTGGAAGCATTGTGGGCAATTGCCATTGGTCATTTGATGTAACAAAAAAGCTGAGAGAAAATACCCCCTGGGTATTTTCTCTCAGCTTCTTTGTTACATCAAATGACCGGTGGTGACTGCCTTTAGAAATGTAATGTTAGTAATGTTCTGTTGTCATTTTATTTTTTAACTATGTCGGAAATATTTTTCAATACCAAAATTTTTGTATTTTGAGATTCCCTTGGTATGGTAAATCGGTACTGATGCTATACCAACACCGAATGGTATTTACGGTATACCACCCGTCTCTATGATGAACGTTGTCTACCTTTGAGCTTGTCTATGTATCAATTATATAAAGTTAAGAACATACCAAGTACCGATGTTTAGCACTTAGTAGGTTAAATAGCATTGCTTCCTTTAGCATATATGTGTCTTCTTTGCGATAAGTCTATTTGTCGTATTTGCTTTATTCTCTGTAAATTCTATATTTCTTCCAGGTATTTAGTATAATTGTGCATTCTTGAAAGAGATTTATTAGACTTTCTTATAGTATTTTCTGTGAAGTTTTATAGTGCTTGAGTGCTTTTTTATGCTGTCTTGAGAATAATTCCGTGTTTATAATGGTTTTCTTTATGTTAGAAGTGCTTTAAGCATCTTCTGTGTGATGCTATCTCATACTTCAGCTTGCATTATCTGGAAGCATTAGTTTTTCACATGTCACTATACCTGTTAATTTCAAAACCATTTCATGCCAGCCATGGAAACTTCTATTTATTAGGCCACTAAAAACAATTTCTAGGTTTTTCTAAAAAGAAATTCTTCTTTACTGCAGGGTGTAGGATTGGATGGTGGTTTGGAGGAGTTTGGGATATTTTTTTCATTTCTATTATTATGTTGCTAAGGATTTCATATTCATTGGAATGTAATTATGAGATTCATTTGTTAAAAAATTAATTTCAGTTGCTTACTTTGCGGTATATGTTTCTGTACCACAATGAAATAGCAAATTAACCCTTTACCTACAGCACATGATACCAAAAATTAAATTTTTTTTTTTTTTTTTCAAATATTTCAAAAAGAATTTCAGCAAAACCATGTGACACCCTCTTTGGAACATGCTTGACAAGCTCGTTCCAATGGGGGGGGGGGGGGGGGGGGGGGGGGGGGGGGTTCACATGATATAGTTTTGTAGAAATTATTTGAACATTTTCTTTTTCAATTTTTCAATTTGTAAATTTTGTGGGCAGATGCAGCCAATTTGGTAGGTTAATTGAATACACATGTAAATTGAATATCTTTGCCCAGTTTTCCTCATGGCTATTTTGTCAATATGTTTTCACTGTATATTCACCACAGAGAGCTCAAGTATGGGTTTAGTCATCAAGCTTTTTATTTCCCATTGATTGCTAAATAAGTTCTTTAATTGCACAAATGCCACTCCTTGGGTTTATGGTGCAGCTTTTAATGGAATGGCCTCTGTAGTAGCAACAATGACCTTGTTCTTCTAAAATACTACATTGGAATCTTAAGTCTACACAGAGTGTTTCTCTTGTTACACTCAGTACAGACATTCCTTGTCACTATCAGGCTACCTGATAAGACAGTATGCTGCAAGTGACAGCATCAACCCTACAATCTGTTGCTGTCCAATCATTTTCAGACAACTTGAAATCTTCCCTGACCGAGGGTTAATATAAGGTCCTCTGACCAAAGATACTGAAAGTAACCTTAAACAACAATACAGGGCTTAAAATTGATGTAGGAATCAGAATCAATTCTCGTAAATGATTTTCGCAAGGAAAACAAAGAGAATCAACTTTGATTCTCACAAAAATTTTATTTTTATCATAAATTCTAAAAAGTAGTGTTCTTAACCTTTTGAACTCTGGTGGTATTTTCCATTCCAGTTCAGTGGCAGCAATTAGAGGAGTCCATATTCATTATTTGGGATAGACTAATCAATATTTTCAATGTGCAGCCTCGGGCCTGCACATTGAAAATATTGATTGGTCTCCCCCACGCATTTACTGAACAGCCATCCTATTTAATTACGTTATGACATATCATGTTCCTGGCCGGAAAAATGGCCGCTTGGGTTCAAAGGGTTAAAGTTCTGGAGAATTAAATTTATTTTTTGCTCCTTGATAGCTGTTGTGTCTTTTGAAGTCTTGGGCTGTCTTTATCAGCCAAGATTTCACTAGTCACCACTGCCAAGGTACTGTAACCTCCATAAGCAACACCAAAGAGCATGTATGTTGCAGTAGTAAGAAAATAAACTCACAAAAATTTGAGTGTTAAACTCTGGTAAGTATATAAAATGGAATAGCACCCAAACCGTCCCCAAGCCAAACCGTCCCCACCTAAGTAACCCAAACCGTCCCCACCTATTTTACCCAAACTGTCCTCAATCCCCCAAACCCAAACCGTCCCCACGGCATTATTTTTTTTTATTATTATTATTTTCATACAGACTTATTTTTTATGCAAAATCACTTACCCAAAAGAAAATCATCAAATCCAACAAATTATATGCAAATGAATAAAATTATATCTGATTGTGAATTACATTAACTCCAACAGAATGAAAGAGATAAAGCCCAATTTTCACGCACTAGGAACTTTATCACTCACATATCCGATTCAGACGTATTGAAAATTGAAATGAATGAAAAATACAAACCTGGTTGATTTCTGTAACGATGACGGGTCTCACTCATCTGACATGCCATCAGCATGTTTTAACAAGAATAACACTGTGATTACTCCTTTCGGCTTCAAAGAATGTTTACACAAACACTCTGTGACTGTCTCTGTGTCACTACTTCAAAGAGTGTATACTCTAAACATCCACACTTCAGCTTCAAATAACCAACAATCACAAAACATTTTTTGGTATTTAAAATTGTTGTATGGTTAGCAATCACATTTTACAGAAACAATAAATTGAAAAGAGCCGCCATTGTTTTTGCCAGGGTATGCCAAATTATATATAAGATTATATATAAGATAGGGAAAAAGTAGTTGTGGTAGTCGATATGTCCTTTTTAAGGCATGCTACAATAGCTGAACCAAACCACTCGGCAACTCACTAACACTGATAAGGAACACCAACTCAACAGTCACGCTCATCAGAACCAGAACACGTACAAGCACTATACACATGCACACAAACACCGACACATTTCTTCTATCCGTTAAATATTATAATAATACAATTCCACCCAAACAAGATCGCAACCAGCGAAGGGTACACACAAGGCACGAGATCTAATCAACCACGAAAACATCCAACAGAACAGCCACACAGCCAAGCCACGCGACACAGGAACAGATGACAACCAACAAAGCAATGTCACAACAGCCAGAAGAACGACAACAACATGGCGGAGACATAGAACCTAGCACCACTAACGTACCAGACCAGTCACCGCTGTAAGAAAGATTCCCCGACAGCCAACAAAGCAACTTCACAACAGCCAGAACAACAACAACAGAAGAGCTTGAGGCAGTCTATACTTGCCAGTGATAGCTCCAACACTCGTTTAACCCTTTACCCAACGTAACGGCCAAAACCGGCCACCGCTATTCTCAAAAATCGCCAATTAATTTTCAAAATATTTTCATTTTTTGTCTCAAAAACATAGGTTATGACCCCTCGTTGGAACGAGCTCGTTGAGCTCGTTCCAACGAGGGGTCATAACCTATGTTTTTGAGACAAAAAATGAAAAAATTTAGTTATTCAATAATTTTTTTTTCAAGTGTCGTCTGCTTTTCATGTTAGGTAAAGGGTTAAGTGGCAGACTATACTTGCCTGAACTTTAGCTTAGTCGTGGCATATCCACAATGGAAGACCACAGATGTGTATACTGTTCTAAAGTCGTGGGCACTCGTCACCAAGCTTTACAGTGCGACGTTTGTCATTTATGGCAACACAGAATTTGTAATACTGGGATCACACAGACTTTCTATCGGCGGTTAACCCTTTACCCAACGTAACGGCCAAAACCGGCCAGCGCTATTCTCAAAAATCGCCAATTAATTTTCAAAATATTTTCATTTTTTGTCTCAAAAACATAGGTTATGACCCCTCATTGAAACGAGCTCGTCGAGCTCGTTCCAACGAGGGGTCATAACCTATGTTTTTGAGACAAAAAATGAAAAAAATTAGTTATTCAAGAATTTTTTTTGCAAGTGTCGTCTGCTTTTCATGTTAGGTAAAGGGTTAAATAAAGGGTTGGAACAACTAGACAACTGGAAATGTTCTGTTTGTAATATAATAACAATTTCTCCAGAGACAGAAAAAAAAAACAAAAAAATTAATGATCAGGTTGAAGAAATTTGGAAAGCATATGAAGAGAGATCTATTACACCAAGACAGAAACTTTTAAAATGTGCAAAATTAATTTCGAAATTTAATTAATGTTATTATGTAAAATATGGGTAGTAGTATCAATGTTTTTAATGTTTATTTTGTATTGAAATAAATCAAATCATCAAGTTCAGTCTTGTTAGTCATTAATTACTAGTAGACCTTTTAGTAGTAACTTCGCCATGTATTCAACTGGGGACGGTTTGGGTAAAATAGTGGGGACGGTTTGGGCAAAATAGTGGGGACGGTTTGGGTGAAATAGTGGGGACGGTTCGGTCTTGGGACAGTTCGGGTTACATCGGCAAACTGTAGTAACTGACCTAGGGGATGGTTTGGGTAAAATAGTTGGGGACGGTTTGGGTAAAATAGTGTGGGGGCAGCTCGGCTTGGGGACGGTTTGGGTGCATCCCATAAAATGAGGGCTGTTTTTTTACTATGGAAAATCTGACGGTTGCAATCACAACACCAGCACTATTCACAAATTGCAATTAATATTTTACTGGTTTTTCAATTTTTGCTTCCAATATATATCTTATGACCCCTCATAGGACATTAACCAACCAGATGGTAATCATGGTTGATCTGAATCGCTTATGCTTGTGGTAAATTGGTCTCTTTGTGTGCAAAAGTTCATGGGTTTGATGCACAGTCCCCATACTCTTCTTTTGATGGTTACATTGGTGCCATTGATCAATCCTCAGTAGCTGGTACAGTGGAACCCACTTAATTGGATATCTGTTAACTGAATAACCCTGTTGATTGAATATAATTTCCCAACACAAAATCATTTACCATACCTCCAGTACAAATTTGACCTGTTAATTGAATATAGGTTATAGAGTAAACTCCTGTTAATTGAATAAAAAATCTTTTAACCTGTTGAGAAATTACCCTGACTCTCCCCAGACCCATTTGGCCTCAGTACATCCAATACAAACATTTAATCTATTATATCTTGTTTGACAGAGCTTGTGGAACTCTGTCAAACAAGATATAATAGAATAAATGCTAAGTTTATCTCTAGAATACAGGAAAGTGACACAATCCCTATTAATTGAATACTCCTGTTAATTGAAGAATTTTCATTGTTAAAGTGGCTATTCAATTAACAGGGTAGGACTGTACCACCATGTGCATTGTTGTGATTGGTTGTTTCAACTGCTCTGAGGGGTTTTTGAGGTGTAAATTACAAGTATTGAATTGCAAAAGAATGGGAGCGTGGTTTAGTAGTCAAGGTATAAGGGTCATTTTCCAACCAGTCTAGTTGGTCTGGATCTCTTAGCCTTGGGGTAAATCAAGACATTTTTTGTACTAGATATTGTGAGTTTGAGCATCGGCTTCCCCTTAGGAACCCCAGGAAGTGAAGCAATAGTTACTGTGGTAAACAAAGTGAGTTTTACTGGCAAGATGGAACCTTGTAACCAATATCTAGGGTGGAAGTCCTCTAAAATGGGAAACATGGGTATAAACAATTGATTGGGCTTGACTGTATATTCATGTAGTGGTCACAAATTGCCATTATGCAGAAATTTGTGACCTTAAACATCAATAAATAAATAAATTGAACATCAGCTCCCACACTTTTCTCTTGAGATGTTACGCAAGGGTCATCTTCCACTCATGTCAGGTGCAGAGTAAAACACCCTGTTCATTTAGAGACTTTTAGCTTTGTTTTTAACTCTTAACTCCTCCAAATATCTTTACATATTTTTCAGCAAATTTGCTGAAAACTTCATGAAAAGTTGACTCAAGAAATTGCTGGTAAAAGAGTTTGGTAAAATGTGCTCAAATTTTACTTATTTTAATTTCAGTGACAGGAGATTTTCTGTCCTGGGCAGGAATATCCTCCAGAAGCATTGTTGCTGATTGAGGCTTAATGACACTTTCAACAGCCAATGTCTTACCCTCTTTGATAGTTTTACAGGTGGAGGAAGCCATTGTACCCGGAGAGAACTTTCAAACAACTGTTAGACTTTCCAGCATACCAGACTGGTGCAAGCAGATTTTGAATCAGTAGAAGGCAAGTGCACCATCGACGTGCTATTTGTGCCTTCGTACACACAGCCACCATGCACCCATGTGGGCAATCAGCATTAAGTGTTTTGCCCAAGGACACAGCGCAAATGACAATGGCCAGGATTGAACCTCCAACCTTTTGGTTTAACCCTAAAGGCCTATTTCTGACATTTATGATCTCAGAACAGGTGCTCATTTCATGCTATCATGAAGAGGTCCTGCTGACAATTGACAAATTAGAAAGGCAGTGGTTTCCAGTCAAGTCTTGGCTGCCTTAAAAGGCAGCCAATACTTTACTAGAAATCACTGCTAAACCATTGGATGAAAAGAGGCAATGGTATGGTGGGATTTCAGGACACTTATCTGAGCCCTTATATATTTATTTATTTATTTATTGAGGTTTAACAACACTTTTGACAGCCAGGGTCACCTCGTGTCAGGCAGTTTTACAGGTAGAGGAAGCCTGAGTACCCGGAGAGAACCACTGAGCAATGGCGAGCAACTGTCAGGCTCCCCAACATACTAACTCCACACAAGCAGGGTTAGAATTGATTGAAGACAAGTGCACCATTGATGTGCAGTACACCTTACTACACAATGCCACTGTAACCCCACGTGAGCAGTGGGGTGAAATGTCTTGCTCAAGGACACAACGACGCTGTTGCTGCAGGTGGGATTCAAACTGAGGATCTTTTGGCCTGCAGCCTGCACCTCTACCTATTGAGCCCACCCCCCCCCCCCCTCCCCTAAGGGTTAAAGTCCAGTGGTCTTATCAATGAGCCAACTCAATCTCCACCAACTTCATCCAAGGAGTTAATCACAATGAACATAAAACCTAATTTAGTTTTTGTTTATGTAGAGATGCCAGCAATTATTGATAATGAGAAATTACTTCTGAGCTTAACTACCTATTTGTGATCTTCTTATCAAATTACTAGTCTTGTTAAAATAAAATTACTGATAGGAAAAAATAGACATTACTGACAAGAGGCATGATGCACAGCCCTTCTCTGTATCATTACCTAAACTTAATTGAACATTTTACTGGTAGGTTAACATGTCAATTTATGTTGTTCATGTTTCACTCTGCTGACATCTGTTCTACCAATGGAAACTCCACTTCCATTTTTTATGCCCCCCCCCCCCCACCACTCCCAATTTTAGGTTGGGTGGCATATAGTGATTAAAGTATATTTATGGGTGTGAGTTGTGGGGTGTGAAGGTGCAGCTATCCATTTGAAGTAGGTTAATAAAAAAAAGAAACACTCTGTGTAGATTTATACCAACATACCAAGGTATCAAGGTATGTAATCCAGTATAGGTGGGTATGTATGTGTCTGATCCAATAACTCAAAAACTATTGGGGCTACAATAATCAGACTTTATTCAATTATAAAGGACAATGAGAGGATGTTTCACAAACCATAGATGGTCCAGTCAATAACTTCAATGTCACATTTCAAGATCAAACTTAAGCTCTGTCTATATTTATGTCTTGGCCATAACTCAGAAATGAATCAAACTACAGTAACTGTTATCAAACTTCATACAAATGCTAAGGGCATTCAGAAGGTGTTGCATATAATAGTTGCATGTTTGTCTTAAAGGTCAAGGTCATACTTGAGTGCCATATGATGGCAGTGAGGGGTTGTGTGATGCATCATAGCTGGTTCCATAATATCAAGGTTAAATTTCAAGGTTACCCTTAAACAAGCCTGGATATAAGCATTCTGTTATTTGCAGAGTGAGGGCCCAGTGGTGAATTTACTGATGCTATCCCATACAGTGGGCCAATTTATCATTTGGGTACCTCTTTCTGTTTTGGCTTGAGACCTTGATTCACATTCAGGTTCACAGAGGGTAAATTTTGTGATACTACCCTGCTGTGCGGGACAGCATCACCAAATTCCCCTTCTGAATACCTCATTCTGCAGATGACAGCCTGCTTATTTCCAGGTTTGCCCTTAACCCCTAGTACACTGATTGTGCAACAGAAGTTTCTCCAATCACTCTGTTTTTATCTTGTTTAATTATGAATTTAACCAATTATAATTCATTTGGCAGGGCTCACTGAGCTCTATCAAACAAGGTATATTTGATTAAATATCAAACTACATTATGGAAAATATTTGTTGCTGAAAACTTTGCCATTTTGACATGAGGGTGCAGAGGGTTAAACCTGTAGATTTTCGTTTCTCAGCCTTAAATCAGAAATGAATGAATCCTCCATGTCAGTGAGGTTAGATCTGGTGATCTGATCTAGTCAATAAGACAGAATGCTACAAACCAAATCCCTTTACTGTCATAGTAATCTGTTTATTACATACCTTTGTGAAAATTTACCATTTGCACAAGAAATTAGCCAAAGGCTAAATAATGGTGTAATGGAAGTTATATGTTTAAGACGCGACTTATTTTATTTACCATTCACATGCACAGAGAATGCAAAACAAGTCCTGAACATGCAGTGTTTAGAATATAATTATGATCAGAATAGCAATATATCCACAATATAAATAAAATTAATTGAGCTTAAATATTGAGGAGTCAGGTTGTGAGTAACTATTGATTTACATAAAATGAAGCATTCCCAGAAATGGATGTGGTAACTTGGATGCACTCATTGATGGTATACTGTGTCAGTTTCATTCTGAGACCTAACTTCTGATACAATATTTGAAAACCACTGAGTGTGATCCTGCAAACTAAAAAAAAATTTTTGCTTGCATACATTGTTTATGACCCCTTTTTGAAATAAGCTTGCTGACATGTTCAGAGACTTTGTTTTGGAGGAAAATGTTTTAACTGGTAGAGCTCAGTTATTCTCTGTTAATCAAAGTTTGTTCTCAAAGTTTGTTCACGTGTCTTTTCCTTGTTACAATTTATGGGAGAGTACCCACAGGTACTCAAAAATAAATTGTGATAAGGCAAATCCATACAGGGTAAAGAACTGCAACTCAAAGATAATATAAAGCACATCTGTAGTAGAAATGTGAAGCCTTTAAGTTGTGTTACCTGCACTTTAGAATAAAGTTCAAATATAGGCTTTCAGCACTTGACCAGTTGAAAATAATAATTCATTGGTGATTTTTATGCATGATGCCAGGTGCAGTTGGCTGATACATGATAAATGGTTGCCTTGGTTCAAACCCTTCTTGGTAATAATATCTTCCAGTCACTGCCTGCTGAGTTATTACTGAAATAGATAAGTGAAAAAGAAGGAATAAGAGATGTTAATTATTCACTCAGATAAACTGCCAAATACACTAACAATTTAGTGTGAAAACAGAATTTTTTTCTCAGTTTTCTTTCCAAATTGAACCTAATGTCTTTGGAACGCAGTGGACTAATTAGGCTCATTTTAATAATAGGATCAGAAGCTATGTTTTTGAAAGAATGGAAAACTATAGAAAGATTTTGTTGTTGTTTCCTGGTTATTATCTCCGCCACATAGTGGGAGGGGGATATAGGAATAGGTTTCGTCCATCGTTCCTCATTTCTGGTCATCACATTTTAAAGAAAACCATTTAAGATATTTTTCCCAAATTGAATATTTATACATTTTTGGTTATAATATCATGAATAGGATTGTGAACCAGCTGTGTCTAAGTATTTCTTCAAGAGTTATTGCTCTTGTTGTGCTTCAAATTTCTTGTTATCGCATTATCATTCTTGTCATCACATTTCAAAGAAAACCTATTCAAGACTTTTTTTTCTAAATTAATATATAGGTTTTTGGTGATAACATCATGAATGGGAGTGCAAACCAGCTGTGTTCAAATATTTCTTCCAAGAGTTTTTGCCCTTGTTGGATTTGTCGTCATTACATTAACATTTCTTGTCCCCACATTTGAAAGAAAACCTTTCAAGACTTTTTTCCTTAATTTAATTTTTATTAATACATAGCTTTTTGGTCATAATCATGTTGGGGAATGCATACCATTTGCATCCAAGTATTTCTTTGAGTGTTATTGATCTTATTGGACTTAAGTGGCAGGGGCTGGACCATCCCATGGCATTGCATTTATTGTATTAAATATTGGGTGGTACAGGTTTGGATGAATATTAGATTTATTATTTCCATAATTAGCAGAAAATATGCTTTAAACCTTTACCTAAAGACATTTTGAGAATGATGCTTTTATTATTTTCTCCCAGATAATTGAACGTGTTAATTATTTCCCCACAAAATGAAGTTTAGGGGGGTAAATAGGAGTCAACTTGTCCGTCGGTCTGTCATTGTCATCAGTCCATTGCACATGTAAACTTGTGGCGCGAACTACTTCCACAGTTTTAGCCACATTTTCATGAAACTTCACAAAAATGATCAACATGATGAGGGGAAGTACGTGACATAATTTTTTTCCCGCTCGGTTTCAAGATGGACAACTGGTGGCCATATGGGATTTTGCAAAATACTTGTGGAGCAAACTACTTCTACAGTTTTTACTGCATTATCATGAAACTCAATATAAATTATCGACATGATGAGGAGCAGTGCGTGACATAATCTTTTTCCCGATTGGATTCAAGATGGCTGACTGGTGGCCATATTGGATTTTGCAAAATACTTGTGGAACAAACTATTTCTACAGTTTTTGATGCATTGTCATGAAACTCAATATAAATGATCGACATGATGAGGAGCAGTGTGTTACATAAAATTTTTTCCTGATTGGATTCAAGATGGCCAATTGGTGGCTATGTTGGATTTTTTTACTTACAAAATTTTGTTTTGTTGTTGTTCAGAATGTAGTTTATGATCTCAGTCCAATTAATCTGATACTTAACCCACAAGAAATTGCTATACATGCTTTTAAACAAAGCATATATATCTAAATAACAACATACTAAAACCCCCAAATATCCACAGCTCGAAAATATGTTTTTGATGAGTTATTTTTTCATGAGAAAATAAAAATATTCAAATTATATCCCAACTGCCAAGAAATTGCAATTCAAATGTTTGTATTGTTTTTGTGCAGGAATCAGTATGCAAAATAACATATTAAAAATCTTCATTAATCCCATGGGGGAAAAATGGTTATCTTGGGATAAAAACATTGAAAAAGTCAATAAAATCAGTGAAAATTGGAATTTGCTCAATATTCGGTAAAAGAGTTCAGACAACAATCGTTTCCATGGTACTTAGGTCAAAATAACCATGTACTGTATTATACTTGCAATCCCAATTACTTAACATGAGAAAATGAGTAATTTTGGGGGTGAAAATTGTGGAAAAGTAAATAAAAGGTACGAAAATTGGAATTTCATCACTTTTTGTTGAAATTCGTTCAAATAGTTCTAAGCACAAACAATGTTGTCATATTATACACTAATTCAGTATGATTAATATGTTTCTTAAACTCCAAATGAATGGTAGCAAGATGAAAGTGTCAATGAAACTGCAGCCGAACCTGTCCAAGAAGGGACTAAACTAAGTAGGAAGCTCCAATAATGCCAACTCACTCAATCAAGTTTCTACACAAAAAACATCACACCAAAGCTACGTATGAAATCTGAAAAAGATCAGGTGAGGGATGCGACCTGTAAGGTGTACAAATTGAATTGTGGACAATTTATGTGCCAAATCCAAGACGGCTGCTGGCGCCATGTTTTTCAATGAAATTCAGAAAAATGTGATCGCTCCTATCTAGACATCACACCAAAGCTACATTTGAAATTTGAGAAAGATCGGGAGAGAGATGTGGCCTGCGGGATGTGACAATGGAATTGTTGGCAGTTTATATGCCAAAATTAAGATGGCCTCTGGTGGTCATGTTTTTCAATGAAATTCAGAAATATTCAATACCTTCCATCTAGATATTGCCCGAAAACCCACATATGACATTTGGAGCTGATCGGGTGAGAGATGCGGCATGTAGGATGTGCCAATGAAATTGTTGACAATTTATGTGCCAAATCCAAGATGGCTCTGGGTGGCCATGTGTTTTTTAACAAATTTCAGACGTATGGACAGATGGACAGGCATATGGATGGATGACGGATTGCAACCCATCCGAATAGCTTATACTTGACGTCAAGTTGAGCTAAAATATGTTATTTTGGGGGGTAAAATGTTTTAAAAATTACCATTATATATCAATGTCATATATAAATAATAAATATAAAATAATAACTGCTGCAATGTAAATGCAGATAATCTGGAGATCTAATAAATGGTTCTGCCGCTATGCGAAATCAGATTTCCAGATTATCTGCATTGACATTGCTGCAGTTATTATTTTCCTGGCATTTCCCACATGCATTTGAACAGGTGAGTATGTAATTTTTTGCAACTACACCTTGACGTCTCATGACCTGTGGCACAGTTACATCTTTTCATCCTCAGCAAGGAGTTTGGTGCGGGCGGAAGGTCATTGGTTATTTTGATCCAAGTACCACAGAAATGATTGTTGTTTGAACCCTTTTAATGAGTATTGAGCAAATTCCAATTTTCGCTGATTTTATTGAATGTTTCAATGTTTTCAACAAAAAATAATCATTTTCCCATGATGGAATTAATGGAGATTTTTCATGTGTTATTTTGCATACTAATTACTGTCCTGAAACAATACAAACATTTGTACAGCAACATCTTGGTGTTTGGGGTATAATTTGACTTGATTGACCAGACTATCATTTGAATGAGTTGGATAACAGGCTATAAAGTTTGAGAGGAACGATTTTATTGTTCCTCTGGTGGTTATCTAATTGAAAGAACAGATAACCGAAAAGTTGTTCATCTGGAACTACAAACAGTTCGTCAAAAAGTTGTCTCTTTTCACCTTATTTGAGTGCACTGTTTTAAAATGTTCCTGTGGAAGACCCCCCTCTCTTCAATGCTCAAACTCCCTAAGACAGCTAAGTTGAGCTGATGCCCCCTGTGCTTGCCACAGATGCTTTCGAAATATGTGCACTGTCATACAGTAGGGCCTTCATGGACAGGTCAAAATCCACGGTTGTCATTTTTTCCATGCATATAATTCAGAGATGATCTGCTATGACACTTAACAAAATTTCCACCAATGGAGCACTGTGATTACCCCAGTGCTTCATTGGTGGACATTTTGTTAGGTGTTATAGCAGATCATCTCTGAATTATATGCATGGAAAAATGCCCACCCATAGATTTTGGCCCATCCACGAAGGCTCTACAGGAATCTGTCCTCTTTATTATATCCAGATGAATAGTAAATAGGATATCCAGATGAACAGTAAATAGGTTATCTCAAAATTGGAGATGTTATTCTCTAAGCTCTGTACAGTGGGATACCATAAGCTATGTCTAGGAGGCGAAAAAGTAGAAAAATAAAAAAAATTGATCAGTTTATTGTATCTGCTGAGTGATTTAGCCATTTTGTTTGATAACGGGGTAAACTAAGTCAAAATTTCATTTTCTCTATTCTGCTTAATGAGCTGTGTCAAGAAATTTGGTAAAAAGCATGATAGGTTAAGAGTTGACACTCAGCCACTGTTGAGTATTAACCCACTGCACACTGTTGTTAAAATACTGACATTTCAGGTTGCAAATTTTTTCCCATAATGGAACCATAAATTTAACAGATTCATTTTTGTTTGACAGAGCTCAATGAACTCTGTCAAAGAAGATTGAATTTGTTATTATTAACCCACTGCACACTGTTGTTAAAATACTGACATTTCAGGTTGCAAATTTTTTCCCATAATGGAACCATAAATTTAACAGATTCAATTTTGTTTGACAGAGCTCAATGAACTCTGTCAAAGAAGATTGAATTTGTTAAATTCCTGGAAGCATTATAGGAAAGATTTGTGACTTGAAATTTTGATCTTCCAACAATAGAATGTTAAAAGTGTCTGGTTATTGCCGTGTTCTTATTTTTTCTGATATGACAACTGCCTTGCTACTTCTTTCACTGTCAATAACATCATGATTTTAATTGAATATTTTACCTCATAAAAGATCAATGACCCTACGTAAGTTTTTATTGCCATGATGCAGTCTTTGCTGCTGATGTGGTATTAAGCACCAATAAATATGACTAATGGGAATTGTCATGCATATTGACATCCTATACAGTTATGTTTTACTTTTAGAACCTGTCACTATTGCTGCAATTGTCTTACAAAGACATCACCTCTTCATTTCCTAATACAGTAGAGCCTGATTAATAGGATATCTCTTAATTGAGTAACCTTGTTAATTGAATGTAACTTCCAAACCCAATTCCATTTACCATTCCATTAGTACAAATTTGACCTGTTAATTGCATGTAGGTAGAGTAAACACTAGTTGGTTGAACAGAAAAACTTGTGATATGATGGGAAATTATCACCAATTTCCTCTTGTTTATAGACCTTTTTGGCCTCATTACATCCAATACAGGCATCCAGTCTATTGCATTTTAACAGAATTTGATGAACTCTGTATCATATCTTGACAGAGTTCAAAGGGCTCTGTTAAACAACTTATTATATTACAATGTATGCATAGATCATCCCTAGAATACAGGAAAGTGACCAAATCCATGTTCATTGATTACTCCTGTTAACTGGTTAAGGGATAGATTATTTTTGGTGGTCTGAATTTGTTATTCAAAATTTGTTTATTACAAATTATTAGAGAGTGCCCATAGGCCCTCTCCAATAATTTGTAATTGTAATAGAACAGATTTATATAAACAAAATATTATTTGCATTTGACCAAATAGGAAACATGAGTGAGGAAAACAGAGGCTTTTGCTCAGGTACCCCCATATTTTGAAGGTCCTCATAATGGCTTCTGGCAATCAACCAGTTAATTGAATTATTAATGGCAAAGGAACTATTCAATTAATGGAATTCCACTGTAGCTCAGTTAGTATTCTGGTTATGGTCCAAATATCCTAGATTTGATTTGTTTGTGGTTGCTCATGGATTTTCTCACAATCAAAACTATTGGTGAAAAGGTCACAGCCACATCCTTGGTTTATATGTTACATATGAAAAGTATGTCCATACTGAGTTTGTTAGGCATCTATTGTGCTGTGATCTTAAATTGATGACTTTATCGATCAAATCACAATCTTGTCTCCACACACTTACACAATAGCTCAAAATTTTGAATATAAAATAGTGTGAAAACAAGACTGCATCAAGAAATCAAATTAGCATCAGACATCCAATATTCTCACCTTCCTTTTCGATGGGTGAGATTCTACAGTGTTGTGGGGAGGAAAGTGGCCAGACCAGATTGTGATCCTATCAAAATTCTATGTCTGCTTTTGTAATTACAGTATAGTAGTTGAGATTTTTTAGAACATTCAGAATGTTTTTTTTGGCAACAGATTAGAAATGGGCAATACACGAACTGATGCCGATATCATGGGGATACCGAAAAACCGAACTGAGCCAATCATAGAATACTGAAACCAACAATTTTTTCAAATTGTCCTACATTCCCTATTTATAAGGCCTTGTTGAGTCTTGACAGCAGTTGGAGGGTTCATTTTCATGAAAGAAGTGACTGATTTTTGCTGCAATTCAGTTAATCCTTAAGGGCCTGGGCAATTGGCATGGAATCTGTCTTGACTACAACCTGTACAGTAATTTCTTGATAGTCATGAATCCCACTTGCGGCAACCATGTATTGTCCTTGGGCAAGACACTTCACCTCCATTGCCTAGGCGGGGGCATGGCGACGTTTTGTACTAAGGTATACTACACTTCGATGGTGTCCCTGTCTTCAACCAATGCAAACCCTGCTTGTGTGTGGAGTTAGTATATTGGGGAGCTGACAGTTGCTTGGTAGTTTCCTCCACCCGTAAAACTGTTGAGGTCATGATTAGCCATTGTGCAGAAATATGTGACCTTAAACACCAATAAATAAATAAATAAATAAATAAATAAATAAATAAATAAATAAATAAATAAACAGTCAAGTCTTGTCTGTCTGTTATGGCAGCCAAAACTTCATTAGAAATCTCTGCCCAGGGAATTTGTCTATTATCAGCAGGGCCACCAAATGATGACATGCTAAGGGCTGAGATTGGAAAATCCTGAAATAGACCTTTAAAGGTTAAGGGGTGTTTGGAATAAGTCACAAAATTACTGTAGATATGATTTATGTTAGCAAAAAAATGCAGTGTTGAGCTCATCGACAGTGGCATTTGTGGCGCTGTGGTAGAATGATATAAGAACAATGTATATAACACCAACGTATTCTGTATTTTCCTGGTGTGAATTCCACTTTGGTTCCATCAGCAAATCTCAGTCAAGTCAGATACCGAATACCAAACGGACACCATGGCATGATCCCATAAAAATACCAAAACCAATACCAAACTCAATATTCCAATACCCCCCATCTCTACAACAGATATTGTATCTTTATATTTTTAGTCGAGTTTTGGCAAAGTCAGACTCGACTTGTAGTTTGCTGAAGTGGTGGGCGTAAACAATTGGTTTCCGGGCACTAACTTTAGTTCTATTTGATGCACCTTTACCAAAATTATACCAGAGGTTACCCTATAGGAAAGGAAGACACCTATCGATTTCAGTGTCTCGTGCCCCAAGGTCAAGGTCACTGTTACTATAAATAGAATATTTTGTGACAAATTGGTTTCCGGGCAATAACTTTAGTTCTATTTGACGCACCTTTACCAAATTTATACCAGAGGTTACCCTATAGGAAGGGAAGACACCCATTGATTTTGGAGTCTGGGACTCCAAGGTCAAGGTCACTGTTACTATAAATAGAATATTTTATGACAAATTGGTTTCCGGGCAATAACTTTAGTTCTATTTGACGCACCTTTACCAAACGTATACCAGAGTTTACCCTACAGGAAAGGAAGGCACCTATTGATTTTGGAGTCTGGGACTCCAAGGTCAAGGTCACTGTTACTATCAATAGAATATTTTGTGACAAATTGGTTTCCGGGCAATAACTTTAGTTCTGTTCCGTGTATCTTCACCAAACTATACCACAGGTTACCCTACAGGAAGGGAGACACCTATTGATTTTGGAGTCTGGGGCCCCCAAGGTCAAGGTCACTGTTACTATCAATAGAATATTTTGTGACAAATTCGTTTCCGAGCAATAACTTTAGTTCTATTTGACGCACCTTTACCAAACTTATACCAGAGGTTACCTTATAGGAAGGGAAGACACCTATTGATTTTGGAGTCTGGGACTCCAAGGTCAAGGTCACTGTTATAATAAATAGCTTATTTCTTCAGAATTTAATGTCAAAACTCGATTTCTGGATCTGTGATCCTCTTGCTGGATTTTTATATTTGTGTGAATCTTACACTTTTTCTGTTTTTATATTTTCAGGTGAGTACTTTGAATCTTCAATGTTGTACAACAATTCATACTCTCTGATATCGAGTTGTCATTTATGCTTCACGTTGAAAAATGCCATTATGGTTTGCTGCTCGATAAAAACCAGTTTTCGTTCTCTTTTATGATGTTTATAAAAGGTACAGTAAATATTTTTAACATTGAATAGATTGTTCATCTACATTGTTTGAAGTTTAAGAGAGAACATGGAGTAATGCTGTATGTGTGAAAATGATGTTTTCTTGAACTTGCAGGGTGGGTAATGGTGAATGTCATTTACAGACAAGAAAAATCTAATATTCCCTGATACATGTAATGCATTAACATAATAATATAATGCACTTTTTATGCAAACTGTGAAATGGGCACATTGTGGTGAAAAGACGATATACACAGCTTCATTGAACATTCTGCCAGTTACAGGGTCACACAAACAAGCTAACATTCTTCAGTAAATCAATCGCAAAACAAACATGAGCCATTTTCTTTTATTGTAATGATACTCATTAACCTTAACCCTTTTTCCAACAAATCGGCCACATGCGCCCACGTAATATGCAAATTCAGCAGCTGAAAAAAAAACACTTTTTAAAAAAAAAATTCAACAAAACCATATCATGTGACCCATCTTTGGATCGAGCTCGTTCCAATGAGGGGTCACATGATATGGTTTTGTTGAAATTTTTTGAAAAATTTTAAAAAATGATATTTAAAATAATAAATTTTGATATCGACTGCATTGGGTAAAGGGTTAACAACTCTTCCCATTGTTTGTAAATATTAGTCCCTGTCGAAATAATCGCCAAACATTCGCAGGCAGCCTGTGAAAGGTCCCTCAAAATGATTTTCTAGCTTTACATGCTTTATATTTCCCATTTTCGTTTTGAGTGCGAGTGATGGAAGTTCAAGTCAAAAAAGTTTATCATTAATTTGAGAATACCAACATTTCTAATCGACAATACCGTGAAGGTCAGTATATTGAGTGAGTTGAAATTGATTCGGTACGGTATCGATATTGAAAAAGTACCGAATTTCGGTGAAATACCAAAATACAGTGAAGCCCTACAATGCATTGAGTTAGACTTCTAATCGGATCAAGTTGAATCTCACTATTTTATATGTTATGTGATCATGTTTTGATCCCCTTTGCTAATAAAATCTTGGGACTTAATAATTCTGTTTACGTAAGCATCTCACAATATCTCCTCCTCCACCCTGACTTGATTATCTTCCCTACAAAGATATATTAAATGTAATTCCAACTAACAATTCTTTGTAATTATTTTGCCGTAGATTTTTTAAATGGTATTTGTTTCCTATACACTTAAGCTAGAAATCATAATTTAGTTGAATTACTTCATAAGAATGCATTATTCTCCTTTATAACTCACTTAAATGTATTTTTCCTTCACATAAGACAAGAAGTTAAAAAAAAATCCATGTTATCTTGCTGTGTAATATTAAAATAATATTGTAATAATCAGGGAGACTCTTGTTTCTGCAAGCTTAATCACCATCTCTACCATAAAGTGGAATGATGATTTTGGAATTTTCTATAGAAAAATACAGAACAATAGAAGATTCTGTGTTATAAGTGGAATGATGGTTTTGGAAGTTTCTGTAGAAAAATACCAAATAATAGAAGAGTCTGTGCCAAAGAATTAATCCTGTCAGAGAGCTTTGGTTAGGTCAAGTCAGTGACTTACAAAAAGACCATAAATAGTACTTGGCTGTCAGTGACGACTTTTAATGATTTACAGGCTGTTGTTTGCCTTGATGTATGGGAAGGGTTATTGATTTTTTGTTCATGGAAGTAAATTATTAGGATATCAAATTGAAAGGTGCAAGGACAGTGGCACATCACTTGTGATATTCTATTAACCCTTTACGTAATAAATTAGCCTCATCACGTAATTTACAAATTTATCAGTTGAAAAAAATTATTTAAAAAAAAAAATTCAACAAAACCATATCATTTGACCCCTTATTGGAATGACCTAATCCAGCTCATTCCAATGAGGGGTTCACATAATATGATTTTGTTGACATTAAAAAAAATTAAAATAACAAATTTTGATATCATGTCCGTTGGGTAAAGGGTTAAAAATATTAATATATCAAGAGCATCCAAACAAAAAATATGTAGCTTTTATACTGATACATATACCAGCACTCTTCAAGAGCCCTGATAGTGGCTTTAAGCATTTAGAGCACAGTTTTTTCCTTATATAAATGGTGATTATCGGAATTTATTTATTTATTGCAGTTTACCAATACTTTCAACAGCCAGGGTCATATAGTTTCAGGGTTAAGTCCTGAAACATCCGTGAGGAATCTATTTCTATGGTTTTGTTGAAATATTTTGAAAAAGTAAAAAAAAAAATAAAAATTAAGATTGACTAAATATTATAAGTTATTGTGATGAATTGAAGGTAACATGGTCTGAGGTTTGCAGCTCTGAGCTTATGTTCAACTGACATGGAAAGCGTCGTGGTTGAACATATGCTCCGAGCCGCAAACTGCAGACCAAGTTACCGTCAGTTCATCACAATAACATGTATGTACCAATAAGACCCTACCCAAAACCCCAAACTCACATCATGAAATCAACAAGGCAACTTCAATGAACAAGGCAAATTTAATGATAACAAATTTAGTAAATCTTGCGTACCCCCACAACATCACTGGACAACAAAAAATCAATAACTTAGATAAGGGTCGAGTTTACTCCATCTCAGTTCAAATCATGAACAAGTTCATGATTTAAACTGAGATGGAGTAACCTCGACTTTTTATAAGTGGGTTGTGAGTATACGTTCATAGAATGATCACTGGCCTCGAAAAATACGATTTTGGAGACAGTATGGACCTTGAATCTCCTCCTATTGTTATCACTTTTTCCAATATTTCACTTGGTTCCCCATGGGAACCTCGGAAGTGAAGCAGTGCCTGTTCACTGCAGTAAACAGGCTCTGTTTTACTGGTAAAATAAGACCCAGTCACCAATGCTTGGGAGATGCAAACCCTCTCTAAAATGGGCAACATGGCTTATTAACGCTCACCCCTGGTCTTGAGTTGATACTCATGTTGTGGTCATGATTAGCCATTGTGCAAAAATATGTGACCTTAAACACCAATAAATAAATATTCACTTGGTAACATCAGATAGTGACATATGCCATTGGAGTTGTAAACATAGAAAAAATAAGCGAGCTCTCATCCAATCACAGGGCAAGGATTTTAGTCTTATTGGAACATAAATTTTTTATTTTAAGAATTATTTGCTTATTATCTCTAAAAAAAACAGATCTTATCAATAGTAGACACTGTGATTACTGAACTGATTCTGTTATGTGCCATTTTATAAAGGTGAAATCAGCTTTTGTGATGTTCGGAGATCAAATTGAAAAGCATAGTAGAAAATACATAAAAATGTGTAAATTAACCAGACGATTTGGGACACTTGATGCAGTGAAACAACCATATAGTCAATCATACAAGCATATTTGTCATGTTGATGATCTCTGCAAATATATCCTGCTTCTGTTCAACTCACAATTAAATTACTAAGAACACCAGTTCCATGTGAGGTCATTTACTTTAAAAATTTTTTTTTTTATCCAGGCAGCCTGATTGAAAATTATCTTTACAGATGACTGAATATTTTTGTCACAGTACAATTTAATTTTCACTGATGATATCTAGTTTGCTTGCATATGACTGATCAAGATGAGTTTTTCATTACTCGATGAAGTCTTTTATCACACCTGTTCTATGTAATCCCCATCTGTAGCAACACTAAACCATGTGGAAAATGAAAATCTGTTCCACACATATGTGTAAAATAGAAATCGTTGATGGGCTACTTTTAAATAGTAGCAAAATTTCGCTGGAATTTTCTACAAATCGTGCAATGCAATTACAATCTGAAACACGAGCGATAGCTCAAAATCGTCCCCGGAGTTCCAGTAGGCACATAGAATACATTGGAATTGGGGGCATCGTGGCATCGTGGTAACTGGTTCTTGTCAAATCAGATGGATGGGTGACCAGTTCAGCAACTGATTCGTGCTCCTGCGTTGTGTCCTTGGGAAAGGCACTTAACCCCAATTTCCTTCATGGGGGCATGATGATGCTGTGTACTAAGGAGTACTGCACGTCAATGGTGTGCATGTCTTCAACCAATCTCACCCTGCCTGTGCAGAGTTCAGAGTTGTGATGTTGAAGAGCTGACAGCTGCTCATCGTTGCTCAGTGATTCTCTCTGGGTACTCCGGCTTCCTCCACCCATAAAACTGCCATGGTCACGATTAGCCATTGTGCATAAGTATGTGGCCTTAAACACCAATAAATAAATAATAAATAATACATTGGAATTCAGGGGACGGAATAGTAACACTGGTTTCCCTCGCAAGTTTGGTTGGCAATAAAATGTGTTCTTTTTGTTGATGGTTGCCATATGAATTGCTAGACATGAAGGCATGTAATAAACACAGAATGACACGCGCATGTGAATGGGTTAATCAAAATGGCACTTGTGCCATTGCCGAAGGATAAAATTCTAGGCCTGTGGCCTCTTGTTCTATCCTTTCATGCTAGCACTCATACATATCGATTAACCCATTCACACCTGTGTCATTCTGTGTATTTCCTGTCATATGAATATTTTTGCTGTTTCTATGTTGAAAACAATATTGTGGGCACATCTAATGGTGCACTAGCTGGGCTGAAATATTGACTTTCATTCACTTGTCACCCCAAAACAATCATTTGTAATTATTCACTGAAAAATGGGCTGGTGTTGAAACTGAGTAAGGCTACAATTATTATAATATTGATAAATTAATTTATAAACTGGTAATCACATGAAGTGTTCACACTAGTATTACTCTTTAGTATTAGAGCCTAAGTGAATTGGCCTATGTTGAAAACTATGAAACTGTCGTCTGCAAAAATATTGTTATGATGACTGATTCAGAGTCCATAAAAAAGATATGCTTTAATATTTTCATAGTATAAATGGCGCAGACTCTTACTCTTACTGCATCATGGTACATTACAGTACAATCAACTACTGAAATTTTTTTTATAAGAATTGAAATAAATTATCGGTGGCTTTGTCAGACAATGAATGTGGCATGGGAATGTTAAGTTTTGTATAAAGTGCATAGCACTTCATACACACTTAATATCCCCATCCCACATTCACACTCCAATAAAATGCTAGATATTTTATTTCAGTTCTTTATACTATTCAAGAAAAGTAGGGGATATCCAAACTGATGTTGATATTTTTGGAAAATGGTATTGGATACGTGTGATTGGACACATCAATATGTTACCAAGTTTAGTGTGGATCATGAATGTCACCAGCCTACAAAAACTTTGTGCAGGTTTTTCGCACAAGCACCGCATTAATGTCTGTGGGGTACGTTTTGAAATTTTCATTTGTACTGGACAGGCTTTTTCAGAGGTCGCATCATTCTTTTCTTGGTATAAACTCATTCATCAATAGTTTCTGGTCGAAATGTAACTTTTGAGATATGCGAAGACTGACATGTGACGAACGTTTAGGTGCCATTGGCATGTTGGAAGCTGGCAACAGACAGACTGCAGTGACTCAAATTCTCAACGTTAGTCAATCGGTCATTAGCAGGTTGTGGTCACGCTACCGTCAGAAGGCAATGTTGATGGACATCGGTCAGGTTGTCCAAGGGCAACAACTGTTAACCAGGATCAACAATCCGAACCACATCATTATGTAATCGCTGTCAAAGTGCCTCAGAAATTAGACAGCAGCTGCATCGAGCGACAGATGTGCGAGTCAGTGGTCAGACTATCTGAAATTGCCTACACAGCCAGAATTTTTATGCTCGACGACCTCGAATAATTCCACGTTTGACTGAACATTACATCGCAGCAAGGCATAATGAGTGTGGAGCACGACAGTGCTGGGACAATCGTCGGTGGAGTAAGGTAATGTTTTCCGATAAATCAAGGTTCACTCGACTTCCATGACAGGTGAAACAGAGTATGGTGGCAGCAGAATGAACGATAGCATGAGGTAACCATTAGCACAGTCGTTTTGGTGGTGGATTGGTTATGGTGTGGGGAGTTATAACCATGACAAGCAGAACAGCATTACATGTCATCCAAGGGCATGTCACAGGGCAGACTGTGACAACATGTTAGCAGCTCATGTGGTGCCATTTGCGCAACGTCACGGCTGTCGATTAATTTTCCAAGATGCCAGTGCAAGAGCACACAGAGCCCTTGTCACTACAGAGTTCCCCCAGGAGCAGAACATCACTGCACTGCCTTGGCCAGCACCAAGTCCAGACCTTTCACCAAGTGAGCACGTCTGGGATATGCTTGACAGTCAATAGCCCCCTACCAAAGTCCAAGGAACTCGCCGCTGCACTGCAGGAAGAATGGAATAACATCAGAAAAGCTGATATTGGATGTTTTGTGAGGAGTATGCCATGTCAGATCTGCGCTTGTCTCATGAACCAAGGAGGATTTACAAGGTATCGAGGTCTTGGGCTGAATGTGGTAAATCTTCTGATTGACCATCCATGTTTTCTACAGCTCAGTGCATGGAATGTGTGCTTGTCAGACACCCAACTATCACTGAAATCATTCGCCAGATATCACAGTGCAATGCCTGAACTGTCTTTTTGATGAAAATATAAATCTATTTTTTCATATATCTCACTTTTATCAAACATCCCCTACTTTTTTTGAATAGTATATGTTTTAAACTTGTGTTTCTTGGGGGTAAATTATTGTTTCAAAGCCAGTATCGATAAAGATTTTTTTCTAGTTTATGTTTACTAAAATATTGAGGTCAAGAATTTGAGAAATTTTTTTTATCACTTTCTGATTTCTTTGTCAAACTAATAAAGAATTCTTAAAAACATCTGTGCCCACAATGGCTGATTTTATTGAAATTTTACTTGGAATATATTGAATGCAGAGTTTTAAGGACCCTGCTCCTGTCTTTCTGTTGTTACAAAAATAATAATTGAAACTACATTGAGTCTAGCCTTCCGCTGGAAACCAATTCTAACAATAAAAGTGGCACCAGTGGAGCCACATGGGGTGGAATCAATCTACAGACCCAACCTGAACATCTGAGCATACTTTAAATGTTTTGAATTATATACCCTAGGAGGCTTTGGCTAAAAACCAAATCAGTAATGACAAAAGAGGGGAGACTGGATCCACATGGGGCTGAATAAAAAATCCAAAACTTTTATGCTCATCTATAGATCCTACCTAAACACCTGAGCATACATTTTGAATTATATATACCCCAAAAACCTTTTGCTGGAAACCAACTTACTAATGGCTAAAGTAGCACCACTGGGCCCCCGAAGCCCGAGTCTAAAAAAAGCCTTTTGCCTGAAAGTCACTCTCTAATGACAAAAGTGGGAACCAACGGTGGGTGAATAAAAAAGTCTAAACCTTAATGGCCAAATGCAGACCCCACTTGACCACCTGAGCATACTTGAAATGTTTTGAATTACACATCCTAGGAGCCTTATACTGGAAGCCAACTCCTTAATGACAAAAGTGGCACCACTCATAAAATAGGCCTTGCGTACCAATACCTGGGTTGAAAGTCCTCTAAAATGGGCAACATGGGAACAAACGTTTCGACTGGCCGGGTGGGCGAGCTGGCAGATGGGCGGGTGGGCGTAAACAATTGGTTTCCGGATGATAACTTGATAATGGTGCGACCCATGTTCATGAAACTTTGTTGGTAGGTTGGCCTAAGTGAGAGGAAGAACCCTATTTATTTTGGACTCACTAGGTCAACAGTGAAGGTCACAGTGACCTTGAACATATTAAATCATAAACAATTGGTTTCTGGATGTAACTTGACTATGGTTGTACCCCATTCATGAAACTTCATATGTAGATTGGCCTTTGTGAGAGAAAGAACCCTATTTATTTTGGACTTGCTAGGTCGAAGGTCAAGATCACAGTGACCCTGAACATAATAAATCAAAACAGTTGGTTTCTGGATGATAACTTAATAATGGTTTGATCCACATTCATGAAACTTCATAGTTAGGTTGGCAACAGTAAGAGGAAGAACCCTATTTATTTTGGACTCGCTAGGTGAAAAGGTCAAGATCACAGTGGCCTTCAACATAGTAAATCCGTAAACAATTGGTTTCCAGACGATAACTTGATAATGGTTTGACTCACGTTCATGAAACGTCGTAGGTAGGTCAGCATTGGTGAGAGGAAGAACCATATGTATTTTAGACTCGCTAGGTCAAAGGTCAAGGTCACAGTGACCTTGAACATAGTAAATCATAAACAGTTGTTGCGTATGATAACTTGACTATAGTTCAACCCACATTCATGAAACTTCATATGTAGGTTGGCCTTCTTGAGAGGAAGAACCCTATTTATTTTGGACTCACTATGTCAAAGTACAAAATCACAGTGACCCTGAACATAGTAAATCAAAAAAATTGGTTTCTGGATGATAACTTTATAATGGTTCAACCCACTTTCATGAAACTTCATAGGTAGGTTGGCATCAGTGAGAGGAAGAACCTTATTTATTTTGTACCCTCTAGGTGAAAGGTCAAGGCCACAGTGACCTTCAACATAGTAAATAGTAGGCAATTGGTTTCCAGATGATAACTTGATAATGGTTTGACCCACATCCATGAAACTTCATAGGTAGGTTGGACTAGGTGAGTTGAAGATCCCTATTTATTTTGGACTCGGTAGGTCAAAGGTCAAGTCACAGTGTCCTTGAACATAATAAATCGTAAACAATTGGTTTCCAGATGATAATTTGACAATGATTCCACCCATGTTCCTGAAACTTCATAGGTAGGTTGGCATTGGCAAGAAAGATCCCTATTTATTTTGGAATCACGAAGTCAAAGGTCAAGGTCACAGTGACCCTTCACATAGTAAATTGTAAACAACTTGTTTCCGGATGATAAGTTAAACCCACTTTTGTGCTGTCACAACTTGACATTGGATCAGTGATCTTATCGGCATTTTTTATTTATTTATATATCATTTATTTATTGGAGTTTCAGATCTCTTGTAGTTATTTTCTATTGTTATTTAATCTTTTTACTTCATAACTGAAAATGAGTTTTTACATTCCACTGTTTTCTCGCCACGATATAGCCTTAGCTGCTGATGTGGCATTAGGCACCAATAAATAAATAAATTTATTGGAGTTTAATGGCACTTTTGACAGGCAGGGTCACAGAGTGTTGAACTGTGTTACAGGTGGAGGAAGCTGGAGTACTTGGAGAGAACCACCAAGCAACTGTCAGACTCCCCAATGTACTAACTCTGCACACTCAGGGTTAGCATCAGTTGAAGACAAATGCACCATCTATGAGCAGTATACACTGCACCACCATGCCCCCCCCCCCTCCTCCTCCATCTGGGCAATCAGGACTATGTGCCTTGCCCAAGGACAGAATGCAGTTAGCTCCTGGCAGGGATCAAACCATAGACCTTTCAATTTGAAGTCCAATGTCATAACCACTGAGCAACTGCACTCCCGATAATATGTGGATAAATTATCATAACTTAAGAATGGTTCAGTTCTCCTTCAATTTTTCTAGAACTTATTTGCACTGTTTAGAAAATTGTAAGCAGATAAATACAGTATAACCCTGTTAGTTGAATAACCACTTTGCCAGTAAGAAATATTCAGTTATACTTCATATAAGCCCATTGGGCTTATCAGGTTTAAAACCCTTTGTGCAGACCATTTCATCTCATAGAAGTCAAGAATTTGATTGTGGTCAGCCTATCTAAACCTGTGACACGTACCACTGACCATCTTTTGATTTTGAGCAAACCAATTCAGCAATGGAGCAGTATTTTGTTTAACCTTAGTTTGTAATCTGATTCTGGACCTATGACAATGAAAGCTACACTTACTGATCCAGAATTTCAGGAGCTTTAACTGGTTGAGTGTAAGAAGCTACTATCTTGGCTCTATTGAAAAGTGCTGAAACCCACTTTAATGACTTTACACTGCAGACATTAGCTTTAACTTTGTTCAACTGTAGAAGAACGAATGTTTAAAAGAAACTGTTTTATTGCAATTTATTGGAGTGCCTAAGGCAAATCAACAATTTATCAATAAAATCTAACTAAACTAAGGTTCTACTTGCTGGTAGCAATAGAATCTGTGAAAAAAATACATGTTACAAATCACCTTTGCAAAATAATTTATCACTGTACAATTTAAGTGGAATTTCCAACAATACTTTTTGTCATGTCATTTATAAATGTTCTGATTTCATTGCTGCTTGATCAGATAATTATTCGGACTGCCTAGGCTCTTAAGGTTTGGACAATGATATTTTCTCTTTTTCAAGTTTGGTAGACTATGACCTGTTTAGATATGCAGTGATGGAAATAACCAGCAAATGATTGTTTAGGTTATGTAAGGGTTACGTCACTTGTAAAATATGCAAATATGGTACAGGTTATGATAAAACAACACAGAAAAACTTCCTAACATCTTGCCAGTCAGATATGAAACTCTTTCAGGAACAAACTTGACTCAAAGATTGTACATTGTATCCACTCATGACTTGAGTGATATGCCATTTACACGAGACTGCACATTACTTTCTACTATTTATTTTTGTGGAAATTCTGCAAAGACATAAACAACATCACTTAGGTAGTCCTTTTGAGGTGTAGAATCAAGTTTGTTGAAACGAAGTTCGTGGAGCAATATTTGCCTTTGCAATGGGAGGGGCAAGATTTTTGGCCCCACCCAAAATTTCTATTTTCTGAACTGATGGTCGGATTTGAACCAAATTTGGTATGTGTTATTATTGAGTCATAAGTACTTGACTCATGTAAAAAAAAATTCCTGTGTCCCCATGGGAACCCAGGAGCTAAAAATAGAAATATTTTCAAATGCGCATATTTCCTAAACCACACGTCACAGAGAGCTGTTATTTGGTATGAGACATTCTTAGAACCAGTAGAATTTAATGGTAGAAAAAAATTGTGTCAGGGTGTTCTGTAGGGTGGGGGGTGGGAGGCATCCAAAAAATTTCTCCAGAATCACTGATCAGAGTCTTTTGATATTTGGGATGCTACCACAGAAATAATGCCCAGATTTTCAGTTTAGTATACAGCATCCATGGGGGGGGGGTCAGATACAAGTTTGTTAAAATGAAGGCCATTGGTTCATATTTGGGCTTAATACTGAAGCCCGAATTTTCAACTTAGGGCAATATGGGGAATAATCTTTAAAAATCTTCTTCAGAACCACCAGTCAGAATCTTAATGTTTGCTATACATCATTGTTATGAGGGTCACATTCAAGATTTTTCAAATCAAGTCCCTCGGTTAATATTTGGGCTTATTTTAATTTAGTGCAATATGGGGGATAATCTTTAAAAATCTTCTTGTTCTGATCCACCAGTCAGAATGCTTTCATATTAAGTATACATCTCTATTTTGTTTTTTTGTTTTTTTTTTGGGGGGGGGGGGAGGAGGGGGAGGGGGTTCAGATTCAAGTTTCTTCTAATGTTGTCCCTGGGTTAATATTTTGACTCCCTATGATAGCCCGAATTTAAAATTAGAGCAATATGAGGAAATTTCTTTAAAAATCTTCTTCAGATCCACCAGTCCGAAGGCTTTAATATTTGGTATACAACATCTCTATTGAGGGGGGGGGGGGGGGGGGGGGGGCACTTGAGTTCCTGGATTAATATTTGGGCTCTCTAAGGGAGCCCAAAATTTAACTTAGTGCAATATGAGGAATAATTTTTAAACATCTTCTTCAGATCCAACAGTCAGAATCTTTTGATATTTGGTATACAGCATTCTTAGGGAGGTCAGATCTAAGTTTGTTCATATCAAGTCCATGGGTTAATATTTGGGCACCCTATTGGAGCCCAAATTTTAACTTAGTCTAAAATGAGGAATAATCTTTGAAAATCCGCTTCTTGAGATACGATCAGAATCTTTCGATTTATGGTATACAGCATTCTTTGAGGGTTCAGATTCAGTTTGTTCAGATAAAGTCCCTGGGTTGATATTGATGTTCCCTAGGGTGAGGGGCAAATTTTAACATAGTGCAAAATTGGTAATATTCTCAGAGGTTAGAAGTGTGGTGAAGCTAATGTGGTTCTGTGTACCTCAAATATGAAGGCCTGCTCAACCAGGGGAGTAGCCAGGCTAAATGAAATGAGGCAGAGGGACAAATTTTTTTCCCACACTTCATTTCACCTCGTGCTGGATCAGAAAGGTGTATCTCACATAGTTAAAGGTCCATGTCCTTTCCCAACCTTAACTATTAATGCAGATTGAAGCACTCCAGAGTACCTTTAGAAGGCTAAAATACCTCACAACTGAAGGAATAACTGGAGCAAGAAATATCCGCGTGAGAAAACATAAACCACTTACAGGGAAAGAGAAGCTTGACATATTTCAGGAAAAGTGTGTGTGTGGGGGTTGGAGTCCTGTCCTCCCAGTCCCCCCTTCCTTCCCCCATGGCAACAACATTGTAACTCAGTATTCATCCCATTAGGGTAGAATTTTCCAAGTGCTAAGTGTTCAATTATTGGAAAAGTATAAAAATTTCACGGGTTTCCTTACTCAATATTCCCTAATGCCGAGTTTATTCAAGAGATAAGTAATAGTCTCATCCGCAACAGTTTCACTTGACTTTGATTGGAATAATTTGAATTAATTCAGCCAGAATAGGTAATTTGCTTCTGCCACACTAGTGTAATTCAAAGTGATGTAGCATGAGAAACATTAAATTGCAATCATTCATGATCTAATTCAGTTGTCTTGTCTAGACGCAATGGATCTTCACACAAGAGTGAAAAAAAAATTAAACACATCCCCTTCTAATGTTTGGTGATTGAAGGATCAAATGTATATAATGCTCACATATATTTAATGTAACTCTATTATTCAAGAAAGCAAATCAGTGTCTGTACTTATGCATTTAGGTATAACAAGTACAGTGTCTGGGAGAATGTGAGAAAAAATTAGTCATATACCATTTCACAGTAATTGTTTTGTATGGTTTCTTTTTTTTTTTCTCTTTCTTCTTATTCTCCTTGTCTTCTGTCTTCTATGCACTTCCTTGTGTGCTCGATAACACAAATACGAATCTTCCTATTTTGGTGATTTTTTTAACATACTGATAGACAGTTACTAGTACTCAGCCATCTATAATTCTTTCAGACTCCTGGTGCATTGGGGTCTCCCTAGGGGTGTTTTGAAAGTGGGTCACACTCATATCTCAGTCTTGGTATGACCTATAGTCCTGGAACCAACACCAAATGAGTCAACACCCAATGGAGGTTCCAAATATGGGTCAAGGTCACTGAGGTCATTCAGGGTCATTGAGTGCATTTTTCAGAATTGCCGGAAATTGCATTTTATGACCCCCCCCCCCCCCCCCCCCCCCCCCCCAATGCATTCCTGAAGTTCATACATGCATTTTACACTAAAAAAAAGTGGGTGGGCCAAAAATATTGAAAATGGGTAATGCTCTTATCTCAAGCATGGTATGGCGTATGGACTTGGAACCAATACCAAATGAGTTGCATGGAGGTTCAAAATATGGGTCAAGGTCACTGAGGTCATCATGGGGCCATTGAGTGCCTTTTACAGAATTGCTTGGAATCGCATTTTATGACCCACCTCCCAATACAGCACCAAAGTTCATACAAGTATTTTTATGCTCAGAAAGGGGTGGTGCCAAGTTTTTTTTTAAAGTGAGTCCCACTGATATCTCAAGCATTGTATGACCTATGGGCCTGGGACTAACACCAACTGAGTTGAAACTCAAGGAGATTCCAAATATGGGTCAAGGTCACTGAGGTCACCAGGGATGCTGGGTGCATTTTTCAGAATTACTGGAAATCACATATTATGACCCTCCTAATGCACTGCTGAAGTTCATGAATGTATTTTTGTATTAAAAAAGTGGACAGGCCAAAAATATCCCTTTCTGATTCCTTAATAGAACATGTTGAATGCTGTGCACAGAAATTATTTCTTGTTTCTTGAAAATTTTTATCTGATTCCTGTATAGAAACTCATTTCTGATGTCTTTAAAGATATTTTGCTCCTGAAAATAAGTTGGTGCTGAATGAAACTCTTGGTAGGGGTTCGAAGAACTGTTATTCTCTTTACAATTAACCATTTATCTGCCCGTGTAATTCACAAATTAAGCAGTTGAAAAAAAACAAATTTTCAAAAAAGTTTAACAAAACCATATGATGTGACCTCTCATTGGAATGAGCTCGTCGAGCTTGTTGTCCCCCAACAATACATTTTGTCGGAGGACTATTGTAATCAGCTGCATCTGTCCATGCGTGCATGCGACCATCCGGAGTGATAACTAAAGTTTGGGTCATTAAATCAAAACCAAAGTTGGTGTATATGTCCCTTACACCAATGATTAGGAGAATTCCAAATATTGGCTGGATCTACTAATTTTTGTTGGAGTTATACCCCATTTTTCAATGCTTTTCCACCCAATTTTGCAACTTTAGAAATTTGGTGTCTGGATGATAACTTCAGTTTGGGTTATTGAACACCACATTTAGTACATTGGTTTGTGTCAAGAATATGCAGGTCCACACAGGTGGAGTATGTGGAACAGGAATCAATGACCCTTGGTGGAGTCTTTCCTGCATTTCACACCTGCATTCGGCGTGCATGAAATACAGCAAAAACTCTTATCGCAGGTCATTGATCCCAGTCCCCTGTACTCAATCCATGCTGTATTCCGTCTTATCAGCATTCCTTTAAGATCATAGAAAACCATGGACAGCAAAATTTATCATTTGAAGTTGTGGAAAATCCTATTTTTCTAAACATCCATAGATTTTTAAAAAAAACACAACATTATTTGATATTGTAAAAGTATTTGTGTTTTTATCTGAAAGAGAAAAAATGAATGATTATAGTATTACTAGATGTTTACAACAATTTTTTAACTTTATCGTGTGTTTTAGTATTATAGGTTGTTGTAACATTATTAGTTGTAACAAGCATTACACTGAATTTTGTGTATTTTTCATGTGCAAAGCAGAAGATAGTTTGAGTAGGCCGTGTGAAATTTAATAAAGAATGATAGACTAAAAACATTGTTAATTCACTCTTGCTATCCTAATGATTTCACAGGCACAAATTGAAATGGGGACGGATAACCTAGGAAAAAATCAAGTCTGGTCAAAGTGTCTCAGTTACAAACTTGACATTGGGGCAAACAACTTGATACAGAATGGTACATATCAATGGTATTTATTTTAAGAAGCTAATAATATCTAATCTGCCCAGACAGGATTTTTAATAGTGCTGAAATGATTACTGAATTTCATAGTCAACTGGTCACCAGCCATTAGTTGATTAGAACGCGAGTGCCTACTACAAAACATCCAAACAAACAAAGAGTATTTCAGCAGCATGACTGATACAGCAAGAGTCAAATATATATTCACACGTGACAACACAGAATGCATCAACAACGTTGCACACTTTGTTTATCACGGTCTTCAAAAAAAGGGTGTGAGGCAGCCTCAGGTCGATAACAGCACGTTGAACTAAGTTGAAAATTTTTTTTGTACCACCTTACTTAAAAATAGGATTTTTTCTCTTTTTTTCCTGAACAACTAAATGTGTAATGTTAATCTTGATGTGCATTTGACCATAATGGTGTAGCAGTACAATAAAGAAGTTATTATGGGAAATATTTGATGCTGAAAACTTTGACATTTTGACATCAGAGGGCAGAAGGTTAATCTGCCAAGGCAGATTCAATAAACTGACCAAGTAGATTATTAATCTTCCTGAACAGATTAGTAATCTGACCAGGTTTTTTTTTCTCATCATGTCCAGAATGTACTTAGTATCTCCCATGCAAATTCTGTCTTGTACTCCTAGTAGATGACATTGTGAGCCGATCAGAGGAAATAAGACCGGATACTTGAAAAAGGATCTGTAATTTCTGAGGTAAATTAATTTCCAGAGCTATCACTGAATGACATCAAGCATTCAGTTATGAATGTGATCATTCATAGACTTTTTCTTTCACCTGAATTTACTTTTCATTCCTATAGCAGGAGCCAGGAAATGAATTTCATCTTGGCTGAATGAAATCTGATAGAGAGAGACAGTTGTAGCTCAGTTACTGTCATTTTGACTGGGGAAAAATCTATTATCTTGGAAGTGAAAGAAACCTGTTGACACACTGTGTAACTGATACCATAAAAATATTGTAACATTGTGATCCAAAGGATTGAGTTGTGCAACACCATCTGGTCCAAATCACAAAGGTCAAGGTCACATGATTATGAAAACTCAAACCTTTGACTAAAGTTAGCATGGTATTTCCATGTCATTTGCTTATCTGCCAAAGTCAACATCATTTTCTCAGTTGTTGACTTTTTGAGCAACTAATTCAACAAATTATTTCAGAAATTAGGCACTAGGACATGGTTAGGGGTACAGTTACTGGGTAGCCACAGTTTGTCTTGTTTTTCAAGTAGAGATGGGCGGTATTAGATTTTTGAGCGAGGTGTCAGTTTTTAGTATTTCTGGGAGAATATACCGTGGTATCGGTTCGGTATTCAATATCTCATTTGACTGAGATTTGTTGATAGTACAAAAGGGGAATTCACATCAGGAAAATACAGAATAAGTTGTTCTTGTACCATTCTACCACAATGCCCCAAATGCCACTGCCAATGACTTCAACACTGGCTTTCTTTTGCCAACACAAATCATTTCTTATCAACCTACCTTGCAATTGTTTACTACCGGCTTGCACTACAGTGGAAGACCCTAACTCAGAAAATATACTCTCTATTTTGATCTTTCCCAAGAAATTTGGGAAAGAAAAGTGGTGCAAAAGCACCACGAAAAAATAAGCCAAAACTGGGTCGAGTGCCACCGGCACACACCCAGTAGGGGACGCTCTTCCCTTACTACAATTCCATGACTTCCGAAAACCAGTGCACAAGGCAGTCACCAGTGAATCATTCTTTTTTCGTCCATTGTCCAAGGTTGACGTGCGGCCATTTGTATTACGAAACAGTGATAATTCAACTCATTGATAATGGTTTCCTGTGACTGGAATTATGGATCTGAGGATCGTATAATAACAGGACTGTGTTTTATATATTCTCGTTATTATTTTCAACCACATTTTCATTGTATTTTATATATTTTACGTGTTGTGCGACACTTTCGCGTACCGTGCAGTTCATACATAAAATTTTTCGGTTGATAAACTTTATTATTATTGGAGTTAGGTGTCAATGGGGGACTGTATGGACAGGATTTCTCCACTCTGTTGAGGGCAGAATTTCTGTTTTTTTAGGTCCCTGTCTGCCGTCTGGGTTTCACTTGTGTTCCCGCCGGTACTTTTTCTGCCACCTTTTTCTTGTAGTTGGGGGTGTTCTTCTACTGTCTATATCTGTTGAGTTCACCTTTTTCTTCTACAGCTCTCACCTCTGTTATGTCCAGTATGGTTCGTTTAGGGCAATGCCTTTTGCCCTCACTTTGGTGCGTTCTCATGGCCGTTCCTCCCCTACCCAGTTTTATCCCTGCAGGGGACTGCAGAGGTGTCTGGTAGTGTAGACGTGGGGTATCGGCCTCAGCCTTCCCTTACTTCAACTTGGCGAAGTCGGAAGGGGCTGCCGGCCGAAACCCTCTACTGTGGTCTCTCAGCCGTCGAGTACTGCAGTTTTTCTCATTGGACTCGGATGTGCATGGTGGGGTCACCATGAGCTCTGTGGCATTTTCTGTCCACGCACTCTGGTCCCATGGCCAGTTTTATGGGACCAATGCTTTTTGTGCAGCCTGGACCTTCTGTCCTGCAGAGGTCCGCGGCGACTCTCCCGAGTTTCTGCTCTGTAGATCCTCTGGGTATGTCATACCCCAATACATATCTGCCTTCAGATGTTTTGGCTGCAGCCCATCGCCCCATGTCGGGTGTATTTGAGGATCATGACACTTCGCTGGTTAAATGGGTCAGGAGTGAAGCCACTTTGTCGGTTCGTTCCCACGTCAAACCGACCAACACAGTCAGTGAGCTTAGGGAGGCCCTCTCCTTGCTCACTTAGGTTCTGTCCAAGATCCTTTTCCGTTGCTTCCAGCGAGGCTATGAGTGGTTTCCGGGCACCTCCTGTGGCGCCACCTCCCAGGGTTGGAAACAGGCCGCTTTCTGATCCCCCTGGTTTGCCCATGATGGGCTATGTGTCTTCCGACTCAGGGGATGAGTCCGACATACCTGATGCCGAGAGCCAACAGTCTTCTGACTTGGGGGCAGCTTTTGACTTTGTGTTTGGGTTCCTTCCAGATCTCAAACCGTCAGTCGGTACAGGTGGTTGAAGCGTTTACAGCTTTGGACTCTAAGCTGAGTTCCAAGGCTATGAAGACGTGGTTCTTCATCAGGGATGACATTTTTTTGCCTCTGGTGCATTATCGTTCCTATGATTCTGCCAATCCGTCAGTCTGCCAGACTTTGATGGTCTTGGATAAAGACTCCAACTCCTAAGCCGGCCGTTTTTCTTATGGAGACTCTGGAGTCTGTGTTGGGCTTATCGAGAGAGATGCTGGAATGCTTTCTCTCTCCGATCACGTCGTCTCTGCTTCGCTGCTTATCTGCTCCCAGATAAGTTTGACGATGTACAGGCTCTTTTGTGTGTGCTGTCCAAGGTGCTCATGCATCTTCTCACACATATGCCTGTAACACGGCTAACTTGGAATTAGTTCACGGGGATGCTGTGCTTCGATCTGCTTCTTCGACGTGTCCGCAACTATTCCATGGTTCCATGGCGACGGTCCGGGATGACTCCCTATGTCATTCCATAGATCAGCTGCTGCTTCGTCAGCTTGATCAGCCTTCTGTTGGAGGCAGGGACCGTTCAATGTCTAACAAGTACCCTTCTGCTTCCTCTGCAAAACCAAGGGCCGATCCTCCTGCCGCCGCTTCTGCTTACTCACAAGATAAGGGTAGGCGTCGGCAGTAGTCACCTCGATTCGTCCCAGGTTGAGGCATCCAACTCAGTCGAGAGTGTCTCTTCCAACACAGGTTCCTTTCAATGTTACATGTTGGGAACATTTGATCATGGCGATAGGCAGTCTCTGGTCAATGGGGGCGATCAAGGTCACCAGGAACATTCTTTCAGTGGGATCTTATTCCCGCCTGTTCTTGGTGCTGAAGAAGGTTGGCCGACTCTGACAGGTTATCGATCTGAGTATCCTGACCCAGTCTATCATTGCTCCTAAGTTCAGCATGGAGGCTTTCAGGTCGGTTCACCGCGCCATTCACCCAGGAGTTTTCCAGTTCAAAGCCATGCCCCTCGGCCTCGACCTGGTTCCTTAGGCCTTCACTCGCCTGATGTCACATGTATTAGTCTTACATCGCACACAGTCCAGGGTGTCTTCTTCAGCATATCTAGTCGATATCCTCCAGAGGCATTCCAATGTTGCCATTCTGGAGTCGGATGTTGACACACTGTTGAGCCTGTTCACATCACTAAGGTTCAGAGTCAATGAGGAGAAGTCGGACCTGGTCATCTAGGGATGGGCTTCCGTACTCAGCTGGACACGGTGGCAGTTTCCCGGGCAAGGGCTGTGATTTTCTCAGCCTTTGCCCTGACTCTGTCCCAGTCCACATCCGCAACAGCTCGGAGTCTTCCCCGGCTGCTTGGTCTCTGTGGTTTGGTGACGGATCTCATTCCTCTAGGTCGGCTACATGTCTGACCTCTCCAACACTTTCTGCTCAGTTGTTGGAGGCCGAATGTCGATCCTTTGGATCTGGTGCTTCAGTTACCGGAGTCTCTTCCTTGTCACCATTCTCCCTGACAGATGTTCAGTGGATTATGCAGGGAGTTCCATTGGACTTCCCCATGTCCGATCGTGTTCTGACAGCAGTCGCCAATGATCTCGGATGGGGTGTGACATTGGATCCTCTAGGTCTTTCCCTTCAAGGGTCATGGGACCAAGATCCAGCTGCTCTTCACGTCCACCAGAAGGAGCTTCTTGCTCTTCTTCTGAGTTTTCCGGCAGTGGATCCCCCACCTTTCGAATTGTCAGGCAATATCGACAATGGTTACTTACATTCAGAACCAGGGCAGCACGCACTATGTTCCCATGTACAAATTGTTTCGGGATCTTCTACTGCTCGCTCAGGATGTCGATGCCGGAGTGGTGGTTCGTCACATTCCCAGTCGTCTGAACGTCCTAGCCGACTCCCCGTCCCAACGGGGCAGGTTCTTTTTCACCGAGTGGATGCTCCACATGGCGGTGTTCCAGTTGCTTTGAGATTTCTGGGGTCATTCCCACATCGATATCTTTGCGACTCGTTGGAACCATCAAGTGGACACTTTCATGTCCCCGTGTCCAGATGCTCTGTCCCTCCTTTGGAATGGTCTTGTCGGCTACGCCTTCCTGCTGGTTCCGATTCTGCCTCAGGTTCTAGCCAGGATATGAACCTGCAGTTGTCGAATCATTTCGATCGCACCCATGTAGCCTCAGTGGGTGTGGATCAATCTGCTCCGCTCTCTGTTGGCGGTGGTTCCAGCATGTCTCCCTCCACATTGCGACCTTCTTTGCCAAGGTTGCCCAAGGAGGTTTCACGTCGACCCGACTTCATTGTGCCTTCACGCATATCTTTTGTCAGGTCCTGTTTCCTCCGTAGCATTTTTTTCGAGACGAGCAGTGGAGTTGCTTTTCTTCTTCAAGGAGGCACACCAATAATTTAGCCTATGTGGCTAAGTGGAAGGTCTTGTGTCGATGGTGTGCGGATCACTCTGTTGATTCTGTCACTCCTTTGATCACACAGATTGCGGAGTTTTCTGGTATATGTTTGATTCTGGGGGTCTCCAGCCTGTTACCATCAAAGGGTACAGGTCCATACTTCAGAGACCTTTTCGTATGTGGGACAGCGTCGTATCGGCACTAATCCATGCCTCTCCAAGCTTGTTCAGCACTTTTCCTTGAAAAGGCCTTGGACTTTGCAGCTTACCCCAAGATGGAATCTTTCTTGGGTTCTGCTCTGCTTGGAGGGGGGGGGGGCACGTTCATCCCAAGTGGATATGCATTTTCTCACATACAAGATGGCTTTTCTGATGGCTTTTGCCTCAGCCAGACGGATTAGTGAGCTTCACGCCCTCTCGGTTGACCCGGCCTTTTTCTGGAGCTCTCCCACCAGTGTTACGTTTACCAGTGATTGCTCCTTTCTGGCCAAGAATCAGATACCAGAAACTACTCCACCTCCTATCTGTATCGGAGCTCTTCCTTCTGTTGAGGGTAAACACCTTTTGCTCTGTCCGGTTCATGCAATTCGCTTTTATGTCAACTGGACGCTGTTCATTAGGAAGGGTAAGAACGATTTTCTGTCTCTTATTCCTGGTCGACAGAAGATCTCTCCTGAATCCATTTCTCGATGGATTTGTCTTGCTATTTGTGCAGCTTCCGCTCATCTAGCAACTGGCGATTGTATTACCAAACGTATTTCTGCCACGAGGTGCGTGCATTGTCTACCTCTTGGAGCTTATACTAACTCTGTCATGTTGTCGGATGTTATGCTGGCAGCCAACTGGAGCAATGCTACTTTCTCCACTTATCTGTGACAGTTGCAGGAGCAGGCAGAGGACCTTTGCACTACGGGCCCTCTTTCTTCTGCTCCAGCTCTGTGCTGTCACTGCCCTTTCTGTCTGTGCGTCGCACATGACCATATGCCTCATCTCTCATTGTCTTTTGCTATTGTTTGTGATGCTATGGTTTGATAGGTCTAGTGACCTCTTCCTCTGTCCATGGTTCCATAGCAATTGGGTTATGTGTGGGTTGGTTATGTGATTCCCTCCATCCTATTGTCTATTCAGCCTGTAGTAAACAATTGTAAGGTAGGTTGATAAGAAATTTAAATTTTATAGTAAATTTCCTTTCTTATTATACCTACCGCAATTGTTTACATGAAGGCCCTACCGTCTTCTTATTCGGGTAAGAATCCCTACTCCCCCCCGCTGATCACATAACTCCTATGTTGGCAGACTCAAAAGAATGATTCATTGGTGACTGCCTTGCGCACTGGTTTCTGGAAGTCGTGGAATTGTACTAAGAGAAGAGCGTTCCCTACTGGGTGTGCACCGATGGCGCTCGACCCAGTTTTGGCTTATTTTTTCGTGGTGCTTTTGCACCACTTTTCTTTCCCAAATCTCTTGGGAAAGATCAAAATAGAGAGTAGATTTTCCGAGTTAGGGTCTTCCACTGTAGTGCAAGCCTGTAGTAAACAATTGTGGTAGGTATAATAAGAAAGGAAATTTACTATAAAATTTAAGTATCTACAGTAATTTTGTGGCATGTAACTTGCCACCATTACGAGGTCCTGCTGACAATAAACAAACCACCTGGCAGTGATTTCTAGTCAAGTCTTGGCTGCCTCCACAGGTAGCCAAGACTAGACTAGAAATCACTGCTCAGCAACTAGACATTTACAGGTTGTAGTCTAGTGAGAATTCGGCATGATTGCCCAGGCCTTTAACCCTTTACCCAACGCAGACGATATCAAAATTTATTATTTTAAATATAATTTTTTAATTTTTTTCAAATTTTTTTAACAAAACCATATTATGTGACCCCTCGTTGGAACGAGCTCGACGAGCTCGTTCCAACGAGGGGTCACATGATATGGTTTTGTTGAAATTTTTTGAAAAATAATATTTTTTCAACTGCTGAATTTGCATATTACGCGGGCGGATGCGGGCGATTTGTTGGGTAAAGGGTTAACAAAACTGAAAAGAATATCGGTCACTTCTTTCATAAAAATGAACACATCAGCTGCTATCAATCCTCAACAAGGTCTTATAAATAGCAAAAGCAGGAAAATTTGAAAATATAGATGGTTTGGGTATTTGATGATTTGGGTCAGTTCAGTTTTTTGGTATCCCCTTCAATTCGATATCGGTTCGGTTTTTCGGTATATTGGCCATCTCTATTATCAAGTTTAAGATCAGTCATAAATTTAGAAATGAAGATGAAATAAACTCTGCTCTTCAGATTTGAAATTTGAATACACCTGATGATGCAGTTGTAAAAGTTCAGAAATCAATCATCTTATGCCTGCTTGTTAGTATCATAAGACGAACTGATTTAGTGCCAAAGTTAGTGGGATTGTTCCTGAGTACCTTCAGCCAAAGCTACAGATAAGATTTTGGGCTAAAAAATATTTTTTTGAGTAGAAAATTTATTCTTTGGGAACTTTTTGCAAATCTGTTTTAAAATTTTCAAATGGTAATTGACCATTTCTAATGTGGTAACATAAAGTCAAACATATTGCTTTTACCACAAGTTCTTGGCTAAAAGCAGTATGTTTGACTTTATGAAAGCTCAAAAAATGATATTTGCTAACAATTTTTTATCAGTTCGATGCAGAATTAGTATAATTTATTTATTTATTAATTTCTGCCGAGCATCTGTGATTTCAGAAATTGTGTTCTTTTTAAAAGAAAAGTATTTTCACATATGAGATAAGTAATCAGTATGTGTTTTTTTAAAGTCTAAATCACTTGTTTATCCCAAAGTTTTTTTCAATGAATTTTTATTGAAAACTGATAAGTTTTAATAATAATAATAATAATAATTTTAAAGCCGAGAATCCACACGTAGTGCTCAATGGCTGTACAATAATCGCCTCCATACATATGCACACATACACATACATTCTCTCACAGATACATTGATACATGAATCACTATTATCATTTATTGTTGCCCAATGCCACATCAGCAACCGAGGCTATATCGTGGCGATAAGCGACAGAACCTAAAAGAAAAAGGGTATTGAATTAAAACAAAATAAAACAAAAACAAAACAAACTACAACTTTACCAAAACAAGTATGTGAGAGTAACTTGACGAGTAACGAGGCAATCCTCACTGACTCAGTCATACCCACGCACCTGGTAATGTCAGTTTATGACCAAAATTAAAAGACCACTGAAGGAAATGCCATTCGAAAAAGGTAGGTTTTAGTGCCAGACTTGAATGATTCAAGTGATTTACTATTTTTTATGTTGATTGGAAGAGAATTCCAAAGCCTTGGGCCAGCAACCGCAAAGGCCCTATCACCAGCACTAGTAAATTTAGTTGCGGCTGAACCAGATTGAGTTGACCTGATGACCTAAGAGACCTCGGTGGTTTGTGGATGGTAAGCAGGTCGGACAGGTAGGATGGTGCAGATCCCGAGATACACATAAACACCAAAAGGACAATTTTAAATTGAATTCTTTGCTTAACGGGTAGCCAGTGTAACTCAGAGAGTACTGGTGTTATATGGCAGTACTTTCGAGTTCTGGTTATGACCCGGGCAGCACAATTTTGAAGAATAGATGTTTTAGAGCCAATCAGAAGAGAGTTGCAGTAGTTGAGGCAACTGGTAGCAAAGGCGTGGTGGACAAGCTGTTGTGACATCTGCGTATCAATGAAGGATTGAATTTTGCTAATATTTTAACAACCTCTGCCTTCAGTCATTCTTGGAATTATTAGACTGATGGTATGTTGAATTATGAGACACTGTTAGAATGTGTACTGAAAACCATTTCCAAAACAGTGTTTCACATCACAGCATTTTATCAGTGCTAGCAAAATGCATAAAAATAGTGTTGCTTTCCTTTAATATAACATGACACAAAACAACAGTTAACAGTAGCTTGGCTTTCCTGATTTTGTCTGTACTGTTACTTCTCCCAACACCTGCCTATTGTGGTACACATGTCCTGGGTGGGATTCCTGGATGAGACAGCTCTATATTGCCCACTCCATGTGATTTATTTTCATTTGAATATTTAATATTTGCTGAACCATTCCATCATCGTCTGCATTTTGTAAACAAACATGGCACCACCATTCACCAGTCAAGAATGATTTTCTCCACACATGACATCAATAATTTCAAAAGTGATGTCACTGGAATGTTAATTGTTTCAACTTGCTTCAAAATGTTAATGCATCCCTGTTATGAGCTGATGCTCATTTTCATAGTATATTTCATATATAGAGAATATTTTTAGCTCTGATAGAGACAGAGGAGCTTTTTTGGATACTGGGTTGTCCATCATCCTCCATCCTTGTCTATGCTTGTCCATCGTCAACATTTTATTTGTCTGGATCATAATTTCCTTACTTCTTGACACATCTTGATGAAACTTTCTCCACATATAAATCATCAGTAAACAGTGTGACACCACATTTACATTTTCAAGGTCAAGGTCACAGTTATGTATGAAATGTTAATTATGTCATTTCTTACTGATATTTCTTTGTCCAGACCATAACTTCTTCAGTAAATACAGTACATGACATAAATTGATGAAACTTCTTACACATATATATCATCAGTAGACAGTGTGTCATGCACCATATTTATTTATATTCCATATCTCAAGGTCGAGGTCACATTTATGTTTCAAATGTTAATACTGTCATTTCTTAGTGATATTTCTTGTCCGTACCATAACCTCTTCACCACATGACATAAATTGCGGAAACTTCTTACACATATATATTATACTAGCGGGTGATACCCGGCGTTACACAGGAGAAGATGGTTATATCAGCCGTTTTTGAAATAGAAGGTCAAGGTTACCAATTTCAAGGTCAAGGTCACCCCACACAGGCACCTCGATAAAGTCAAAATGATCGATGGGTCAATATACCCGCACATATGAAATTTTAGCCCGACCGGCCCAACAGTTTTCGAAATAAAAGGTCAAGGTCACCAATTCCAAGGTCAAGGTCACCCCGATAAAGTCAGAATGATCGATGGGTCAATACACCTGCACATATGAAATTTTAGCCCGATCGGCCCAGCCGTTTTTGAAATAAAAGGTCAAGGTCACCAATTTCAATGTCAAGGTCACCCCGCACGGGCACACCGATAAAGTCGAGATGATCGATGGGTCAATATACCCGCACACATGAAATTTTTGCCCGATCAGCCCAACCGTTTTCGAAATAAATGGTCAAGGTCACCAATTTCAAGGTCAAGGTCACCCCAATAAAGTCAAAATGATCGATGGGTTAATATATTCGCACATATGCAATTTCTTATCAACCTACTCACAATTGTTTACTACAGGCTTGCACTACAGTGGAAGTCCCTAACTCGGATAAAATACTCTCTATTTTTGTCTTTCCCAAGCAAGTTGGGAAAGAAAAGTGGTGCAAAAGCACCAATAAAAATAAGCCAAAACTGGGTCGAGTGCAACCGGCGCAGACCCAGTACGGGACGCTCTCTCCCAAGTACAACTCCACGACTTCCGTTGCCAGTGCGCATATACCGTCTCTAAAGACTCATTCTTTTTGAAATCCGCTTCGTGTCGAGATGTTTTTGCACGCTTATCAGTGTTCCACCAGCTCGATGTTTGATGATTCCTGATTCATTATACCACAGTGTATCCTTTGTATTCTCAGGAACAGTGTTTTATATTCTCTTTTTTCTATTATATGTCCATAATGTATATTTATTTGCTCTCTCTCGGATCGCGCGCGATTTTCGCGGCGGTTCGGACTTAGATTTTCACAATTATTGTTCATGCTTTTTTTGCAAATTTTTCTAATTGTGTTAGAGTTAGGTGTCAGCGGGGTACCACTCCTGCAGTGTTTCTTCTTTCTGTTGAGAGTAGTCTTCCTGTTGGGTGGTTCCCGGTCGACCGTCTGGGGTCTTTGTTTCTGTCACCTTTCTCTCTTTGGGGGTGTTCTGTTTTCTGATCTCACCTTCTCTGCTCCTCTCACCTCTCTCATGCCTAGGACAATTCCTTGTGGGCAGTGTCTGCTGCCTAAGCATGTGGACGATGTACATTCGTCGTGTTCCTCCTGTAATGGGTGTTCGGCCGAGCGGCCGTGTGGTGTCTGTGGAACATGGTCTTCCACCTTTTGGGCGTCTGTAAATCGTGTCGTTCGTTCTCGTGGCCGTGCCTCCTGCTCCCGCGGGAAAGGAGAACGTGGTCGTTCGGGGCCTCTGGTGAGAGTTATTCCTCCTCTGTGGGGGATGTGCAGTCTTTTCCTGTGGTGGATACTGCGGGAGCCGTTGAGTGTTCTGGTGTAGAGATGCCTGGTTCCGGGACTACGGTCCCCCTCCAGTCGACATCTGAGGCTGTCACTAGGGTTGTGACTCCTCCTTCGGAGCCGAGCCGGTGTGCTCTCTCCATTATTTCACCAGCCTCAACGACTCTCGACGTATCTACTACTGCTGCTGGTCCGTCTGCTTCGTTGTCTGTTTCAGCCGGCCTCGGCTTTTCGCTGCAGGGGACTGCAGAACTGTCCGATACTGTAGACGTGGGATATCGGCCCCAGCCTTCCCTGACTTCAACTCGGCGAAGTCGGAAGGGGCTGCCGGCCGAGCCCATCGCTGTGGTCTCGTCGCCGTCGAGTACCACAGTTGTGTCTTTGGATTTGGATGTTCGTAGTGGAAACACTATGAACTCCGTGGCGTTTCCGTCCACTCACTCTGGTCACACGACCAGTTTTGGGGGACCAATGCCTTTTGTGCAGCCTGGACCTTCTGCCCTGCAGAGGTCCGAGGTGACTCTCATGAGTTCTCGCAATATTGATCCTCGGGGTGCATCGTACCCCTATACACGTCTGCCTTCAGATGTTTCGGCTGCCGCCCGTCGTCCCGCGTCGGGTGTTTTGGAGGATCGTGACCCTTCGCTGGTTAAGAGGGTCAGAGGTGAAGCCACTTTGCCGGTTCGCTCCCCTGTCGAACCGGTCGGTACAGGCAGTGAGCTTAGGGAGGCCCTCTCCTTACTCACTCAGGTTCTCTCAAAGAGCCTTCCTGTTGCTTCCAGCGAGGCTATGGGTGGTTTCCAGGCGCCTCCTATGGCGCCGCCTCCCGGAATTGGAAACAGGCCGGTTTCCGATTCCTCTGGTGTCCCGACACCATGGGCGGCGTCGGTTGGTTTGCCCACGATGGGCTATGTGTCTTCCGACTCTGGGGAGGAGTCTGACATGCTTGAGGTCGAGGGCCAGCAGTCTTCGGACTTGGGGGCGGCTCTTGACTTTGTGTTTGGGTTTCTGCCTGAGCTCAAACCTGCTAACCAGCCGACAGTGTCAGCCTGGCCGCGATCATCGGTCGCGCGCCAACAGCCTATGGAGCAACCTGCTTCTGGGCTCCTTCGACCATGCCAGTCGGTACAGGTGGTTGAAGCTTTTTCAGCATTGGATGCCAAGCTGAATTCCAAGGCTTTGAAGACTTCGTTCTTCACCAGGGTTGACACCTTTTTGCCTCCTGTGCGTTATCGTTCCTACGATTCCGCCAATCCGTCAGTCTGCCAGACTTTGACGGTTCTGGATCAGGACTCCACTTCCCTCGGGCTTTCCAAGCCCAAGTCTGCCGTCATTCCAATGACGACTCTGGAGTCCACGTTGGGCTTATCTAGAGAGATGCTTGGCATGCTTTCTCTCTCAGATCACGTCGTCTCAGCTTTGGCTGCTTATCTGCCTCCAGATAAGTTTGACGAGGTACAGGCTCCTTTGCGTGTGCTGTCCAAGGCGCTTATGCACCTTACTCACACGCATGCCTGTAACACGGCCAATTTGGAATTAGTTCGAAGGGACGCTGTGCTGGACACAGGACGATCCCTTCCCGAGGAGCAGCGTGCTACTCTTCGATCTGCTTCTTTGGCAGGTCCGCAACTTTTCCATGGGTCCGTGTCGACGGTCCGGGATGACGTCCTACGTCATTCCAAAGATCAGCTGCTGTTTCGTCAGCTTGATCAGCCTTCTCGGGGAGGCAAGGGCCGTTCCAAGCCTAACAAGTACCCTTCTGCTTCCTCTGTGAAGCAAAAGGCTGGTCCTTCTGCCGCCGCCTCTGCTTCTTACTCACGGGGTAAAGGTAGGGGTCGGCAGAATCGAGGGAAGTCTCAGGATTCTTCATTTAGCAGAGGAGGTGGTTTCTCCTCTCGCGGGCCTCGTCGGGGCTCGAAATGAAGGTCCTCACCTCGACTCGTCCCAGGTTGGAGGAAGGATAGCAGAGTTTGCAGACCATTGGACCACCATCACATCCGATCCATGGGTGTTAGATGTTGTTCGGTCCGGGCTGCGCATATCCTTCCGACGGCACCCCACTCTGTCAAGGGTGCCTCTTCCAACCACAGTTCCTTCACACGTTTTACGTCGGGAACTTTTGTCCACGGAGATTGCCAATCTCCTGACAAAGGGGGCGATCGAGGTCGTCAAGAACGTTCAGTCAGTGGGTTTCTATTCCCGCCTGTTCTTGGTGCCGAAGAAGGGCGGCCGACTCCGACCGGTTATCGATCTGAGCATCCTGAACCAGTCTATCATTGCTCCCAAGTTCAGCATGGAGACTTTCAGGTCGGTCCGCCAATCAATTCCATCGCACACAGTCCAGGGTGACTACTTCGGCATATCTGGACGATATCCTCCAGAGGCATTCCAATGCTGCCTTACTGGAATCGGATGTCGCCACTCTGTTGAGCTTGCTCACGTCGCTAGGATTCAGAGTCAACGAGGAGAAGTCGGACCTGGTCCCTTCTCAGTCGTTTTGTCATCTGGGGATGTCTTTCCAAACCCAATTCAATTTGGTGGCTGTTCCCCAGGCCAAGGCTGTGATTCTCTCAGCTTTTGCTCTGACTCTGTCCCAGTCCAGGTCCGCGACCGCTCGGAGTTTTCTCCGGCTGATCGGTCTCTGCGGTTCGGTGACGGATCTCATTCCTCTAGGTCGGCTGCGTGTCAGACCTCTCCAACACTTTCTGCTCAGTCGTTGGAGACCGAATGTAGATTCTCTGGATCAGGTGCTTCCGTTTCCGGACTCTCTGTATCCTCACCTTCTTTCCTGGACAGATGTTCAGTGGATTACGCAGGGTGTTCCGCTGGACTTACCCACGTCCGATCGCGTTCTGACGGCAGATGCCAGCGATCTCGGATGGGGTGCGACGTTGGATCCTCTCGGTCTTTCCCTCCACGGGATGTGGGACCAGGATCAAGCAGCTCTACACATCAACCAGAAGGAGCTTCTTGCTCTTCTTCTGAGTTTCAGGCAGTGGATCCCTCACTTGTCGAATCGCCAGGTCCTTCTACTATCCGACAATTCAACAGTGGTTGCTTACATTCGGAACCAGGGCGGCACGCACTCGCTTCCGATGTACGAGTTAGCTCGGGATCTTTTACTGCTCGCTCAGGATGTTCACGCCGGGGTGGTTGTTCGTCACATTCCCGGTCTTCTGAACGTCCTAGCCGACTCCCTGTCCCGACAGGGCAGGGTTATTTCCACCGAGTGGATGCTTCACAGGGCAGTGTTCCAGTCGCTTTGCGATCTCTGGGGACGTCCCCACATCGATCTCTTTGCGACTCGTTGGAACCATCAGGTGGACACTTTCGTGTCCCCGTGTCCAGATCCTCTGGCTTTTGCCGTGGACGCTCTGTCACTCGATTGGAACGGTCCAGTCGGCTACGCCTTCCCGCCGGTTCCGATTCTTCCTCAGGTTCTCGCCAAAATTCGAACCTGCAGTTGTCGAATCATTCTGATCGCTCCCCTGTCGCCTCAGCGGGTGTGGATCAATCAGCTCCGCTCGCTGATGGCGGCGGTTCCGGCACGTCTCCCGCTACGTCGCGACCTTCTTTGTCAAGGTCGCCCGAGGAGGTTTCACGTCGACCCGACTTCATTGTGCCTTCACGCATATCTTTTGTCAGGTCCTGTCTCCTCCGTAGAGGTTTTTCGAGACGAGCAGTGGAGTGCATTTCTTCTTCAAGGAGGCACTCCACTGGTTTAGCTTATGCAGCTAAATGGAAGGTCTTCTGTCGATGGTGTGCTGATCACTCTGTTGATTATGCCAATCCTTCGATTTCACAGATTGCGGAGTTTCTGGTATATCTGTTTGATTCTCGGGGTCTCCAGCCTGTTACCATCAAGGGTTACAGGTCTATGCTTTCAGAGACTTTTTCTTATGTGGGGAAGCGTCGTATCGGCACTAATCCTTACCTCTCCAAGCATGTTCGGCACTTTTCTTTGAAAAGGCCTCGGACTTTGCAGCTTACTCCACGATGGAATCTTTCGTGGGTGCTGCTTTGCTTGGGGGGGGGGGGGGGGGGGGGGGCGCCGTTCGAACCTTTATCCCAGGTGGATATGCAATTTCTCACATACAAGACGGCTTTTCTGATGGCATTTGCTTCGGCCAGACGGGTTAGTGAGCTTCACGCCCTCTCGGTTGACCCGGCCTTTTTTAGGAGTTCTCCCAACAGTGTTACTTTTACCACTGATTGCTCCTTTTTGGCTAAGAATCAGTTACCAGATACTACTCCTCCTCCTATCTGTATCAGGGCTCTTCCCTCTGTTGAGGGTACTCGCCCTTTGCTCTGTCCGGTCCGTGCTATTCGCATTTATCTTGATCTGACACGCTTCATACGGAAGGGCAGAAAACGTTTTTTTTCTGTCTCTCAATCCGGGTCGACAGAAGATCTCTCCTCAATCCATTTCTCGATGGATTTGTCTTGCTATTCGTACGGCTTATAGTCGTTTAGCAGCTGGCGATTGTATTACCAATCGTATTTCTGCCCACGAGGTGCGGGCACTGTCTACCTCTTGGGCTTATTCTAACTCCGTCAAGTTGTCGGATGTTATGCAGGCAGCCTACTGGAGAAATGCTTCTACTTTCTCCACCTTTTATTTACGCCAGTTGCAGGAGCAGTCGGAGGACCTTTTTGCCTTGGGTCCTCTTTCTTCTGCTCAGGCTGTTGTCTGCCATAGCCATTAGGCTTCTTGAAGGTCAGTTTCAGCCTTGTGCTGTTACTGCCCTTTTTCTGTCTGTGTGTCACACAGGCTCATATGTCTCTTTTCATTGTCCTTTACCAAAGATTGCGACATTATGGTTGATAAGCCTCGGGACCTCTTCCTTCTGCTTCACGGTTCCAGTGCACTAGGGTTATGTGGGGGTTGGTTATGCGATTCCCTCCAGCCTTTTGTCTATTCAGCCTGTAGTAAACAATTGTGAGTAGGTTGATAAGAAATCTAAATTTTATAGTAAATTTCCTTTCTTATTATACCTACCACAATTGTTTACATGGAGGCCCTCCTGTCTTCTTTACGGGTAAAGAATCTTTCCTCCCCGCTGATCACATAACTCTAACGTTTACGGATTCAAAAAAGAATGAGTCTTTAGAGACGGTATATGCGCACTGGCAACGGAAGTCGTGGAGTTGTACTTGGGAGAGAGCGTCCCGTACTGGGTCTGCGCCGGTTGCACTCGACCCAGTTTTGGCTTATTTTTATTGGTGCTTTTGCACCACTTTTCTTTCCCAACTTGCTTGGGAAAGACAAAAATAGAGAGTATTTTATCCGAGTTAGGGACTTCCACTGTAGTGCAAGCCTGTAGTAAACAATTGTGGTAGGTATAATAAGAAAGGAAATTTACTATAAAATTTAGATTTTAGCCCGATCGGCCCAGCCGTTTTCGAAATAAAAGGTCAAGGTCACCAATTTCAAGGTGAAGGTCACCCTGCATGGGCACGGCACCCATCCCATGTTACTCGCAGGGACGAATTACCCCCGTGTACAAAATTTGAGATCGATCGGTCGAGAAACAGAGGAGTTCACCCAGAACAAAGATAGAGAGAGAGATCGAGATACAGATACAGACTTTCGTATTTATATATTAGATATCAGTAGACAGGATGTCGCACAACTTATTTACATTCTAAGGTGAAGGTCACAGTTGAGTGTCAAATGCTAAAAATACTTTTTTTTAGTGACATTTAACTGACTGTACCATAGTTTCTTTACTTCTTGACAAGATAAAACTCCTTTCACTTATTATTTGGTGTTCATGCACAACACATCAATTTCATGTTTCATACAAACAGGTATGCATCTCCGGCATCCATCCATCCTTTGTCAACATTTGGTTTGACCGAATCATAATTACCTTACCACTTGACACAACTTGAAACTTCTTACACATATATCTCGTCAGTAGACAGTGCGTCACACAACACATTTACATTCCATACCCTTAGGTCAAGGTTACAGTTATGCATCATAATTATGTGAATAATTCAGTTTCTTAGTAGCATCATAACTTCTCCACAACTTAAAATAATGAAATTTCTTACACATTTTTTCATAAGTAGACAATGAGTCACTCTCCATATTTACAGTCTACATTTCTTTGTGGGAACCCCAGGAGGTGGAGCACTGCTTGTTTAATGCAGTAAACAAGTTTCGTTTTACTAGTAAATTAAGATCTGGAACCAATGCCTGGAGTTGAAGTCCTCTAAAGTAGGCAGCATAGATATAAACGATTTGCTAAACTTGACTTCTGCAGGCATGACATAGCCAAAGATGCTGAAAGTGACCTTAAATACCAATAAATAAATAAATAAATAAATAAATAAATAAATAAATAAATAAATACATTCTTCATCCCAAGGTCAAAGTCACAGTTTACTCTCAAATGCTAAAAATATGTTTCTTACCAACATTGTCCAAACCATAATTTCTTTACTTCCCCACTTTTAACTTTTTAACTTTATCCTTTCCTTACTGCCCCTTCTCATTAATAAATAAATATGAAAAATGAAAAGATAAATGTGCCAACATAAGCAAACTGTTATAAGAAATGGAAGAAATTTTTTTTTGCATACTTCATCAATCAATTTTATCAGATATCATTAGATATGTGAAGAAGACTCTAGTTTACGTTAATTGTACCAATGGCCACTGGCATTTAAGCAGTTAGAAAGTTAATGCCAGTAGCATTGCTGCATGGGTTGTTAGAAATTTATGTCATGACTAGAAAAATTTTGAATGGTTTCTTTAATGTTCCCATCAAGTAAGCAGGCAACTGTGAAATTGTACTCCCACTTTGGAAGTGGTAGACTGCAACATTATGTATTACACAATGTAGAAACTTTTTACTAAGGTTTTGACATCAATTTGTTGCATTAATGCATTTGCAGCAAACATCGAGAAGTTGCATCCAGAATAATTTTAAGTGCAGAAGAACTCTGTTGAATACAAACTTTGTCAGTGAAAATATATAGTTAACAGATATATTGAATTCAGTAATCCCCATCAACACTGATGTCTAAAAATAAAAATTTAAAGTGGCAAATGTTTCACCTAAGGCCCCACAAAGTAGATCTTCTGTTTCTCAGGACATTTTTTGTAAAATTGCATGCGTGCAGGCATTTTTTTATATTTATTTTTTATTTTTGTAATTATTTCTTTGCGAGCAAAAGTTCATGTTCTTGGTTTGTTTTATGTTTTAGGCCTCATAATCTACAGAATAGCATGGGTGATGGTGTATTTTGTCCCTTGCATGTCAGAAGGCTTTGCAATGCTCAGATATCTACAGTTTTCTGATAGTGTTATTGTTTCTCATTCTTTTCACCAAGTCCAAAGTTTTCCCTTTTAATTCAGCTATCTGAATGTTGCAGCTTCTCCATTGGGGAAACCGCAACATTCAGATAGCTGAACTATCTCTTTTCCCACTTTGATGAACCTCCACGTATGACTGACTCTTAATTTGTGTTGAAAGGGGGCGCTGTGGCTCAGTGGTAGACTGTTGGACTTCTATGCTAGAGGTTCCGAATTTGATCCCAGTCCAGGACAACCAGCGTTGTGGCCTTGAGCAAGGCACTTTATCCTGGTTGCCTACATGTGGGCATGATGACGCCGTTTTTTATGGCGTACTGCACATCGATGATGCACATGTCTTCAGCCGCTGTGACTCTGCTTGAGTGGAGGCGGAGCTTGAACAGAGTTCGAATGTTGACCTGACAGTTGCTCGTTAATGCTCGGTGGTTCTCTCTGGGTAATCCAGCTTCCTCCACCCGTAAAACTGTCCCAGTCACGATTAGCCATTGTGCATAGTATGTGACCTTAAACACCAAAAAATAAATAGTTTGTGTTGAATTTTCGATACCATTCTCTTCTTTCTTCTCTTCATCCACTTAATCCTTACTTATTGCTATCTTTAATTCCTCATCATACAAAAACTTGACTTCAGGTCACTCCATTATGCTTGGTCACACCAAAATCAAATCGTGAACGATTTCCTTGTAAACAAACTTATTGCACCTAGTAATGCATAAAGGGGGACAATTCTGGCTTGGTTCATATCAGCTGAGATCACCATCATACTAACTGAGTTTGAAGTCATATCAGCTGAGTTTGATAATGGGTAATTGTGAGAAAGAAAATCATATCTAATAAATAATCTATGATAACTACCTTGTTTGACAGACTTCGAGGTTTGTCAAACAACATATCACAGACTAAATGACTATATTGTTAGAAGTGAGAGAAAAAGTTGTACGAAACAAGGAAATTTTGTGATCAGATGAATTAATTTTTCAGTGGCTCACAATAGTTTTCATCATGAAGTGTATTTGTAACACATTTTCAATTAACAGGTGAAATCTGTTCTTAAGTTATTGTAAATTTATTTATTTATTGGGGCTATAATGACACTTTCGACAGCCAGGGTCACCTCAATCAGACAGTCTTATGGGTGGAGGAAGCCAGAGTACTCAGAGAGAACTGCCGATGATTGGCAAGCAACTGTCACACTCCCCAGCATATTAACTCTGCACAAGCAAGATCAGCATTGGATGAAGACAAGTGGACCACACATGAGCAGTCAGGATTAAGTGCCTTGCCCAAGAACACAATGCAGTTACCCCTGGTGGGGATCAAACTGTGGATCTTTTGGTTTAAAGTCCATTGCCCTAACAACTGAGTCACTGTGCTCCAAGATAAATGGTTTAGTTTTTAGCAAGTATCAACTAACCTCTCAAGTAGCATGACTAGAAGATGGCACTTGCCATTTTTTTATACTCAACTTAGAGAAGCTCAAAGGGTATTTTACTGATCACTTTCCATCCATTGTTGTCCATCCACCCATCTTACTGTCCATCCATCATCTCTCTGGCATGAGCTTTACATTATCAACTTTTCCTCAGAAACTGATGGACCAAATTGTACCAAATTTGGGATGTATGTTTCATTTTATATGCCACTTCAAGAGCATCAAAATAAAGTTGCTGCACCCACAGGAGGCATTGCAAGGGGCATAAATGTTAGTATCCAGAATTTTATTTTTATAAATTTAAAAAATCTCTTTCTCCAGAATCACTAACAAAAACGTTCGATATTTAGTATTCCACATCCTTAGAGGGGTGACATTCAAGCTTGTTTGATTTTTAAAAGTTTCCAGATTCATCTTTGGGCCCCATATAGGAGCCCAAATTTGAACTTAGTGCAGTATGAGGAAAGTTCTTTAAAAATCTTCTATGGCTGATCCCCAGTCAAATTTTTTTGATATTACTTGTTATACAGCATCCTTGGGGTGGAGGGGATTCAGGTTTGTTCAGATCATGTCCCTGGATTCATAATTGAGCTCCTTATGGGTAGAACTGTATGGTTAACCCCAAAATCTACTGGGTGTCGGTTATTGGAAAAAAAATGAAAGTCACAGCCGTGCACATCTAAAGAAAACAGACTTTCGGTCTTATGTATTTACATCAAATTCTCAGTCATAGTCGAGAAAGTTGTGTTTGCCGCTGATGCAACACACCATGCTGGAAAGGACGATAAATGTCCTGTGCAGATACACTTAACAAAAAACAGGCTTAAAAAGGCAAATACACCACATGTGAACTCCGTAAGAAGATTGAGGCAGAATACGGAAACATTATTCAGATGAAACACAGCATTGAATCGTGGCACAAAGTTGATTATGCAGACCACAAAGCTTTGGAAGCGAAGACGGCTTTAAAAAGCAGACTGAAGGTGAATGCGGGATTTTTTTTGCCAAATGCTATCTGCCTATAATAAAGTATACCGGTACTGGTCTGATGGTTTCAGTATACACTGGGCTGGGCGGAGGTCATCACTCGATTCTATTCTGCATGTAGTTTGTGCTAAACTGCTCAATCTTTATATTGTTGACCCTTTGCTCCTTCGTCTTGCCTTGTTAAAAGTCAACGAGTGGAATTTGCTTTTGAATCTGACTCAATTGTAATTCCCATTCAGATGTTCAGAACACTTGTGATCATCAGTATCTGACAGAAAATTATGATTGAGGATTTTCAGAATCAAATACGAGTGTGACATCACATTTATAGGGCCAAAACACTGCAAGATTGACAGTTTGCCATTTGTGGTACGTGTATATCAAATCAAGTCACAAAAAGCATGGGTTGTGAGGGGTGGGGGAGGGGATGGATTCACTCTATTGGGGAATGTTGCTTATCCTGAATACCACTATGTACATATCACATCACATCACAGGTTGATGTCATGGACACCCCAGAAAGTGCCTTTTAGTTCCAAAAAGTGGCTTTTGGCACAGTTGGAGTATTTCATCGAGGTTTCCCATTTGTTTGAAATAATTTGAAATAAAAACTGAAACCTAGACTCGACTCTTTTTATCACAACTGACCCCAAAACCAAGGCAAATTGTCATAACTGAACAGCTCTACTTATTTATGGGTGCCAAAATTTTAACTGTGCACTATGAGGAAGAGTCAGAATATTTTGATATTTTCTATACACTATCCTTAGAGGAATCAGATTAAATTTTGTTCAAATTCAAATTTAGTCCCAGGGTTCAAATTTAGGCTCTCTATGAGAGCATGAATTTCAGTCTAGTGCAATATGAGGAATATTCTTCAAAGATCGTCATCTTAAGATCCACCAAGCAGAATCTTTTCATATTTGGTATACAGCATTATCAGAATTCTTTTGATATTTGGTATAAAGTATAATTGAGACTCCTTGATTCAAGTTTCTGATTCTGGGGTGCACCAAAAGAGGTTAAAATTTTAAGTATAAATAAAGAGCTGAACTTGTCATTATCCTTGTGTTGTGGCCACAATAACACCTAAGCTGCTGAACGTGACCTTATACCTATCATGCCCACAGAGCTTACATCCTCACCCGTTAACAGGTTAAGCAGTGGTAATAACCTATAGGACATAAAGAATCCTGATACTTTTCCTTCTTTGTTATTACCACACCAGCCAAGCTGTTTACCTTTTAACAGACTTTCCCTGAAAATAAATATAAAAAACTAATGCATTCTTTCGCTTTGGTGAGATCGCACGTTAATTGTTGGAATTTATTTTGGTGAAAAAGCTTATAAGATGTAAACAACATACCACTCCATTCATATGTGGATGCAATCTGCATTAGGAATTTAATTTATATTGTATTATTTTCTCGTAACCTGTAGGTCATTCATGTATATTTTGATTAACATACTCCCCCCCCCCCCCCCACCTACCCACCCTATGTAAACTAAACAATCATTCTCAGGTTATTTCCAGGCCTGATGCCCAGCAGATGACACCTGCACAAATTTGTCTTGAGTCTGTGATCATTTTAAACATAGCTTTTGACCCCTCATTGGAAGAATCGCGATGAACTCCTTGCAATGAAGGGTCATAAACTAAAATTAAAATGGTGATTTTTGAAAGTAGTATTGGCTGGATATGGTCATTAGGCCTGATAAATTTTTAAATAAATAGTCACTAACACTAAGGATAAATTTGATCAGCATGTTGTGAAAATAGATCTGCATAACACTTTGTACAATTAACTGGTAGAGGGCATAAATATTTTTCAAAGGTGATCAGTAACATGAGTATTTATTTTGTGAACTTTTTAACTGGTAGAGTACAGGAAGCCCATATTTGGGCTTTATGCTGAAATGCAGATACCACAGATTAAATGATCCATATATTGTGGTTGTGCTTCATATTATCTTCAAAGTAGAATTATTTAATCTATTTTGATGTGCCCTGTAGCAATTTATGGGAGAGAGCCTATACATACATTTTAACCTTTTACCTAACATGAAAAGCAGACGACACTTGCCAAAAAAATCTTGAATAACTAATTATTTTCAATTTTTGTCTCAAAGACATAGGTTATGACCCCTCATTGGAACGAGCTCGATGAGCGCGTTCCAATGAGGGGTCAAAACCTATGTTTTTGAGACCAAAAATGAAAAAATAATGAAAATTAATTGTCGATTTTTGAGAATAGCGCTGGCCAGTTTTGGCCGTTACGTTGGGTAAAGAGTTAACAGGGCAAAGACATGTGAACAAATTTTGAAGGCCAAAAATAATTTAGCACTCTACTAGTTAACCCTTTACCCAACATAACGGCCAAAGCCAGCCAGCACTATTTACAAAAATCACTTCAATTTCATTTCATTATTTAAAAAAAAAATGTTCTCGATGAGCTCGTTCCAGTGAGGAGTCATAAGCTATGTTTTTGAGACAAAAAAATGAAAATATTTAGTTATTCAACAATTTTGTTTGCAGATGTCTCTGCTTTTCGTGTTTGGTAAAGGGTTAAGAATACTACTACACTACCTGCAAGGGGAGAGTTTTGTTCATAAATAATTGTTTTGTTAATTTATTAGAGTGTAAGTGATACTCTTAATAGATTATAATAAATCAGTTTTCTCTAACTTTTTCTATTGCTGTACATATAACTACTAGTTGCTGAAGCTATAGCTTAAAAACTGTATGGCCATTAAAAATTCCATTTTTTAAAAAAATGGATTAGGCCTAAATATAAGAAAAAAGGTTCCTTTCAATAGCCTGCATTGTGGAATATCTTATTGCCACCATGGCAGCCTTCTTGAATTTCTTGTGACTTTTGGTTGTTCAAACAATAACTTGAAAAAAGAATGACCAATGAGTCAAGTTTGTTTAAATCAAGTCGCTGGGATAATATTTGGGCTTAATTTTAACTGCAGCAGTCCATTATGAGGAATAATCTTCAAGAATTTTCATCTTCAGATCCACTCATCAGAATCTTTTTAATATCCATTATTTTCTATACAGTATCCTGGTTGGGGTGTTGGGGGTGGTGGATGATTCAAGTTTGTTCAAATAAGGTCCCTGGGTTAATATTTGGACTCCATGTGGGAATATATTTCTTTAAAAATCTTCTCCAGAACCACCAGTCTCCATTGAAGACCCTGGGTTTATAATATTTGGGCTTTCTTGTGGAGCCCAAACTTTAACTTAGTCCAATAGAGGAATAATCTTTAATTTTATATTTGGTAGATAGCATTCTTTGGGTTACAGGTTGAAATTTGTTTATATCAAGTCCTTAAAATTGAAAATCAAATCTTGAATGCATCCCATTTTCTGTCTTTTTTGATGGTGCATTATTATTTTGCTTTTTCCAAGCATTAAATTGAAAAACAAGTGACTAGTGCATCCAACATTTTGTTTTGTTTGTGCTTTACTGTTGACTTTAAGTATCCTTTCAATAACCAGCTTTCTAACATGTCCAATCAATAACATGAAAATCTAACGAGAGACCAAAGGACCCATTTTTAGCTCAACTTTGACGTAAGTCAAATTTTTAGCTCAACTTTGACGTAAGTCAAATTTGTGGTTATGCCATGGCCAGTCGTCCGTCGTCCACCTTTCCGTCTGACCGTCTGTCTGTCTGGCCATCTGTCCTTCTGTCCATCAACAATTCAATACGGCTCAGGCTAGAGGCCGTATTTATGAACCAATCTTTACAAAACTTCTTGAGTACCTTTGTTATCACTGTGGGATGAGAACGAGTATTTTTGGGTGCGGTCCGAAATTCAAGATGGTCACCAGCAGTCGTTTGTACTTTAGTTAGTGCAATCAGTGTTTTGTACAGAACTTCTGTATGAAAGTTCTGATTTGAATAAATTTTTGTATGAATGTTTAGTAACATGGAATACATCACATGTCATACAGGTTTTTTTCTCATGCAGAAATTATGCAAATTAGATGAACTTTGATTTATTCAGTGCTACTTATACACAATAAGTGCACATGTCAATACGGCTCGGGCTAGGGGCTGCATTTATGAACCGATCTTCACGAAACTTCTTGGGTACCTTTGTTATCACCTTGGGATGAGAACGAGGGTATCTGGGTGCAATCCAAAATTCAAGATGGCTGCCAGTGGCCATTTTGTACTGAAATTAGGTCGAATCAGTTTTTTGTACACAACTTCTATACAGCTCAGGCTGAAGGCCGTATTTATGAACCGATCTTTACAAAACTTTTTAGGTGCCTTTGTTATCACCGTGGGATAAGAATGAGAATGAGTGCTTTTGGGTGCAGTCCAAAATTGAAGATGGCTACCAGCAGCCATTTTGTACCAAAATTAGTGCAATCAGTTTCATAGCTCACCGAAGGGAGTAAGGCTTCCACGTTTAGACAAAATTGTAAACGTTTAAACGACTGTCTGTAAACGAAACGGAAACGTTTACACATACTAACAATGCAAGTAGTCAATATTTGATAGAAGTGTGTAATAATACACAGTAAGTTCATCATATCTTTGCGTACAGGGCATACAATTTATGTTATTGAAACAGCTGATTTACAGTTCGTCGAACGATCACAGATCACAGCATGCAGATGCCGAAGACAAAGTCGCTCGGTCTGTGGGGGGGGGGGGGGGGGGGGGGGGGCTGGGGGATTCTCCCCCAGGTAAATTTTGAAATTTATGGGGGTCTCTGAGCTCATTCTGGTGGGTTCAGGGTGAAATTCCTTGTGTTTTTCAAACAGTAATGTTGGAGCGAGTTGCCATGGCACACAATAGTGACAATACCAAACTTGAGAGTGGAATGCAATGTCGCGAAAATAAACAAAGTCTACAAACCATGCAGGGGAATCCAAATTTTCAAACACCGCAAGTGCCAGTCTGTCTGTCAAACTCCATAAATCGATCCTAAGATCATCCCATGTGTTTATAATAAATTAATAATCCATGTCAGGTGAACGAAATCATCAAGAACAATTGTGTATCACTTTGGGAATAAACACGTAAATCCGAATAAACTAAAACATCCCACACATGTTTCGAAGGAAACACCAAAGATAAGCACGTACCATGTGGCTCACGTGACTGTGTCACATATGATATCACATGATTTGAAGATGATTTCGTTCGGTTACTGTGGCAGCGCCAGTCTGAACCAGTACACAGTTTTTCTGAAGCATTACCAAAATATTGCATTGCAAAGTTGGAAACTTTTTTTTGTTTCTTTGACTTTCTGCATTAATCTGCAATTTTGAAATTACTCTATTAAAACTTCATTCCGTGTACACGTTTACCAGAACTGTAAACGTTTAATGCCCATAAACGAAACGTTCACGTTTACACGTGTAAACGTGGAAGCCTTAGAAGGGAGCTCAACTTATCACTTGCCGTCCGTCATCCGTCGTCATGAACATTTTTCAAACGACTTCTCCTCTGAAACCACTGGTCCGATTTTCACGAAACTTCATGTGGATGTTCATTACTATATGGCAATTCATGTTTGTTCAAATGAAATGGCCACGTCCCTTGGGGACTCTGTATGGGGCATAACTCTGATAGCACCATATGATAGAAAAATTATTAAAAAATCAGGCAGAATCTTTTGATATTTGGTATGCAACATTGTGGGGTGGATCTGATTCAAGTTTGTTCAAATCGGCCCCCTGGATTCACATTTGGGCTCAGTATAGAAGCCCGAATTCAAACTTAGTGCATTTCAGGCAAATTTCTTAAAAAATCTTCTTCTCCAGATCCAGCAGGCAGAATCGCTTGATATTTGGTATGCAACATTGTGGGGTAGATCTGATTCAAGTTTGTTCAAATCGGCCCCCTGGATTGACACTTGGGCTCAGTATAGAAGCCCGAATTCGAACTTTGTGCATTTCAGGCAAATTACTGAAAAAATCTTCTTCTCCAGATCCAGCAGGCAGAATCTTTTGATATTTGGTATGCAACATTGTGGGGTGGATCTGATTCAAGTTTGTTCAAATCGGCCCCCTGGTTTCATATTTGGGCTCAGTATAGGAGCCCAAATTTGAACTTCGTGCATTTCAGGCAAATTTCTTAAAAAATCTTCTTCTCAAGATCCAGCAGGCAGAATCTTTTGATATTTGGTATGCAGCATGCTTAGGGGGTGAGATTCAAGTTTGTTCAAGCCAAGTCCCTGGGTTCATATTTGGGCTCAATGTGGTAGCCCGAATTATAACTTGGTTCAAAATGAGAAAATTTCTTCAAAAATCTTCTTCAGATCCAGCAGTTGGAATGTTTTGATATTTGGTATGCAGCATCCTTAGGGGGGTGAGATTCAAGTTTGTTCAAGCCATGTCCCTAGGGCCATATTTGGGTTCACTGTGGGAGCCCAAATGATAACTTAGTTCAAAATGAGGAATTTTCTTTAAAAATCTTCTTCTTCAGATCCAGCAGTCGAAATGTTTTGATATTTGGTATGCAGCATCCTTAGGGGGGTGAGATTCAAGTTTGTTCAAGCCATGTCCCTAGGGCCATATTTGGGTTCACTGTGGGAGCCCAAATGATAACTTAGTTCAAAATGAGGAATTTTCTTTAAAAATCTTCTTCTTCAGATCCAGCAGTCGGAATATTTTGATATGTGGTGTGTAGCATCCTTAGGGGGTGAGATTCAAGTTTGTTCAAGCCAAGTCCCTAGGTTCATATTTGGGCTCACTGTGGGAGCCCAAATTATAACTTAGTTCAAAATGAGGAATTTTCTTTAAAAATCTTCTTCTTCAGATCCAGCGGATGAATGTTTTTGATATTTGGTATGCAGCATCCTTAGGGGGGTAAGATTCAAGTTTGTTCAAGCCATGTCCCTAGTTCCATAAAATTTGTCTCTCATGACTTCATTCCTTTGTAGTGTTGATGAACCATGTCTAACTGAACGTGACCCCAAATACTTCTTCGAAACACTTTGGCCAGTGAGCGATTAAGGCTCCTTGGGGCCTCTTGTTGTTTAGAACTTCTGTATGGAAGTTTTGATTTGAATAAATTTTTGTAGGAATGTTAAGTAACATGGAATACATCACATATAATACAGGTTTTTTTCTCGTGCAGAAATTATGCAAATTAGATGAACTTTGATTTATAAAGTGCTGCTTATACACTGTAAGTGCACCTGTTAATACGGCTAGGACTGGAGCCTGTATTTATGAACCAATCTTCATGAAACTTCTTGGGTACCTTTGTTATTACCTTGGGACGAGAACGAGTGTTTTTGAGTGCGGTTTGAAATTCAAGATGGCTGCCGGTGGCCATTTTGTACCAAAATTAGGTACAATCAGTTTTTGGTACAGAACTTCTGTATGAAGGTTCTGAATTGAGTAAATTTTTGAATGAATGTTTAGTAACATGGAATACATCACATATAATACAGGGTTTTTTCTCGTGCAGAAATTATGCAAATTGGATGAACTTTGATTTATTCAGTGCTACTTGTACACAGTAAGTGCATATGTCAATACGGCTTGGGCTAGAGGCTGTATTTATGAACTGATCTTCACGAAACTTCTTGGGTACTTTGTTATCACCTTGGGACGAGAACAAGTGTTTCTGGGTGCAGCCCAAAATTCAAGATGGCTGCCAGTGGCCATTTTGTACCGAAATTAGGTCCAATCAGTTTTTTGTACACAACTTCTATATGGCTCAGGCTAGAGGCCGTATTTATGAACCGATCTTCACGAAACTTCTTGGGTATCTTTGTTATCACCTTGGGACAAGAATAAGTGTTTTTGTGTGCCTTTGTTATCACTGTGCTATGAGAACAAATATTTTAGGGTTCAGTCAGACCCACTCTGCGACTCAAAGATTTCTTTTCTAGTTTAGCATCTGACTGTCGCCCACCTTTACAATATTTTACCTATACATTTGTTACAAGCTACGGTCAGTATTTATGTACAGACCATTACAATACTTTATATGTACCTTTGTTATCAGGTCATTACCTAGATGTTTGTCATTGCTGTGTCACATACTATATATGTACATGTCTTAACAAGTTGAGCTACAGTGTCACCGACACTTTCATTTCTGGTGTATAACTGTTGACAAAAGGAAGGTATGGACAAGCAAAAGCTTGTGAATGATCAGGAAGTTACATTTATCTGGATGATAAGCCTTCTTCCACTTTTTCTCTCATGTTGCAAGCAAGCCTGAATATAAGCAACCTGCCATTTGCAAAATGAGGTCCCCAGAGGGTTAATTTGCTTATGCTATCCCATACAGTGGGCCAATTTATCCTCTAGGTACATCTTTGTGTTTTGGCTTGAAACCATGATTCAGACTGAGGTTCACAGAGGGTAAATTTTGTGATGCTACCCTGCTGTGCAGGATAGCATCACCAAATTCACCCTCTGAGAACCTCATTTTGCAGATGACAGTCTGCTTATTTTCAGGCTTGGTTGCAAGTTTGTCTGGATCATTTTAGGGCATCAGCCTTGGATTTTATCACTAAATAATTGTATCTTCAGCAAATAAACAAAATATCTGGGTGTCATTTATATAGTAAAGAAAAGGTAAGGGCCAAGTACAGAGCCATGTGTGATGCCAAACTCAACTGGCACATAATCAGCAATTGGAAAGAAAATTCTAGACCCCGTTTTTGAAGCCAGTTATGCCATAAAATTCAAGTTTATGAATGAGTAGAGGGTGGCTAACTTTGACAAAAGCTTTAGAGAACTTCATGATTAAAGTGTCTGTTTGTTGGCCTTTTTCTATATTAGTGCCAACGTCATCAATAAATTCTAGCAGTTGGGTCTCATAGGATCTAAATCTGTGAGAGCCATGTTGTCTGGGATGAAAAATGTTGTTTTTATAAGCATGGTTCAGAATTTTACTGATAATCATATATTCTAGAATTTTACAGCAAATTTATGTTAATGAAATTAGTCTGTAATTTTAAGGCTCATATTTTGGATGTTTTTGGATCCTGAGTCAACATCGTCATAGGTAACTTCTTAATCATCAGTGAGCGTACCAGAGTCAAGAGATTTTTTGAAGATAATTTTTAAGAGTGGGACAATATTGTCTGATAGTTATTCGTCGGGCTGGGAATATTGAAATTGTGTTCATCCATCAGTCTGTCCTTCCGTCACAAACTTTGTCCACTTCACTCTATCCAACAGTTTTCAGTGGATTTTCACAAACTTGGCTTGAAGTATCAGTATCAAGTGTAGATGTGCATGTGGTCAGGAGTTTTTGATGAGACAAATTTTGCATGGTTACGGCCCTTGGAAATAGCAAAATTTCCATCACAAAGGCTTGCCCACTTACATTTTTTATTGGATTTTTACGAAACTTGGTGTGCAGTATGAATATGATGTGTACATGTGCATATGGAAAGGAAGTTTTGATTCAAATAATTTTTCCAGAGTTATATTGCATGTTTTTGGAAGATATCTTCAGTTGCGATTGAAGAAATTAAATGATATATCCCCTGGCGATGAAGTCTGAAGGGGGATATTGAAATGGTGTTTATCAGTCCATCCGTCCGTCCATCACAAACTTTGTCCGCTTAACTCCTCCTACATTTTTTATTGGATTTTTTATGAAACTTGGTCTGAAGTATCAGTATCAAGTGTAGATGTGCATGTGGTCAAAAATTGTCGATGCGACAAATTTTGCATGGTTGTGCCCTTTATTAATAGCAAAATTTCCATCACAAATGCTTGTCCTCTTAACTCCTCCCACATTTTTCATTGGCTTTTACAAAACTTGATGTGCAGTATGAGTATGATGTGTACATGTGCATATGGAAAGGAAATTTTGTTTCAAATAATTTTTCCAGAGTTATAGCCCTTGTTGACTTTAAATTTACCAATATTGCAGGTTTTTAGAAGATACCCTCATTGCGATTAAAGAAATTAAATGATATTTGGTGAGTGACATTATTGGGTATGAATATCCAGGTCGTTAATGAGATTATTCCTGTCATAACATTGTAGTCGGCAGGGGATATAGATGTTGCTAAAATATCTTGTTCTTTTAGTATTCTTCTGGGGTTTATGTTATCTGTAACTGCTGCTTTATCTGGGTTGAGGTTTTTAAGGCACTCACATATTCCATTAATGGTTGGGGCAAGATTAGATATTGTGGGATTGGTGGAATCTGAAAAAATTACACTGGAAAATACTCATAAAATGATCTGGTGTACCCTTTTTACTGAAGAGTGTTAAATTTTTACATGACCACAGATTTCAATTTCAATGTTACACTTGATTGGATAGTGCCTGTTGGAACTATCTAATCAAATGTAACTGAGCAATGTGTCCTTAACATAATCTGATTCTTCTCAGTGCCATCTATTTTATCATGCAAGTCAGCACAAAATTCTGTCATTTCTTAAAGAAATCAACATTTTTAATAAATTTTAAGAGTGTTTTTATTCTAAGCAAATAAACTCTTCAAGCCTCAGTTCATCAGGTTGATTCCTAAAGTATTCACTATACTGCATCGCTCATAACTGTCCAACTTACTCTTGTCTTTAACATTGTATGGTGATAATTTCCATATTCTTAATCGTTCTTTTTGAATCATAATTAACAATGACATGTTTTATTTCCTACCATTTTCTTATATAGCCTTAGCTGCTGATTTGGCATTAGCACCAATAAATAAATAAATCTTGACAGGGTCAGTATGAAACCTTATCCAACAGAGTGTAGATGTTAGGCCAAACAAAATTAATTAATTGATTCTCTGGCATTTTTTTTTAAAACGAATAAGGGAGGGCGGTTTTTATTTTTATTTTTTATTCCTGATGGAATGGTCACTGATGCCTAAAATCCAGTTGTGAGAGCCTAAAATTAAATACTAGAGCTTCCATGTTGATATCACTGATAGTTTTTGTTTTTGTAACAGTGATCATACAACACAAAATCAATATAGAGCAACTAAAATGGAGATAACAAATAATAAGGAAAAAAATAATAAGGAGTTTTATAAATGGTTGAGTGTTTGAAGCCACAATCAGGCCTTTTAAAAAAATGAGGTTACGATTGCAAAAACCAACATTTTCCTTACCCATGTTTCATATTCAGTCAAACATAGATAATAGTTTGTCTATACAAATTTGTTCTATTACATATTGGAGAGTGCCTGTTGGCACTCCAATAATTTGTAATAAAACAATTTTTGATGAACAAATTCAGACCACCAAAACTAATCTAGCTCTCAACCAGTTAAATAAATATTTATTTTGTACATACATATGAGAACCGTGTCACTTTTCGCAAAGAGATTAACAATACTCTAGCAATGTATATGACATATTGCATTGCAAATCGTAATGTGATACCACAAAAATCACACCCCATGATAGTTCAATACATTTTGAATTTTGCCTCCGAAATAAATAGGACGAACGCAGGTCAAAAAAATGAATGCGCCACTGCCTGAGAATCAAAAGTTTATTTTTTTTAGCCTTATAGTCACAATCTGTGGTATTTTATAAAGTCACAGTATGGGCTTCCTGCACCCTGCCAGTTAACACTGTGTTCTTAAAAGAGATTATCTTATAGAACCTATGGACAATACCATAAAATGCTTGATGGAGAGTTCAGTGATAAATTAATCCTTCAGTCCTGTCAGCAAATGCATTGATATGTTACTTATATTCCCTTCCTTTTGAGTGCTTGTTGAGTCTTCTTCTTGTCAAGTGTCAAACTTTACATGAAATTTGTCAGAAAGTGTGTGAATGGGTTAATTGTTGGAATACTGTAGCTTTCAGTTACAAATGTCAGTTTACCCAAAACAACAATTCAATAAGGATGATGGTTAAGATATAATAGATTATTTTTGTTTCATTGGGACAGCACCATGCACTACAGTGGTGATAAATTATAGAAGCAACTTCTGCATTTAAAACACCTCTAACCATACTCCAAGCTGCATGCAATTTCCCAATAAATATCAATAAACATACAGAAGCAGATAGTTGATTTAGTGGTTGAATTGCATATTGAGTCTTCATGTCTAGTAAAACTGAACTCTTCACTTGCCAGTAACAGAAGAACTACAAGCTTTGTTCACCAATAATGTGGTAAACAGCCATAACCAGTAATTATTTATTAGATACGATATTCTTTCCCAGAATTGCCCATTATCAAGCTCGTCTTTTATGACTTCAAACTCGACTGATATGATGATGATCTTGGCAGATATCAATCAAGCCACAGTTGTTCCCCTTGTTGCATTAGTAGGCTATTATGCGCTGTAACAGGAGGAGAGATAAGTGCGGGAGCCGGGGTTTGAACCATCAACCTCTAGCACACAGTGACCGATTTACCACGAGACTAAGAGATCCGGACCAACCAGGCTTGTTGGTAAATGGCCTTTATACCTTGACCGCTACACTATTCTCCCCTTCTTTTGAGATTCACCACATGTGAATCTCACCCAAGTTCCTCCCTCAGAGCGGTCGAAACACCAGCAGTGCCACCTACTGCTGAGGATCGGACGAGCCCCCAAATGTAACAGGTGGAGAGATAAGTGCGCGAGCCGGGGTTCGAACCATCGACCTCTAGCACACAAAGCGACCGATTTACCACGAGACTAAGAGATCTGGACCAACCAGGCTGGTTGGTAAATGGCCTTTATACCTCGGCCGCTACAGGCGCATTCAGTTTGTTTTCAGCAAAACCATTATTCATCGAAGGCAATCAAAGAAAACTGCTGTTGTATAACTGATTGGTTTGAAGTGGTGTTTTTGAATCACATGGAATTCATGTCAGGAATGACCTGAGAATTGTGTAAAGGAACAAAAGAAAGAAGAAGGTTGTGCAGAAAATTCAATGCAAACTTGAGATTCAGAGTCATAAGCAGAGATTTGTGAAAGTGGACAAAGAGATAGTTTGGCTATCTGAACGTCGTGGCTTCCCCCAATGGGGAAGCTGCGACGTTCGTATAGCTGAACTGCAGAAGAGGAAACTTTGGACTTCCTGAAAAGAATGAGAAATAATAACATTGTCAGAAAACTGTAAAAGATCTAAGAACATTTTGTAATTGCTTGTTTTGGTTTAATAAAAAAAAGAGGTTATTACTGGGTTAGTTTCACATTGGCTGAGATATCAGCCCTCGGTAACATCACATCATCCACCGACCTTAAGTTCAGGCTGATATGAAGTTACCTCAGGCTGATACCTCAGCTGATATAAAACTACCCAAGTAATAACGTCTAAGGACCTATTCATTGGCACATAATTGGTGGACAGAGCTTGGAGCACTTTGACTTATTCAATCATTAAATTCCTGCTTATTTCAATGCTTGATTTACAGAAGAAAGCAGAAAGTGTATATTTCCATTTCTTATCAACCTACCTTACAATTGATTACTACAGGCTTGCACTACAGTGGAAGACCCTAACTCAGATAAAATACTCTCTATTTTGATCTTTCCCAAGAGATTTGGGAAAGAAAAGTGGTGTAAAAACACCGTGAAAAAAATAAGCCAAAACTGGGTCGAGCACCATCGGCGCACACCCAGTAGGGGACGCTGTTCTCTTAGTACAATTCCATGACTTCTGTTAACCAGTGCGCAAGCAGTCATCAAACCATTCTTTTTTTATCCACTGCACGTGAAGGATGTGCCGCCATTTGCATTACGAAACAGTGATAATTCAGCTCGTCGATAATGGTTTCCTGTGACTGGAATTATAGATCTGAGGATCGTATAATAACAGAACTGTGTTTTATATATTCTCGTTAATATCTTCAACCACCTTTTCATTAAATTTTATATATATTTTCCGATGTTGCGCCCGATTTTCGCATTCCGTGCGGTTCGGACATAAAATCTTTGGGTTGATAAATTTTATTATTATTATTGGAGTTAGGTGTCAATGAAGGACTGTATAGACAGGATTTCTTCACTCTGTTGAGGGCTGAATTTCTGTTTTTTTAGGTCCCTGTCGGCCGTCTGGGTTCTGTTGTGTTCCCGCCGGTTCTTTTTTCTGCCACCTTTCTCTCGTAGTTGGGGGTGTTCTTCTACTTTATGTATCTGTTGAGTTCACCTTTTTCTTCTACTGCTCTCATCTCTGTTCAGTTCAGTTCCTTTAGGGCAATGCCTTTTACCCTCGCTTTTGGTGCGTTCTTGTGGGGTGTTCCTCCCGCACCCGCAAGGGGGGGGGGAAGATGCTGTCGTTTCAGGGCCTCCCGACATGACCACGTCTGGTGAGAGTTATACCCCCTCCATGGGGGATGTGCAGCTCCTCCCACACCTGTGGGGGAGGGGGGTGGAATGCTGTCGTTTCAGGGCCTCCCAACTTGACCATGTCTGATGAGAGTTATACCCCCTCTGTGGGGGATGTGCAGTTTTTTTACCGTGGTGGATACTGCGGGAGCTGCTGGATGTCTGATGAAGAGATGCCTGGTTCCTATGCGCCCTCTCCAGTCGACATCTGAGCCTGTCACTAGGGTTGTGACTTCTCCTTTGGAGGCTGAACTAGGTTGCTCTCTCCCCTTTTCCACCAGTTTCAGCAGCTCCCGCCGTATCTGCTGCTACTGCTGTTCCATCTACGTCATTGGTCACCATTTTAGCTGGCCTCGGCTTATCCCTGCAGGGGACTGCAGTGATGTCTGTAGTGTGGCTGTGGGGTGTCGGCCTCAGCCTTCCCTGACTTCAACTCAGCGAAGTCAGAAGTGGCTGCCGACCAAACCCCCTGCTGTGTCCTCTCGGTCGTTGAGCACAGCAGTTTTATCCCTGCAGGGGTCTGCAGAGGTGTCTGGTAGTGTAGACATTAGGTATTTGCCTCAGCCTTCCCTGACTTCAATTTGGCAAAGTTGGGAGGGGCTGCTGGCCGAACCCTCTACTGAGGTCTCTCAGCCGTCGAGTACCTCAGTTTTTCTCATTGGATTTGGATGTTCATGGTGGGGTCACCATTAGCTCTGTGGCATTTCCATCCACGCACTCTGGTCCCATATCCAGTTTTGCGGGACCAACACGCTTTTTGTGCAGCCTGGACCTTCTGTCCCGCAAGGTCCACGGCAACTCTCTTGAGTTTCTGCTCTGTAGATCCTCGGGGGTATGTCATACTCCAATACACATCTGCCTTCAGATGTTCTGGCCGCAGCCCGTCACCCCACGCTGGGTGTATTTGAGGATCATGACCCTTCGCTGGTAAAATGGGTCAGGAGTGAAGCCACTTTGTCGGTTCGTTCCCACGTCGAACCATTCCGACACAGTCTGTGAGCTTAGGGAGGCCCTCTCATTGCTCACTCAGGCTCTATCCAAGACCCTTTTCCGTTGCTTCCAGCAAGGCTATGAGTGGTTTTCGGGCGCCCCCTATGGCGCCTCCTCCCGGAATTGGAAACAGGCCGCTTTCTGACCCCCCTGATGTGCCTACACCATGGGAGGCATCGGCTGGTTTGCCCATGATGGGCTATGTGTCTTCCGACTCATGGAATGAGTCCGACATACCTGACGTCAAGAGCCAACAGTCTTCTGATTTGGGGGCAGCTCTTGTCTTTGTGTTTGGGTTCCTTCCAGATCTCAAACCGTCAAACCAGCCAACAGTGTCAGCCTGGCTGTGATCGTCGGTCGCGTGCCTACAGCCTGTGGAGCAACCTGCTTCTGGGCGTCTTCGACCGTGCCTGTCGATACAGGTGGTTGAAGCTTTTACAGCTTTGGACTCTAAGCTGAGTTCCAAGGCTATGAAGACATCGTTCTTCATCAGGGTTGACACTATTTTGCCTCCTGGTGCGCTACCGTTCCTACGATTCTGCCAATCTGTGAGTCTACCAGACTTTGACGGTCTTGGATCGGGACTCCAACTCCCAAGCCGGCCATTTTTCATATGGAGACTCTGGAGTCCATGTTGGGCTTATCAGGAGAGATGCTGGAATGCTTTCTCTCTTCGATCACGTCGTCTCTGCTTTGCTGCTTATCTGCTCCCAGATAAGTTTGACAATGAACAGGTTTTTTGTGTGTGCTGTCCAAGGCACTCATGCACCTTCTCACACACATGCCTGTAACATGGCTAACTTGGAATTAGTTCGCAGGGACGCTGTGCTGGACACAAGCCATTCCCTTCTTGAGGGCAGTGCGCTGCTCTTTGATCTGCCTCTATCGGCGGGTCCGCAACTGTTCCATGGTTCCGTGGCGACGGTCCGGGATGACTCCCTATGTCATTCCAAAGATCAGCTGCTGCTTCGTCAGCTTGATCAGCCTTCTGTTGGAGGCAGGGGCCGTCCAAAGCTTAACAAGTACCCTTCTGCTTCTTCCGCGAAGCTAAGGGCTAATCCTCCTGTTGCCACTTCTACTCACTCACAGGGAAAGAGTAGTCGTCGGCAGTAGTCACCTCGAATTCGTCCCAGGTTGAGTCATTCCACTCAGTCGAGAGTGCCTCTTCCAACACAAGTGCCTTTCCATGTTACACGCTGGGAACTTTTGATCACGAGATAGGCAATATCCTGTCAAAGGGGGCGATCGAGGTTATCAAGAACATTCTTTCAGTGGGATTTTATTCCCGCCTGTTCTTGGTGCCAAAGAAGGACGGCTGACTCAGACAGGTTATCGATCTGAGTATCCTGACCCAGTTTATCATTGCTCCTCAGTTCAGCATGGAGGCTTTCAGGTCGGTTCGCCGTTCCATTCCCCAGGATGTTTTACAGTTCAGGACCATGTCCTTTGGCCTCGACCTGGATCCTTGGGCCTTCACCCGTCTGATGTCGCATGTGTTAATCTTACATCGCACACAGTCCAGGGTATCTTCTTCAGCATATCTAGTCGATATCCTCCAGAGGCGTTCCAATGCTGCCTTTCTGGAATCTGATGTTGTCACACTGTTGAGCCTGCTCACGTCACTAGGGTTCAGAGACAACGGGGAGAAGTTGGACCTGATCCCTTCTCCGTCGTTTTGTAATCTGGGATGGGCTTCCGTAATCAGCTGGATACGGTGGCGGTTTCCCAGGCAAGGGCTGTGCTTTTCTCAGCCTTTTGTCCTGACTCTGTCCCAGTTCACCACGTCCGCAGCAGCTCGGAGTCTTCCCCAGCTGCTCGGTCTCTGCGGTTCGGTGACGGATCTCATTCCTCTATGTTGGCTGCATGTCTGACCTTTCCAACACTTCACCCGTCTGATGTCGCATGTGTTAATCTTACATCGCACACAGTCCAGGGTATCTTCTTCAGCATATCTAGTCGATATCCTCCAGAGGCGTTCCAATGCTGCCTTTCTGGAATCTGATGTCGTCACACTGTTGAGCCTGCTCACGTCACTAGGGTTCAGAGACAACGGGGAGAAGTTGGACCTGGTCCCTTCTCCGTCGTTTTGTAATCTGGGATGGGCTTCCGTAATCAGCTGGATACGGTGGCGGTTTCCCAGGCAAGGGTTGTGCTTTTCTCAGCCTTTTGTCCTGACTCTGTCCCAGTTCACCACGTCCGCAGCAGCTCGGAGTCTTCCCCAGCTGCTCGGTCTCTGCGGTTCGGTGACGGATCTCATTCCTCTATGTTGGCTGCATGTCTGACCTTTCCAACACTTTCTGCTCAGTCGTTGGAGGCCGAATGTCGATCCTCTGGATCTGGTGCTTCAGTTACCGGAGTCTCTTCCTTGTCACCGTCTCCCCTGACAGATGTTCAGTGGATTATGCAGGGAGTTCCGTTGGACTTCCCCATGTCTGATCGTGTTCTGATGGCAGTTTCCAGCGATCTCGGATGGGGTGTGACATTGGATCCTCTAGGTCTTTTCCTTCATGGGTCATGGGACCAGGATCTTGCAGCTCTTCACGTCAACCAGAAGGAGCTTCTTGCCCTTCTTCTGAGTTTTCGGCAATGGATCCCCCGCCTTTTGAATTGTCAGTTCCTTCTACTGTCCGACAATTCGACAGTGGTTGTTTACATTTGGAACCAGGGCAGCACGCACAATGTTCCCATGTATGAATTGGTTCGGGATCTTCTACTGCTCGCTCAGGATGTGGTGGTTCGTCACTTTCCGGGTCGTCTGAACGTCCTAGCCGACTCCCTGTTCCAACAGGGCAGGTTCTTTTCCACCGAGTGGATGCTCCACATGGCGGTGTTCCAGTCTCTTTGCGATCTCAGGGGTCTTCCCCACATTGATCTCTTTGTGACTCGTTGGAACCATCAGGTGGACACTTTCGGGTCTCCTCTGTCCAGATGCTCTGGCTTTCGCCGTGGACGCTCTGTCCCTCCTTGGGAAGGTCTTTCGGCTACGCCTTCCTGCCAGTTCTGATTCTGCCTCAGGTTCTAGCCCAGATACGAACCTACAGTTGTCAAATCATTTCGATCGCATCCCTGTCGCCTGAGTGGGTGTGGATCAATCTGCTCCGCTCTCTGTTAGCGGCGGTTCCGGCACGTCTCCCTCTACATCATGACCTTCTTTGCCAAGGTCGCCCGAGGATGGTTTCACGTAGACCCGACTTCATTGAGCCTTCGTGCATGTCTTTTGTCAGGTCCTGTCTCCCCCGTAGTGGGTTTTTTTAGAGACGTGCAGTGGAGCTGCTTTTCTTCTTCAAGGAGGCACTCCACTGGTTTAGCCTCTGCGGCTAAGTGGAAGGTCTTCTGTCAATGGTGTGCGGATCACTCTGTTGCTTCTGTCACTCCTTTGATCCCACAGATTGCGGAGTTTCTGGTATGTGTTTGATTCGGGGGCTCTCCAGGCTGTTTCCATCAATGGGTGCAGGTCCATGCTTCGGAGACCCTTTCGTATGTGGGACAGCGTCGTATCGGCACTACTCCATGCCTCTCCAAGCTTGTTCGGCACTTTTCCTTGAAAAGGCCCTGGACTTTGCAACTTACCCCAAGATGGAATCTTTCTTGGGTGCTGCTTTGCTTGGGGGAGGGGGTGGGGGGGGGGGGGGGGCGCCATTCGAGCCTTTATCCCAGATGGATATGCGTTTTCTCACATACAAGACAACTTTTCTGGTGGCTTTTGCCTCAGCCAGATGGGTTAATGAGCTTCACGCCCTCTCGGTTGATCCGGCATTTTTCTGGAGCTGTCCCACCAATGTTATGTTTACCAGTGATTGCTCCTTTCTGGCCAAGAATCAGATACCGGAAACTACTCCGCCTCCTATCTGTATCTGGACTCTTCCTTCTGTTGAGGGTAAACACCCTTTGCTCTGTTCATTTGGAAGGGTAGGATCGATTTTCTGTCTCTTATTCCTGGTCGACAGAAGATCTCTCCTGAATCCATTTCTTGATGGATTTGTCTTGCTATTTGTGCAGCTTCCGCTCATCTAGCGACTGGTGTATTACCAATCATTTTTCTGCCACGAGGTGCGTGCATTGTCTACCTCTTGGAGCTTATACTAACTCTGTCATGTTGCCGGATGTTATGCTGACAGCCTACTGGAGAAATACTACTTTCTCCACTTATCTGCAACAGTTGCAGGTGCAGGCAGAGGACCTTTGTTCTACGGGCCCTTTTTCTTCTGCTCAGGCTGTTGTCTATCCCAGCCATTCGGCTGCTTACAAGGTCAGTTCCAGCTCTGCGCTGTTATTGCCCTTTCTGTCTGTGTGTCGCACAGAACCATATGCCTCATCTCTCATTGTCTTTTACTAATGTTTGTGATGCTATGGTTTGATAGGCCTAGGGACCTCTTCCTCTGTCCACGGTTCCAGTGCAATTGGGTTATGTGTGGGTTGGTTATGTGATTCCCTCCATCCTATTGTCTATTCAGCCTGTAGTAAACAATTGTAAGGTAGGTTGATAAGAAATTTAAATTTTATAGTAAATTTCCTTTCTTATTATACCTACCGCAATTGTTTACATGGAGGCCCTTCCGTCTTCTTATTCGGGTAAGAATCCTTCCTCCCAGCTGATCACATAACTCCTATGTTGGCGGACTCAAAAAAATGGTTTGATGACTGCTTGCGCACTGGTTAACGGAAGTCTTGGAATTGTACTAAAAGAAAAGTGTCTCCTACTGGGTGTGCGCCGATGGCGCTCGACCCAGTTTTGGCTTATTTTTTGTGGTGTTTTTACACCACTTCTTTCCCAAATCTCTTGGGGAAAGATAAAAATAGAGAGTATTTTATCCGAGTTAGGGTCTTCCACTGTAGTGCAAGCCTGCAGTAGGTTTTATAAGAAAGAAAATTCACTATAAAATTTAAATTTCTCCCAACTTGCTTACAGAGATGTGCATGAGTACTTATAAAGGAAGTGGCAATGTGTAGGGTTAAAATCAACTAGGCCACTAGGGGACCAAAGCTGCCAGTAGAATCTGGTCTTTGATACATTACTGGGTCATTGATACAAGTATATTATGCAACTGTGATAATAAAGTGAAAGGTGTAAGCTAGCCTGACCCCAGGTGTCTCCATGGGTGATACCAGTAACTATTTCAGTGGACTTATAAAAAACTTTTCTGTCAGATGATAATGTTCCTTGTAGAGTGAACACACTTGGCGCATGTTGATTATTGACATGGGGCAAGTATAGTGTTTTCACTCTACCAACAACATTATCAGGTGACAAAAATGTTTTTGTGGTCTCCATTTCAGTATACAGACATGATACACCCCAATTTATATTGATATCTTCACAATCCAAATGTAACTTCACATACATGAAAGATAAATTAGGCATGGAATGTGTCAACTTTGTGGATATATTTCAGGTCATGATATCACAAGGAGGTCCCAAATTAGAGTTCATTTGCAAAATTTTCCAGGGGAAGCTTGCTGGACCCTCTAGCACGCCTCGGGTCTACCACTTTGAAAATCCTTCTGGCATGCCTGGTTGTGAAAAATCCCAAGTGGAATAGACGGTAAAGTAAATTTAGAACAATGAGACATGAGGATAAATACTGACCAAACATGCAGGAAAGACTTTACTATACACCACTGCTAAGGTGTTGTACTGTCCAACAGCAAAATCCTGTATGTGGAAACAGTGTTCCACATGGACATAATTATAAATCAAGAAACTCACCCAAACTGGGACTGGGCCATTGAGGGTTTAAACTGGCAAAAAACATAAATATGAGGTTTGATTTTAACAATGGAAAATGTACTGGTTACACAGGCAAGGATATAAGATGTTTCTCATGTTTTCAATTATTTAAAAACAGAAAATTGATTCTCTCGAAGCAAGAGTTTGTGAGAATCAAAATCAATTCACGTGAATTGGGACAGATTTTTATAGGTATCACAGAACTAAATATTTTCCCATAGGCGACCATTATAACGTTCAGGCGGAAAAAAAATATGATCGCATCACTTTAATTTTAGCATTCAAATATCTTTGTCAAGTATAGCCCTTTAGACAACTTTTTCTGATCAGAAAACAGGGGGGTCATTTAACAAAAACTGACACAAAGTGAAGTACCGGTCACGTGCACATATTTTTCAGGGAAATCCCTGCAAAAACACACAAAAAGTAAATTGTATTTTTTAGGTCCAAAAGTCATCAAATCACCCTCTTTTTTATCAGGAATATTCAACCATACTGCAATATGTCAATAGAATGTTTCAAACGATTATTGAAACAATTTATTTTCCCAAGGCTGTTTATTTTTAGAGACTGCATCATTTCCGAGTGCAACATTTTAAGGCGGTTAACTCTAATTTCAATATTTAGTTCTACGATACCTTAAGTCATGTTTGTAACCTTGTGAAGCTGTGTCTCCATATACTTAGCCTGTGAGCTACCTCTTCTGTCCCAAAGTTAAATCAGTTTCTTATCAACCTACCCTACAATTATTTACTACAGGCTTGCACTACAGTGGAAGTCCCTAACTCGGAAAATATACTCTCTATTTTGATCTTTCCTAAGCGATTTGGGAAAGAAAAGTGGTGCAAAAGCATCAAGAAAAAATAAGCCAAAACTGGGTCAAGTGCTACAGGATGTTATCCTTTCGGATATTATTATTATTATTATTGGAGTTAGGTGTCAGTGGGGGGCTGTATGGACAGGATTTCTCCTCTCCGTTGAGGATAGAATTTCTATTTTTTGGGTTCCTGTCGGCCGTCTGGGTTCAGTTGTGTTCCCGCCGGTCCTTTAATTTCTGCCACCTTTCTCTCGTATTTGGGGGTGTTCTATTTTCTACATCTGTTGAGTTTACCTTTTCTTCTACTGCTCTCACTTCTGTTATGCCTAGGACTGTTCCTTGTGGGCATGGGCAATACCTTTTGCCCAAGCATGTGGGCGATTCCCATGCTTCTTGTTCCACTTGTAATGGGTGTTCTTCAGATCGACCCTGTTGGCTCTGTGGATCTTGGTCATCCACTTTTTGGCCTTCTGTGAACCATGTGATGTGTTCTCTTGGCCATTTCTCCCACACCCATAGGAAAGGGGAATGCTGTCGTTCGGGATCATCCGACACGACCACGTCTGATGAGAGTTATAACCCTTCCGTGGGGGATGTGCAGTCTTTTCCTGTGGTGGATACTGCAGGAGCTGTTGAGTTGTCCGGTGAAGAGATGCCTGGTCTGGGACTGTGGTACCTCTGCAGTCGATATTTTTGGAGCCGAGCTTGGTTGCTCTCTCCACTTTTCTACCAGTTTAACTGCTCCCGACATATCTTCTGCTACTGCTGTTCCGTCTGCATTGTCATCGGTCACCATTTGAGCTGGACTCGGCTTATCCCTGCAGGAGTCCGCAGAGATGTCTGGTAGTGTGGATGTTGGATATTGGCCTCAGCCTTCCCTGACTTCAACTCGTCAAAGTCAGAAAGGACTGCCGGCCGTACCCTCTGCTGTGGTCTCTCAGTCGTCGAGCCCAGCAGCTTTTTCATTGGATTTGGATGTTCATGGTGGGGTTGCGTTTCCGTCCATTCACTCTGGTCCTACGCCAGTTTTGCGGGACTGACACTTTTTGTGCAGCGTGGACCTTCCGTCCCTCACTTCAGATCCTCGGGGTGTTTCATACCCCTATAAACATCTGCATTCAGATGTTTTGGCTGCCTCCTGTCGCCCCACGAGAGGGCTTGTGACCCTTCGCTGGTAAAAAAAGGTCTGGAGTGACGCCACTTTGCCGGTTCATTCCCACGTCGAACCGGCTGACATGGGCTGTCAGCTTAGGGAAGTCCTCACTCGGGTTCTTCCCAAGAGCCTTCCTGTTGCCTCCAGCAAGACTACTAGTGGTTTCCAGGTGCCCCCTGTGGCACCACCTCCCAGGATTGGAAGCAGGCCGCTTTCCGATCCCCCTGATGTGCCTACACCATGGGAGGCATCGGCTGGTTTGCCCGTGATGGGCTATGTGTCTTCCGACTCAGAGGATGGGTCAGACATACCTGACGTCTTGAGCCAACAGTCTTCTGACTTAGGGGCAGCTCTTGACTATGTGTTTGAGTTCCTTCCAGATCTCAAACCGTCAGACCATCCGACGATGTCAGCCAGGCCGCGTTCATCAGTCGCACGCCTACAGCCTGTGAAGCAACCCTCTTCTAGGCACCTTCGACAGTGTCAGTCGGTACAGGTGGTTGAAGCGTTTGCAGCTTTGGACTCTAAGCTGAGTTCCAAGGCTATGAAGACTTTGTTCTTCACCAGGGCTGATACCTTTTTGCCTCCAGTGCATTATCGTTCCTATGTTTCCCCCAATCCATCAGTCTGCCAGACTTTGACAATCTTGGATCAGGACTCCTCCTCCCTCGGGCTTTCCAAGCCCAAGTCGGCCGTTATTCCTATGGTGCCTCTGGAGTCCCTGTTGGGCTTATCAAGAGAGATGCTGGGCATGCTTTCTCTCTCGGATCATGTCATCTCTGCTTTGGCTGCTTATCTGCCTCCAGATAAGTTTGACGATGTACAGGCTCCTTTGCGTGTGATTTCCAAGGCGCTCATGCATCTTACTCATGGCATGCCTGTAACATGGCTAACTTGGAATTAGTTCGCCGGGACGAGGTGTTGGACACAAGCTGTTCCCTTCCTGAGGGGCAGTGCGCTGCTCTTCGATCTGCTTCTTTGGCGGGTTCGCGACTATTCCACGGTTCTGTGGCGGCAGTCCGGGATGACGTCCTGTGTCATTCCAAAGATCAGCTGCTGCTTTGCCAGCTTGATCAGCCTTCTGTTGGAGGCAGGGGCTGTTCTAAGCCTAACAATCGCCCTTCTGCTTCCTCTGTGAAGCCAAGGGCAGATCCTCCTGCCGCTGCATCTACTTCTTACTCACGTGGTAAGGGTAAACATCGGTGGACCAAAGGGAGGATTCAGGATCCTTCATCTAGTAGAGGAGGTGGTTTCTCCTCTCGCAGGCCTCGCCGGGGCTCAAAATGAAAGTCCTCACTTCGAATCGTCCCAGGTTGGAGGAAGGATATCAGAGTTTGAAGACCATTGGTCCACAATCACATCCGATCCTTGGGTTTTAGATGTTGTTCGGTCCGGGCTGCGAATATCCTGTCGAGAGTGCCTCTTCCAACACAAGTTCCTTCAGACGTTTCATGTCGGGAACTTTTGATCATGGGGATAGACAATCTTCTGTCAAAGGGGGCAATCGAGGTTGTCAAGAACATTCATTCAGTGGGATTTTATTCCTGCCTGTTCTTGGTGCCGAAAAAGGACGGCCGACTCTGTCTACCAGTCTATCATTGCCAGCATGGAGACTTTCAGGTCGGTTTGCTACTCCATTCACCAAGGAGATTTCACAAGATGCTTACGTTCACGTTCCGATTCATCGGACATCGCGAAAGTATCTCAGGCTCGCTTTTCTGGGGCGAGTTTACCAGTTCAAGGCCATACCTTTTGGCCTCAACCTGGCTTCTTGGGCCTTCATTTGACTGATGGCGCATGTGATAGCCTTCCATCGCACACAGTCCAGGGTGACTACTTCGGCATATCTGGATGATATCCTCGAGAGGCACTCCAATGCTGCTCTTCTGGAGTCTGATGTTGACACACTGTTGAGCCTGCTCACATCACTAGGGTTCAGAGTCAATGAGGTGAAGTCGTACCTGGTGCCTTCTCAGTTGTTTTGTCATCATGGGATGGACTTCTACTCAGCTGAATACGGTGGCGTTTCCTGGCCGAGGGCTTTGATTTTCTCGGCTTTCGCCCTGACTCTGTCCCAGTCCATGTCCGCGACAGCTCTGAGTATTCTCCGGCTGCTTGGTCTCTGCAGTTCGGTGACGGATCTCATTCCTCTAGGTCGCCTGCATGTCAGACCTCTCCAACACTTTCTGATCAGTCCTCTGGATCTGGTGCTTCAGTTACCATTAGTGCTGAAATGGTTAGCCGGATATCTGGTTGACAACCGGCTGACAGGCATAACCAGTTGAATAGCCCGCCAACCGGTCAACTGCCGTTAGTAGAAAAACGATTGGGAAAAAACTGTGTGAATGATACATACCTACGAAAGATCACCAACAATCACAATGACATTTTGTGCCCTACTAAACAGCAACTAAAGACAATTGCAGTTATTATCTAATAGATCATAGATGACTTATTTGAAGTTATTTCGCTGAGTAAACTCATCTGACCCGACTTGGGGGGAAACTGGAAAAGTAACAAATAATTGAAATAAACAAATATAATTTAACAATTCAAAGATCGTCAAAGATTTCAAGAAAGTTGTGTCAACAGACTTGAAAAAAAGGTACGCTATTGATGGCTTTTCAGTTAATCCACCCATGGATTCCAGCGCGACAGAGGTTACTGGGTCTGGTGACATCAGTGATGATGCGAAAGGAACTTCAAAAGCAGGCAATAATCCCAGCGAAATGCCATCTATACCTACAGAGGGCCGAGATGGGCTCACTATCAGAGAATTTGCACCCAAAGTGAAACGTTCTAAACTTGAGAAATCGAATACGACATTGAAATTTCTGTTGGGAGATTACTATGACGATAGTGCAGTGAGTAATAGCAAAGACTCGGATGTTGACTTTCGTGATGAATTACGAGCTTTCCTGGAAACATTTCACCAACCGAGTAGTGGCGCATGCACGATGGCAGATTTTCCAGAGTTGTAGCCCTTGGTCAGCGATATTTAGGGATACCAGGGACATCTGTTCCTTCGGAAAGAACATTTTCTGTCGCAGGAAACACTGTTACTAAGAAGCATGCAAACTTAGAGTCGGGTACAGTAGATCAGCTGATATTTGTGCATGAATACCTACAATTGCAAGCCGCCCTACTGTTACAGGATACTATGGGTGATGGTGAAGCCGTAACTGTCGAAGTCGATAGTGACCAAGAATAATCAACTTTGAAATTATCAAATTACATTAGTTGCCTGACTTTTCCTCAGTTGAAGTTGCTATGGGTGATAGCACGACTTTTCCTGATTTCAGATTTTCAGTTATTTGTGAAGTAATGTGAATGATAATCAACAATTAAAATTCAGTTCCTATAATAAATGTTCCAACTTTCGATCCACCCGTCACCGGTACATTCCAGAGTTTCAAGTTACCATAGTTGTATGAACTACTTCCCAGCATGCGCAGATAGGTTCGCTTTGTTTATAAAATGAGAACACAGTTTTTGGAAGTTCTGTCGCTAGCAACGTTTTTCTGACAAAAAATATCCCTATCTTACTATTCTATATACAGTTTCAAGAAAGGTATATTTATAATTATTTTTCCGGGAAAACATTGTTAGTGACAGAACTTCCAACAACTGCCATCAGTGTGATGAGAACGAATGCCTGTCGAGTAATTTCCGATCATTTCAACGTGAGTACATTGTATATTATATAATTTTTAGTTTAGCGATTGGAAATAACGGTTATCCGGTTGATATCCGGTTAAAGTCGTCGGCTATCTGAATAGAAAAATTGGCCAATCATTTTAGCACTAGTTACCAGACTCTTTTCATTGTCACCTTCTCCCCTGGACGGATCTTCAGTGGATTATGCAGGGAGTTCCGTTGGACTTGCCCATGTCCAATCGTGTTCTGACTGCAGATGGCAGCTATCTCAGATGGGGTGCGACATTGGATCCTCTCGGTCTTTCCCTTCACTGGGTATGGGACCAGGATCAAGCAGCTCTTCACATCAACCAGAAGGAGATTCTTGCTCTTCTTCTGAGTTTCCGGCAGTGGATCCCCCACCTTTCGAATCATCAGGTCCTTCTGTTGTTCGACAATTCGACAGTGGTTGCTTACATTCGGAACCAAGGCAGCACGCACTCGGTTCCCATGTATGAATTTGCTAGGGATCTTCTACTGCTAGCTAAGGATGTCAACATCGGAGTGGTGGTTCGTCACATTTCGTATCCCTGTGTCCAGATCCTTTGGCTTTTGCCATGGATGCTCAGTCACTCGATTGGAACGGTCTAGTCACCTACGCCTTCCCTCCAGTTCCGATTCTGCCTCATGTTCTAGCCAAGATACGAACCTGCAGTTGTCGAATCATTCTGATCCCCCCCCCCCCCCCCCCCCCCATCGCCTCATCGGGTGTGGATAAATCATCTCCGCTCTCTGTTGGCGGCGGTTCCGGCACGTCTCCCTCTATATCACGACCTTTTTTGCCAAGGTTATCCAAGGGAGTTTCACATCGACCCGACTTTGTTGTGCCTTCACGCATATCCTTTGTCAGGTCCTGTCTCATTCGTAGATGTTTTTCGAGACGAGCAGTGGAGTGCATTTCTTCTTCAAGGCGGCACGCCCCTGGTTTAGCCTATGCGGCTAAGTGGTTGGTCTTCTGTCGATGGTGTGCTGATCACTCTGTTGATTATGCCAATCCTTCGATAACACAGATTGCAGAGTTTCTGTCTGGTATATCTCTTTGATTCTCAGGGTCTCCAGCCTGTTACCATCAAATGATACAGGTCCATGCTTTCGGAGACCTTTTTGTATGTGGGAAAGCATTGTATCGGCACTACTCCATACCTCTCCATGCTTATTCGGCACTTTTCTTTGAAAAGGCCTAGGATTTTACAGCTTACCCCAAGATGGAATCTTTCTTGGGTGCTACTTTGCTTGATGGTGGAGAGTGGGTGCCATTTGAACTTTTATCCCAGGTGGATAAGCGTTTTCTCACATACAAGACAGCTTTTCTAATGGCTTTTCCCTCAACCAGATGGGTTAGTGAACTTCATGCCCTCTCAGTTGATCCTGCCTTTTCAGGCGCTCCGCCAACAGTGTTACTTTTACCACTAATTGCTCCTTTCTGGCCAAGAATCAGATACCAGAAACCACTCCACCTCCTATCTGTATCAGGGCTCTTCCTTCTGCTGAGAGTAATCACCCTTTGCTCTGTCCAGTTTGTGCACTTCGCATTTATCTCAACCAGACGCAGGAAATAATTCTTTCTGGCTCTTATTTCTGTTCGACAGAAGATCTCTCCTCAATCCATTTCTCGATGGATTTGTCTTGCTATTCGCGCAGCCTATGCTCGTCTAGCGACTGACGATTGTATTACCAATCATATTTCTGCCTACGAGGTGCGTGCCTTGTCTACCTCCTGTACTTATGCTAACTCTGTCAAGTTGTCGGATGTTATGCAGTTAGCCTACTGGAGAAATGCTTCTACTTTCTCCACCTTCTATCTGCGTCAGTTGCAGGAGCAATCTGAGGACCTTTTTTCTCTGGGCCCTCTTTCTTCTGCTCAGGCTGTTGTCTACCCTAGCCATTAGGCTTCTTTAAGGTCAGTTCCAGCCCTGTGCTGCTTTACTGTCCTTTCTGACTGTGCATCACGCAGAGCCATACGCCTCATCTCTCATTGTCTTTTACTAATGTTTGTGATGCTATGGTTTGATAGGCCTAGGGAACTCTTCTTCTGTCCACAGTTCCAGTGCAGTCGGGTTATGTGGGGGTTGGTTATGTGAGTCCCTTCTCCTATTGTCTATTCAGCCTGTAGTAAACAATTGTAAGGTAGGTTGATAAGAAATTTAAATTTTATAGTAAATTTCCTTTCTTATTATACCTACCACAATTGTTTACATGGAGGCCCTCCCATCTTCTTATTCGGGTAACAATCTTTCCTCCCTGCTGATCACATAACTCCAATGTTGGCGGATTCAAAAGAATGAGTCATTGGTTACCCGTCTGCACACTGGTATCGCAAGCCGTGGATCTGTACTAGGAGAAGAGCATCCCCTACTGGGTTTGTACCAGTAGCACTCGACCCAGTTTTGCCTTATTTTTTCTTGGTGCTTTTGCACCACTTTTCTTTCCCAAATCACTTGGGAAAGATCAAAATAGAGAGTATATTTTCCGAGTTAGGGACTTCAGCTGTAGTGCAAGCCTGTAGTAAACAATTGTGGTAGGTTTAATAAGAAAGGAAATTTGCTATAAAATGTAAATTTCCAGGGAAGGGCTAGGTTAGAAGATTTCAGTTCATTAGCTCCCCTTGACGAAGTCAAGCTGAGCTTCAGATACAAGTTTGTTAAAATGAAGCCCCTTGGTTCATATTTGGGCTCAGTACAGGAGCCCAAATTTTTAACTTGAGGCAATATGTTGAGTAATCTTTAAAAATCTACTTCTTCAGAACCAACAGTCAGAATAATATTTGGGTTCCCTTGGCCCTTCAGCTGAAGAATTAGAAATTTTTTATCAAGTACCCTCTAGAGGTGTGTAACTTACATTAATCCACATAGTTTGTATCAAGGGGCTCCATAAGGGAGCTCCACCTTTTACATTATGATCATCTTAAGAAAAGGCATGATGCTTGGACTATTTTAGTTACTTGACAATGTATCCTATGAAGACTGATTGTTTAATGTAGATTCATTCTTGGACTCTGTTTATATTGGGTTCTGTTCAAGGTTCGGGAGCGTGGTGGCTCAGTGGTAGACTGTTTGACTTCTCTGCTGGAGGTCCCGAGTTCGATCCCCGTCTGGGACGACCTGCGTTGTGTCCTTGGGCAAGCCACTTTATCCCGGTTGCCTACATGGGGGCACGATGATGCCATGTACCAAGGCGTACTGCACGTTGATGGTGCACATGTCTTCAACCGCTGTAACCCTGCTTGAGCGAAGCTTGAACAGAGTTAGAATGTTGAGGAGCTGACAGTTGCTCGTCGATGCTCAGTGGTTCTCTCCGGGTATTCCGGCTTCCTCCATCCGTAAAACTGTAACGGTCACGATTAGCCATTATGCACAAGTATGTGACCTTAAACACCAATAAATAATTAAATAAATCAAGGTGAGTGCTTCAGGCCCAATGGGGTTTCCTGTACTTATTTTAATGGCAAGACATTTCCTTTCAAGAATATCTGCCTAGAGTATGCAAGGAGTTAACTTCTATGCTTTTATGACACCATTTTGAACTCAAAAAAGAGTTAAATATACAGTTCATTAAATCATGTTTGAAAGATATAATGAATTGACTCTTAAATTGTTTCACAATATAGATGATCAATAAAATGCTAGATAATGGAATATCACTGAAAAGAAAATAGTTTTAGCTGACAAATGATTATTCAATCAGCAGGAGGCCTTGATATTATCTAATGTTGTGTTACACCTTTTTCTCAAGTGATCAGTTTCTATCTTCCTGAATCTGAAATTTTTGCCAATGGTACAAATGATATGCTGTAAATATGCATTATGGAAATTGATAAAGTAAACCGTAACTTTTTTCACACTTATGTCTCATTCAGTATTTTTTTTATACCACCAGTGTTTGTTTAACTGACAAACATATTTTGTTATGGCATTGTCCATCTGGGCATCTATCCGTTAAATATTTTGTGTCCTGGCCATAACTATTCAATGGAAAGCGATTTCACAATAGTACTTACACAATATATGCACCACCACGAGGTGGTTTGTTGCATACAACATTTTTGAGGAGCCTCCTCCCCTTACCCCAGTCGTGATCACAGATGTGGGTGGAGGGACATATCACAATGAAATTTACACAACATATGGACCACCTGTGCACAAAACCTCATGACCTGTCAAGGTCGAAGATAGATGTCGACCAGTGGAATTAGAGGTGCACATTTTTTTCATATCCTGTCCACAACTTTCAAGTTAGCATGTGCATCAATATTTGTGATGTTGATGATATATATATAACATTCATGTGAAATACCTCTAGATGTGTGGCATACAAAATTCATGACTGACCTACTAAGATCAAGGTCACAGATAAAAGTCAACACATGAAACCAGCATGCACTTCAACTTTTTCATGCTGGGCCATGATGTTTTGGTGGGGGTATCACAATGATACTTACACGACATATAGATGACCACAAGACTTAAGTCACATACAAAATTTACAACAGATGCCCAAGGTTAAGGTCACAAATAGATTTCAGCCAATGGAAGCTGCTTGCACATCACCTTTTCATGTCTGGTGTTTAAGTTAGCATGCATATCATTGTTTCTTATGCCAGGTCCATAACTTTCAAACAAAATACAGTTGAGCTGAATAGCCACTTTGCCAGTGATAAGGGTGATTTCTCAACATATTATAATTTATTTTATTCAATTAAGAGGAGTTTACTCTATAACATATATGCAATTAACAGGGCGTATTTGTACTGAAAGTATGGTAAATTGTTTTGTGTTTGGAAATTATATTCAATTAACAGGGATATTCAATTAAAAGATATCCAGTTAAGTGGGCTCCATGCTTTAATGCTATGGAAAGAGTTTATTTGCATAAATCCGGCCTTAAAATTTGTCCCAGTTCACAAGAATCGGTTTTGATTCTCGTGTATTCCTGCTGCGAAAATCAATTTTCAGTTCTTAAATATGAGAGTACTGTTATACCCTTGTGAGTGTAACCAGCACATATTTCATAGTGAAACTCAAACCTCATATCTATATATTAACTAAAGTTTACCCCTTGTGTTTACCCCTTACATATATTCTGAGTCAAAAAAGAAAGTATAATAAACTTTGAGGAGCAATTTTTTTGGTATTATCGACTTTAATCCCAAACAAATTATTGTAAATTCATATTTCGAGTCTAGCTGTATGAATTTGTATATTGTCATGTTCTTACTGTTGCCAGCGCCACGTCAGGATGTCACAATTCAGACATGGGGTGAAATGAAGTAAATAGCATGTATGTCCACCGTTTGCCTCTTGGATGGCAAGACATCGACGGCGCATGGACCTGATAAGTCTCTGGATGTAACCCTGTGGTATTGCATTCCACTCCTGCCTTAGAACATTACGTAAATCGCCTAATGTCTGAAGATCATGAACTCATACCTGACAGTCCAATTGATCCCAAAGATGCTCGATTGGCAACAAGTCTTGTGAAAGTGGGTGTCATGGAAGAAGTTTGATGCTCTGCTCCTCAAGAAAGTCACGACAGATACGTGCCACATAACATCGATATTGTCTTGTTGGAATAACTGCAATCTGACATTAGCGTTGAACAATGGGACAACAACAGTGTTAAGAATTTCGTCCCTATATCACTCTCCATTTAGATTACCATCGATGAAGATCAATTGCGTTCGATGGTGCAAGGAAGTTCCCGCCCAAACCATTACACTACCCCCACCGAAACAGTCGCATTCCCACATGCAAGCATCAAAAAAACATTCTCCTTGTCAGCGATACACTCTTGCCCTACCATCATTGTGCCATAGACAAAATCGTGATTCATCACTAAAAAGAACTGCTCCAACTCTGCCGAGCCCAGAAAACACTCTGACGTATCCATTCCATTCTGACGGTTCGATGACATTGGGTAAGGATTGGTCCGTGGTATGAACGCCTACTTCAAATGCCGTGTTCTGTTGCGGACAGTTTGTGCACTGATTCTATTGTAAATTCTACCAGGAGTAATTGGTTCTGTCCTCGTTGCCAGAAGGAAGTGTTTCCGCAAGTGAGACGTCCTGTTGTGTCGATCTTGTACAGGGGTCATATCTCTTGGTAGACTTGAATGTGGTCAGTCGGCAATAGATCCAGGCAATAGATCCAGTGGTTCTAGACCTTCCAATGAGACGGTAAACAGTGGCCACAGTGACTCCGAACTCAGCAGCGAGCTCATCTGGAGGTATCCAAGCCTCATGCATACCAATGGCATGCAACCTCTGATTTTCAATTCACTAGATACTACTGCTAAGTCCAGGTTTTACCTTATTAAGAGGGAGCAAAAAATAAGTAGAATTTTCTTGGCCTTGGAGGACACTTTCATAACATATGACAAGAATCAAATGGACATTTTGCAAGAATCAAAGTTGATTCTCATCATTTTCCTTGTGGGAATCATTTGGACAATTGATTATGATTCTCAGATGGATTTTAAGCCCTGTTTATAGTGCAGTATATTGAAAGTGGCACTCATACTGTCTGACTGCTTCAGCTCTAGAAGTCCATATTTGGGATCTATTGAAGTGTCTGATGACCACAAATGGCCTTCAGGGCATCATACTAATAATTGTGTTTACTTGACCAATCATGCTGTTTCTGTTTCTTGCAGTTTATTGGAGAATGCTTATTGACACTCCCAATAAATAGTAGAAAAATTTTTTGGTAAATGAAACACAATGTAGGTTTTCATTTAGGTAACATAATTATAATTTAGGGAATATGATATACTAACAGATGATAAAGGATTAAAATGCTAGCTGTAAACACAGTAGACCAATTAATGGTGCAATGTTTGGTTCAGTGAAGATCATAATTGTCCCTAAGGATGTCACAGTTATTAAATTTACCATTCGACTAGTCTCCAAGTATAATAGTCGATTAGTTTATAATTGAACCAGTTGCTCTATAAAATACTGTATTCAGTCTGCAAATAATGAAACATTCTCCTGACAGTAAGATGTGATTTCTTGCCTCCAGAAAGCATACCTTATGAAACGTATATTTAATATTTCCTTCGTGGGTATCAATTTAAACTTGGGAATATCTTTTCCCAAGTTTAATTGATACTCATGAAGGACACACAACTTAATAAAATATTTAAAATACCCATGAAGGACACACAACTTAATAAAATACTTGAAACCAAGACTGATACAATACATGTATTCAAAGTTGTTTACATTTGCAATGAATGGCAGCACAAAGTGCAAATACTCAATGAATGATGAATATAGTTCCAAGAGTTAACATCCCATGGTTCATAATGTACTGATGCCAGAGATTTCCCCATTAGGAACTCTTGCTCCCACTGACAAATTGATGTACATAGCAAGTGAATAAACAGGAGCAGAGTAAGAATTATGAGTATTAATTTTTGTGGTGCCATCATCAATGGAGATTACTGAACTGTTTGGGAGGAGGTATTTTTGGTTATTGCATCAAATGATTGGTGGTGAGTGCCTGTGTTTTTTCCAGTGTTTTGACAGATAGTATACTCATAATTTATTAAATTTACCATATCTTATCATTATCATGAGTTGATGGTTGAATATTAGCATTCTGAGTCTCTGACTGCTGTGGAGCATAAACCTACAACTGAGTACTCTCACCAAAAATACTTTTTAGTATTGGCATCATGTCAGTACAGTGAAGCCCAATAAATTGGATATCTTTTAATTGAATGTCCGTGTTAATTGAATATAATTTCCAAACTCAAAATCATTTACCATACTTTCAAAACAAATTTGCCCTGTTAATTGCATATAGTTTATATAGAGGAAGCTCCTGTTAATTGAATAAAAAGTCTAGAATATGGGAAGGTGGTCAGATTCCTGTTAATTGAATACTCCTGTTAATTGAATATTTATCACTGGTAAAGTGGCTCTTCAGTTGACAGGGCCCTACTACTCTGAAAACCTTATTGAGATAAATCACTGCCAAAATACTGACACCAACACGAGGCTGAAACTTTAGTATCACATAGTATCACCCAGCTTTTAAGAACAAATACTGACCAGCCTGGCTTGGTCTGAATCTCTTGTAATCGGGGTAAATAATCTACTTTTTGTGCTAGAGATAATGCACCAGCAACAAAAACTTCTTACTTATTTGTTGAGCTGTTACAAATAAAAAAAATGCCTATCAGATTTTAAAGGTTGAGTTAACTAACCTTGCTTATGCAGAAAAAAAAGTATGAAATGATTCAGGTTTCTCGACTGATCCTAATTTTCAGGCTTGACCCTTATTATCCCCCGGCAAATGAAGTTCGCAGGTTATATAGCGATAGGCTCCATCCTTCTGTTTTGTTGTCCATATGGGCTCATATCTGTGCAATTGATGACCAGATTTCCATGAAACTTCACATGCATTCATCTTATGATAGTCATTCGGTGCCCAGTGAAAGGTAACATTGTTGACTCATTCTTCCCAGAGTTATACTCCTTTGACTTAAGAGTTTTTCATTTTTCCAGTAAAAAGTTGTTCGAGGGTTAATTTCAACAATTACGAATGGATTTCAAATATTTTTGCTGTGTGGACTCACAAGATGTTTAAGTGAAAAGGGTTCGCATATCAGCTTCGCCCACCCAATTTTCCAGGAGTTATGCCCATTTAGAATTTTTCAAGTAAGTCTGTATATGACTCAAAATTGTCTGGGGGTTAATTTCTACAATTAACAACAGATTTAAAATATTTTTGGTATGTGGGCTTACAAGATGCTTAAGTGGAACAAGTTTTCACATCAGCTTTACCCACCAAGTTTTTCAGGAGTTAGGAGCCTTAGATTTTGAAATTTTCAAGCAAGTCAGTTTGTGACCAAAAGTTGTTTGCCGGTTAAATTTCAACAATTACCAATGGATTTCAAATATTTTTGGTATGTGGGCTTACAGGATGTTTATGTGAAACGAGTCCACAAATCAGATTCACCTACCTAATTTTCAGGAGTTATGCCCCTTTGACTTTTTTTTCAAATCAGCATATTTTCAAAGGTTCAGGGTTTCTGTCCAATGATTACCAACTGATTCAGGTTATTTTTGGTGTGTGACCTCACAGGACAATAAAATTAAATGAATTTGCATACCAGTCTCAGCTGACCTATTTTGCCGAAGTTAGCCCCAATTTACAGTATTTTTTTTTTTAAGTAAAGCGACACTCAACTAAACATTTTCTAACTGATTAACAATTGATTCCAATTATTTTGTGTTTCTGACTTCATTGGACAATGAAGTGTAAAGAGTTTGCATTCTAGCCTCACCTGACTATTTTTGCTGAAGTGATCCTAAAATGTATATCAGTGATCCCCACTGATAAAAATCTAAAACTCTTGCTTTAGTGGAACCCTTCTTAGAAAGCTATCTTGGTGGAGGATACCAGTAGGTGCACTGGTTTTTTTTATATGATCACTCAACATGAAAACATTTAAAATGAAATCTGAAGGATAGTTACAGGCCTGACTTCAAATACATGTACACTGCACATATAGGCTATAAATTTTAATCCTTTACCTAATTGATGAATCTTGTATATGTTGTGCCCCCTCACTGGAACAACATCGGCGACCTCATTCTGATGGAGGGGGGGGGGGGGGGGGGGGCATAAGGCATTTTTTGAGAAAAAAAAATTTAAATGGTGATTTTGGTTATCACATTGTGTAAAGGGATAAGACACTGTTTTGATATTGCATGCAACCTGAACCAAACCATTTATATTGTTTCACCTTACCTGGTAGAGTGCTGGAAGCCCATATTTGGGCTTTAATCGCAAGTCCAGGTACCATAACTTAACTGGTTGAGTGCTAGATGCCCATTTTGGGGCTTTATCCTGAAGTGCGGGTACCACAGCTTAAAGGCTATTCTGTGGATGCGGTTCAATTAATTTTTGATGTGACATTATTTGGCTGGGCAGATTTGCCCTATTACAATTTCTGGCACTCTCCCATTAATTGTAACAAGGTAATAACATGTGATCAAAATTTTAACAACCAAAAAAGCTTAGCATTCTACCAGTTAAAAGGCTTCCTATTCAGTGGAGTTGTTTCATATTATCTTTGAAGTGAAATTTCTTTGTATGGATTTGCATTGTTATAATATATGGGAGAGTACCTTCAGGCACTCTCCCAAACATTATAACAAGGCAAAGACACGTGAACAGATTTGGTTGACCAAAAATAATTTAGCACTCTACCAGTTAAAAAGTCTTTTGGTGATAGAACTGTTTTAGTTACAGTTGGATTTTATTGACACACAAGAAAATTGCTCCCAATGTTTGCAAAGCTTGCAGAGATTCTGTTTACTTACTAGTCTGATAATTCTGTATTTACATGATTATGACTACTAAGAATTATGTCAGATGGAAGTGACATTCCTTCCAGATAAATGTGATTGCCATTGTGGGAGCCAGACTTAAACCCACAATGCATGTTTGCCTAGAGGTTGATAAATTGTCCTTCTTGACAGGTTTAGTCAGCATGAAATTGTTTCCTTGGTGTGCTGATAACAGTAAATTGCTCCAAGTGGAAGACCAGTAATTATGCAATCTGTCTCTGTCACCCTGTTTAGAGTTCTACTGAGAAAAATGAGATGAATATTGGTTACTTAAATTGTGAACAGGGAATAATCAAGAGACTTTCTTCATTACAGGAGATCGAGCCAGTGCAGAATAGTTACAGTCATTCAATCCCTGTGAAAGCCAAAATGTTGACACACCACAAACTATACTGCATATAAAGTCAGGTTCAAAAACACACTTTGACCTTGTTATTAGCTCACCTGACTGCAGACCAATATAAGCTGTTACATCACTTGGCTTCATTTTACCTTGGTTAATGTATGTGTTATGTGTTACATACTGCCAAACTCATCTGATCTCTGTACACTTGACAAGCAAACAATAAACTTGTTCTTTTTAGACGCCATCAGAACAGACTTGTTTGATGATGAACGGAAGAGTGGATCAGATAAATTGACATACTGTACATTCAAAGTGGATAATATATTTGAACCATACCCTGAAAAATGTTCTCTCCCCAAACATCTACATGCGCTGTCAAAATTCAGACTGAGCTGTCATAACTTAGGAATTGAACAGGGATGATATCATCAAATACATGTACCTGAAAATCAAAGGTTGTGTCATCAGTGTAGAATAGTGAATGATGAAAAGCACTTTCCACTACACAGTAGTTTATGGGATATAGAAAGAGAGCAACTGCTAATTAAACTAGGCGTGGACAAAAATTCCCTTAAAAACAATGATGATGGACAGAAATTAAAGCTTTTATTGGGGTGTAATGACACAGAGTCTCTACAAAGCGTAGCTCAGTTTTATTTCCATGGGTCCGAGAAAAAAGAAGTATGCCAGCACCTCATCGACAGCTCTTTTACATAAAATCAGTATTCTACTCCTGTAATATACTACATTTTACTTACTGTTAAACCTTGGTTTTTGGTTATTTCATGTAACATTATTTTTTAATATATTTTATTTTATGAGCTGTACATTTGACCTCAATGGTGTAACAGTACAATAAAGAATTTTGATTTGATTTATTTGTCATTCATCATCCTTTAGTATTTTGGTTCAGTACCTCAGTCTGCTTCTTCAGAACCAATTTTTCCAACTTTTGAAACAAATTTGGCATGATGTATTATTGAAAAAAATTCTTTGTTGCCTCCTTGCGCCCTCCGAACCTCAAAAACTAAAAATTCAAACAACCAGTTTACCTAAACTGCACAACACAGATATTCATTATCTGGTGTAATTCCTTCTTTAGGTGGAAAATTAGATAGGTTAAAAAATGCTCTCAGTTACATCAGGGAGGACCATGTGTGCAACACACTTTTTATATGCGTGTTTGTAAAAAATGGTCATATTATGTAAATGGTCTGTTTGTCCATCTGTTCGTCCATCCATCTGTCCATCCAACCATCTGACCATCCTCCATCCGTCCAACTGTCTATCTGACTGTCCATAAACATTTGGTTTCCGACCAGTAACTCCAAGTTGGATTATTTGATTTCAACCAAAGTTAGTATGTGTATTCCCCAGCTAGTAATACAGGCCAAGTTCGAATATCGGTTCCATCCAATTATTTTTACATGAGTTATGGCCCTTTTTCAACTTAGGATTTGACCTTCTATTAATATTTTTGGTTTCCAACTGATAACTGCAGTATGGATTATTTTATCTCAACCAAAGTTGGTACGTGTATTTCCCAGATAGTAATACAGGCCAGGTTCGAGTATGGGTTCTTTCCAATGATTTTTACATGAGTTATGCCCCTTTTTCAACTTACAATTTGACCTTCTATTAACATTTTTGGTTTCTGAACAATAACTCCAGTTTGAATTATTTGATCTCAACCAAAGTTGGTACGTGTGTTACCCAGATAGTAATATAGTCCAAGTTCAAATATGGGTTCCGTCCATTTATTTTTACATGAGTTATGGGCCTTTTTGACTTAGAAATTTCTCATTACCATCAACATTTTGGTTTCCGGATGATAACTTGAGTTTGGAATCATAGATCAGGACTAAACTTGCTTTCTGCCTCACTTATATCAAAATGATGGTTAAGTTCGAATTGGGGCATGGTCCAATGATTTGTACAAGAGTTATGCGCCTTTTTAACTTGGAAATTACATATTTCCATCAACATTTTGTCCAAACTTTGTTTGTGGCAAAACCTGAACAATAGTTAATGGATTTCAATTCTTTTTGGTGTATGTCTCTATAGCGGTGGCATTGTGGTAACTGGTTCTCGTCAGATCACCGAAGTTAAGCAATGTCAAGCCCGGTTAATCAATGGATGGGTGACCACCCGAGTGATCAATTCAGACTCCCACGTTGTGTCCTTGGGCAAGGCACTTAACCCCGATTGTCCACATGGGGGCACGATAACGCCATGTACTAAGGCATACTGCACGTTGATGGTATGCATGTCTTCAACCAATCTAACCCTGCCTGTGCTGCAGTGTGGAGTTACGATGTTGGGGAGCTGGCAGCTGCTCATCGTTGCTCGGTGGTTCTCTCTGGGTACTCTGGCTTCCTCTGCCCGTAAAACTGTCACGGTCATGATTAGCCATTGTGCTTAAGTATATGACCTTAAATACCAATAAATAATAATAATAATATGTTTCTATTGCAACAATGTCTACATCAAGTTCGATGACCAGCCATATCCGATGAAAATTATGTGAGTTATTATCCTTTGTTAATAAATATCGCCTAATGCTTGTTTATGAAATAACTTAAACATTAGTAACAAAATATCCATTTTTTTGGGAATATATCTCTTTGGGAACAATGTCAACCTCAAGTTTGACGACCACCATTATCCGATGAAAATTATCAGAGATGTTGGTCTCCTGAAACCCCCCAAACCCCCCACCCCCCCCCCCCCCCCCCCCCCACCCACCCACCTCGTGTCATTTAGGCATATTTTCCCAAAATGCATTTTAAAGGACTTGGAATTATTACATGCTGAACAATAATTTGACTCCTATAACACCTTTGTCACCCCTGTCAACCAATTTTTATTTCTTTACTCCAAAATGCATTTTGAAGGATTTAGCTCTTGCCGATGCAGGCCGTTTGTTAGATGAAAACAGTGGTTATGTACAATGTATCATGAACCACCAGGTGTAGTTCTTGTCAGCCTTCAAGAACTATTGCCTGTATTGATAAGATTTTTGGTATCAGCCTCTTTTTATGGTATTACAGTCCAAATGCTCTGATTGTTGGTATACAGCCTCCTTTAATGATGTAGATTGTAGTTTGTTGAAAAATAGTTTCTTTTGTAGCATTTAAGATTGTCCCTGAAGGGTCCACAATATTTTTTGTAACTCCTTGACCCATTAGATTATAATTTGATGTACAGTATTGCTGGATGAAATGTACTTGATTCATGACCAAAAAAATTGGTGTATCAATATGAAATACAGGTCACATTCTAATTGGGGTGGGATCAGAAAATTTTTGTCAGAGTTATGCCCCTTTTTTGACTACGAAAATTTTTTTTTTTTTGTTTCCCTATGATAACTTTAGTTGTTGCTGACTGAATCAAATAAAATTTGGTATGTAGGGGTATCAACATAAAATATAGGTCAAGTTCAAATTGGGGTTTGGTTCAACATTTTTTTGCCAGTATTATGTCCATTTCTTTTACTTAAGAAAATTCAATTTTTCAAATAGCTCGAATTGCACACTTTTTTTTCAGGGGACGTGTGGCCGACCAGCCTTTTATTTGGAACTTAAATCTCTGCACACTGATGTCAAAATACTGAATTTTTTCGGCAGCCACTTTTTCCCACAATGCAATTATGAATTTAACCAGTTTAGTCTTGTTTGACAGAACTCATTGAGTTCTGTCAAGCAAGATAGATTTGGTTAAATTTCTAGTAGCATTATGGAAAAAAATTATTTCTTGAAACTTCGAGATCATTGTGCAGAGGGTTAAGATGAATGAAAATAGTAATGTCATGGTCAATTTCTTTGTCTTGTCCACTTCAAGCCTCAATCTTGATGCTGCGGCTGTATTTACAAACATGCATTCAAATTTTCTGTTCAGATTTGCAATCTTTTATTTGGCTAAGTTTCCAACTGTGTTCCATGTTAAAAATGCCATGTAAATTGATGAATATGTTTATGCTGATACCATCCATAATGTGAAATACTCTGTTCAGTTATAAAATGAATAAGTAAACTGCTTTGATGTCAGAATCTGATAAAGAAATTCAAACTATAGTTTCTCCACACAAAGACTCAGGGTTGAACATGAGAAGTTGTGTGCATTGCGAATCAAGCGCATTCGCCCGCGCAATATGCAAATTCAGCAGTTGAAAAAAACAGTATTTTTCAAAACAATTTCAACAAAACCATATCATGTGACCCTTCATTGGAAAAAGCTTGTCAAGATCGTTCCAACAAGGGGTCACATGATATGGTTTTGTTGAAATTTTTTTAAAAAGATTTAAAAAATGATATTTAAAATAATAAATTTTGATATCGTCTGCATTGGGTAAAGGGTTAAGATCATTCATCCATTGGTGTCTGATGAGTAACGGCTCGATTCTGTGTCTGTAAATACCAGTTTTCAATTGCTGGAGCACTATGACTCAGAGTTTGAATGTGCCTCTCATCAGCTTTCCAGGAGTCATGTGGACATTACATTACAGAGAGATCGATGTTGATGCAGACAGTCCTTTGTTAGCAATTGAGGTGAGAGGTAAAGGAAAGCGTATGTGATGCTGAATCTCAAGCCTAACATAGGAAATGTACTTGAGCTGAAGGAGTTGAAAAATAGACATCATTTTTCAGAGCCTTTTTGATAACAATTATTGAAGTACAAGGTGACACTTCCTTCTTGCCTCCATCTTTCTGATCCCTCAACACTAATACCCTTATTCCTTGTAGACAACTTGACTCCAGTGAGCGTTCAGGCTAACTTGAACCACTGGTTTCCATCATATTATCTTGATAAAGCCTTTATTCTAAATTTCTTACTCGTTGAGATATGCTTCCTGATAATTACTCAGAAACTTTCACCAAAGGGCCTTCACAAAAAAAGGAAAATATTTCATGATGATTGTCTATGATACAAATGGCTATGACAGTTTATTCTGAATTTTTGTACTAGAGTTAAGATTTCAGGATATTTTCCTCTGGAATGGAGTGGGGGAACTTATAATATGATATATTTCTGCAAAAGATTCCAATTCTTTTCTCATATTTGTTCTGATTCCTCTTTTTTCATCTCTTTTTGCTGAAAATTCCCATATTTCCTTATACTTTTCATCTTAAAGTTGTAAGTGCAAGACGTTGTGCAATTGATCAACTCCTATCACACCAGCAGTATAATACAATATTCTCTGGAGACTTCATATTTCCTTGGTAAGTCAAAGAATTTGACAAATTTGACAACTTTTATCTTCTTTGATAGAGCTCAGTTAGCTTAGTCAACAGGATATGCCATTGGTAAAATTCCCAGTTGCTTAATGGGAAAACTTAACTGCTGAAAACTTTGGGATTTTTACAGTGGTGTACAACAGCTTAAAAAGAGTGCAGATCACAGGTTTGATACCAAGTAATCTTCTACAATGAGTGAGGTATCACATGAAATGTATCATTTGGAGAATTCACCCCAAAGGTCCTCCAACTGAAACCTTGCATGTGTTTTTTTTTTTTTTTAACAAAATTTGAGTTAATATCACTCTTTTGGATATTTCACAGTAAATCACTTCCTGTAGATTGTTGCGTGGTTACAGTTAAACCCATCATTCTCACTTTAACTTTGAGATGATGCAATAGTATGAAAGGTTTTACACAACTCCTGAAGATGATTGAAGTGGCTCCGATTTCTAGTCGAGACATGGATTCCTATATAAGAGTAGCTAAGACTTGCTTGTCTCAATGCTCGTTTTGGTGCTAAGTGAGTTATGCTTTACAATTAATCATATAAACAGTTGACTTTATACTTGTGTTGCAGTCATGATAAAGCCAGATATGTTGAAGTGACTTTAAACACCACTAAATAAATAAATAAATACATACCAGGGTTCAGCCACATGATTTGCTGGTGTCTTTCACTGAAAAGATATATCCATGATCTAGACTTCAGATTTCAGCTTTATTTGGTGTTGAAAATGCAACATGACATTAAAATATATAGAGAGTAATCACTTGACTGGACTGGTTACGTGAAATAATTCATGAGAGGTGAGGGACGTTGCACAAACATGCATGCGCAAATGCGAACAAGTGTTTTACGATATAGTCCCTCACCTTGAATGAATTATTTCACATAACCAATCCAGTCAAGCGATTACTCTGTTTATTACTTTTCATTATTAACGATAATTTTATTATTTAACCATTTACTTAACGTAACTGCCAAAACCGGCCAGCACTATTCTCCAAAGTTTCCAATTAATTTTCATTATTTTTTTCATTTTTTGTCTCTAAAACATAGGTTATGACCCCTCATTGGAACGAGCTCGTCGAGCTCATTCCAATGAGGGGTCATAACCTGTGTTTTTGAGACAAAAAATGAAAATAATAGCTATTCAAGAATTTTTTTTGCGAGCGTCGTCTGCTTTTCATATTAGGTAAAAGGTTAAAAATAACCAAAAAAACAATGAAGTCCCCACTACACCCACGGCAAAGCATCTTCATTTGTGCGCACGGATACATGACACAATTGTTGATTGCATAATTCACTTGTGAAGTTATCGATTATAATCAAACCTGGAAATCCCAGTAAATCACACTTTGGAAAGTAATATACTGTATCGACTATAGTCTGTATCAAATTCAATACTGTTATTTCAGTGGAACCCTGTTAATTGAATAGCCTCTTTGCCAACATAAATTATTCAATTAACAGGAGTATTCAGTTAGTGGGGATTTGGTCCTTTTGCTTTATTCTAGAGATAAACAGACCAATTATTCTATTATTTCTTGTTTGACTGAGCCCGAGGAGCTCTGTCAAATAAGAGCTTATAGATTAAATACCTGTATTGGATGAACTGAGGCCAGTTAGGTAAAAAACAAGGAGGATTTGATATCATTATCAAGATTATATCTTGGCCATGTCACAATTTTTTTTATTCAATTAACAGGAGTTGGCTCGATAACTTATATGGAATTAACAGGTCAAATTTGTACTGTATAGGAAATAGTTTTGTGTTTGGTAGTTGTATTCAGTTAACAGGGTTATTTTATTGAGAGATATCCAATTGTGTGGGTTCCACTGTATTGTTTGAAGCTGGATACTGAAACAACCTAAGATTTTGCTTAATGATGAAGAAGACATAATAACAGCACAGGAAATAATTTTCCATAATAGTAAGACATCATAATAATTATATAATGTCTTGCATATTTTAACCACATTATTTATTGGGGAATAAAATATGGTGCAATTGATATTTTTTATTTTTTATGTGATGACTGATTCTGCCATTTGAGTAAACAACCTGCTAAATTGTCATCAGCTGTCAGATTCAGGAAATACATCAATATTTCACTATGTCTACAGTTCCTGGATTAATGTACTGTGCCAATAATTAATCTGAAAACACAGCATTCCATCAATAAAGCTAAAAAGTCTGTTGATATATAGACCGGATTGTTGAATGGAGACTTGTGTTGACCCATTCTGTCTCCGAAATAAATTTCTTTCTAGAATGACCTCCCTTGATGAGCATAGCAGAAGGAAAAATCAGGCTTTTGGTCCAGCCACAAAGCAGAATTAATCTTCCATGCAGTGCCAGATTAACCCTTTACCTAACATAGCGGCAAAAACCGTCCAGGAAAATGACCAAAATAAGCCTTTCACAGCCTGAAATACAAATGTCTCAATAAAACCAAATATACATATAATTAGAACTGGCTCATCGAGCCGGTTTTAATGATATCCGTACTTGTATAGTTTTATTGAAAAATTGTGAGAATGTTTTTCGAAAAATATGAAATTTAATTTATTTTTTTAAAAAGCTTTTAGGTAAAGGGTTAACCCTTTACCTAACAAACGGCCCATGTAATTTACAAATTGTGCAGCTGAAAAAATTTAAAAATTAAAAAAAAGAAATTCAACAAAACCATATTATGTAACCCTCCTCCCCCCTCCCCCACCCCCAATGGATTGAACACAATATGATATGGTTTTGTTTAAATTTTTGTAAATTTTCGGGAAAAAGAGAATTAAAATAAAAAATTTACATGCAGTGTACATTGGGTAATGGCTTATGCTACAGGATAATAACATTATTGTCTAGCACACCAAGTTGGTATAATCCCTTATGTTGAAAAGCCCCTTTCAAGTTACGAAATCAAAATCTCCCAACAAAACATTTATTAAAATATGAATGGCCCCCACTCTTTGAAGTACAGAAGTCTTGCTCTTTGAAGTACAGAAGTCTTTGAATCGAGATCCACAGAAAAAGTATTGAAATTCAAATGTTGTGAAGTCCCTCCTTCTGGGGGAGTCATGATATATGCAAAATTGGGTTTACTTTGAAATGTAAAAGACAGTGGGCTTCTAGTTTGGAATTGATAAATATTGATACCCACAAAATGCATTGAAATGCAACTGGCACTTAACTACTTTGAAGTGTGGGATCAAGATTTGGGCCAGCACAGAATGGATTGACACACAAGTAATACCAGACTCCGACCATGCAGGTCTTGTGTACTCTAGAGTTAATTATAAGATCTGTTTAACCCTTTACCCAAAGTAATGACCAAAACCAGCCAGCACTATTTACAAAAAAAAATCACCATTCAATTTTTGTTATTTTTTCATTTTAGGTCTCAAAAAATAGAACTTATGACCCCTCTTTAGCATGAGCTCATTAAGCCCATTCCAATGAGGGTTCATAAGCTATATTTTTATTGCAAAAAATGAAAAAAATAGTCATTCAAGACTTGTTTGCAAATGTTGTCTTCCTTTCGTGTTTGGTAAAGGGTTAAAGTGAATAAGTTTGACTTCACAGAGTCTGAAAAATAAATATAGTTTAGCAATTTTATATGAATAATTTTCTTGTTACTGCCTAGCAACCAAAAAGCTATTTCATAGTGTCAAGCCACTAAAGTGGCTTTCAGCACTGTTCAAGAGAGCCATGATAGTTGTTTTTAGTACTCAACCAGTTAAGACACAATGCTGGTGTTTTTTTACCTTAACTTTCAACTTAATGTGAAATAACCAGGAGATCAGGTCTGGGAGCATGTTTCCCCTCGCAGATGAAGATCCAATCCATTCCAGGTAGGAGATACCTGCCCATTATGAGTGAAGGCATAAGTGATACAATATATGACATAGTCTCATTGGAAATGAATTCAGTGTCTCAAAAATTATTTTAAATGACAGTGTATGGAACCATGAACATCTTTCCATTTGGTTTTCAGGATGGTTATTTCAGGTTACGCTATTGTCATGTGTTTGTCCACCTGCATTTTATCGACATTGAGTATAACACACTCAACTACACCATTAACAATTTTACATACATTACACAATGACCACCAGAATTCTGTGTTTCTCATCACTGATGGCAGAATGCTCTGGGAAAAGAGTTTTCATCCCATGTATCTGTTGTGGTATGACAGCCTTTCAGTCAAGAACCACATTTTCCAAAGAATTCAACACTTTCAACCAAGATGATGCATGCATCTTTTTAGTTATAGTTGTATTGTGTACTAGCTTCTTACAACCTCTTATTTCATCTGAGAAGTTCTAAATTTCTCACAAATGTTACCACCAGTATACAGGCTTACTGTGCTAACAATCGAGACTCTTGTGTTGTGGTGGTTTTTTAGCTCAACTTGACAAAGGCAAGCTGAGCTATTGCCATCACTTCTCGTCCGTCGGCGTACGTACGTATGTACGTACGTTAGTACATTAGTACGTACGTCTAATTTCCTTTGGCACACCTCACAGGTCGCATTTATGATCAGATTACTTTGAAACTTGGTATGCTTGTTTGGGGTGACCTCTAGATGGGAGCTATCGATTTTCTTCAATTTCTGTCAAAAAATGTTGCCGTGGCCAACGTTCTTAGAACTTAGTTTAGTCAAACCACAATATTTCCCTTTGGCACACCCTACAGGGCACATTTATGATTTGATTGCTTTGAAGCCTGGTATGCTTATTTAGGGTGACCTCTAGATGGGAGCTATCGATTTTCTTCAATTTCCGGCAAAAAATGTTGCCACGGCCAACGTTCGTAGAACTTAGTTTAGTCAGACCTCAATATTTCCCTTTGGCACACCCTACAGGGCACATTTATGATCAGATTGCTTTGAAACCTGGTATGCTTGTTTGGAGAGACCTCTAGATGGGAGCTATCGATTTTCTTCAATTTCTGTCAAAAAATGTTGCCGCGGCCAACGTTCTTAGAACTTAGTTTAGTCAGAAGACTCAATATTTCCCTTTGGCACACCCTACAGGGTACATTTATGATCAGATTGCTTTGAAACCTGGCATACTTGTTTGGGGTGACCTCTAGATGGGAGCTATCGATTTTCTTCAATTTCTGTTAAAAAATGTTGCTGCGGCCAACGTTTTTAGAACTCAGGTTAGTCAGACCACAATATTTCCCTTTGGCACACCCTACAGGGCATATTTATGATTTGATTGCTTTGAAACCTGGTATGCTTGTTTGGGGAGCCCTCTAGATGGAAGCTATCGATTTTCTTCAATTTCCGTCCAAAAATGTTGCCGCAGCCAACATTCTTAGAACTTAGTTTAGTCAGAAGACTCAATATTTCCCTTTGGCACACCCTACAGGGCACATTTATGATCGGATTGCTTTGAAACCTGGCATGGTTGTTTGGGGAGACCTCTAGATGGGAGCTTTCGATTTTCTTCAATTTCCATCAAAAAATGTTGCCGCAGCCAACATTCTTAGAACTTAGTTTAGTCAGACCAGTCCCACAATATTTCCCTTTGGCTCACCCTACAGGACACATTTATGATTAGATTGCTTTGAAACCTGGTATGCTTATTTACGGTGACCTCTAGATGGGAGCTATCGATTTTCTTCCATTTCTGTCAAAAAATGTTGCCACGGCCAACGTTCTTAGAATTTAGTCTAGACAGACCACAATATTTCCCTTTTGTACACCCTACAGGGCACATTTATGATCGGATTGCTCTGAAACCTGGCATGCTTGTTTGGGGAGGCCTCTAGATGGGAACTATCGATTTTCTTCAGTTTCTGTCAAAAAATGTTGCCACCGGCAAAAAAAATGACATTGGTACCAATGATCTTCAATTTTGCCATTTCATTTATAACTTACCAAGTTCAAGTTTGTCAAGTTGAGCTACAGTGTCATTGACACTTTCATTTTACCAGAGTGGCCGAGTTCTCTAGGATGTGAAACACACCAGAAAATATCTATAATGTGCCAATCTGATGCAGTAACTAGATTATACCCTGCCGTTTTGAGTGAACATCAGAATTGCACCTCTAATGCCAGCATAAGAAGATATCAGATTCCGTTGTTACAAACCCATAATGCTTGACTGAATTCTTCATTTTTGCTAGCAGTTCATCAGCCATGTCCGATGTCAACTAAAAACCTGCAGTTACCTCCTCCAGCACAAGCCAGAAAATTAGCCGACTGTCATCTGTAAAATGAGGTCCCCAGAGGGTGAATTTAGTGATGCTACAAATTTACCCTCTGTGAACCTCAATCTGAATCAGGGTCTCAAAACTAAACAGAATGAGGTGTCCAGAGGATAAATTGGCCCACTGTATGGGAGAGCATGATCAAATTCACCCTCTAGGGACCTCATTCTGCAAATGTCAGACTGCTTATTTTCAGGCCTGCTCCAGCATTGAATGGATACACAAAAACATAAAAATCCCCTGTATTAATTAAAAAACAAAAATGCTATAGAGGACCACTTTGGTTCAGTCCAGTGGGAAAAGACAGACTGCCTACCTGTGCACCAAACCATATTGGATTGCTGTTGTGGTTAAGTCCACACTTCACTTGCCGCTGTTAATTATTAAACCCCCACTCTCAAAGAGAATGAGGAGTATACTGGATTACATGTGTGTGTCCATTCATCCATCCATCCATCCATCCATCCATCCATCCATCCATCCATCCATCTGTGCATCTGTCTGTCCACGGTGATATTTTACCAATGAGTGGATGGATTGAAATGAAAGTTAGTATGAGGGATACTTATGACAAGAAAAAGTCATTAAACCATTATCTCTTGTGTGAATTAAGCCATTATTTTTTGTTTGACAGAGCTCATAGATCTCAGTCAAACAAGATAATTATAATGGCTTAAATTCTTACACTGAAAGTACTTAGTCCAAGAAGATCTACAAAAAAGAGAATCTGGATAATTGTATAAATTTCTGGAACTATACAATATTTGTATTCTTTTAAATATGTGTTAAGGGTATTTTTTATTATTCCCCCAACTTGAAAAGTCGAAGGGGTATCTTATGGAGATCTCTGTCCATCTGTTTGTTTGTCCATTTGTTTATCCATCCATCAGTCTGTACCAACATTTTCTCTTGTATCTCAGCCACTGTCACTCCGACTTGAATGATATTTGATGTTGTGATAGAGCATCTTGGGGAAGCGATATCTGTATAGCATGAGTTTCTTCCACATATTTTTTCCAGAGTTATGACCCTTTTTCACTCTTTTGACTTAGAAAATTATTGGCGGGTTGGGGCATTGGGCCATGCTTTGCATTACTCCTCTTGTTGGTTTTATGTTTCACAATTATATGCATGCAGCCAACACTGGCCAACAGGGGATTTTAATTTACCAGTATGACTACAATTTCTCATGGGGCTAAATAAGCTCTTCTCTTTCTTTGGGAGTTTCCTTTTCTTTGGTTTCACAGAACTCACCTGCATAATTGTCTGGAAGTTACCCAAGTTATTTAATTGGTTATTTAGTGGTGTTTAATGTCATTTTCAGCATCTATGGCTATATTATGACCACAAGATGCAGATATGAAGTCAAATTTAGACAATCATTCATACCTGTTCTGCCAACTTGACAGGACTTCCACCCCAAGCATTAGTTCAGGGTCGTTATTTCACCAGCGAAGCAGAACTAGTTCACCACAGTAAACAAGTACTCCTCCATTTCCTGAGGTTACCGTACCATGGGGAATTTACAAGCATAGGTCTAGATTATTAGATAAATATCTGGCCATATCTCGCAGCATTTTTGTAGGTGTTATAATGGATGCTGAAAGTCAGTTTCTTTGAACACAATTCTGTGTTGCAACCCATTCATCTTTCCCACATGGGTTTAAAAAATTTTTACTCAAGAATAATCCCCCTTGATATGCACAGTGGGAAAATGATTGTTTCAAAACTTGATGAAGGAGATTTTGTTTTAACTTGTCTGAAAATTATGCCTCCAAATAAGATATCAGAATTTTATATGTAATGAGAGTGAATATTATGCATACGTTAAGACATTATTTTTAGCTGCTGTGAAGCATTTTTATTGTACAGAGCAATCTTGTTATTTCAATAGTCTATCAGTTGGCCCAAAATATTTAGTAAAAGATAGTCCATTAACATGGATTGTGTGAATTACAGATATCTTATAAAAGTGACAAAGTGCCATAATTGCAATAAATTTTAGGTTTTTAGCTGACAAAAGCAATAAATTCAAGATTCAAAAGTACCCTCATGTTCAGTATATAATTTGTCTGCTCTTACTCATTCTTATTTAACCCAATGCACGATGATGTCAATTACCTAGAATTTCAAGCAGCAGATTCTTACGATAATGCAACTAGGAATTTTATGAATTCAGTCTTGTTTGACTGAGCTCATTGAGCTGTGTCAAACAAGAGTAAATTGGTTAATTTCCTAGTTACATCATGGGAAAAATATACTGCTTGTAATTTTAAGCGGGTTAATTGGCTGAGTGTAAGAAGCAACTATCATGGCTTCATTGAAAATTGCTGAAAGCCTCGGTAGTAGCTTTACACTGTATGCTTAGCTTACTATACCCCCACTTTTTTTCAAAAGTGGGGTGTACTGGATTGTGCCTGTCTATGTGTCCATGCATCTGTCTGTACGTCTGTCCGTCTGCACTCAGATGATTGATCGTGTTATAACTTCAGCATTACTGCCCAGATTTCAATGAAATTTGATATGGATGTTCATTATCATGAGATTCTGTAAGTAGCATCAGACGTTTTGTTGATTGAATATTTTTTCTGTGAGGTATGGCCCTTTGAATGTACAAAAATAGGCAATTTTTTTCTGTTCACCTCATATCTCAGGTTTGGGTTATTGGATCTCAATGAAATTTGGAATGAAAATTGTTTATGGGAAAGGCTTTCAAATGAGTCTCTAATAATATTTCTTAGTAACAGGTGTTTTTGGGCTTCACAATTATCTTGAGGTAAAACAAAGAAAATAATTTTGCTGTTTGCCTGGTAAAATAGCCAGTTTTTTTTCTAATCGCCTCATATCTCTGGTTTGGGTTTAGCGGCTCTCAGTGAAATTTGGACTGAAGATTGTTTATGGGAATAGCTTTCACAGTATCATGGTTCATTTCTTCTCTTGTCATTGTTTGGTGGTATGTACCATGGGGGTATGCCCCAGGGCATGACCCCCCTGTTGTTTTTAAGGGTTTGAAAGCTGTGTTTTTACGGAAAAAACATACACACTTCACATTATTTTATCCCACAACTACCCCCCTCCCTTCCCTTCCTTTATGCCTGTATAAATTTCAGGTCATTTCCTTCTTACATGGTTCTTTAAATTTAGAATCGTAGTGACGTTTTTTGGATGGATTTTCAGACATTGCAAATTCGATTGTGAATGGTACTTACCGGTATACATCGCCTGATATATACACACAGCTACAGTTACCTGTGATCCATTCATCATAGAATGTTTTGAAAACAAAAGTTATTTTTCAGTTAAAATGCTGATCTCTGATGAGCTGAAATCAGTATGATTTCAAACAGTAATCAGCTGTTGTTCCTTCACTTGCGGCTGTGTTTTTGTTGTGAAAACTGGGGCAAAGTCACTTGAGTACTAAGAAAAAAGATGGTGTTTTTGTTGTGAAAACATTGCACCAAGCTATATTGTTTGGTTTTCGATCCCCATTTAATGACAGAATAATATCAAATAGTCCATTCTTGTATTAATTTATTTTAATTAAACACGATTTGGAACAAAAGGAAGAGAGAAAAAAGAGACTGAATTTCTGAAGCTTACTTAAATATCTGGGTCACTGAGCAGATCTCATGGATTACCATTTGCAAATGTGAAGTAAATTGTACACAATAAAGAAATGGTTGATTTCGTTTTTTTCACTTGATAAATTCTGACGATGCCTGAGATTTATGGGTGCTACCATGAGTTCAGGAGATCATGACCCAATCCGGGAGTCTCACGGTGAATCCGTGAGACATAACATGTCTGGTGCAGAGTAGCATCACCAAATTCACCCTCTGGGGACCTCATTTTGCAGATGACAGTTTGCTCATTTTGAGGCTTGTTCACTGCAGATACATGTTGTGATACTTTATTACTTTGAAAAAAAATTAAAATGTTAATTACCATTTAAATTGAGTTCAACACAAACAGTTGGAGATGCACTTTTGAAGAATATTGGGGTGGGGATGCGGGTTAAGGAGATCAATTGAGACTAAACTCTTGGTGACTATGCTGGGCTTTGAATGGCAGATCTGTTTACTTAGATTCTTTTATCAGACCAAATGATACTCTGATGTAAGCAAATTTTTTTTAAATGCGATGTAACTTCAGATACCAATGTTGTGATGATATGTTATCTCAATAAATATTGCGATTCTTAAATTACCATTTAAAAATAATTTAGCACCAACACTAAGGACAAATCTGTTAAATATTGAATGATGAGTGGTTGGTTGGGAGAAGCCTTGAGGCCCACCCTTTGATCCCTGCTGGTCTTGGAATGACTGCTTTTTTACCATTGATTCTTCTGTCAAATCAAGTTGAAAGCTCTTGAATTCAAGGCCTCAATAGTACTTGAAAATAGTTTTCAAACTGCAAAAGTTCTTGGAATTGCTTGAAAAAAATGTTTTGCGACTACAGGGCTTATATTTTGAAGAGAATCCGAGAATTGATTCGCGTGAAGATTCTCGCAAGATTCCATGCAGATTCTCGCTGCACCTCTGCTAGGGTTTACATGAATAGAATTGAATCAATTTAACTTTACACAGCAACAACAAATGAACCACAAAACAAGGCTTTCATGATCTTAAATATCCTGACATTGTGTCTGTAAAATTGTAAAAATACGGCTGTCATTGGAACCGGCTAAGTGAGCCGATTCCAATGACATCTATATTTGTTAGGTTATAATGGTAAATATTGTTTATTTTTTTTTAAATTTGTTTGTTTTAAAAATTAAAACCCTGTGTTGGATAAAGGGTTAACATGTGTTATTAGTATACAACAGGGGTTCAACCATTGGTGGCCACATGGGATCCTGGGACACTCACAACAGCCATTTTTGCAAGAATACAAATGAATTCTCCCAAATTTAAATGAAATATAAACCTTGCAATATGCTAGTTTTTTTAGGTTTTTTTTTTTTATAACATTGTTAAAAATTTTGTTGCATGTTCTCCATTTTGTTTAGTAATCAACTTTCTCATTGGCTAACATTGGCCTTCAGTCTATTGTAATCATTCAGAATATTTCTTCCATTGACATTATAAAATGAAAGATTGCAGACAGGGTGAATGTCTCGCATTTTGTGATTGTTTCAAATTGAAAAAAACTATTAACCCTTTACCTAACATAAAAACCAGACGACACTTGCAAACAAAATTCTTGAATAGCTATTTTTTTCATTTTTGTCCCAAAAACATAGGTTATGACCCCTCATTGGAACGAGCTCGACGAGCTCGTTCCAAAGAGGTGTCGTAACCTATGTTTTTGAGACCAAAAAAAATGAAAATTAACAGGCGATTTTTGTGAATAGCACTGGCCGGTTTTATCCATTACGTTGGGTAAAGGGTTAAATGGAATATTTTATAAATTTTGTAAGAATAAAATACGCCTGGGAAATGCAAGTAAATGGATGGAGAAAGATGAATTTAAGATGTGGGAAATGCATGTAGCAATGGATTCACACGTAGTAAGACGAAAAATGGTCAGAAAAATGATTAATCTCTCTGTGATGGGTAAATCTACTTCTTTCTCACATCAAAAAGTCACACTTTTCATTATATTTGAAGCTGGGCACTCAAAAGTTTTAACCCCTTCAATTCTGCAGCACTGGATATCGGCTCTTGCAAATTATAAATTTTGCATTGAAATGACTGAGGCAAAGGATCTTAAATCAAATTAAATCTCTTAGCTTGTCAAATTATAAATTTTACACTCTCTTATAACTATAAATATTGCCAGTCTCCACTCAAGTATTATATTCAACGTCAACTTATCTGTTTGGGCAAGTCGATCAAAAAAGTGGAATATTCCAGAATTGAATCAAAGGAGTTTTGGAAACAGTAGAGATTTAGGATTAATTTATTACAGATCTTCACTACTGATTTGGTGTTGTGTCCTCTCTTCAGCCTCTGCCAATTTTCATGCAAGAATTTTTTCAAACCAGGTTGAAAGCATTAACTGATTTTGTGCTAGATTATTTTTAGTAGTCCTTTTTGTTAATTGAAATTTATTTTATTTCAAATTATTGGAGAGTGCCACAGGAGATAAAATAAATTTATTTAAAACCAAATATTATTTCCATTTGACTGAATATGAAACATGAGCAGAGAAAATGCTGGCTTTTGCTCTGGTACCCTCATTTTTCTCAAGGCCCTGATATTGGCTTCTAGTACTCGACCAGTTAAAAATGAATATCACTTGCAGATCAGAAATGTCTTTTTACTTTAATCTGTTTTATCTTGGTGTTCTTAAAAAAACTTGAACATTGCTCTCAAAATATCCTTGAAAGTCCTTGAATTGAACCCTAAAAGATCTTGAGAATACTTGATTTTATTTCCTGATATACTGCAACTGCCCCCAGTGAAGCTGTTGTGACTATATTTGAAAACAAACTAAAAAAAACATCAAATTTCTAAGCTATCATGTTTACTCGGTAATTTTTGTCTTGTGTTCACAATAGTTTATGAAGAGTAGATTACTACTAAATACCCACTGTGTGGGGTTTCCAGGTAGAAAATAACTTGCATTCTGTAGAAGTTCTTCAGCTAATTGACCTCCATGTTTAAACAGGAGGGCTGTTGGTCAAAACATTGCTTGTTTGTGATTCTGGTGTTTTTCACAGAATTTCATAAGTTATTCTTTGAGTAGAAACTCCACTCCATGATGTTAACTGGTTGAGTGCTAGAAGCCACTATCAGGGCTTTAAAAATTATGAGGGCACCAGAGCAAAAGCCAGCATTTTCCTTGCTCGTGTTTCCTATTCAGTCAAAAGCAAATAATATTTTGTTTGTATAAGTTTGCATATTGTCTCACTCTTTTTAAAAAAAACGGGAGATATTAAATTTGGGGTGTCCTTCCATCCTCCCCCCTACCGTGTTTTTCGTTTCCAAACTCTAACTTTCCTTACAGGCAGTCAATTCCGATGAAATTTGGGTAGTAGATCACTTTCATCAATTGTGGGTCCAAGTTCGAATATGGGCATTTTCCGTGCATATTTAATTAGGTTGGTGAAATTTGATTGGCTGACGGTTTCCAGACTCTAACTTTCCTTAAAATCAACTGATTTCGATGAAATTTCATATATGGATTACTTTTATCAATACCTAGGTCAAGTTCGAATCTGGGAAATTTTGTACCAAAAATCTGTCCGTCTGCCTGTCCGTCTGCTCATGCATCAATGCACCTCGGACTAAAAGCCGTATTTATGAACCAATCTTCACGAAACTTCTTGGGTATTTTTGTTATCATTGTGAGACCAGAATATGTCTTTTGAGGTTTGGTCCAAAATTCAAAATGGCCATTTTGTTCCGAAATTGGGTGTAATCAGTTTTTCGTACAGAACTTCTGTATGAAAGTTTGGATTTGAATAAATTTTTGTATGAATGTTTAGTAACATGCAATACATCACATATAATACGGGTTTTGTTCTCGTGCACAAATTATGCAAATTAGGGAAACTTTGATTTATTCAGTGCTACTACTAATACACAGGAAGTGCACACCTTCTGTGTTTTTCGTTTCCAGACTCTAACTTTCCTTACAGGCAGTCGATTTCGATGAAATTTGGGTAGTAGATCACTTTCATCAATTGTGGGTCCAAGTTCGAACATGGACATTTTTCTTGCATATTTAATTAGGTTTCTTAAATATGATTGGCTGATTGTTTCCAGACTCTAACTTTCCTTACAGTCAACCGATTTCAATGAAATTTCATATATGGATTACTTTTATCAATACCAAGGTCAAGTTCAAATGTGGGAAATTTTGTACCAAAAATCTGTCCGATTGCCTGTCCATCTGCCCATGCATCAACGCACCTCAGACTAAAAGCCGTATTTATGAACCGATCTTCACGAAACTTCTTGTGTATCTTTGTTATCATTGTGAGACCAGAATATGTCTTTTGGGGTTCCTGTCTGTTCTGTCTCTTCTAAATAACTTCCACTTGCAACTCAACTATATTCCACTGGATGCATTAATTCCCCTTGAAACTGCTGCCCAGCAGGTGACATGAATTCACTGAATTTGCTTGTTCATCAGATAGTTGCATCTAAGTACTTAATTCTATGAACTGCACCTCAGAAGAAATCAGTGACACATGTCTTTTTTCAAATTTCCTGGATGCTATTGAATTAAGAAAGGACGCTGGTTTTGTTTACAATGGCATGGCAGGGATTCAAACCCATGCCAAGAGAGTTTCCTGTGGCACCAACCGTCTAGCGAAACTATACTGAACCATGCACACCACTCGGCTACCGACAGACCCCAAAAAGGAATGCTAGTTAACCAAGTATTTGAAAAAGACAAGTGTCGCTGATTTCTTCTAAGGTGCAGTTCGTAGAATTAAGTACTTAGATGCAACTATCTGATGAATAATTAAATAATTGAGTATTCCGTGTGTTCTGTACTGGCCTCATATATACTTGGTTAACTAGCATTCCCTTTTGGGGTCTGTCGGTGGCTGAGTGGTATGCGTGGTTCAGTATAGTTTCGCTAGGTGGTTGGTGCTGAAGGAAACTCATTCAGCGTGGGTTCGAGCCCCTGCCATGCCATTGTATATAAGTTTGTTTTATTATTATTTATTGACACTCTCCAATAATTTGTAATAAAACAAATTTTGAATAACAAATTCAAACCACCAAAAATAATCTGGTACTCAACCAGTTAATGCTTTAACCTATCCAACTGCCATATCCGACCATTACTATTCATTACATTTGTCATTAAAATTGCATTATTTTTTTTAACTGTGACAAGCAGCCAGCTCCCTATGTGGCATTGTTGGTTGAGTGATCTGTTTGTAGGTCAATATGTGCCAACAAGTTTAATAACGTTCAAATTATTTGATGGAATGACATCATATTTGGTATGCAAGTGGATTTTATTCATGTCTCACCCCATGTTCAATGCAGGTGTCATTTGGTATATTTTTGTCAGCGTAATTGCCCTTTATGGATTTGGAATTAGTTTCATTTTTACTATACATCCAAACTTACGTGCAATCTCTCACTTTTTCATGTTTTGCTTCCAGGCCTGAAAATGAGCAGTCTGACATTTGCAGAATGAGGTCTCCAGAGGGTGAATTTGATGATACTATCCCATACAGTGGACCAATTTATCCTCTGGGTACCTCTTTCTGTTTAATTTTGAGACCCTGATTCAGATTGAGGTTCACACAGGGTAAATTTAGTGATGCTGTGCAGGGAAGCATTACTAAATTTGCCCTCTGGGGACCTCATTTTGCAGATGACAGTCTGCTTATTTTCTGGCTTGTAAATTGCTTCCAAAATGTAACTTATTATCATTCATTTGAATGATCTGACGCGGTCACGATTAGCCATTGTGCATAAGAATGTGACCTTAAAACACCAATAAATAATCTCACCATTGAGATGAAAAAAACTCCAAAACTTTCAAGTTATTCAACAATTTTATTTTTTTCAAATAGTGTCTGCTATCCAAGTTAAATAAAGATTTACTGTGGTAATCTACTGTCAGTGTACTAAACCTTCGGGTGCAAGTGACCCTCAATAAATAATAATTTGTTTGTCAAAATATTTTACATATAATGTCTGTTGTCTCAAGAATCAATGGTTTCTCAGTTGCTTTTTACAACATTATTCATGCAATAACTTCACAGATTCTCTAATTTTGCCGCTATCTCATATAGAAATCAATGAAATATTGCCCATTATATGATCCTACTTCTCTGTGAAGGGCATTGGTTTCAGACAGAAGGTCTTTTACAATGCATTTCTTTATTAAAAGTAGTCTGTGATAGAAGTTTATGTCTGGATTTTTAAGGGAAAGTTCATTTGAAAGTGTGAATAGCAAAGCCCTAGACGGCTCCATTATAATAAACAGACAATATTTTTTTTCTTTTGATGCAAAATATATTTACAAAGAAATGTAGTTTATCTTGGAGTCACCTTGTAAATTAGATTTTGAATTTTTAAACATGTGGAATAGACATTTTTGAGTTTTGTATGCATGAATCAAGTTATGGAGCTGCAAGTTGGCAGACCTTGAGTAATCACAATGTGGATTCTTGTCTCTTTCTTGATATATTTTTTCTTTCCAACCATAATTATAGCTGATCATAATAATGTAGGGCTATTGTTAGGGCTGTAAGTGGCAAACCCTGAGTAACCACAATGTGGATTCTTATCTCTTGATATATTTTTTTGCACCCCGATAGGGAGGCATATTAAATCTGGGTTGTCTGTCAGTTTGTACATCAGTTTGTCCATCTGGGGTCATTACTCTATAATACATTGGTGGATTTCCTTGAAACTTTATACAAGAGTGAAGACCAATGGAAGGTCTTTTGCACAGCAACACCATGCTTGACTGACAAAGTTCAAGGTCACAGGAAGAGAAAAACTTAATTCTCTCACAGATTGTATTTGTCCATCCAGAGCCAGAAAGTGGTCTACGCCGAAGTTCTCTATTATAGACAATTGTGCTATCTTGTGGATATTGCATTGGCCTACAAATGGAACTGTCACAGATTTCATATCAGCATTCTCAAATTATATCATGTTACAACTGAAAAAGTCTGCTGTGCACAATGTGTTCAACAGGTGTGGTACTTTAACTTCAGCATTAAATCAGTTTCATGCTCAGAATGTAGCAAGAGCATGTTAAAGAGGCATAAACTGACACAGAGCATCCTGCTCCCACTGAAGCAAGATGTTTTGTCAAATTTGACAAAAAAATAAGCAACTCATTGATCTCATCTGTGCACAAATCACTGAAATCACAGAGAAAGATAATTACCTGAATTCTCCTTGTTATCACAGATGAGTCATACCAACCAACACTCATTAGTTCTTACATTGTGTGGGAACTTGATGGGTTATATACCAAACATGAAGAGGCTGATGCTATTATATACCAACAGGTTAATTGTATTCAGAAGTCACACAATAAAGTTGGTCGCATTAATGTTATTTCAAATGACACAGATGTTTGTTCCAGACCTTTAGATCAGTCTAATTTGGGCACAACGGCAAATATGGATCAGCCGTATTATTGCCTGCATGGATGGAGAATAAGCACTGGTATTTTCTTTTTGGCATCTGTTTTAGATTTCAGGTCCCCCTCGTAAAATGATAGTTTACAATCCCTTGTTATAGGTCTTCACCATTATCACTGGTTCCTACCATCCCTTGACTTAAGTTTACTCGAGAAGGCTTCTCAGTTTCCCTGTGTCAAGCCAAAGTCCTATTTGAATGTAAATTGTGCATGACTTTTAATAGGAAAGTCACAAACATGAATGTAATAGATCTCCAGCTTTAAGTGCATGATCATATAGAATTTGCCAAAGAAAAGACACTGTCGATGCCGATTGCTTTTCTATGGCGAACTCTGTAGTGTTTTTTAAAAAAGTATTTATCTGTTGCATTGTTTGATTCAAAGGTAAGCTCTAAGCTAGATTGCAAGCATCAGGGAAACCTGGCCAAAATATATATTGCCGAAACACTACAAAACTTTGGGAAAAGTTTCAAACTCTGCATAATTTGGGTGCAATTATCTTATTTGGCACAGCATTTACCGTCGTTATTTGGGAAGAATTTAAAGGCCTGGTTTGGTTTCTTAACTTTCTTTTATTGGAAGAACAAAATGTGCAGCTTATTGACAATGGAAACCACAAGTGGGGATAGGATGATCATTGATATTGGCGAACCTGTGAAGACAAATGCAGAAATTGTTTCAAAACTCTGATGAATTGTGTTGGCAAAGTAGGCATATTGAAAAAACTGAAGGATCAGCCTTGGGGACACATCAGGCAGACATGAAAACTGTGTATAATCAAGCCTCTATGGTTATCCAGTCATGCAAATGACAGAAGCATGAGTGAAAGTTTGGACATCAAAATCAGCAAAGACAGGTTATCTGCTCCTAAAATAGCTGGCCTTCCTCCCACAACTGAATCTTTTCTCAAGAATGTTAAACGTGCACATATTCAAGCCATGCATGGATACGCTTCTTAATCAGGTGCTTCACAACTGAATACAGATGGATCATCAATGATAAATCAAACCCATTGATCCCAGTAGGCATTCCAGATACTGTACACCCTGCACCTGCTCAGGTATTGAATTTTGTCAAATGTGGGTGTGCCTCAGCCAAGGCAAGTTTTACCAAAAGATGCGCATGCATCTCTGCAAACATAGCATGCATGATGGTGTGCAATTGCAGGGGAGATTCGAACGTGTGTCACACTGAACTGACTTTCAAAATGTATCATGTGATACAGATGAAGACTCTGATGAAGAAACCCTGACATGAAGTGGAGTCTGTCTTTGACAATGCCTACTCTTTCATATTCCACTGTGGGAGCTCTCTAGTATGAGTTTCGGAATTAGCAGAATGGGTTATGGTACCAATTCCCGAAAATTGTCACAATTTTCATATTTTTGCTGGTCATTTTGGTGGCCGTCTGTAAATAAAAATAAAGAACTTTTCTGGACCCCAAACATCTGTGATTATTTTCAGAACATGGGTCATGTATACATCTGAATTTTCAATCATTCTTCTGTATAAAATAGAAGTTGACGAGGTCATATTTGCACCCGTGAATATAAGCAACCTGTCATTTGCAAAATGAGGTCCCCAGAGGGTGAATTTGCTGATGCTTTCCCATACAGTGGGCCAATTTATCCTCTAGGTACATCTTTCTGTTTTGGCTTGAGACCTTGAATCAGACTGAGGTTCACAGAGGGTAAATTTTGTGATGCTACCCTGCTGTGCATTTTGCAGATGACAGTCTGCTTTTTTTCAGGGTTGCATGTTTGTTAGATTTGTGGCCATTTTCATCCCATCTTGCATTTCAGCTTGTAGGAATGACTTTATTTCCTTCTAGCATTGTATACTAGAGTTATACAACTACATGAAAATATGGTTTAGTTTGACCACAGAAGAAGAAAGCCTTTGGAGATTTTTACAAAACGAATCACTTAAATTCCACATGAATTTTGTGGCCTAATTGTCAGCCATCTCAATGGAATATCTGTACATTCAACACAATGACTTGCACTTGGAAACATGGTCAAATGGCATGGACACCCCTTGTTCTCGATAATGAAAAAATTCAGGTACTATTTTGTCGTGCATTTAAAAAAATGGTGAAAAACTCAAAAGTGGCCATGGTTTACAGAGTGGCATCAAACAGATTCGGATTCAACACAAAATGTTACCCTAAAAAAGTTTTAAAAAAACATGAACCCCAAAATTCCTAGGTTTGACCGAAAATTGGCAAACCTGTGCTGGACTACCATAGGAGTAAAAGATATTCTAAGGCACAATTACAGCTCACAGAAACCAGTAAATGGCATTTCAGACAGTCAGTATTGCCAAGATGTCTCTTCAATGGGATTGAATCACAGCTGACTTGGCAAGTCTGTGATATGCCCAAATTAGACCAATCTAAAGACATGCTAAGCAACAGAACACAGCGCAAATTCTGTTGATAGTCACTCGTTGTTTTATCATTACCCCATATCACAAAACCTCAATTCTACTGTTAGAATGCTTGTGGCACAAAAGTAGTTAAGTGAGAAATTTTATATGTACGAGACTCAGACGTATTTATCATTAGATAACCAAGTGTGATTAATTAAATGTAAAATTTGCAAAATCATCAATCTTCCATGAAATCAATGGTTTCCTAAAAGTTCTCAATTTGAATGATAATGGTTTGCACTGTACAATTCTTGACAAAAGGAGATTTCTTATGGAAATTTCTTGATGAAAGTAGAGCTTTTTTTTTTTAATTTACTTCTCAGTGTAGACATCCAATTTAGGGATAGAAAAATGGACATTATTTTGTGTGATAACCCTTGTTATCCAGCACAGTGTTCCAAAAATACTGTCAGAATCATATCACTGCTGTGTGCTTTGGTGATACAGTGGAACACTGTTAATTGAATAGCCCTTTGAAAATTATTCATTTAACAGGAATATTCAGTTAACAAGGATTTGGTCACTTTCATATATTCTAGTAATAAACTGAGCATTTACTCTATTATATCTTGTTTGACAGAGCTCATGGAGCTCTGTCAAACAGGTTATAATACAATAAATGTCTGTGTTGGATGAACTAATAGGTCTAGTAGTAGTACAAGGGAATTTGGTTATTTCTCGACATATTGCAAGATTTTTATGCCCTCGCCAATTTGGCAAAGGGGCATTAAGTGTTACCCTTGTCATCCATCTCGAATATGGTTTCTGGATGATAACTTTAGTTTGAATGAAATGCAACAAAATTTTATACATACGTTTATAACCACATAATACATATTCGGACTGATAGTGGTCTTGGCCTGATATTCTTTGGCAGAGTTATGGCTCTTTTATGACATAGAACCCCCCCCCCCCAATGTTGATATTGGTTTCCTGACGATAACTTTAGTTTGACTGAACTAAATGAAACAAACTGTTATGCATAGGTTTGTAACTACATAATACAGGTTGGAATTGATAGTGGTTTGGTCTGATATTTTCTGGCAGAGTCATGGCCCTTTTTCCAACTTGGAAGACATGTTGATATTGGTTTCCAGGTGGTAACTTGAGTTACAGGGGTTTGATTTGAATCAAACTTGGAATATAACTTAATGTAGACAATATACCACACCGGTTTAATTTTGAATGTGACTCAATAATTTTTATCTGAGTTATGGCTCCTTTTTGGACTTTGTTAACCACTCAATATAGTTTTTTTCATGAAATGGGGGCATGGGTGTCCCATGCACACATTTGGTGGCCTGCTGCTGTGGTTTAAGGAGATAAGATAAGATATTTATTAAATCAACAAAGATAAATGACTAGAAACTTATGCTTGGCAGCAACCCATATTTAGTTAACAAATTTGTACTGAATGTATGGTAAATGGTTTGGTGTTTGGAAGTTATATTCAGTTAACAAGGTTTTTCTATTAAGAGACACCATTAAGAGACACCCCATTAAATGGACTCCAATGTATAGGCTAGCTATGTTCACTTTTTCACACCCAATCATTCTTGTCATCAGTTATAATTTGTGAGTTTTTTCCCATATTAACTGAATGAAATGTAACCAAGCAGAGATCAGTGACAAAGGTTGTCAGCTCTTTTCACCAAAATAGAATAACTACCAATAAAAATTTGTTATTATGAATGAAAATAACTATGCAGTATTTTATGTTTTGAATCAAAATTTATTTTTATCTCCAATTTAATTTTATCTTTTAATGTTCAAAGACAGTCTGAGTGACTCAAAATACCAAAGCCCACTGGAAGCAAATTTTTTTCATTTAACCATTTTAATCTGTATTCCAATTTTTCAGCAGTTGGGAGACTTTCACTGTTTTGCTGAAATATTTTTGTTTGTTTGATTTCACATCCATCTAGTTTAAATGTTCAACTGAAAGAATATACATCTGGAACTTCATTAAGCACCCCCTGAAATGATTCATGGCAGTGAACTTGCTGTTAGTGATGATTAGTTTTAATGATTGCTATGTCTTGCAGTACATTTCATTTAGTAAAACATGATGTTTCTGGTTGATAGCGTACCCCAAACACATCCCCTCGTCCATGTGAAGCACACTTCCCACGAATGTCACAAAAAACACTATCATACACATGCAGTATCTGGGTATAAAACAAGAACATTTGTCACTTCTTTTATCAATAAATGTTGACATGGCAAGGAGGAGACTGTCAGAGGCACTAAGGTGGCAAATCGTTGGCATGCATGCATTCAAAGCTATTGGAAGGCAACTTGGCTATAGTCATTCTGTCATCAGCAGACGTGTCCAAAAATATCAACAAACCAACCATGTTAAGGACTGACCAAGGCCTGGACAACCCCAATAGACTTCTCATCAGGAAGATCGGAGTATGGCATGCCTTGTTAGGTGTGAACCCTTTGCTTCAAGTGGGGTTTTGAAATGCCTTTGGCTCCCCAACAGGCATTTGTGCAACAGAACTGTCCAAAACAGTCTCAAAAGCATGGGTCCAGAAGGGTCATCAAGCATCCAGCTCTGTCCAATCAGCATCAAAGACGATGTTTGGAGTGGTGTATGGCATGACAACATTGAAATCTCAGGACGTGGAGGAGAGTGCATTGGTCAGATGAGAGTAGGTTCCTGCTTTACGTCACAGATGGTCGCATGAGAGTGTGGAGGCATAGAAATACTGCTTACGTGCCCAGGAACCTCAGACCTACTCTTCCTTATGTTAGAGGATCAGTAATGATCTGGGGATGACTTTCTCATGATTGTAAACTTGATATGGATGGTGACTGTATGTGGGAATATCAGTGGTCATCAGTACATCAGGGCATTCTCAATCTGGTTGTCATGCCTCATTTTGCCAACCACCCAATGGCTACTCGCCCTGTATTCATGGATGACAATGCAAGGCCACATCGTTCCCATGCTGTAAGAGTATTTCTTCAGAACAACGCTATTACAACACTACCTTGGCCTGCAATGAGTCCCGATTTGAACGCCTTAGAGTACATCTGGGACTTTCTTGGACATCATGTGCAAGCAAGAATTTAGCCGATTTGGAAGCTGCATTGTGCAAGGAGTGGCAGCAGTTGCCTCTGAACATATCAGAAGGCTCACAGGTAGCATTAGGAGGAAGTTTCAGGCTGTCATCCATGCATGTGGTGGATACACTCCTTACTGACTTCAGACACTGCTATTGTGTTCAGGAGATCATAAGTTACATTTTTTTGTCAGTTATTACCGGCATTGTTTCATCATGGGCCGTTCCAACACCATACTTGTCGAGAGAACATTTTTCTATCAAAAGCATTAGCGACAGATATGTGTATTTAGTGCCATTAAAATTCTGCATATTTTCATCATTGTGTTGTCTTTCATTTCTCAATAGACCATTCATTTCACAAACAGTCATTTTTGGCCATTTGAAAGATAGCATGAAAGTAATGACAGTTTCTATTAACACCACTGCAAAAAAAACGGGGTGCTTAATTAAGTTCCAGGTGTATATTTCTTATGGGAATAAAGTAAAGTAAAGTAGTGCTTATGCACATAGTTAAGCAGGTTGCTCTACTGATATAGCTAACCAATGTCTGAGGTTCAAAATCTGTATAAAGTAGGCAAACTAAGTATAAACATTAGGCTATACTTGTCTGCAAGCTTCTGTTGCAGTTACAGAAAAAACATTGAGCCTTTTAACCTGAGAGGTTTTTGTTCCGGACCAGGAACATGGTACATCATACTTTCATTGGGTAAGATGACTGCTAAATCAATATTTTCTATGTGCGGCACCTACCCCTAAATAATGAACATGAACTCTTCCAATTGCTGCCATTGAACTGACATGGAAGATACTCAGGATTCATATGGTTAAGCCTAAAATGGCAGCAAATAAGACAGAGATGGTTACATACTACCATTACTTTGCCCTAGTTTTTTTTTTTATATATTTACCGGAAATGGAAAGAATATCTATTTAGAACTCTGAGGAATATGCTGGACATTTTATTGTCCTTCACATAACAGGACTATGTTTATGGATACCCTGTTAATTAAATAGCCAGCCACTTTGCTAGCGTAAAATATTCAGTTTACAGTAGTTTTCAATTTGCAGCAATTTGATCATTTTCCAATATTCCTGTGATAAATTGTACATTTTTTAAACTCCCCTTTTGTGTACGGGAATAACTTTGCCTGTGTACTTCTGTCTGTCCATCTCTCCATTCCTTCATCCATCCATCATACATAACAAAGGTTGCCTGTAATGGGACGATGGTTGAGATTGCTTTTTGGATCTGCAGTTCAAAGTTCAAGGTCACAATTACTAAGAATGGATATGACATCATAGCTCATTGGCTCGATGGAGAATTTTTGTTATTATCCTCTGCCAAACAAAGTTTTGCAGGTGATATAGTGATAGATTCTGGCCTTCTGACTGTCCATCCATCTGACCATCTGTACTACTGGGCTAATATCTTCGCAACTAATGGACAGATTTCCATGAAACTTCACATGCATATATCCTATGATAGTCATTCGTTGCCCAGTGAAAATTGACCTTGTCTGCACGTTCTTCCCAGAGTTTTGCCCTTTTTACTTAGAATTTTTCACGTAAGTCAGCATGTGACTAAAAGTTGTCCAGGAATTACCAACAGATTTCTAATATTTTGGGTATGTTTAAGTGAAACAAGTTCACATATTACCTTCACCCACCCAGTTTTTTCAGGAATTATGCCTCTCAACTTTTATTTTTATTCAAATTGGCATATTTTAAAAGATTAACTGGGCTAAAATTCCAAGTTAAAGGAGCATAACTCTGCAAAGAATGCAGACAAGGTTAATTTTCACTGGAAACCAAATGACGATACATCCTTTATTGAACAAAGAAAGTTGTAATTAGTAATTAACCAGCAGTCTCACAACTAACTACCTACTATTATAGCTCACTTGCTGGTCCTTTGAACAGCTGATAAGATTTGTCAACTCATTATCATCTAACATGACTTGCAGACAACACTTGAATAAAACTTTCTTGAATAACTAAAATTTTTCATTTTCTGCCACAAATGAGCTTGTTCTAATGGGGGGATCATAAGATATGTACTGGAGACAAACATTTTAAAAATAATAATGTTTGAATAGCGATTTATGTGACTAGTGCTTGCCAGATATGACCATTAACTTTCTGCACAGAGACTGATGTCAAAATTCCAAGCATCAGATTTCATCCTTAATGCAGCTCTGAATTTAGTGATTCACTCTTGTTTGGCAGAGCTCATTGAACTCTATATTTTCAGCTTGAAATTTGTGATTTCGACATCAGAGTACAGAAGGTAAAGTCAGTTTAGGGGTTCACATTCTTACACAGGAAAACTGTACAACAGATACTGCCTTTAATCAATTCTCTCATTCTTCTATACATTTAGCAGTCAGTCTGCATATATGTTCATAGTCTTTTTACCAGGAGAATTTCATCAGTGGCCCTCCAAAAGGTTGTATCTCCTATTTTGGCAGAAAATACTTTTTTGAGAAATTCACAATCGATGGGTCCAGTCCGATGACCTAAGATGTACAAGAAGAAAAGCTGAATGTCATATCTTCAAAGAGTTTTTAGAAAACCTGGGAGGACTGATTCTAAAATGTCATATCTCGAAAATCCTGTATTGTAAATGTATGCAATCAGTTTGTTCCTGATAGATGGAAATGAAACAGGTACGAAGACTTGACAAATTCTATCTTGACTAAAACAAGTTATAAAATGACCAAGATAAAATCATTTACAATGTCATATAATTTTCCTTATGGTAAGTTAACTTTAAAAAAAAAAGAAGAGTATCACAAACTAAATAAAAGTCATCTCTCATAGAAAACACCAGTAATATATTCGTAATGTTCTTTTAAACAACGAATGTGTTTTCCTGCTTGAGGAATTTGAGGAGATACAGTTAATGGGTTCTGTGTTCCCAGTATTTACTCTTTGAACTCTTAAGACCAATTTTTCAGTCCAAGACATAATTTTGTCCCACTTTTATACACCTGTTTGTTAAAACAGTTGCATTATGCATGGTCTGTCTGTCTGTAAACAATTGGTTTCCAACCGATAACTCCAGTTTGGATTATTTGATTTCAACCCATGTTGGTATGTGTATTCTCCAGCTAGAAATACAGGCCAGGTTCGAATATGGGTTCTGTCCATTTATTTTTACATGAGTTATGGCCCTTTTTTGACTTAGCATTTGACCTTCTATTAAGATTTTTGGTTTCCGACCGATAACTCCAGATTGGATTATTTAATCTCAACCAAAGTTGGTATGTGTATTCCACAGCTGGTAATATAGGCTAAGTTCGAATATGGGTTCCATCCAATTATTTTTACATGAGTTATTCCCATTTTTTGACTTAGAATTTGACCTTCTATTAAGATGTTTGGTTTCGAACCAATAACTCCAGTGATTATTTGATCTCAACCAAAGTTGGTACGTGTATTATGATAACTTAATTTGGATTCATAGATCAGGACCAAACTTGCTTTCTGCCTCAGTTTTATCAAAATGAAGGTTAAGTTCAAATTGGGGCATGGTTCGATGATTTTTACAAGAGTTATGGGCTTTTTGACTTGGAAATTTGCATATTTCAATCAACATTTTTTCAGAACTTTGTTTATGGCATAACTTGAACAATTGTCAACGGATTTCAATTCTTTTTGGTAGATGTCTCTATAGCAAGAATGTTTATGTCAAGTTCGATGACCTACCATATCAGATGGAAATTATGGGAGTTATTTGCTTTGTTAATAAATATCGTGCAATGCTTATGTCATTTAGGCAAGTTTTCCCAAAATGCATTTTGAAGGATTGGTAGTTATTACATGTAAAAGAAAAAATTGACATCTGTAAACCTTCCCATGAAATTTGGCAATTTTTCCCAAAATGCATTTTGAAGGATGGGGAGTTATGACATGCAAATAGCCCCCTCCCCCATGTCATTTAGGCAGTTTTTCCCAAAATGCATTTTGAAGGATTGGGAGTTACTACATGCAGAAAAAGAATTGACTCCTATTCCTATAACACACACCCCCCCCCCCCCCCCCCCATCAGTTAGGCAAATTTATTTCTTTATTCCAAAATGCATTTTGAAGCATTTAGCGCTTGACAATGCAGGCCATTTGTTGGCTGAAAACAGTCGTTATGTACAATTTGAAAAAAGCCTAATCGGGAGTATTATGCACCGGGCATAGCCCTTGTCATCTTATTATAAGAGGTCTATACACGGGGTATTGATGATAAAACAATAACTGCAGTCTGCAGCCAGATATATTATTTTATCTTCCCTGCATATTGATATTGCACTGACCCATTTCTTATCAACCTACCTTACAATTGTTTACTACAGGCTTTCATTACAGTGGAAGACCCTAACTCGGAAAATGTACTCTCTATTTTGATCTTTCCCAAGCGATTTGGGAAAGAAAAGTGGTGCAAAAGCTCCAAGAAAAAATAAGCCAAAACTAGGTGGAGCGCCACCAGCACACACCCAGTAGGGGACGCTCTTCTCTTAGTACAAATCCACAGCTTCCGGCAACCAGTGCGCAGACAGTAACTAATGAATCATTCTTTTTTCGTCCGCCCATGTGGCAAGACATCCATTTGCATTTAGAAACAGTGATAATTCACCTCGTTGATAATGGTTACCTGTGACTGGAATTATGGATCTGAGGATCGTATAATAACAGGACTGTGTTTTATATATTCTCGTTATTATTTTCAACCACATTTTTATTGTATTTTATGTATTCTCCGTGTTCGCACGCGACTTTTGCGTACCGTGCGGTTTGGACATAAAATCGTTCGGTTGATAAATTTATGTTATCCTTTTGGGAGTTATCTGGTGAAGAGATGCCTGGTTCTGGGACTGTGGTCCCTCTCCAGTTGACATCTGAGGCTGTCACTAGGGTTGTGACTCCTCCTTTGGAGCCGAGCTAGGTTGCACTCTCCCCTTTTCCACCAGTTTCAACAGCTTCCGTCATATCTGCTGCTACTGCTGTTCAGTCTGCAATGTCATCAGTCACCGTTCCAGCTGGCCTCAGCTTATCCCTGCAGGGGTCTGTAGAGATGCATCTGTGGTAGTGTGGACGTGGGGTATCAGCCTCAGCCTTCCCTGACTTCAACTCAGCGAAGTCGGAAGGGGCTGCCGACTGAACCCTCTGCTGTGGCCTCTCAGCCATTGAGCACAGCAGTTTTATCCCTGCAGGGGTCTGCAGAGCTGTCTGGTAGTGTGGACGTGGGGTATCTGCCTCAGCCTTCCCTGACTTCATCTGGGCGAAGTCGGAAGGGGTTGCCGGCCAAACCCTCTGCTGTGATCTCTCAGCCATCGAGCACTGCAGTTTTCTCATTGAATTGGGATGTTCATGGTGGGGCCACCAAGAACTCTGTGGCATTTCCGTCCATGCACTTTGGTCCCATGGCCAGTTTTGTGGGACAAACGCCTTTTGTGCAGCCTGGACCTTCTGTCCCTCAGTGGTGTGAGCTTAGGGAGGCCCTCTCCTTGCTCACACAGATTCTTTCCAAGAGCCTTCCCGTTGCTTCCAGCGAGGCTACTAGTGGTTTCCAGGCACCCCCTGCTTCGACGCCTCTCGGGATTGGAAGCAGGTCGCTTTCTGATCCCTCAGGTGTGCCTACACGATGGGAGGCATCGGCTGGTTTGCCCATGATGGGTTATGTGTCTTCCAACTCAGAGGATGAGTCCGACATACCTGACGTTGAGAGCCAACAGTCTTCTAACTTGGGGGCAGCTCTTGACTTTGTGTTTGGGTTCCTTCCAGATCTCAAACCATCAAACCAGCAGACAGTGTCAGCCAGGCCGCGATCATCGGTCGCGCGCATACAGCCTGTGGAGCAACCTGCTTCTGTGCGCCTTCGACCATGGCAGCCGGTACAGGTGGTTGAAGCATTTTCAGCTTTAGACTCTTAAGCTGAGTCTCAAGGCTATGAAGACTTTGTTCTTCACCAGGGTTGACACTTTTTTGCCTCCAGTGCGTTATTGTTCCTTCGATTCTGCCAATCCTTCAGTCTGCCAGACTTTGACAGTCTTGGATCAGGACTCCACCTCCCTCGGGCTTTCCAAGCCCAAGTCGGCTGTTATTCCTGTGGCGACTCTAGAGTCCCTGTTGGGCTTATTGAGAGAGATGCTGGGCATGCTTTCTCTCTCGGATCACATCGTCTCTTCTTTAGCTGCTTATCTGCCTCCAGATAAGTTTGACGACTTACAGGCTCCTTTGCATGTGCTTTCCAAGGCGCTCATGCACACGCATGCCTGTAACACGGCTAACTTGGAATTAGTTCACAGGGATGCTGTGTTGGACACACGTCGTTCCTTTCCTGAGGGGCAGGGCAGTGCTTTTCGATCTGCTTCTTCGGCTGGTCTGCAACGTTTCCATGGTTCCGTGGCGACGGTCCAGGATGGCGTCCTATGTCATTCCATAGATCAGCTGCTGCATCGTCAGCTTGATCAGCCTTCTGTTGGAGGCAGGGGCCATCCAAAGCCTAACAAGCACCCTTCTGCTTCCTCTGCGAAGCCAAGAGCTGATCCTCCTGCTGCCGCTTCTACTTACTTATGGGGTAAGGGTAAGTGTCGGCAGGCTAGAGGGAGGACTCAGGATTCTTCATATAGTAGAGGAAGTGGTTTCTCCTCGCCGAGGCTCGAAATGAAGGTACTCACCTCAGGATATCAGAATTCGCAGACCATTGGGCCACAATCATATCCGATCCTTGGGTGTTAGATGTTGTTCGATCCTGGCTGCGGATATCCTTCCGGAGGCATCCATCTCTGTCGAGAGTGCCTCTTCCAACACAAGTTCTTTTAGACGTTACACGTTGGGAACTTTTGATCACAGAGATAGACAATCTCCTGTAAAAGGGGGCAATCGAGGTTGTCAAGAACATTCATTCAGTGGGATTTTATTCCTGCCTGTTCTTGGTGCCAAAGAAGGACAGCCGACTCTGACCGGTTATCGATCTGAGTATCCTGAACCAGTCTATCATTGCTCCTAAGTTCAGCACGGAGACTTTCAGGTCGGTTTGGCGTGCCATTCACCAGAGAGTTTTTGCTTCCAGCATCAACCTTCGAGACGCTTACTTTCATGTTCCGATTCATCGGACATCGCGAAAGTATCTCAGGTTCACTTTTCTGGGGCGAGTTTACCAGTTCAAGGCCATGCCCTTCGGCCTCAACCTGGCTCCTTGGGCCTTCACCTGACTGATGTTGCATGTGTTAGCTTTACATCGCACACAGTCCAGGGTGACTACTTTGGCATATCTAGACGATATCCTCCAAAGGCATTCCAATGCTGCCTTTCTGGAGTCAAATGTCGACACACTGCTGAGCCTGCTCACGTCGCTAGGGTTCAGAGTCAATGAGGAGAAGTCGGATCTGGTCCCTTCTCAGTCGTTTTGTCATCTGGGGATGGACTTCTGTACTCAACTGAATACAGTGGCGGTTCCCCGGGCAAGGGCTCTGATTCTCTCAGCTTTTGCCCTGACTCTGTCCCAGTCCACATCCACGACAGCTCGGAGTCTTCTCCGGCTGCTCGGTCTCTGCAGTTCGGTGACGGATCTCATTCCTCTAGGTCGGCTGCATGTCAGACCTCTCCAACACTTTCTGCTCAGTCGTTGGAGGCCGAATGTCGATCCTCTGGATCTGGTGCTTCAGTTACCGGAGTCTCTTCATCGTCACTTTCGCCCCTAGATGGATGTTCAGTGGATTATGCAGGGAGTTCCGTTGGACTTACCCACATCTGATCGTGTTCTGACGGCAGACGCCAGCGATCTTGGATGAGGTGCGATGTTGGATCCTCTAGGTCTTTCCCTTCATGGGGCATGGGACCAGGATCAAGCAGCTCTTCACATCAACCAGAAGGAGCTTCTTGCTCTTCTTCTGAGTTTCCATCAGTGGATCCCCTACCTTTCGAATCGCCAGGTCCTTCTGTTGTCCGACAATTCGACAGTGGTTGCTTACATTTGGAACCAGGGCGGCACACACTCAGTTCCCATGTACGAATTGGCTTGGGATCTTCTGCTCGCTCAGGATGTAAACACTGGAGTGGTGGTTCGTCACATTCCCAGTCGTCTGAACATCCTAGCTGACTCCCTGTCCCGAAGGGGCAGGGTAATTTCCACCGAGTGGATGCTCCACAGGTTGGTGTTCCAGTCGCTTTGCGATCTCTGGGGTCGTCCCCACATCGATCTTTTTGTGACCCGTTGGAACCATCAGGTGGACACTTTTGTGTCCCCGTGTCCAGATCCTCTGGCTTTTGCCGTGGACGCTCTGTCACTCGATTGGAATGGTCTTGTCGGCTACGCCTTCCTGCCGGTTCCGAATCTGCCTCAGGATAACCAAGATACGAAAATGCAGTTGTCGAATCATTCTGATCACTGCCCTGTCGTCTCAGTGGGTGTGGATCAATCAGCTCCACTCTCTGTTGGCGGCAGTTCTGGCACGTCTCCCTCTACATCGCAACCTTCTTTGCCAAGTTCACCCGAGGAGGTTTCACGTCGACCCGACTTCATTGTGCCTTCATGCATATCTTTTGTCAGGTCCTGTCTCCTCTGTAGAGGTTTTTCGAGACGAACAGTGGAGTGCATTTCGTCTTCAAGGAGGCACTCCACTGGTTTAGCCTATGCGGCTAAGTGGATGATCTTCTGTCGATGGTGTGCCGAATGCCAATCCTTCGATTTTACAGATTGTGGAGTTTCTGGTGTATCTGTCTGATTCTCGGGGTCTCCATCCTGTTACCATCAAAGGGTACAGGTCCATGCTTTTGGAGATCTTTTCGTATGTGGGACAGCATTGTATCGGCACTAATCCATACCTCTCCAAGCTTGTTTGGCACTTTTCCTTGAAAAGGCCTAGGACTTTGCAGCTTACCCCAAGATGGAATCTTTCTTGGGTGCTGCTTTGCTGGGGGGGGGGGGGGGGGGGGGGGGGGAGGGGATGCCGTTCGTACCTTTATTCCAGGTGGATATGCATTTTCTCACATACAAGACGGCTATTCTGAAGGCTTTTGCCTCAGCCAGACAGGTTAATGAGCTTCACGCCCTCTCGGTTTACCCGGCCTTTTTCAGGAGCTCTCCCAACAGTGTTACGTTTTCCACTGATTGCTCCTTTCTGGCCAAGAATCAGATACCAGAAACTACTCCACCTCTTATCTGTATCAGGGCTCTTCCTTCTGCTGAGGGTAACTGCCCTTTGCTCTGTCCGGTTCGTGCAATTCACATTTATCTCAATTGAATGCAGTTCATTAGGAAAAACAGGAAACAATTTTTTCTGTCTCTTATTCCTGGTCGACAGAAGATCTCTTCTCAATCCATTTCTCGATGGATTTGTCTTGCTATTCGCATGGCTTGCGCTTGTCCAGCGACTGACGATTGTATTACCAATCGTATTTCTGCCCACGAGGTGCGTGCATTGTCTACCTCTTGGGCTTACACTAACTCTGTCATGTTGTCGGATGTTATGCAGGCAGCCTACTGGAGAAATGCTACTTTCTCCACCTATCTGTGTCAGTTGCAAGAGCAGTCAGAGGGCCTTTTTACTATGGGCCCTCTTTATTCTGCTCAGCCTGTTGTCGACCCTAGCCATTAGGCTTCTTACAAGGTCAGTTCCAGCTCTGTGCTGTTACTGCCCTTTTTGTCTGCGCGTCGCACAGAACCATACTCCTCATCCTTCATTGTCTTTTACTAATGATTGTGATGCTATGATTTGATAGGCCTAGGGACCTCTTCCTCTGTCCACAGTTCCAATGCAATTAGGTTATGTGGGGGTTGGTTATGTGATTTCCTCCATCCTATTGTCTATTCAGCCTGTAGTAAACAATTGTAAGGTAGGTTGATACGAAATTTAAATTTTATAGTAAATTTCCTCTCTTATTTTTCCATCCCACAATTGTTTACATGGAGGCCCTCCCGTCTTCTTATTCGGGTAAGAATCCTTCCTCCCCACTGATCACATAACCCCAGTGTTGGTGGATTCAAAAGAATGATTCATTAGTTACTGCCTGTGCACTGGTTGCCAGAAGCCGTGGATTTGTACTATGAGAAGAGCGTTCCCTACTGGGTGTGTGCCGGTGGCGCTCGACCCAGTTTTGGCATATTTTTTTCGTGGTGCTTTTGCACCACTTTTCTTTCCCAAATCTCTAAGGAAAGATCAAAATAGAGAGTATATTTTCCGAGTTAGGGTCTTCCACTGTAGTGCAAGCCTGTAGTAAACAATTGTGGTAGGTATAATAAGAAAGGAAATTTACTATAAAATTTAAATAAATATCACTGTAAATGTACACAAAGGCGATACCACTCCAGGGAATGAGGGTTCAAAGGGTTAAGAATTATTAAGTTTTTTATCTCTCCTGAAAAGTTTGAAAATTTGATATAGAACATTTGGAAGGCCTATGGCAATGGTTCAATTGGGCTGTAGGGGATTTAGTTCACAATGTGATGCTTTTTTTGTGTTCTTGTCAGCAAATACAAGTTAGTGGGACTTGCTGTACTCATTCTATTCAGGAACACAATATTAAAAGGGTAATTATTCTCCTTTTGGAATGATTTTTTCAATACTTGATATTTCAGAAGCTTTCAAGGTAAATAATATCGAAATAAAATTTGTTTGTTACTTTACAAGTTACAGCCTTGCCATTTCCATAAAGGCAACTAGCATTTGACAATCATTCCCAGACGTATATCTTGACAGCTTCAAAAGACTTGAATGTTGAGATATCTGGGCCTCGAGACACAAGACACAATAGAATTGACCATAGTTGTGATTGGATCTTCAGTGGTTAAATTTAAAAGAGTTTATTGATGTTATGAATTGTGTTGAGTCATATTCAAATAAAACAGAACATTAATATTTTATCACAAAAATCAAATATAAATTTTGCCACAAATAATTAGTTTCTCTGTATTGAAAATCAAAGATATTTGTCAGTATGATTTTATGAGAAAATGAAAAATCGATTGGATCATTGACAAATTTTGTTAAAAAAATAGTTTATTGACTGTGGTGTAGCAAATGTTATTTAACCCTTTACCCGACGAATCGCCCGCATCCGCCCGCGTAAAATATGCAAATTCAGCAGTTGAAAAAATATTTTTCAAAATATTTCAACAAAACCATATCATGTGACCCCTCGTTGGAACGAGCTCGTTGAGCTCGTTCCAACAAGGGGGGTCACATGATATGGGTGGGTTTGTTGAAATTTTTGAAAAATTTAAAAAAAATGATATTTAAAATAATAAATTTTGATATCGTCTGTGTTGGGTAAAGGGTTAACAATTTAGAAATATTTTGCATCATCATTTTTAACAATGAAGAATATTTATTACTGATGCTGCTCTACAAAGCATCTTACCAAGTACATCAGGGGAGGCTATCCAACATATCATCCTTGTTTTGTTGTCTCTTAGAATTTCCTCCCTCATACTGTTATCATGAAAGACAATTAATCTGAAGTCAGATCCAGCTATTTTTGAACAAAATATCTGTTGTCCCCAATAATATTTTTATGACATCTTTTGTTTTGTATGTTTATGACTGACTGGTAATAGAATCATAATTATGAGTTAGTATTAGTGTGGTAAAGAGTAATTTTTCAACTGGTTGTGCTGTAAAAATTTTGAAAGTGTAATTGTATTGTTAAATTTCATGCATAACAAATCTACATATTTCTGGTGGTCTGAATTTGTGCATCCAAATTTGTTTTATTATAAATTATTGAAGAGTGCCTCTTCAGGCACTCTTCAATAATTTGTGGTAAAACAAATTTATATAAAAAATATTATTTGCTTTTGATTGAATATGAAAAATTAGCAAGGAAAATCTTGTCTTTTCCTCTGGTACCCTCACTTTTATGTGTACCCATACTATATATGGTACACATAATGCCGGCATCCGGGGTGGCCATCCGTCATTCGTCCATCCTTTGTCTGTCTGTCCATCTGTCCGGGCAATAATACGACACTTAAGAGCTTTTTTTTTTTTGGTCCAAACAGCCTTTATGAGCTTACTTCCAAATTATGAGCTAACAGACAAATATTATGAGGTTAATTGCCAAAATATGATACTCTCCTTGGTTTGATAGGCCTAGGGATCTCTTCCTCTGTCCACAGTCCCAGTGCTATTGAGTTATGTGTGGGTTGGTTATGTGATTCCCTCCATCCTTTTGTCTATTCAGCCTGTAGTAAACAATTGAGGTAGGTTGATAAGAAGTATAAATTTTATAGTAAATTTCCTTTCTTATACCTACTGAAATTGTTTACATGGAGGCCCTCCCGTCTTCTTATTCGGGTAAGAATCCTTCCTCCCCACTGATCACATAACTCCTGTGTTGTTCGAAATAAAAAAAATGACGAATTGACGCATTGCGCACTGTTTTACGGTAGTCGTGGATTTGTACTATGGAAGAGCGTCCCATACTGGGTGTGCGCCGATGGCGCTCGACCCAGTTTTGGCTTATTTTTTCATGGTGTTTTTACACCACCTTTCTTTCCCAAATCTTGAAAAAGATTAAAACAGAGAGTATTTTATCCGAGTTAGGTTCTTCCACTGTAGTGCAAGCCTGTAATAAACAATTTCGGTAGGTATAATAAGAAAGGAAATTTACTATAAAATTTATACTTCTATATGTACCCATACCATGTATGGTGTACATAATTTCGGCATCCAGGGTGGCCCTCCGTCATACCGCTTTTTACTAGTTGCGCGTATGGGTACACATCTGACGATTTCATCGGCCTATTTTTTTGAAAGCCCCGATAGTGGCTTCTAGCACTCAACCAGTTAATTTATGTATAAAATGCAGTCCAACACTATTATTTGACCACTATTATGTGACAGGTTATAACAATACAGCATGAATTAAATTCCTAATCCTGCATCCTTTACCAGTCAGACTAGACAAATAGAACAAATGTTGCACATTACATCCACATATGAATAATAGAGTGGCATAGAGTGGCATGCTGTTTATTTCTGCTGAAATAAATAGTGACAACTAACACGCGATCTTGCCAAAGTAAGATAACATATTAGTTGTTGCCATTTATTTTGGCAGGAATTCTGAATATAACATCAGCGTGCCAAAACAAGATAACATATTAGTTGTTGCCATTTACTTTGGCAGAAATTCTGAATATAACATCAGAGTGCCATTCTCCTTTCTCCACCTTGACTCAAGGATGCAACACTTTTGACTGTGTTTAATTCTGTGTCAGGCCAGCCAGGATGATATTCTTTATATAGAGCACTGAAGGTCCCATTTCCTCCAAGATTCTGTTTGCTGCGTAACTAAACTCACGCATTATTTATATACCTTAGGCTTAAAAGAGTCAGAAATATGTTTCTCAGACCCTCCCACATGATCCTTTTGGCTGCCGGATGCTCTCTTTTTTATAAACAGTGCAAACTTAAAAAAAATAAAAAATGCATTGTTTATGTCTGATATTTTACCCAAGTTAATAAAATTGATAAATGCATCCCTTGAGTGCAAGAAGGCTTTGCAATGCTAATGTACTGGAAAGCCTTCTTGCACTCAAGGGATGAAATACACCACCACCCATGCTATTCTGTAGATTATGAGGCCTAAGCATAAAACAAACCAAGAACATGAATTTTGATGGAAAAGAAATAATTACAAAAATAAAAAAATAAAATAAAAAATCGCCTGCCCACATGCAATTTTACAAAAAATGGCCTGAGACACAAGATCTGATTTGTGGGGCACTATGCTGGGCCATGCAAACCGTTCGAGATTTGACTCGATTCGAAACCACCACCAAGGTTTGGCTCGACTTGAAACCTTTGATGTAGATTCAAGATTTCCAAATCTGGGAGGGGTGTGGGGGGGGGGGGGGGGGGTGGGGGTGGGGGTGGGGGGTGGTCCTTAATAGGAAAATCAATAAGTTATTTCCACCGAACAAAAAGTGAATGCAGAGTAGCATAAGGTTATATGCTCACATCCAAAGTCGGAATAAACTGAATTCAATTTGAATAACGTAACAACTTGGCTTCAGTAGCTCTGGAATGGCCTAGTGGCAACTTACTTACCAAGCAGAAACACCCCCTCATTCCATTAAATCAGGCTACAGTCATTTTACTTCACTTGAAGTTCACAGGTCATTCATCATATTACATTTCTCTTGCCATGTACAGTGGAACCATGTTAATTGAATAGCCATTTTGCCAATGAAAATTATTCCATTAACTGGAGTATTCAGTTAACAGAGATTGTCACCTGCCTGTATTCTAGAGATAAACTTAGATTTATTCTATTATATCTTGTTTGACAGAGCTCCATGAGCTCTGTCAAACAAGATATAATAGATTAAATCCCTGTATTGGATGTACTGAGGCCAAATAGGTCTATAAACAAAGGAAAACTGGGGAGATTCAAGGTAATTTCTCGACAGGTTACAAGATTTTTTATTCAATTAACAGGAGTTTACTCTATAACCTATATTCAATTAACAGGTCAAATTTGTACTGGAGGCAAGGTAAATGGTTTTATATTCAATTAACAGGGATATACAATTAAGAGATATCCAATTAAGTGAGCTCCACTCAATTGCAACTTATCAATCCCATCTGCTCGAGGAAAGCTACATGTGACTCATTATCTGACCCCAAGTGACTCGTTGGTGAATTTGGCAAGAGGAAAGAACAAAACAGTCTATTATGGTTGTTAACCCTTTACCTAACATGAAACGCTGTCGACACTTCCAAAAGAATTCTTGAAAAACTAATTTTTTGTCTCAAAAGCATAGGTTATGACCCCTCATTGGAACAAACTCAACGAGCTCGTTCCGAGGGGTCATAACCTATGTTTTTGAGACAAAAAATGAAAAAATAATGAAAATTTAATTATCGATTTTTGAGAATAGTGCTGGCCAGTTTTTACCAGGTTGGTTAAAGGGTTAATCTGGTTATTAGCTTTGAATGCTGTAAGGTGTAAGCTGTATTGATGAGTGAGATTCTTAACATAAAACTGCATGATTGGTGTAATGCATTACTCACAACAAGCTTTTTTTATGAATGAAGCTGACTCGGTAAGCTTGGGAGATTTGTTTATTAATAAAATTAACAGTTCAGAAAGTGCTTGTTTTACTTGTATGCTCGATTCGATACCACAAAGGTGATTTGGCTAGAGGTTTGATTCAAGTTAATGTGAGTGGCATAAATTTGCGGTGGCTCGATTGAGGTGTTACAGAGTTATTTTCTTGAATTTGGCAAAATCAATTAAAATCAAAATTTGAATTATGGGAAAATCAAACTGGACATACTCAAGTATTTCTCAAGATGTTGGTTTGAAACCAGGGATCCCACAAGGACTTGGATTCAAGGAATGGTCTAGAATTTGACTGAGGGTCATTCAAGGCCTTGAAATCCTGGCAAATGTGCCAGGAGGCCTTGAAAAGCTTTGAATATTCATGATTTAAAAATGCTAACGAAGTATATAATCATAGCTTTCTTGTTTTATATGCCAGGGTTCGTGAAGGCGTCCTCCTATCTTGGACCCTCAGGTCAATACCTTCTCCTCCCACTTTCCTTGAAGAGAGGTCAATGACCAAAGTGTCCTAGTTAGGACTAGTGAAGACAGGCCTTGAAAATCCTTGAATTTGACAAAATTGTAAGGCATTGAAAAATGCTGAAATATGTCATGAAATGGCCTTGAATTTTATCAGTCCTTGCCTGCAGTAACCCTGGAAATGTAATGATTAACATCAGTTGCAGATGAGCCAGGAAGAGCTTGACATAAATTTGCTGTGGCGTAGTGGAAGCATCAGAGAGTATTGAACATGAACTTGATCAAAATCTGTTTGGAACCCAGTATACATTGTCATCATTAACCTTCTGTACACTAATGTCAAAACATCAAAATTTCAAGCCATAAATTTTCGCATAATAGCAACTAGAAATTTAATCAATTCATTCTTGTTTGAAAGAGCTCATTGATTTTGATTGAATTGAAAAAGTTATGGAGAGAAATCCTTCTATATTTCTTAAAATATTAGTTTGAAATGTGGTATTTTGTGGTAGTAGGTGACATTAGTCAAAATAAAATAACCCTGTTTTTGGGGGGGGGGGGGAGGGGGGGTGGGGGAGGGAAGACTACCATAGTTAACGATATAATCATGATATTGTTCTCTTGTGAAGCTTTTGTTTATTCTGATAGTGTATTGAATAATTTGAATTCAGTAGAATTTTATTATAGCTTTGATACATAATGTGTGATGTGAACTTGTTTTTGTTCCTGCTTGGTCTGCAAGTAGATAGGCATGTGCAGATTAAACACTCGGGTATATTAGGATGTGGTGTTTATTTTTATACCCCCACTCTTGAAGAGAACGGGTGTATACTGGATTAAATGCATCTGTCCATCCGTGCATCCATCCATCTGTCTATACTGATATATCAGGAGGGGGTGGATGGATTTCAATGAAATTTGGTACGAGGGATCCTTGTGACAAGCAGCTCATACTCATATTATAAAAAAAGTTGCCCACATATTTTTCACCAGATTTATGGTCTTTACCTTACTTATGCCTCATCAGTCCAGCACTGCAGTGGGGGTATAATTGTCTTCTGCAATAGCTCTTGTTCAACTCGGTTACCTCCTTTTTATGTTGTATCTCACCAATGTTTTACTGTAATGTAATCAACATTGGAGAGACAAGTCAGTGGTGGTAACAAAGTTGTACAATGAACATTCACATTCTTGCTCACAAAACATTTTATTGCATGCCATTGGAATGAGGTTCCATACCATGATTGCTGTGGTATTCAACAGTACACCTATACAATACAGACTGTGGGAAATGTGCTGAATACACCACATATGGAATCCTACCTACATGTAAGAGCATTTGATTGGTTATGCATCTGAGTGATATTATGACATGAATGAAATGCTTCGACACAAAACAGTGTCAAGCAAGAATGTAAACAGACTGCCAAAGGTGATATTTTTCTTAAAAAATTTCAGCTTCATCCACTAAATTAAAGTTTAACTAGAGAAACAGAATTTACTGCATCCAGTAAATTCAGGTCTGTGTGAAAAAGGGTTAAAGTATCAGGAATAAACTCTACAGAAAGAGAATTTATGGAGGCTTATTTTCTGGAGTAAAATATTTTTTAACAAATCAGAAATGGGTTTTCCTTAACAGTATTTACAGATATTCATACAGGAATCAGAACAATTTTTATAAGAAACCAGAAAAGGCATATATGTGACCAGCATTCAAAGGGTTCGATACACGAATCAGAAATGAAAAATTTTGGCTCTGCCCACTAATTTGAGTGATGAAATACATTCATAAACTTTAGAAATACATTAAGGTGTAAATACATTTCTCAGTCATTCTTAATAATATGCACTTGATGACCCCATTCAGGTGGACCATATATTGAATCTCCAGCAATTTTTAGCTCAGTCGGTGTAGTTCCATGTCTACATCTACATTGAAGAATGAGCGCAACCCACTTTGAAATAATGGCTCCACCAACTTCAGATCTGTCATTCAGATCGAATGGGTGCAAAAAACATAGATGAGTGCAAACTGGGTATTGTTAACTAGCATGCCAAAATGCATAGAGATAGGACGATCCGTATTCGAGTTGTCACGCTGACAAAGGGTGCATAGACTCTATATCAGAGATATTGTCATAAAAACCTTAAAACCCCCAAGAGCTCATTTGAAGGCCTACTCTTAAAAGGGCATCTAGTGACCTAAATAAGGCATACATAAAACTAGAACTTCTCTAATAAATTAATTTTAAACAGTCGTAGCACTAATGCAGTTAACAGTACCATCAACTATGTCAGTATTGCATCTTTTACCGGCATCCTGACAGTATTGTGATAGGTTTCAATAACAAATCTTCAGTGTAGTTTTACAATTACATGTACACTGGAATTCTTCATGATCAAGTTGTTTGTTTTTATATTAACTTGGTTTGGGAATTAATTCTGTACAATGAGATTAAATAAACAGATCATGTTATTGTATGTGACAGTCACAGCTTACTCCCAAACTGCTTTTTGTGAAATTCTTTCATAGAGAAAATATTCATACAGGAATCAGAACAATTTTTCTAAGAAACCTGAAAAGGCATATATGTGCACACCATTTATAGGGTTCGATCAAGGAATCAGAAATTGACATTACTGCCGCTGCCATTTGAATGATGAGATACACGTATAATCTTCAGAATTGCATTAATTGGTATAAAGTGACTTTTCTAATAGGTCGCAAAAAATATGCATTTAATGACCTCTCTTGACCGCATAGAGGTGGACCACATTTTGAACCTCCAGCAAGTTTCAACTCATTTGGTGTAGGTAGTATTTCTATAGGTCACACCAAGCCTGAAGTATGTGCAAAAACTACTTTATAACTAAAGAAACCCCGGCCATGGTGTGTGGCACATCCTCCCATGGTCCTTTATAATTGTGTGAAGTTTGATGACTGTGGCCCAAACAGTCTTCGAGTTATTGGCTCGGGCACACACACACACATGGACACACACACGGACGGACACAAGCACACTTCAATCACTATATGCCACCCGACTTTAGTCGGGGGGGGGGGGGGGGACATAAAAAGAAATCTTTGAGTCCCAGAGTGGGTCTGACTAAACCCAAAAATATTTGTTCTCATAGCACAGTGATAACAAAGGCACCCAAATACACTCATTCCAGTCACAAGGTGATAACAAAGGTACCCCAAAAAGTTTTGTGAAGATCGGTTCATAAATACAGACTCTAGCCTGAGCCGTATTAACATATGCGATTACTGTGTATAAGTAACACTGAACAAATCAAAGTTCATCTAATTTGCATAATTTCTGCAAGAGAAAAAAAAACGTATTATATGTGATGTATTCCATGTTACTAAACATTCCTACAAAAATTTATTCAAATCAGAACTTTCATACAGAAGTTCTGTACAAAAAACTGATTGTACTAACTTTGGTGCAAAATGGCTGCTGGCGGCTATATTGAATTTCGGACCGCACCCCAAAACACTCGTTCTCATGCCACGGTGATAACAAAAGGTACCAGCACACAAGAAGTTTCGTAAAGACCGGTTCATAAATACAGCCTCCAGCCTGTGCCGTATAGAAGTTGTGTACAAAAAAAACTGATTGGACCTAATTTCGGTACAAAATGGCTACTGGCAGCCATCTTGAATTTTGGACCACACCCAGAAAGACTTGTTATCGTCCCAAGGTGATAACAAAGGTACCTAAGAAGTTTTGTGAAGATTGGTTCATAAATTCAGCCTCCAGCCCGAGTCGTATTGACACATGCACTTACTGTGTATTAGTAGCACTGAATAAATCAAAAGTTCATCTAATTTGCATAATTTCTGCTCGAGAAAAACAAACCCGTACTTTTTGTGATGTATCCCATGGTACTAAATATTCATACAAAAATTTAGTCAAATCAGAACTTTCATACATAAGTTCTGTACAAAAAACTGATGCACTAACTAAAGTACAAAATAGCTGCTGGTGGCCATCTTGAATTTCGGACTGCACCCAAAACCACTCGTTCTCGTCCCATGGTGATAACAAAGGTACCCAAGAAGTTTCGTAAAGATCAGTTCATAAATACAGCCTCTAGCCCGAGCTGTATTGGCATTTGCAGTTACAGTGCTGAAAGTAACATTAAATAGATCAAAGTTAGTCTAATTGGTATAATTTATGTACGAGGAAAAAGAACCGTATTATATGTGATGTATCCCACGGTACTAAACATTCACACAAAAAATTATTCAAATCAGCGCTTTCATATGGAAGTTCGGCGCAAAAATCTGATTGCACCTAATTTTGTACAAAATGGCTTCCAGCGGCCATCTTGAATTTCAGAACGGACCCCAAAACACTCGTTCTCGTCCCACGGTGATAACAAAGGTACCCAAGAAGTTTCGCAACGATCGGTTCATAAATATGGCCTCTTGCCCGAGCCGTATTGGTATTTGCACCTACAGTGCTGAAAATAACACTAATTAAATCAAAAGTTAGTCTAATTTGCCTAATTTACACACGAGAAAAAAAAAGTGTTATATGTGATGTATTCCATGGTAATAAACATTCATACAAAATTATTCAAATCAGAGCTTTCATATGGAAGTTCTGCGCCAAAAAAAAATCTGATTGCACCTAATTTTGTACAGAATGGCTGCCAGTGGCCATCTTGAATTTCGGACCAGGCCCCAAAACACTTGTTCTCGTTTCACAGTGACAACAAAGGTACCCAAGAAGTTTTGTTTCATAAATACGGCCTCTAGCCCGAGCCATGTGTACAGCACGACAGACGGACAGACAGACGACAGGCCATGACAATACCTCGAATTTGGCTTCGCCAAACTTGAGTTAAAAATGGACTAAGTTTAACAACCAGTAGTTTTGTAAAATATTGAAGCAAGTCAAAATTCTGACAATACGCACACATCTGGAAAATGTAGAAACATCCTGTGAAATTAAAAAGTAATACATTGAAAATTACAAGAGGCCTCACGGGGCCTGAAGCACTCATCTTGAACAGAACACAATTTGAACATAGTCCAAGAATGAGCACATTAAACAAGCCATCTCCATAGGCTACACTCTCAATTCTTGAGTTCCTCAGGAGTGACAAAAATAATACGGGCATCTTGCCTTTTCTTCAATTGATCATAAAGTAAAATGTTGAGCTCCCCAATGAAGCCCCTTGATACAACCTTTGTGGATTAATCTTAGTTACACACCTCTAGAGGGTACTGAATACAAAATTTTTAATTCTTCAGCAAAATGGCCAATTCTGGCTCCATTGGGAGCCCAAATATTAACCCAAGCTCTTGATTTGAACACAGTTGAATCTGACATCCCTAGAGATGTTGTGTATCAAATATGAAAGCATTCTTACTGTTGGATCTGAAGAAGAGAAATTTTAAAGAAATTTCTTCATATTGCATCAAGTTAATATTTGGGCGAGCCCAAATATTAACCTATGGATCCGATTTGAACAAACTTGAATCGGAACACACCCCCCCCCCCCCCCTTCCCCTAGAGATGTTGTATACCAAATATGAAAGCATTCTGACTAGTGGATCTGAAGAAGAAGATTTTTGAAGAAATCCCCTTATATTGTACTAAGTTAAACTTCAGGTTCCCATATGGAGCCCAAATATTAACCCAAGCACTCGAATTGAACAAACTGGTATCTGCCCCCCCCCTCCCCCCCCCCACCCCCCCCCCCCCCCCCTAGAGATGTTGCATACTAAATATGAAAGCATTCCGACTGGTGGATCTGAAGAAGAAGATTTTGAAAGAAATTTCCTCATATTGCACTAAGTAAAAAAATTGGGCTACCATAGCGAGCCCAAATATATACCTATGGATCTGATTTGAACAAACTTGAATCTGACCCATATGTTGCATACCAAATATGAAAGCATTCTGACTGGTGGCTCTGAAGAAGAAGATTTTTTTAAATTCCCCCCCCCCCCCCCTCCAGATTGAACAAAGTTAAAATATTAACCTAGGGACTTGGTTTGAACAATCTTGAATCTGACCCTCGTAACGATGATGCATGATGCATACCAAACATTAAGAGAAAGAGATTCTGACTGGTGGTTCTTAAGAAGAATATTTTTAAAAAATATTCCCCATATTACCCTATGTTAGAACTTCGGGCTCCTGTAGAGAGCCCAAATATGAACCAATGAGCATTTTTTATTTCAACAAACTTGCATCTGACCCCCCTATGAATGCGGTATACCAAATATAAAAAGATTCTGAAGATTGGTTCTGGAGAAAAAGATTTTTTTTTATTTTTGCAAATATGCTGACTCAGCACTTTTTTCGATGCCCATTACAGAACACCCTAACATAACCGATGGCAATTTTTTAACCATTCAATTCTACTGGTCCTGAGGATACTTCATGCCAAATAACAGCTCTCTGTGCCGTGTTGTTTGGGAAATATGGACGTTTGAAAATATTTCTAATTTTAGCTCCCCGGGTTCCCATGGGGATGCGGGAATTTTTTTTTCTGCATGGGTCAAGTACTTATGATCCAATAATACCACATACCAAATTTGGTTCATACCGGACCATCGGTTAAGAAAATAGAAATTTTGGGCGGGGTCAAAAATCTTATCCCTCCCATTACAAAGCCAAATATTGCTTCACGAACTTCGTTTGAAAAAAGTTGATTCTACTCCCCAAAAGGAAGTTCCATAGCAAATGTTAAGTCATTGTACACACCGGTTCTTGAGAAGAAGATTTAAAAAAATTTTTGGAGCATTTTTCCCACTCCCTTCCTATGGGTCTGGGCATTTTGAGTTGAACAAAAATGCCATGCCCCTTTGGAATCATCACTCACACAAACTTTCCCTTGAATTGGCCCAGTGGCTTTGGAGGAGAAGACCAAAAAATGGTGTTGACGGACGACGGACAGAGAGGGATGAAATTAGCTTAGCTTGACTTTGTCAAGATGAGCTAATAAGAGAGGTTAAACGGACAAACAATATACCCTATATGCAGAAAGATAGAGGGAAAGACAGAGGTAAAACAATATGGCCCCTGACTATTCGTTGTGGGCATAACAAGGACATACGTCAATTGTAACCAGACCGTCCAAGGCAGCCACTTGAAATTCTGAGAATGTGTTCTATCCCTGCTCGACAGTTTAGTATCTTTCTTGAGTCCTGTGACCGGATGAAAACACCGTGGATGTACCCATAAGAGAAGTCTCAAATCTGCCAAGGGTATAAAACTAGAAGGGTGGTTGGTACTGCCGGCAGGTCATAAAAAGTATACACTCTGTTACATGTACAGTAGTTTGGAGTAGCGACTCAAAATTTTCAATGTTCGTTCTAGAAGCTCTGCCCAACTTGACCTGTGCCTGAAAAATCCAACAACCGAGCGCATAGTCCGTGGGAGCCTCACGCGCATGCGCATACGCTCTTTTTGAATTGGACTTGAAGAAATGCGCAATTCGTGTCGCCTTTCCAGGCATCTGATGGAGCATCTATTCGTGAATGCTGAGTGAAAATTTCGTGGAAATCAGCTGAGAATTCGCTGACATATAGCGTTTTTGAAGAGAGGAGGTAATTTTCTGAATTTGGTCTTTTTCAAGTCGGAGCGAAAGAAGAGGGCGGGAATGGGCACAGTCTCTCGTGGTGCCCCCTTTCTGGGGTAGGTCCACTTAAAAGTCACAATAGAGCGTGGCTGACTGAGGGATGGCTGTAAATCAAAGTAGCTTCTTTAAGAACAGCACCCAGGGATCAAATCGCAACATTGAAACCTTTGAGAATCATCGGAAGTTAAAAGTGAAAAGAAAACGGCGGTGAGTTGGTTTTTGGCGGGAAAAGATTAATGAGAATTTGCACAAAAGACATTAAAATAGCACTTCAGACATATGCTCACTGTGTCCAGACCGCTGAAGGCAGCGACTTGCAATTTTCAGAACTTGTTCTACGTAGCCTGGCCGACATTTGGGCATAAAATTGAGTGTTCTGACCACGTGGAAAACACCACGTCTCGCGTGGAAACCATGGAGACGGTTTGTTGCCACTTTATTTTCAATGCAATGAAATTTCCATTCATTATTTACCTGTCAACGGCAGAGTTTGGCATTATTTCTCTCTGATGAACTGTTCAACTTTAACTATTTGCACCTTTATATAGGACCGAAAGATCACTGCATGCTTACCAATATTCAGGTACTGATTTTACGAAAATAACAATTATTTCAACAGTACCCACTTGGGAACTCTCAAATCTGCCAAGGATTAAACTTTTAATAATAACATGTAAAACAAAAGTTGTCATACTTTACTAGCCGCATGCACCCATAGACAACATTCAGCACTCAATCAATTAGGGATGGAGTAAATTGCGACTTAATCTTACCAAATTCTGAAAAATGGAGTTAGTTTCTACGGCACCTATCTTTATGCATCCGAAATAGGGATTGGGTTAAACTTTACAGCTACCTTATCAAGGAAAATCTTCTTGGACTTCAACTGTAAATCTGAATGTCAACAGAATTTTCAGATATTACGAAAATCTCAATTATTCAGACAGTACCCATATGGGAGTCTCAAATCTGTCAAGGGTTAAACTTTTAATACTCACATATAAAACAAAAGTTTTCATACTATGACTGCTGCATGCAGCTATTGAAAACATTCAGCACTCAATCAATTAGGAATGGAGTAAATTGTCACTTAATCATACCAAATTCTGAAAAAGCGTGAGTTTTTTGGACAGCATCTATCGTTATGCAAACAAAATGGGCATATGGTTAAACATTACAACCAAACGTACAAAAGAAAATATGCTTGATAGGTAATTGTGAATACGAACATGTTCATCACTTTTCGATATACCATTCGTAAATGGAAGAAAAATGAACTAAAAATGAGCCATTTTTATGAACGAGTTAAGGGTACTCGAATTCAAGCCTCGAAAATGAGTTTAAGGTTAAAACTTTGAATAGAATATATAACAGCCAAATTATTCTTGGATGAATGCTCAAACTTCTCATAGGAAACGCTTTGAAAAAATGTGGCCGCAGAGCTGAGAAATTGCATGTGAAAATTGACCAGTTTTTCCAAAATTGCACTTTGCTCGGAATTTTGAGGTCAAAAGGGAGCAACATGGGTAATATAGCTTATGTAGCCAGGGGTAGTAAGTCATGCCACAAATATAATGAAAGCTCCAGCCAAATCGTCCTGGGTCTTGTTTGAGAATTGTGGCAAAACGTAACATTGTGACAACATTTTGCACGGTTTTGGCAGAAAAAGAAAAACTTCAGAAATGCCATGATCCAGGTGAGAAACTTCTAATGAAACTCGACATATGTGCCAAATTTCAGTAGAATAGTAAAGAATCCATCAGACAAAAATCATTGAAATAGAAAATAATGTTAATACTAGAGAAATAGAATTTACTGCATCCAGTAAATTCAAGCTTGTAAGAAAAGAGTTAAAACATCTATTGGGGAAAAAACTATATAGAAAGAGAATTTATGGAGGGTTATTTTCGGGAGTAACATATTTTTAAACAAATCTGGAATGGATTTTTGTAAACAGTATTTACAGATATTCATAATGGAATCAGAACAATTCTTTTAAGAAACCAGAAAAGACATATATGTGCACAGCATTCAAAAGGTTTGTCAAGAGAATGCATTAGGTGTCCAAAAATGTGATTCTCAGCAATACTAAAAAATGCATTCAGTTATCCCTGGGCGACCTCAGTGACCTTGTTCATATTGTGAACCTCTATGGAGTGTTGACTCATTTGGTGTTGGTCCCCATGTCTGTGTGTCATACCATCCTTGAGATATGAGCATGACCCACTTTCAAAAATTTTGGCCACGCCCACTTTTTACGTCAAAATGCATGTGTGTATGCCAATAATGCTTCAGGGGGTCAAAAATGTGATTTCCAGCAATTCTGAAAAATGCACTCAATGACCCCAGGTGACTCCGTGACCTTGACCCATATTTTTGAACCTCCATCGAGTGTCGACTCATTTAGTGTTGGCTCCAGGTCCATGCATCACACCATGCTTGAGATATGAGCGTGACCCACTTTCAAAAATGTTGGCCACGCCCACTTTTTTCATGAAAAAATGCACGTCTGAATTTTAGGGAAGCATTTGGAGGTCAAAAAATGTGATTTCCAGCAATTATGAAAAATGCACTCATTGACCCCTGGGTGACCTCGGTGACCTTGACCCATATTTTGAATCTCCATCGAGTGTTGACTCATTTGGTGTTGGTCCCAGGTCCATACGTCATACCATGCTTGAGATATGAGCGTGACCCACTTTAAAAAATTTTGGCCCCACCCACTTTTTTTACATGTATGTCAGGAATGCTTTAGGGGGTCAAAAAATGTGATTTCCAGCAATTATGAAAAATGTACTCAATAACCCCTAGGTGACCTCTGTGACCTTGACCCATATTTTGAATCTCCATCGAGTGTCGACTCATTTGGTGTTGGTCCCAGGTTCATACGTCATACCATGCTTGAGATATGAGCATGACCCACTTTCAAAAATTTTGGCCAAGCCTACTTTTTTTTACGTCAAAATGCATGTGTGTATGTCAGGAATGCTTTAGGGGGTCCAAAAATGTGATTTCTAGCAATTATGAAAAATGCACTCAATGACCCCTAGGTGACCTCCGTGACCTTGACCCATATTTTGAATCTCCATCGAGTGTTGACTCATTTGGTGTTGGTCCCAGGTCCATACATCATACCATGCTTGAGATATGAGCATGACCCACTTTCAAAAATTTTGGCCATGCCTACTTTTTTATACGTCAAAATGCATGTGTGTATGTCAGGAATGCTTTAGGAGGTCAAAAAATGTGATTTCTAGCAATTATGAAAAATGCACTCAATGACCCCTAGGTGACCTCCGTGACCTTGACACATATTTTGAATCTCAATCGAGTGTCGACTCATTTGGTGTTGGTCCCAGGTCCATATGTCATACCATGCTTGAGATATGAGCATGACCCACTTTCAAAAATTTTGGCCACGCCCACTTTTTTATACGGCAAAATGCATGTGTGTATGTCAGGAATGCTTTTGGGGATCAAAAAATGTGATTTCTAGCAATTATGAAAAATGCACTCAATGACCCCTAGGTGACCTCCGTGACCTTGACCCATATTTTGAATCTCCATCGAGTGTCGACTCATTTGGTGTTGGTCCAGGTCCATACGTCATACCATGCTTGAGATATGAGCATGACCCACTTTCAAAAATTTTGGCCACGCCCACTTTTTTTTACGTCAAAATGCATGTGTGTATGTCAGGAATGCTTTAGGGGTAAAAAAATATGATTTCTAGCAATTATGAAAAATGCACTCAATGACCCCTAGGTGACCTCCGTGACCTTGACCCACATTTTGAATCTCCATCGAGTGTTGACTCATTTGGTGTGTGTCCCAGGTCCATACGTCATACCACGCCTGAGATATGGGTGTGACCCACTTTCAAAACACCCCTACAGACACCCCTGATACCCCAGGAATCTGAAAAACATAGGTGGCCGAGAACTTGTGGCTGTCTATCAGCATGCCGAAAATCAACGAGATAGGGCAATTCGTTTTCGAGTTATCTTGCGAACAAAAAAGTGATGAGAAGACAGGAGAAGAAGAAGAAAAAGAAGAAGAAGAAAAGAAGAAAAAAAAGAAAAAAAAGAAAAAAAAAGAAAAAGAAACCGTGCAAAAACGATAGTCTGTGTGTTTCACACAGACTAATCATGGTTGAAATACAGAATACAGCTTGAGTAGATTATGTGGGACATAGAGCTGTAGGTTTTTATGTGTACCCATACTATGTATGGTACACATAATGCCAGCATCCGGGGTGGCCATCCGTGGTTTGTCCATCCTTTGTCTGTTCGTCTGTCCGTCCGTCCGGCGTCCGTATCCATTTCTTTGTCATTTGATAACTTGAAAAATATTGCTTGGATTGTCAAGTTACTTTATATTTGTGTTCAGGTTACTGATGTGCCAAGCTGTATAGTTTTTGGTGTAAATCTGATAATTTCATCCTGAGATATTAAACCCTTTATCCTTCAAATTGAAAATTCCTCCAATCCCTTTATCATTCGATAACTTGAAAAATATTGCTTGGATTGTCTAGTTATTTTATATTTGTGTTCAGGTTACTGATTTGCCGAGCTGTATAGTTTTTGGTGTAAATCTGATGATTTGTTACCGAGATATTAACCCTTTATCCTTCAAATTGAAAATTCCTCCAATCCCTTTGGCATTCGATAACTTAAAAAATATTGCTTGGATTGTCAAGTTTCTTTATATTTGTGTTCAGGTTACTGATGTGCCGAGCTGAATAGTTTTTGGTGTGAATCTGATAATTTGATCCTAAGATATTAACCCTTTATCCTTCAAATTGAAAATTCCTCCAATCCCTTTGGCATTCGATAACTCCAAAAATATCAATCCGATTGTCATGTTACTTTATATATTTATTCAGGTTACTGATGTGCTGTGCTGTATAGTTTTTTTATGTAAATCTGATAATTTAATCTGGAGATATTAACCCTTTATCCATCAAATTAGGCACTCCTCCAATCCATTTCTATATATACTCATATCATGTATGGTGTACATAATGTCGGCATCCGTGGTGGCCCTCCGTCATACAGCTTTCTACTAGTTGCGTGTATGGGTACACATCTGACGATTTCATCGGCCTATTTTTAAATTTCTTGTTCGGTTTCGGTTTTGGTTTTTCAGGGGGAGTAAAACCTCAGTTCTGTTCGGTTTTCGGTTTGTTCATGAGGCCAGATAAAATTCAATAAAACTCATTCTTATGTCCGCAGTCATAACTGAATGGCAGTGAAATTGAGTGAAACTCAATGAATGCCCGAAATAAGCTATAATACATGAAGAATCAGGAAGGCCAATATAATAATTACCTAAATATACAGAACTTTTATTCTGCTTGGCCATTTTTCGAGGTCTGACACCTGCACGCAACTTGAGGAAAGCTGCAAACACAACTAAACTGAAATGTCGGAAATTCACAGAATGTAGCCTTCCCAGAGTAGTGAGAGTACCCAGACACTGCCATTGGCAGTGTCTGGGAACTCTCACTACTCTGGAATGGCTACATTCTGTGAATTTCTGCAGCAAAAGAGTATTTAATAAAAAACCGAAAAACCTTAGATTACGGGATGTCGATGGTTTCGGTTTCGGTTTTTAAAAAAAAAATAAAAACCTCGGTTCGGTTTCGGTTAACCTACAGCTCTAGTGGGACAGGAATCAATGACCCATGTTGGAGTTTGTCCTGCATTTCACATGCATTTTTGGTGATCATGAAATACAGGAAAAAAACCCAACTTGGATCATTGATACCAGTCCCCATACTCCATTGTGGCTGTGTTCTGTCTTAGTCAATCTTGTTCTATTGAGGTGTCCAATTCAAATTATGTTTTGGACTCCAGGCAGAAATGAAAATTTTAGACTTTAGGTGTTTAGGAAAAAATGTAAAATTAATGTTGTCATCCAGGAAATTTTGGTAAAGGTTTTAGAGATGGACACAGTATACCATAAATATTGTCAGTACCAATTTACCATACCAAGGGTATGTCAAACTACCGGAATTTTGGTATTGAAAAATATTCCTGAAATTTGTTAAAAAATAAAAGTGTAAACAACAGAACATTACACAAAATAAGAAGAGCCATGGACTGTGTATTTCTAAAGACAGTCATCACTGGTCATTTGTTGTAACAAAAAAGCTGGGAGAAAATACCCATGGGAGATTTTCTCTCAGTTTTTTGTTACATCAAAATGACCGATGATGATTGTCAGTGTCACTACCAACATTTTGACAATTTAATGACTTTGTCTGCTGTAAAAAAAGGATCTGCAGCTGGGTAGTATATCAAAAATACCATTTGATATTGGTATTGGTGTGAGTACATATAAGTTGTTAATACCAAATACCATACCAATACCGAGGTAAATCATTTTAAAAATACTGATACCTTTATAAACTTTAAATTTCAATCCCTCCCAACTAGTAAAGGTTAATAGTAATTTCTTGCACTCAGATAGTTGAAGGGTTTACTGAAGGAGTAAAATATTCTGATTCTTGTAAATTGGTATGATATGGAACAAGGTCATATAGCTATGTGACTATCTTGGTACTTTGTAGTAAGTTTTTTTGCAGAAGAAATCCAGATAATAGACTCCACTGGGCCAGACAGATAACCTGCATTATTCCTGTGAAGAATAATTAATCAAATGTATTCAAAGATTCCTGTCTCTGATTCCATCAACCTCTTGCCATGATGATATGTTGTGGTCTTTATTATCTAGTTTTACCATATCCACTTCAAAGTATGTTTCCTCTGTGTTCTTTTGAAAGTTGAAAAATAAAAAAGACAAAATGTATTGATGAAACTGTAACCTCTATTCTGAATGGCAATCAAACCCCTACTGGGTTATGACTGTCTCTTTACAGAAATACCAAGTATGTGTCTGTCTGCAAAATGTACTGCAGGTAAAAACACACACCCACCCACCTGGAGTCTTTAACTCTTAACGCGCCAAGTATTTTAAGTATATTTTTCATCAAATCTAGTCATGGCTGCAGTAAAGCAGCCATGATTAGATTTGATGAAAAATTCTTCTAAATTTGACTTAAAGAATCAGTGGTGAAAAAACTCATTTAATTTACAAGGGGGAAATTTGATTAAATTTGCCCATATTATACCTATTTCAGTGGCAAAAGAAATCCTGTCCCTGGCAGGAATACCCACCAGCAGCATGCAGGGAGTTAATCGTTTTTGTGGGGACTTCATATTTAGCTCAACTTGACGTCAAGTATGAGCTATTGGGATGGGTTTTGATCTGTCGTCTGTCCATACATTTGTACGTCTGTCCATCCACAATTCCTTTAGTACACCCTACAGGCCTCAGCTCTCACCTGATTGGTTCCAAATTTCATATGTGGCTACAGGGCAATGTCTAGATGGGAGCTATCAAATTTTTTCGAATTTCATTGAAAAGCATGGTCGTCAGCGGTAATATTAGATTTAAATTGTCAACAATTCCATTAGCACACTCTACAGGCTGCATTTCTCACTTGATCTTTTTCAAATATCATATGTAGCTTTGGTGTGATGTCTAGATGGGAGCTGTTGAATATTTCTGAATTTTGTTGAAAAACATGACCACCAGTAGCCATCTTGGATACAAATTGACAACAATTCCATTAGCACACCCTACAGGCCACATCTCTCCCTTGATCTTTTTTGAATTTCATGTACACCTTTGATGTGATGTCTAGATGGGAGCTATCAAATTTTTCTGAAATTCATTGAAAAACATGGCCGTCAGTGGCCACCTTGGATCTGGCATATGAATTGTCAATAATTCCATTAGTACACCCTGCAAACCACATCTCTCACCCAATTTTTTTCAATGTAATTTTGGTTTGAAGTCATGATGGGAGATATCAAATTTTTCTGAATTTTGTTGAAAAACATGGCTGTCAGCAGCCATCTTGGATCTGGCATATAAATTGTCAACAATCCCATTAGCACACCCTAAAGTCCACATCCCTCACCCTATCTTTTTTTAAATTTCATATGTACTTTTGGTGTGATGTCTAGATGGGGGCTATCAAGTTTTTCTGAATTTTGTTGAAAAACATGGTCGTCGGTGGCCATCTTGGATTTGGCCTATAAATTGTCAACAATTCCATTAGCAGAAGCTACAGGCTGCACTTCTCACCCGATCTTTTTCAAATTTCATATGTAGCTTTGGTGTGATGTCTTTTCTGTAGAAACTTAAATGAATGACTTGGCATTACTGGATCTTTCTATTTAGTTCAGTCCCTTCTTGGACAAGTTGAGCTGCATTGTCATTGACACTTTCATTCTTTTGTTCTCCGCTACAAGCAAGTCCATAAAAAATTGGGAAGACAAACCCCAACCCATTGTTTTCTTTGTGAGGACTTGGATAAAACAGTGGAAATCTTTGTGGGAACCCAAACACTATTGTCCAGGTTCTCACATAATTGGGAAGACAGCCCCCACCCACACCCCATCCGCTTGCATGCATACACCTTTACTGGTGCTGCCGACTTAATGAGGTAATCTGGTCTATACAGTATGTTAGTCTGTGTATTTCTTTTCAATCTCTTTTCATACCTGGTATGAGTTTATATGACATAAAATCTATATGAAATATAAATACTGATTTAACATATCAAAATAAATACATAACTAAATTCATAAAACTAAATACATTTCCGAAAAAAATTTATGTAAAAGTATATGGTTTTAGACTGACATATTGAGGTGTGTGTAGCCATAGCGACACCACGGCACTGTTCCGAGGGACCCCTGATGTTTTAACATTTTATTCGGCACCAGTTCTGGAATCGATTACCAGGGTATACATATCAAGGTAACAGGAAATTACCTCAATATTTTGGGGGACCTTGGTATGTTGGAGTGTTCTTCTGTGACCTACCTTGGAAGGATAACTGCACCAATGCACACGCACACATACTGGTCTACTCACCATAGCAAAGCATTTGTGTACATACCTTGGTATGTTGGCGTGAAGCTACTTTGGGTATTTATTTTGATTTTTTACTGTTCATGATATGAGTTTAACTCTTAACTGGCTGAGTTTTTTTTAAAGATAATTTCCATCAAATCTAGTCATGGCAGCTTCACTACAGCCATGACTAAATTTGATGAAAATTTTTTCTAAATTTAATCCTTTACCCAACGTAACGGCCAAAACCGGCCAGCGCTATTCACAAAAATCGCCAATTAATTTTCATTATTTTTTCATTTTTTGTCTCAAAAACATAGGTTATGACCCCTCTTTGGAACGACCTCATTGAGCTCATTCCAATGAGAGGTCATAACCTATGTTTTTGAGACAAAAAATGAAAAAAAAAGTTATTCAAGAATTTTGTTTGCAAGTGTCGTCTTCTTTTCATGTTAGGTAAAGGGTTAACTCCAGAAATTGTTGGTGAAAAATTCATTCGACTTACAGAGAGAAAATTTGATTAAATAAGCCTGAATTATAATTATACTTATCTCCGAGTCAAGAGGAATTCTGTCCTGGGCACGAATGTCTGCCAGCAGCATGCAAGGAGTTTAAATGACATAAATTAGTCATGAAGTGCCAATATTGATTCAATGTACAATTGTACATAATTAAATGCATAAAACTAGATATATTACACAAAAAATGGTCATGTGCAGGTCAAGATATATGATATTAGACCCGTACACATAAAAGTGTGTGTGGATGATAATACTACAGAGCTGCCTTGTGATACCCCAGAAATTTTAACATGATATTCGCCACCAGCTCAGAAGTATAGCAACTCCATTCCTACTCATAACCCCTCCACACACACACTCTTAGCCTAATGAACTGACAGAACACCCTGTCCTTACTCAGACTTGTGGCTTGACTAAATATTCAAGTAATAATTTGATTTTTTACTAATTTATGAAAATGTTAAAGGTTCAGATAATTGGACATTTTCTGTTCCATTACACTTCTATATCTGCATTTACTCTATGGGGATACTAATTGTATGTATGCCTAATAGTAGTAGAAGTAGTAATATACTCTCCCAAAAAAGAAAGTGTGCATGCTAAAAAATAACACTAAAAAAAGATATATATCATTTTCATTCATGGAAATTTTATTCAATCACAGATGAATCAGTTCGTGATCAACACGAGAAAGTTCATTACGCTACGACGAATACTCTTGGTGCCATGGAGAGTCAAAGACACTAAGGGTCCAACACAAAAGTCACACACTCAATATCTGGAATGACCTCCGTCTGCATCGACTACTGCTGTGCATCTACGCCTCATGGAAGCGAACAAGTTAGCATGGAAGTGGGTTAGGCTTAGGTTAGGGTAGGGTTAGGGTTCGGTTAGGCTAACCTTAACCCTAACCCTACTCTACACCACTGCAGTCGAGCACGACGATGACATAATGTCAAAATCGGAAGAATTGCAGGTCTTCGAGGACGTAAGCCGTATTCTCTCAGCCGGTTGATTACTGTTTGAGGATGTATCCGTCTCAGGTTAGGGATGTTCCTGGCTGTCGTCGTTGTCGTTTGTTGCCAGTTCCGGAGATGGATGACACGGATATACCGATCTTGTGCAGGGGTGGTAACTCGGGGTCTCCCGGAGCGGGGTCAGTCTCAAACGTCATCATGTTGTGCATGTCGATGGACTAGCCTGTCTACAGTGTTACAGTGGCAGTTCAAATGCTGGGCAACCTCTCTGTGTGTTCTGCCAGCTCTAATCATACCCAGGGCAAGGAGACGTTGATTCATTGTCAATCTTGGCATGCTAATGTGGAATCGTTTTAACAGCAGCGCAAGTTTGAATGTGAATGATAGGAAGGCCTTACTTTAGTGTTTAAATACCCAAGGATTCACACTGCTGCATGAATTTTCAGACTCTCCACGTGCAAAACATGCCTTTTCACAAACGTGCAGCACGTCATTTAACGTTAATGCAATTTTAACGGGGAAAGCTGTTTTTGTGTTCAATATAACTTATTCATGAACAGCTTAACACTCTTTTCACCTATGAAATTATTTTTTTGGAGTTTGATCAATTTCTGCAATGCACACTTTCTTTTTTGGGCGAGTATATCTTTATTATTGTGACATACACTTTACATTGGATAAGGTTTCATCAGTAATTATACATGGAATAGCTCTTGGGCCAATGGACCTACATGTCACCTAAACAATCAGATAGGGCTGATAAAGTGCACCTTTGCAAGGGGGGCTACTGAACATTTTTATAGTAAGGACAACATTGCATCTGTATTGTTAAAAAAAAACTGCAGTTTCAGTCTATCAAAATAAAGTTCCCTAAATTTTCATTACACTTGCAAATTTTCTCTGTTTTACAGTCAAAATTATGATACTGGTGATAGTAGTTAAATGCACAGACCATTTCCTGATTTCAAGTCTGGAAAATCTTTTCTTTCAAGTGCCAAAGATTTTTTTTTTTAGTAGTTCATATCATCCATTGCATTAACAGAAAAGATTGAAAATGCAAAGCTTGTACAAATGATGATGCAGCAAGATCAATCTTGTTGGGAGTGTCTCATTTCTTGTTACACAGATCTTCCATTAGGAAGTATTGTTTGGATAATCTTATCAGTTTCTTACTGTGCAGTAGTCCTGTTAACTATTTTAGTGGAGGGACTATTCTCAGAAATAACCCTATACCAAACAAAACTTGAAATCAACTTGTAGAGAGAAATATTAATATTTCTTCTCAAATAACAGCATTCTTTTTACCAGGTAGTCCATGAACTGTGAATTAGTTTGACCTTCAACCCCTTAAACCCTGATGGCATCTTCTAGGACAATTCAATAACAGCATGTGGAAGGGTCCATATTCTTTATTTGGGGGTAGATCAATTAATATTTTCAACATGCAGCCTTGTGCTGCATATTGAAAATATTGATTGGTCAACCCCACACATTCACTGAGTATATATCATACTTAATAAAATTATGTATCAAGGTCCTGGACTGGAAAAGCGACCTCTCGGTTCCAAAGGGTTAAATTTAGTTTAACTTCATTCATTTAACAATTGCTGAACATTGTTCTACAACTTAAAGTATTGTCTCTTCTGAAGTCCCTGACATCTGTAATGGTAGCTTCATGGCCTCATACAGTGGAGGCCACTTAATTGGATATCTCTTAATGAATAACTCTGTTAGTTGAATATAACTTCAAACACCAAACCATTTACTCTACCCTCTGTACAAATTTAACCCATTATTTACTTATAGGTTATGCAGTGAGCTCCTGTCAATTGAATAACAAATCTTGTGCTATGTCGAGAATTTACCTGACAACCATGAGATTCCCTTTGTTTATAAACCTGTTTGGATCAGTGCAGCCAATACAGACATTTTATCTATTATATCTTGTTTGGCAGAGATCCATGATTGTTTGTATGAATACTGAGGTATTTAGGGCCCATAGTTTGTCAAAACATTAATTGTTTGAGTGTTTCTCCACAAGTGCTGTGGGAGGGAGGTGGGGAGGGGGCATTACTGTCCCAAGGACATGTTCTTTCTAGTTTGGTACATTTTTATGAAACTTGATGAAGAATACACGCGTGTGAAAGAATTTTTTATTCAACAAATGTTTGCAAAGTATCTGAGTTACCTGGAGTTGCAGCACATTATAGGTCTAGATAAAACTTCAGTTTGTTCAGTCTTAAAGACTTCATAATCTGTGGATGCGCTTCAATTAATTTTTGCTCTGATATTATTTAGTTGTTGTTCCTGTTGGCACCCCCCCATAAATTGTAACAAAGCAATAACATGTGAACAAAATTTTAACAACCAAAAAACTTAACACTCCACATGTTAAGTAAACCGAAGTCTAAAGTTGAGTAAACTCAGCACTAATGCTATACAGCAGTTATTATGACTTTGGTGGTGCAGACTATTGTAAAATTGGGTGTGGTGGCTCAGTATTGGACTTTAAACTGAAAGGTTGATGGTTCGATCACAGCCAGTGGGAACTGCATTGTGTTCTTGAGGAAATCACATAATCCCAATTGCCCATGTGGGGGCATGGTCGCTAGGGCTGAAACGGTTATCCGATCTGTGGAAAAAGTAATTGATCGATTAACCGTTACTTTTGAACTATTGCATTATATGGGTTAACAAAGGAACAAACTTGCTCCAAAACAGGCAAACATTATCACACTGATAATCAGTTATATGAGAGTGACGATACTTGCAAAATAAATACTTGAATTACTAAAAAAAATTAATTTTCGTCTCAGAAACATAGCTTATGATCCCCCATTGGAACAGGCTCAATGAAGGATCATAAGCTATGTTTTTGAGACAAAAATTGAAACCATAAAATTTGAATGGAGATTTTTAGCTTAACTTGACAAAGTCAAGATAAGCTGTTGCCATCACACGTGTGAAAGTCTGTTAGTCTCTGATTCTGTTCACATTTTCCTTTAGCACAGGCTACACTCCATAGTTCTTGTCTGATCATCACAAAATTTCATATGCAGGTTTGGGGTCATGTCTAGATGAGAACGTCCCCTTTTGGTCACGATCGGTCAACCCGTATGGCTGCCCGAACCCAAAACCCTAAAACCATTAGTACAGTCTACAAGTCGTATTTATGAAGGGATTTCATTGTAATTTGGTAGGATGCCTCTGTTTAATGTCTAGATGAGAACGACCCCTTTTGGTCATGATCTGTCAACCGTGATGGCTGCCCAAGCCCGAAACCCAAAAACTTTTAGCGCAGTCTGCAGGTCATATTTAATATGGAGGGATTTCATTGTAACTTGGTAGGATGACTCTGTATGATGTCTAGAAGAGAACTTCCCCATTTGGTTGCGGTCTGTCAAACATGACGCCTCCCCCGTGGGAACCCCGGGAAGTGAAGCAGTGCTTGTTTACTGTGGTAAACAAGCTCTGTTTCACTGGTAAAATAGGACCCAGTCACTAATGCTTGGGGTGCGAGTCCTCTAAAATAGGCAACATGGAGTATAAACGATTGACTGACCTTGACTTTATCTCCATGTTGTGGTCATGATTAGCCATTGTGCAGAAGTATGTGACCATAAACAACAATAATTAAATAACCATGACGCCTGCCCGAGCCCTAAACCCCAAAACCTTTAGCACAGTCTACAGGTCATATTTATGGAGGGATTTCATTGTAACTTGGTAGGTTGACTTTATATAATGTCTAGATGAGAACGTCCCCTTTTGGTCGTGATTGGTCAACTGTGACAGCTACAGGTGCCCGAAGCCCAAAAACATTGAGCACAGTCTACAGGTCATATTTATGAAGGGATTTCATTGTAACTTCGTAGGATCACTCCAGATAATGCCCAGACGAGAACGTCCCCTTCTGGTCATGATCATTCAACCAAGATGGCTGCCCGAGCCCAAAACCTGAAAAACTTTAGTACAGACTACAGGTCGTATTTGTGAAGAGATTTCATTGTAATTTGGTAGAATGGCTCAGTATAATGTCGAGATGAGGACATCCCCTTTTAGTTGCAATCGGTCAACTGTGATGACTACACAGGCCTGAAACCCGAAAACCTTTAGCACAGTCTACAGGCCATATTTATGAAGGGATTTCATTGTAACTTGATAGGATGACTTGTTTTGGAATAATTTCACTATAACTTGGTAATTTTCATTGACATACATTAACTGTGAGGACCACATACATTAACTGTGAAGGCCACATTAACCCACCCCTCAGATTTTTAGTACAGTCTACACCTCATATTATTTTTAGTCGAGTTGTGACGAAGTCAAACTCGACTTATAGTTTGGTGAATGGCGGGCGGGCGGGCGGGCGGGCGGGCGGGCGGGCGGGCGGGCGGGCGGTTGTAAACAATTGGTTTCCGGATGATAACTTGATAGTGGTTCAACTCACATTCATTAAACTTCATATGTAGGTTGGTCTTGGTGGGAGGAAGAACCCTATTGATTTTGGACATGCTACGTCGAAGGTCAAGGTCACAGTGACCTTGAACATAGTAAATCTTAAACAATTGGTTTCCGGATGATAACTTGATAATGGTTCAACTCACATTCATGAAACTTCATAGGTAGATTGGCCTTGGTGAGGGGAAGAACCCTTTTGATTTTGGACTTGCTACGTCAAAGGTCAAGGTCACAGTGACCTTTAACATAGTATATCGCAACAATTGGTTTCCGGATGATAACTTGATAGTGGTTCAACCTAGAGTCATGAAACTTCATAGGTGTGTTGGCCTTGGTGCGAGGAAGAACCCTATTGATCTTGGACTCACCAGGTCAAAGGTCAAGGTCACAGTGACCTTGAACATAGTATATCGCAACAATTGGTTTCCGGATGATAACTTGATAGTGGTTCAACCTAGAGTCATGAAACTTTATAGGTGTGTTGGCCTTGGTGCGAGGAAGAACCCTATTGATCTTGGACTCACCAGGTCAAAGGTCAAGGTCACAGTGACCTTGAACATAGTATATCGCACCAATTGGTTTCCGGATGATAACTTGATAGTGGTTCAACCTAGAGTCATGAAACTTCATAGGTATGTTGGCCTTGGTGCGAGGAAGAACCCTATTGATCTTGGACTCACCAGGTCAAAGGTCAAGGTCACAGTGACCTTGAACATAGTATATCGCAACAATTGGTTTCCGGATGATAACTTGATAGTGGTTCAACCTAGAGCCATGAAACTTTACAGGCGTGTTGGACTTGGTGCGAGGAAGAACCCTATTGATGTTGGACTCACCAGGTCAAAGGTCAAGGTCACAGTGACCTTGAACATAGTATATCGCAACAATTGGTTTCCGGATGAGAACTTGACAGTGGTTCAACCTAGAGTCATGAAACTTCATAGGTGTGTTGGCCTTGGTGTGAGGAAGAACCCTATTGACCTTGGACTCGTCAGGTCAAAGGTCAAGGTCACAACTCGACATTGGATCTGTGATCCTGAGCGGCATTTTTAAAAATATAGCTTACAGGGAACAGAAATGAACATATTCCCAATTATCACATTTCTTGTCTTATTTCATAATCCTTTCATAAACATTGAACATTATCCTTTTCATCAAACACAACACACAGACAAGTTAAGCTACAGTGTCATTGACACTTTCATTGTATATAGACCAGGCCTGTTTTGCCCTTTATGTTGGGTAATTATTCAGCTACCTATTAGGGTAAGTGATTAATCGGTTAACCAAGGTTAATCCACGTGATTAATTGATCAAGAAAACCCTTTAACCGTTTCAGCTCTAATGGCTGCACTGTGTACTAAGACATACCACAAGTCATTGGTGCACTTGCCTTCAACCTCTGCTAACTGTGCTCGTGCAGAGTTTGTAAATTGGAGAGTCTGACAGTTTCTTGCCACTGCTTGGTGATTCTCTCCAGGTATACCAGCTGCCTCAAACTGCAGAAATCTCCAATTCTTTGTGACCCTGGTTGATGAAAGTGTTGTTAAACACCATTAAACAAACAACAGATTCTTGAAAAGGGAAAGAGAGCAGCTGTTTATATTCAAGTTTCCACTGTCTGAACAGGCAAACAGTACTTGACTGGAAACAGCTGCAAGTCTTGTTAATTGTTGATGTTCCCTAAAGTAATTGAGAGGTTCTGGACATATTCTTTGTACCAAACTTGTTAACTGGAGCTCAAGTGGAGGCAAGGTTCAAAATCAAATCTGATGGTTGTCCTTTTGTGGTGTGTGAACTGCCTGTTCTTGTATCGGAAAGAGCTAACATGACAACATTTGATTAACATGAGACTCATGGAATCAGAAGATTTGATAATTACTCTGGTGCTGGAATGATTGAATGATTGCAGTGATCATTCAATTTTTTGCTCTTGATTTCCTTGGGAGTTAATCCTCACTGTACAAATCAATATTATTGTGATTCAGCACACAACATGTTGAACTTTTCTGCCTTTAAGGCAAATGTAATAACAAGGGAATTAGTTAACTGACTTGATTCTGACAAGTTTTAATAAAAATGCATATTATACTGCCTGTGAAAACATATGGGTGGTGTAAAGTTTCTTGTTATTCCACACAATATTTTTAGCCAGTGATGCTTACGTATACATCATTGGAGTAGAGCCGAGAGAGGTGTTCCTCTTTTTGGGGTTGGGGGGGGGGGGGGAGGGGGCTAGGAAAATTAAAAACTTTATTACACAAAACTCACCTCCTTGTTGATTTTCTGAAGTGAATGTTATTACAGTGGTAGCCTAAAAATTAAGACGATTCACCCTTCCTTCCTCTTGGTTCAGCTCTCTGAATGTAGTGGCTGTCCCCATGGGACAGCCACCATGCTCAGACACCTGAACTACTTCTCTATGTTTTATTGTGATTGAGAAGATGGATAAGACATGATTAAGTTACAGACCAAAACAAACTTACACAGGAAGCATACCAAGGACTATTGTCATGTCATTCTGTCTATTTGAATTGGACTATATATTATAGTATGGTAAGCAAGTAGCTTATACACAACAAAAAAACACATTTATTGCTTCTAGCGAGACAAATGAGTGCTCACTGTGTTGTATATTTGTCAAGATCAAGCCATTCCAAGTCTTGAAATTGCGAAAATATTGTCCCACATCTGAGGTGCAATTTGGAAAGCCAAGTGAGGGTGTCAATCACCTTCAGTGATAATTCTAGTTGAATATGACTTCAAAGGTCAAACCATATACCATACTCTAAGTACAATTGTGACCTGTTAATTGTGTTTGTCCCCATATCCTGATAAATTATGTCTTCTGATTGGTCAGAATGCATAGGACAAATAGCTATGGCAAAGGGCGAACCCATCATCCAAGGTATATGAGAGCATGCAACATCCGGAGTATAAGGTTTAAATGAAAGTTTTTCACTTTTGCTCACCTCAATATAAAAATCAAACCAAAAAACGTGAAAATAGTCACAAATATCATCAGATTTCTGACAATTCGATCATATTTTGCTGTTATAAATTAAATATTCAAATAATTAAATTGAACAACTTGAGAAAAATAAAATAAGAGCGATTCTGTCAACAAAATAGCCCCCGACCTTTTTACACATTTCCAATAATGACTCAAGGGATGTAACTCTATCTGTTGTCTTCTGTGTTTGTAAAGACAAAATAATTATTCATGAGTTTGGTCCAACTGATTGCAGAGCGTGAGAAATGCATCCACAAAATTTGTTTCCACTATGTTTCTATTGTTTTTCAAATGGGACAAAAATGTTTTCTTATCAACCTACCTCAATTGTTTACAACAGGCTTGCACTACAGTGGAAGAACCTAACTCGGATAAAATACTCTCTATTTTAATCTTTCCCAAGATTTGGGAAAGAAAAGTGGTGTAAAAACACCACGAAAAAATAAGCCAAAACTGGGCCGAGCGCCATCGGCGCACACCCAGTATGGGACGCTCTTCCATAGTACAAATCCCTGACTTCCGTCACAGTGCACAATGCATCAATTCGTCATTCTTTTTCTATCCGAGGCACGAGCAGGATGTGTTTCCGCCATATGCATTATGAAACAGTGATAATTCAACTCGTGGATAATGGTTTTCCTGTGACTGGAATTATGGCAGGGGCGGATCCAGGATTTTATAAGGGGGGGTGCTATTGTTGGTGGGCAAGCGCCGAAGGCGCGCAGCGTGACAGCGCTGTGCGCCGTCCTTGCGAGCGCCGAAGTCGCGAAGCAATTAGCGGGGGGTCTGGGGGTCCTCCCCCAGAAAAAATTTGAATTAGGAACCCATCAGATGCTATCTGAGACGTATCCTGGTCATATATTTGTCTTTTCTCTTAAACCTATTTTCTGCCGATTTGGCTTGAAATTTGGTAAAAACAATTATGGTACTGACACTGCCCAATGAAAAACAAAATAATCATTCGAAATTGTTACCTACCTAGAAGCAAATATAATCACCCCTGGATTTTGCATCGAATTGACTGAAATGCGGGGATTGCCTGGAAGAAACATAATAATTTTCACCATGACATATCTGTTGTACGCAGGGGCGACAGAAGTTCCAAGAAGTATGAGTGTGTTTAGGTGGGTGAATGTGTGGATGGGTGGGTGCCACTGGGTGAGTGGCCGAGGGGGGAGGGGGGTCACATTTTTTCTGGTCAACTTTGAGATGCATATACTATTTAAATGTTAAACACCCCAAAGGCAGATTTAGACGGGGGCGCACATGGCGTGCGCCCCTCTATTTTCTCAGAAATCATTTCTGAGAAAATAGAGGGGCGCACGCCGCGTGCGTCCCCGTCTATTAATCAGATATAAAAAGTATATGTCGTTGAAAATTATTTTGTTAGAATTGACTGGAGCATGCCAAAGGCAAAGGCACGCCCCAGTCAATTCTAATAAAATAATTAAAGCCAGTGCGTACTATAAATTAATAGCATGTACACACTTGCATCACAACAGTTTGTGACCATATAAATATAGAGGGCGACGTCCCTCTATTTCCAAATCCTGGATCCGCTTCTGAAACACCCAAGTCCTGTCTCAGTTTGTGCGCTTCTACCATGCTATGTGAACGCACAAACTTGTACACTGCGTAAATACATTGTCCCATCAACTGATCTTAACTGGTAAGTAGCTTAATTATTTTATTCATGTTATCGAAGAAATAAGTCTGGATACAAGATGTCCTGTTGCTCTGTAACATTAAATTGTTTCAGTTTACCAGAGAATGCCTGTAGGCATTTTATCCAGCAAGTTCAACTGCTCTGTAACATTAAATTGTTTCAGTTTACTAGAGAATGCCTGTAGGCATTATCCAGCAAGTTCAACTGTTGCGACAATTTAATATTTAACAAAGAGCATTTAACATTGGTGAATCATTCACCAATGTTAAATGCTCTTTGTTAAATATTAAATTGTCCCATTCAATCATCTGTCATAGTGTAAAACTACTGCTGAAGGCGAACGTCACTATAGCATCACTGATTCAGCTGAACAAAGATATATTTACGAACAGAGCTGATATACGTGGAAACTTTGTCCATAAGACCGTAAATATGTGGATGACATTGGAATCAGCTCGTCAACTGATTCAAATGCCATCCATATTTGTATGGATATTGGCATATTTTAAATTTTTTTTTAAGAAATTCACAATTTTGGGAAAAGCTGTGATTGGTAACTGGTTAAATTCCAGGCACGTTCTTATAACAATTACATTTTATTGAAATTAAATCTTCAAGATTATTGGAGGCTGGATCGGAAATACAGTAATCGCGTATGCTTATTACAGTAACACTTGTGATTGGGATGAAGTTCTCACTCTTTCAGAATGTCTGCAAATTCAAGTTTTCTTGGATGACTGTGAGTAGTGAGTAGGCGCGTGTGTGTGTGTGGGGGGGGGGGGGGTGCTTGAGCACCCAGAGCACCCCCCCTGGATCCGCCCCTGTATGGATCTGAAGATCGTATAATAACAGGACTGTGTTTTATATATTCTCGTTTATATTTTCAACCACATTCTCCTTGTTTATTAATTACTATTCCGTTTTCGCGAATGTTTTGCGACATCGTGTCATCGCGATTCGTCAATGAATTTTTTCGGTTGATAAAAATTTTTATTGGAGTCGGTGTCGGCCGTCTGGGTTCTGCCACCTTCTCTTGTAGTTGAGGGTGTTCTTCTACTTTCTGTTTCTGTTGAGTTCACCTTTTTCTTCTACTGCTCTCACCTCTGTTCTTTCCAGTTCGGTTCCTTTAGGGCAATTCCTTTTGCCCTCGCCATTGGTGCGTTCTCGTGTCCGTTTCGTCCGCACACGCGGGTGGTGTGGAATGCAGTCGTTTCGGGAGCCTCCCGACTCGACCACGTCTGATGTGAGTTTACCCCCTCCTTGGGGGATGTGCAGCTCCTCCCGCACCCGCAGGGGGGGGGGGGCTACTGTCATTTCGGGGCCCCCGACTCAACCACGTCTGGTGTGAGTTTGACCCCCTCCGTGGGGGATGTGCAGCTCCTCCCGCTCCCGCGGGGGGTGGTGAACGCTTTCGTTTCGGGTCGCCCGATTCGACCACGTCTGATGAGAATTGCTCCTCCGTGGGGGATGTGCAGCTCCTCCTGCACCAGCGGGGGGTGGGGGACCACTTTCGCTTCGGGGCTTCCCGATTTGACCATGTTTGGTGAGAGTTATTCCTCTTCCGTGGGGAATGTGCAGTGTTTTACCGTGGTGGATACTGCGGGAGCTGTTGGTTTTCTGGTGTAGAGATGCCTGGTTCCGGGACTATGCGCCCTCTCCAGTCGACATCTGAGGCTGTCACTAGGGTTGTTGCGTCTCCTCCTTTGGAGGCTGAGCTTGGTGGCTCTCTCCGCTTTTCCGCCAGTTCCAACAGCTCCCGTCGTATCTGCTGCTACTGCTGTTCCGTCTACATCGTCATTGGGCACCGTTTTTTAGCCGGCCTCGGCTTCTCCCTGCCAGGGTCTGCAGGTATGTCTGTAGTATGGTTGTGGGGTTTCGGCCTCAGCCTTCCCAGACTTTCACTCGGCGAAGTCAAATGGGGCTGCCGACTGAACCCCATACTGTGTCCTCTCAGCCATTGAGCACAGTAGTTTATACCTGCAGTGGTCTGCTGCGGTGTCTGGTTGTGTAGACGTGGAGGTATCGGCCTCAGCCTTCCCTGACTTCAACTCGGCGAAGTTGGAAGTGGCTGCCGGCCGGACCCTCTCCTGTGGTCTCTGCGCCGTCGAGCACCACAGTTGTCATTGGATTCGGTTGTTCTTAGTGGGACACTATGAACTCTGTGGCATTTCCGTCCCTCATTCTGGCCACACAACCAGTTTTGGGGGTCCAACGTCTTTTGTGCAGCCTGGACCTTCTGCCCTGCAGAGGTCAGCGGTGACTCTCATGAGTTCCTGCTATGTTGATCCTCGGGGTGTGTCACACCCCTATACACGTCTGCCTTCAGACGTTTTCGGCTGCCGCCCGTCGTCCCATGTCGGGTCTTTTGGAGGATCGTGACCCTTCGCTGGTTCAGAGGGTCAGCGGTGAAGCCACTTTGCCAGTTCGTTCCCCTGTCGAACCGGCCAGTACGGGCAGTGAGCTTAGGGAGGCCCTCTCCTTACTCACTCAGGTTCTGTCAACGAGCCTTCCTGTTGCATTCCAACGATCAGCTGCTGTTTCTTCAGCTTGATCAGCCTTCTAGTGTAGGCACGGGCCATTCCAAGCCTAACAAGTACCCTCTGCTTCCTCTGCGAAGCAAAAGGGGCTGATCCTTCTGCCACCGCTTCTACTTCTTACTCAAGGGGTAAGGGTAAGCGTCGGCAGTCTTGAGGGAACTCCCAGGATTCTTCATTCAGTAGAGGTGTTTTCTCCTCTCGCCAGCCTCGTCGGGGTTCGCAATGAAGGTCCTCACCTCGACTCGTCCCAGGTTGGAGGAAGGATAGCAGAGTTCGCAGACCGTGGGCCACCATCACATCTGATCCTTGGATGTTAGATGTTGTTTGGTCCGGGCTGCGAATATCCTTCCAACGGCCCTCCACTCTGTCTGGGGTGCCTTTTCCAACCACAGTTCCTTCAGACATTTTACGTTTGGAACTTTTGTCCACGGAGATAGACAATCTCCTGACAAAGGGGGCGATTGAGGTCATCAAGAACATTAGGTCAGTGGGTTTCTATTCCCGCCTGTTCTTGTTGCCGAAGAAGGATGGCCGACTCCGACCGGTTCTCGATCTGAGTTTCCTGAACCAGTCTATCATTGCTCCCAAATTCAGCATGGAGACTTTCAGGTCTGTCCTCCGTTCAATTCACCAGGGAGATTTCGCTTCCAGCTTCGACCTGCGAGACGCTTACTTTCACGTTCCGATTCATTGGGCGTTACGGAAGTATCTCAGGTTCATTTTTCTGGGGCGAGTTTACCAGTTCAAGGCCATGCCTTTCGGCCTCAACCTGGTTCCTTGGTCTTTCACCAGACTGATGTCGCATGTGATAGCTTTCCATCGCATACAGTCCAGGGTGACTACTTCGGCATATCGGGACGATATCTTCCAGGGGCATTCCAATGCTGCCTTCCTGGAGTCGGATGTCGCCACTCTGTTGAGCTTGCTCACGTCGCTACGTTTCAGAGTCAACGAGGAGAAGTCGGACCTGGTCCCTTCTCAGTCGTTTTATCATCTGGGGATGGCTTTCCGCACACAATTCAATTTGGTGGCGGTTCCCCAGGCCAAGGCTGTGATTCTCTCAGCTTTTGCTCCGACTCTGTCCCAGTCCACATCCGCGACGGCTCGGAGTTTTCTCCGGCTAATCGGTCTCTGCTGTTTGGTGACGGATCTCATTCCTCTAGGTCGGCTGCGTGTCAGACCTCTCCAACACTTTCTGCTCAGTCGTTGGAGACCGAATGTAGATTTTCTGGATCTGGTGCTTCAGTTTCCAGACTATCTTTATCCTCACCTTCTCCTCTGGGCGGATGTCCAGTGGCTTTCGCAGGGTGTTCCGTTGGACTTCCCCACGTCCGATCGCATTCTGACGGCAGATGCCAGCGATCTCGGATGGTGTGCGACGTTGGATCCTCTAGGTCTTTCCATTCACGGGATGGTGGACCAGGATCATGCAGCTCTACACGTCAACCAGAAGGAGCTTCTTGCTCTTCTTCTGCGTTTCAGGCAGTGGATCCCTCACCTATCGAATCTCCAGGTCCTTCTGTTGTCCGACCATTCGACGGTGGTTGCTTACATTCGAAACCAGGGCGGCACGCACTCTGTTCCAATGTACGATTGGCTTGGGATCTTATACTGCTCACTCAGGATGTCCACGCCGGGGTGGCTGTTCGTCACATTCCCGGTCGCCTGAACGTCCTCGCCGACTCCCTGTCCCGTCGGGGCAGGGTCATTTCCACCAGGTGGATGCTCCACATGGCGAGTTCCATCGATCTCTTGTGACTAGTTGGAACCATCAGGTGGACACTTTCGTGTCCCCGTGTCCAGATGCTCTGGCTTTCGCCGTGGATGCTCTGGCCCTCCTTTGGGATGGTCTTGTCGGCTACACCTTCGTACCGGTTCCGATTCTGCCTCAGGTTCTCACCCAGATATGAACCTGCAGTCGTCGAATCCTTTCGATCACACCTATCGCTTCGGTGGGTGTGGATCATTCTGCTCCGCTCTCTGTTAGCGGCGGTTCCGGCATGTCTCCCTCTACCTCGCGACTTTCTTTGCCAAAGTCGCCCGGGAGGTTTTCAAGTTGACCCGACTTCATTGTGCCTTCGCACATGTCTTTTATCGGGTCCTGTCTCCTCCGTAGTGGTTTTTCGAGACACGCAGTGGAGTTGCTTTTCTTCAAGGAGGCACTCACTCCACTGGTTTAGCCTCTGTGGCTAAGAGGAAGGTTCTTCTGTCGATGGTGTGTGATCACTCTGTTGCTTCTGTCACTCCTTCGATCACACTGCTTGCGGAGTTTTCTGGTATATGTTTGTTTCTGGGGGTCTCCAGCTATGTGTACTGGTCCATGCTTCGGAGACATTTTTTCCTCTGTGATACCGCATTGTTTCGACACTCATCCTTGCCTCTCCAAGCTTGTTCAGCTCATTTCCTTGAAAAGGCCTTGGACTTTGCAGTTTACTCCAAGATGGTCACTTTCTTGGGCGTTGCTCTGCTTGGGGGTGGGGGGCGTTCACGCCTTTATCCTGGATGAATATGCGTTTTCCCACATGCCAGATCTCTCCTGCATCCATTTCTTGATGGACTTGTCTTGCTATTCGTGCAGCTTCCGCTCGTCTAGCTACTGGTGATTGTATTACCAATTGTTTTTTCTGCCAGGAGGTGCGTGCATTGTCTTCCTCTTTTAATAACTCTGTCATGTTGTCGGATGACTGATGTTATACTGGCAGCCTTCTGGAGAAATGCTACATTCTCCTTTTCTCTGCGACAGTTGCAGGAGCCGACAGAGACCCTTGGGGCCCTCTTTCTTCGGCTCAGGATGTTGTCTATCCAAGCTTTTCAGCTTTTTTCAGGGTCGGTTCCAGCTTTGTGCTGTTACTGCCCTTTCTGTCTGTGCGTCGCACTTCACCATACGCCTCATCTTTCATTGGCTTTTCTAATGTTTGTGATGCTATGGTTTGATAGGCCTAGGGATCTCTTCCTCTGTCCATGGTCCCAGTGCTATTGAGTTATGTGTGGGTTGGTTATGTGATTCCCTCCAGCCTTTTGTCTATTCAGCCTGTTGTAAACAATTGAGGTAGGTTGATAAGAAGTATAAATTTTATAGTAAATTTCCTTTCTTATTATACCTACCGAAATTGTTTACATGGAGGCCCTCCCATCTTCTTATTCGGGTAAGAATCCTTCCTCCCCGCTGATCACATAACTCCTGTGTTGTTCGGAATCAAAAGAATGACGAATTGATGCATTGCGCACTGTGACGGAAGTCAGGGATTTGTACTATGGAAGAGCGTCCCATACTGGGTGTGCGCCGATGGCGCTCGGCCCAGTTTTGGCTTATTTTTTCGTGGTGTTTTTACACCACTTTTCTTTCCCAAATCTTGGGAAAGATTAAAATAGAGAGTATTTTATCCGAGTTAGGTTCTTCCACTGTAGTGCAAGCCTGTTGTAAACAATTTCGGTAGGTATAATAAGAAAGGAAATTTACTATAAAATTTATACATCTCTGCCAACATGTATGATATATGGAGATTTAATATCTGGATGTCTCATTTAAATACCTCACCTGCAGCCCGGTGTTTAAAAAACGACATTCAGGTATTAAATATCCATTTACCGTACATGTTGGCAAAGATAACTTATAATAGATCATAGCGCAAAACTGTAAAGTGAAAAAAGAATATTGTGATTTTTTCAAAAAAATTTCTGACAGCCGACTGTTAACAAATTATTCATGTCAGCAGACCTCTTTGGCTTATGGCACCGAAAAGCTTCGAAATTCAGTGCAAAATCATCCTGATTTGATTGAATTCGTGTTTCACTGATTCAAATTTTTCAAATCATAAAGATGTTCTCAAAATCCTACCAAGTGATTCCTCTCAGACTCCTCTGCTATCATTAGGTCCTGAATGGGAGACTTGATGATAAAAGAAGAGTTCAAGCGGGTTCCGGTGCCGTAAGTACTTTGATTCCATTTTGTAATACTCTTTTTATATGCCTGTTTGTAAAAATGGTTGTATTATGTAAATGGTCCATCTGTCTGTCCATCCATCTATCATCTGTCTTCATCCATCCGTCCATCTGTTCATCTGTCTGCCTGTATACAATTGATTTCCGACCGATAACTTAAGTTTGGATTATTTGATCTCAACCAAAGTTTGTATGCACATTACCTAGCTAGTAATACAGGCAAAGTTCGAATATGAGTTCTGTCCAATTATTTTTACATGAGTTCTGGCACTTTTTTGACTTAGAATTCAACCATCTATTTACATTTTTGGTTTCCAACTGATAACTCCAGTTTGGATTATTTGATCTCAACCAAAGTTGGTATGTGTATTACCCAGCTAGTAATTTTGGCCAAATTCAAATATGGGTTCTGTTCAATTATTTTTACATGAGTTACAACCCTTTTTCGACTTAGAATTCAGCTGTCTATTAACATTTTTGGTTTCTGACTTCTAACCCCAGTCTGCATTATTTGATTTCAACCAAAGTTGGTACAATTCAAAATGGCTAACGGGCGTATTTAGCCATGCCTGGTGGTGCTCTTTTTGATTGATGTGTCCAAACAGATGAATCATCTTAGCATAAAATACTTGAGTTGAGACTGATGATATTTACCGTTTTGGTAAAAGGGCTGCAATGATATGCTGCCCTAACGATGCGATATGTATCACAATTTAGTCTGCACGCCACGATGTATATTGTGATAAACATGATCTCTCATGGCATGCAACTAAACTATCAAATACTTTGAACTGCATGCTTTCATTTCCATCAGCTTCCTTTTATTTCAAATTTTTGAATGCACTCCTTAAACAATATGTAACTTTGCAAAGTGATGACCATTGGCATTTTTTAATTTCAGGTTTTGATTTTATGACCAATTTTTTGGTATTTTTTTCTCTCAGAAAAAATGTTCAAACAATTTAATCCCCAATATCTTGTTTGACAGAGCTCTGTGAGCTCTGTCAAACAAGATATAATGGATTAATCAAATGAATATTTAGCAAATTAGAGGGAATTCACTTAATTTTGGTTAACTGAAGAATCCTGTGTTAATGGCATATTCGTCAATGCTCGGAGGTTCTCTCCGGGTACTCCGGCTTTCTCCACCCATAAAACTGTCACGGTCACGATTTCCATTGTGCATAAGTATGTGACCTTAAACACCAATAAATAAATAAATAATAAATTACTGTCACTGGTATGCAAAAAAAAGGGTTTCACTGCACAAGCTTTCAAATCTAAGAAATTGTTTTGCCTGATATTATTTATCGCATTGCAAAACATAGTGAACAATGATACATACCGTAAACCGGGGTGTATAGGGACTGCGGTGTGAGTAGGGACAGTAAACTGAAAAGTTGTTTCATGTTTTGTAAACATGCCTAGATATATATTTTTTATTCTTTATGTATTATTTACGGTTGGGTCTATGACTGAAGAAAACTCATCAAGATAGAATAATAGTTTTGACACATATCAAGTGTAGTGATAGAGCCAAGAACAAGGGACGTAATTTCTGAAAAATTTTGGAAGGGGTGAAAACTTTGTATGTCCAGAGCTAAGTATAGCAGATATGGACTCATGCAACATTTGATACCTCAACCACAGGTGTCACAAAGGTAAATTTCTGATATCAATGAATTCCTGAATTACGTTGTTCTAATATGAGTTTTTTCTATTTTTCAAGTGTTTGTTAAAGTTTTCGAGGGGTGAATAGGGACAGACATGCCGTGAAACTATAAACCAAAGCTGGGTGGAAAAATCTATTGTAAGCATGACAAAGATGCTTTGAATGCTGTATTAGCTGCTGTGAAGGGGGGTATGTCATTTCGAAAGTCCGAGTAAAAGTTTAATATCCCCAAAACTGTTCTATACAGACATAAAAAATGACTCGAAAACAGGGTGGGCAGACTGAACTGGATAAATCTACTGAAGATCACTTAGTTAAGGGGTTGAAGACTTCAGCAGAGTGGGGCTATCCTATGGATCAGTATGACGTCAGAATAATTGTGAAAGGCTATATGGATCGGCGCGGCATAATATCAAAAAAATGTAAAAACAATATGCCGAGTGGGGATTGGGTGCGTTCATTCCTGAAAAGGAATAAAGATAAAATATCACAAAGAATGTGCCAGAACATAAAACGGTCAAGGGCCGGGGTTTCACCAGAGACAATTAATGACTATTTTGACAATCTGTCTGAAACACTAAAGGATGTACCAATCCAAGCCCCCCTCCTTGCTCAATGTTGACTTATTGTGAATCTAGTCTGCCAAAATATCAGTTCATTTTGCCTTATCATTGTTCAATTTGTTTTTTAAAAACCTGTAAAATTTCCCTATTATCCTCAAGCAAGGGTAGAAAAGAGACAGCTGAATGAATGGCAGACTGTCCCTATTCACCCCACAACGAGGGGTGAATAGGGACAGCTGTTTATTAAAAAAAATATATACTTAAATAATCAACAGAAACTAAAACTATTGATGGATCTCAAGTATCACAACGGGGTCATAGTTCAGTATTAGGAAATCCCCAAATTTTGTATCCTAACATAGTTTAAAAATATATAAATGTTCAAAGGTGTCCCTATACACCCCGGTTTACGGTATTGAATTGTGATCAGTGTATCACGATTCAAGTGTATTACGATTAATCGTTGCAGCCCTACTCAGCAAGGTGGAATTTCTACAACATTATGAGCAGTGAGATTCAATTCGAGAATTGATTCGATTCAAAACTAGGGCTTTCACAATTATTTGATTAGTCTACTAACCAATGATCAATTTTTAATGTGATACAAGTCGGGTTGTACTGTGTTATGAGGTGAATAAACAGTTTGATTATTAACGTTTAAAATGTTTAACCATAGTTACTTGTAATATCGCTTGGCTTTTGTTTTCATATCAACCTACCTACAATTGTTTACTACTACAGGCTTGCACTACAGTGGAAGTCCCTAACTCGGAAAATATACTCTCTATTTTGGTCTTTCCCAAGCAATTTGGGAAAGAAAAGTGGTGCAAAAGCACCAAGAAAAAATAAGCCAAAACTGGGTCGAGTGCAACCGGCGCAGACCCAGTAGGGGACGCTCTCTTCCAAGTACAACTCCACGACTTCCGTTACTAGTGCGCATATATATCGCTAATGACTCATTCTTTTATTTGTCCGCCATGTTGACGAGACGTTCGTCTCTGCACTAGTATCAGTGATCATCCTGCTTGTTGATTGTGTGTATCCTGCATCAAGTTGGATCAAAGTATCCTTTTCTTATCGGGAACTGTTTTTTGATTACATTCTCTATGCAATTATTTATCCATAATGTATTATATTACTTTTTCGTGAGCCATGCAGTTTCAGACTTTAAATTGTCACAATTATATTAAATGCTAAAGTGTTTCATTTTGTTAATTGTGTTAGAGTTAGGTGTCAGCAGGATACCTTTATTACAGATTCTCTTCTCTCCTTTGAGAGTGGTCCTTCTCTTGTTTGGTTCCCGGTCGACCGTCTGGGGTCTGTTGTTCTGTCACCTTTCTCTCTTCTTTGGGGGTGTTCTTCTGTTTTCTACTGAATTAACCTTCTCTGCTTCTCTCACTTCTGTCATGCCCAGGACTATTCCTTGTGGGCAATGTTTGCTTCCTAAGCATGTGGACGATTCGCAAGCTTCATGCTCCTCTTGCAATGGGTGTTCGGCCGATCGCTCCTGTGGTCTTTGTGGATCGTGGTCATCCACTTTCTGGGCGTCCGTGAACCGAGTTGTGTGTTCTCGTGGCCGTGCCTCCCGTTGCCGCGGGAAAGGGGAACACGGTCATTCGGGGCCTCCCGAACCGACCACGTCTGGTGAGAGTTATTCCTCCTCCATGGGGGATGTGCAGTCTATTCCTGTAGTGGATACTGAGTTGTCTGGTGAAGAGGTGCCTGGTTCCGGGACTGCGGCTCCCCTCCAGTCGACATCTGAGGCTGTCACTAGGGTTATGATTCCTCCTTCGGGGGCCAAGCAGGGGTGCTCTCTCCACAATTCCACCAACCTCAATGACTCCTGACGTATCTACTGTTACTGCTGTTCCATCTGCTACGTCTTCGGTTTCAGCCGGCCTCGGCTTATCCCTGCAGGGGTCTGCAGGGATGTCTGGCAGTGTGGACGTGGGATATCGGCCTCAGCCTTCCCTGGCTTCAACTCGGCAAAGTTGGAAGGGACTGCCAGCCAAACCCTCTACTGTGGTCTCTGCGCCGTCGAGCACCACAGTTTTGTCATTGGATTCGGATGTTCATGGTGGGGCCACTATGAACTCTGTGGCATTTCCGTCCACTCATTCTGGTCACACGGCCAGTTTTGAGGTAACCAATGCCTTCTGTGCAGCCTGGACCTTCTGCCCCGCAGAGGTCCGCGGTGACTCTCCTCAGTTCCCGCTATGTTGATCCTCGGGGTGTGTTGTACCCCTATACACGTCTGCCCTCAGATGTTTCGGCTGCCGCCCATCGCCCCACTTCGGGTGTATTTGAGGATCGTGACCCTTCACTGGTTAAGAGGGTCAGGTGTGAAGCCACTTTGCCGGTTCGTCCCCATGTCGAACCAGCCGGTACGGGCAGTGAGCTTAGGGAGGCCCTCTCCTTACTCACTCAGGTTCTGTCCAAGAGCCTTCCTGTTGCTTCCAGCGAGGCAGCGAGTGGTTTCCAGGCGCCCCCTATGGCACTGCCTCCTGGGATTGGAAACAGGCCGCTTTCTGATCCCCCTGGTGTGCCTACACCATGGGAGGCGTCGGCTGGCTTGCCCATGATGGGCTATGTGTCTTCCGACTCAGAGGAGGAGTCGGACATACTTGATGTTGAGAGCCAACAGTCTTCTGACTTGGGGGCAGCTCTTGACTTTGTGTTTGGGTTCCTTCCGGATCTCAAACCATCAAACCAGACGACAGTGTCAGCCAGGCCGCGATCATCGATCGCGCGCCTACAGCCTGTGGAGCAACCTGCTTCTGGGCGTCTTCGACCGTGCCAGTCAGTACAGGTGGTTGAAGCATTTTCAGCTTTGGACTCTAAGCTGAGTTCCAAGGCTATGAAGGCTCCGTTCTTCACCAGGGTTGACACCTTTTTGCCTCCAGTGCATTATCATTCCTACGACTCCGCAGATCCGTCAGTCTGCCAGGCTTTGACAGTTTTGGATCAGGACTCCAATTCCCTCAGGCTTTCCAAGCCCAAGTCTGCCGTCATTCCTATGACGACTCTGGAGTCCATGTTGGGCTTATCGAGAGAAATGCTGGGTATGTTTTCTCTCTCAGATCAAGTCGTCTCTGCCTTAGCAGCTTATCTGCCCCCAGATAAGTTTGACGATGTACAGGCTCCTTTGCATGTGCTGTCCAAGGCGCTCATGCATCTTATTCACATGCATGTTTGTAACACGGCTAATTTGGAACTAGTTCGAAGGGACTCTGTGCTGGACACAGGCCATTCCCTTCCTGAGGGGCAGCGCGTTGCTCTTCGATCTGCTTCTTTGGCAGGTCCGCAACTGTTTCATGGTTCCGTGTCAACGGTCCGGGATGACGTCCCACGTCATTCCAAAGATCAGCTGCTGCTTTGTCAGCTTGATCAGCCTTCTGTGGGAGGCAGAGTACCCTTCTGCTTCCTCTGCGAAGCAAAGGGCTGATCCTTCTGTCACCGCTTCTACTTCTTACTCACAGGGTAAGGGTAAGCGTCGGCAGGCTAGAGGGAAGTCTCAGGATTCTTCATACAGTAGAGGAGGTGGTTTCTACTCTCGGGGACCTTGCCGGGGCTCGAAATGAAGGTCCTCACCTCGATTCGTCCCAGGTTAGAGGAAGGATAGCAGAGTTCGCAGACCGTTGGGCCACCATCACATCCGATCCTTGGGTGTTAGATGTTGTTCGGTCCGGGCTGCGAATATCCTTCCGGAGGCACCCCAATCTGTCCAGAGTGCCTCTTCCAACCACACTTCCTTCAGACGTTTTACGTCGAGAACTTTTTCCACGGAGACAATCTCCTGGCAAAGGGGGCGATCGAGGTCGTCAAGAACATTCAGTCAGTGGGGTTTTATTCCCGCCTGTTCTTGGTGTCGGCCGACTCTGACCGGTTATCGATCTGAGCATCCTGAACCAGTCTATCATTGCTCCCAAGTTCAGCATGGAGACTTTCAGGTTGGTCCGCCGTTCCATTCACCAGGGAGATTTCGCTTCCAGCATCGACCGGTGAGACGCTTACTTTCACATTCCGATTCATCGGGCGTCGCAGAAGTATCTCAGGTTCATTTTTCTGGGGCGAGTTTACCAGTTCAAGGCCATGCCTTTTGGCCTCAACCTGGCTCCTTGGGCTTTCACCCGACTGATGTTGCATGTGATAGCCTTCCAACGCACACAGTCCAGGATGACTATTTCGGCATATCTAGACGATATCCTCCAGAGGCATTCCAATGCTGCCTTACTGGAGTCAGATGTCGACACTCTGTTGAGCTTGCTCACGTCGCCAGGATTCAGAGTCAATGAGGAGAAGTCGGATCTGGTCCCTTCTCAGGCGTTTTGTAATCTGGGGATGGCCTTCCGCACTCAGTTCAATATGGAGGTGGTTCCCCAGGCCAGGGCTGTGATTCTCTCAGCTTTTGCTCTGCCTCTGTCCCAGTCCAGATCCGCGACAGCACGGAGTATTCTCCGGCTGCTCGGTCCCTGCGGTTCGGTGACGGATCTCATTCCTCTAGGTCTGCTGCATGTCAGACCTCACCAACACTTTCTGCTCAGTCGTTGGAGGCCGAATGTTGATTCTCTGGATCTGGTGCTTCAGTTACCAGAATCTCTTTATCCTCACCTTCTCCCCTGGACGGATGTTCAGTGGATTACGCAGGGTGTCCCGTTGGACTTATGTCCGATCGCATTCTGACGGCAGATGCCAGCGATCTCTGAGGTGCGACGTTGGATCCTCTAGGTCTTTCCCTTCATGGGATGTGGGACCAGGATCAGGCAGCTCTACACATCAACCAGAAGGAGCTTCTTGCTCTTCTGAGTTTCAGGCAGTGGATCCCTCACCTGTCGAATCGCCAGGTCCTTCTGTTGTCCGACAATTCGACAGTGGTTGCTTGCATTCGGAACCAGGGCGGCACGCACTCGGTTCCAATGTATGAATTGGCTCGGGATCTTCTACTGCTCGCTCAGGATGTCAACGCCGGAGTGGTTGTTCGTCACATTCCCGGTCGTCTGAACGTCCTAGCCGACTACTGTCCCGACGAGGCAGGGTCATTTCCACCGAGTGGATGCTACACAAGGCAGTGTTTCAGTCTCTTTGCGATCTCTGAGGTTGTCCCCACATTGATCTCTTTGCGACTCGTTGGAACCATCAGGTGGACACTTTCGTGTCCCCATGTCCAGATCCTCTGGCTTTTGCCGTGGATGTTCTGTCACTCGATTGGAATGGTCTAGTCGGTTACGCCTTCCCGCCGGTTCTGCCTCAGGTTCTAGCCCAAATTCGAACCTGCAGTTGTCGAATCATTCTCAGCGGGTGTGGATCAATCAGCTCCGCTCTCTGATGGTGGCGGTTCCGGCACGTCTCCCTCTACGTCGCGACCTTCTTTGCCAAGGTCACCCGAGGAGGTTTCATGTCGACAGGACTTCATTGTGCCTTCACGCATATCTTTTGTCAGGTCCTGTCTCCTCAGTAGAGGTTTTTCGAGACGAGCAGTGGTGTGCATTTTTTCTTCAAGGAGGCACTCCATTGGTTAGCTTATGCAGCTAAGTGGAAGGTCTTCTGTCGATGGTGAGCTGATCACTCTGTTGATTATGTCAATCCTTCGATTTCACAGATTGTGGAGTTTCTGGTATACCTGTTTGATTCTCGGGGTCTCCAACCTGTTACCATCAAGGGTTACAGGTCCATGCTTTCAGAGACCTTTTCTTATGTGGGGAAGCGTCGTATCGGCACTAATCCTTACCTCTCCAAGCTTGTTTCACACTTTTCTTTGAAAAGGCCTCAGACTTTGCAGTTTACCCCAAGATGGAATCTTTCGTGGGTGTTGCTTTGCTTGGGGGAGGGGGGGGGGGGGGGGCATTCGAACCTTTATCCCAGGTGTATATGCATTTTCTCACATATAAGACAGCTTTTCTGATGGCTTTTGCTTCTGCCCGACGGGTTAGTGAGCTTCACGCCCTCTCGGTTGACCCAGCCTTTTTCAGGAGCTCTCCCAACAGTGTTACTTTTACCACTGATTGCTTCTTTCTGGCCAAGAATCAGATATCAGAGACTACTCCATCTCCTATCTGTATCAGGGCTCTTCCTTCTGTTGAGGGTAATCACCCTTTGCTCTGTCCAGTTTGTGCTATTCGCATTTATCTCAATCGGACACAATTCATACAGAAAGGCAAGAAACGTTTTTTTCGGTCTCTTATTCCTGGTTGACAGAAGATCTCTCCTCAATCCATTTCTCGATGGATTTTTCTTGCTATTCGTCGGCTTACACTCATTTAGCAACTGGCGATTGTATTACCAATTGTATTTCTGCCCACGAGGTGCATGCATTATCTACCTCTTGGGCTTACACTAACTCCGTCAAGTTGTCGGATGTTATGCAGGCAGCCTACTGGAGAAATGCCTCTACTTTCTCCCTCTTCCATCTGTGTAAGTTGCAGGAGCAGTCAGAGAACCTTTTTGCATTGGGCCCTCTTTCTTCTGCTCAGGCTGTTGTCTGCCCTAGTCATTAGGCTTCTTGAAGGTCAGTTCCAGCTCTGTGCTGTTACTGCCTTTTTCTGTCTGTGCATCACACAGACCCATAAGCCTCATCTCTTCCTCTGTTCACGGTTCCAGTGCAATTGGGTTATGTGTGGGTTGGTTATGCGATTCCCTCCAGCGTATTGTCTATTCAGCCTGTAGTAAACAATTGTAGGTAGGTTGATAAGAAATTTAAATTTTATAGTAAATTTCCTTTCTTATTATATCTACCACAATTGTTTACATGGAGGCCCTCCCGTCTTCTTATATGGGTAAGAATCCTTCCTCCCCACTGATCACATAACTCGAACGTTGGCAGATTCAAAAAGAATGAGTCATTAGCAACGTATATGCACACTGGCAACGGAAGTTGTGGAGTTGTACTTGGAAGAGAGCGTCCCCTACTGGGTCTGCGCCGGTTGCACTCGACCCAGTTTTGGCATATTTTTTCTTGGTGCTTTTGCACCACTTTTCTTTCCCAAATTGCTTGGGAAAGACCAAAATAGAGAGTATATTTTCCGAGTTAGGGACTTCCACTGTAGTGCAAGCCTGTAGTAAACAAGGTAGGTATAATAAGAAAGGAAATTTACTATAAAATTTAAATTTCCACATAATTGTGCAACAACTTAATTTTAAAACCAGTTGTTAACCACTACTGTTCAAATGGTGTACCCTTGAATTATTCGTTGTTTGGGAAGTCATTGCAGACTGCAGAGTAAATAGAATCTTTGGTCTTGTGCACCCGATTGACCCCATTGGAACGATCCAAAATGTGAAAGTGAGAAAACTGTCACAGCTGGGTGTTTAAAATCCGACATCCAGGCATTAAATCTCCATATTCTATACATGTTGGTAATATATCACAGCACAAAACTCTGTAAAGTAAAAAGAAAATATTGCAATTTTTCCTAAAAATGTCTGACAGCTGACAAATTATTCATCTCCGCTGCCCTCTTTAGCTTATGACCCTGCAAAACTTCAAAATTCAATGCAAAATCATCCTGATTTCTTGATTGAATTCTTGTTTCACTGATTCAGATTTTTCAAATCATAAAGATGTTCTCAAAATCTTACCAAGGGACTCCTCTCAGACTCTTCTTCTATTGTCAGGTCCTGTATGGGAGACTTGATGATATAAGAAGAGGTCAAGCAGGTTCCACCAGGGGTGGCAGAGCTGCCCCCCCCCCCCCCTGCTTTTTTTTACCAATTATAGGTACCTGAATGGCATTTTCCTCTTTATAATTATACTGATGCAGTTCAGCCCTTAAAATGCATAAATATAACCACAATAATTTCTCATTTCTTTCTCATCATTTCTCATTTGATTCACATGTACCGTATTTCTTTTCTTGTTTACATTTACCCTGTGGTTTTGCAAAATATAAATTTGTATTCAATGGCAAAGAACTAGTTCAATTCAGTTCAATCCAAAGTATGCGAATTGTGTGGATGCCATGAACGTTGTAGTGTGTACCAAAAGGTTAGATATATAAAGACGAATGCAACTCTTAACCAAAAAAAATAAATCCACTACCGCTACCCTAATCTGTGGTAACACCCGAAGACAACCGATTCCACACACAAAGACAGCTGATGCCATACGATTCAATATTGACCAGTCAATATATATCCAATATCGCAAAGTAATGACAATAAGGTTGAGATTATAGGTTGAGCTTGCTGAAGTTAGTGTCTTAAATAGGGTGGACACAAGGATGAAGAGTAATGTATATAAGTTTATATATTTTGCATGAATATACCCCCCACCCCAATTTCCCCTCCCCATAACCCCCCCCAGCCCCCCCCCCCCCCCCCCCCCAAAGAAAAATTGTTTTCCATTTTATAGGAGAGTGCCTACAGGCAAATTTTTCAAATCATCAAGTGATTTTCCAGTTACACTTATGGTAATCAAATATTACATGTGATCAGATTCCGATGACCAAAAATAATTCAGCACACATGAGTTAACTGAATATTTTTCACTGCAAAGTGGATATCTGACTGGAAAATCACTTCGTAGAAAAAACCCTTCTAAAATGACAAATAGCATAACTGTTACTGGTGAAAATCTGTTCTGTGGTGAAAAAAATGGCAATATTGAAGCCCAAAGTGAAATTTGTCATGGCACCAATTTCATGGTAAATTATCTCTCTATTCTCATTTGTTTCTGAATTATTCATAGTGGTTGAATGTCAAAAAGAATAGGATAAAAAGTGGAAGATGACATCATCTCTGATATTATAAAAAGTTAATATGCTTTTTCACGATTTTCTATCTCATCTCTGCATTTTACAACACAGTATGATGCACAAAATTGCCATAATTAAGACCAAAACAGTCCTCTCACAGCAGTTTACTAAATTACTAGTAATTGAACTACTCAATTCCTTCAGTGTGTAAAACTTTAAATCTTGGAAGACCCAGAGATTTGTGTACATTTATGCTACACTTCTACAGTCTACATCCTATGGCATAGCAGCTGTTTCTTGGTAAGTCTTGGCTGTCTATATAGGCAGCCAAGAATTTCCTAGAAACAACTGCAGAGAGGCACCTACGGGCAAACTACCCTTTAAAAATAATTTTTACAAAGTTTCCTCAGGGTGAAATGCTTATTAACTCTTAACTCGCTGAGTAATTTTAAAATATTTTTCATCAAATCTAGTCATGGCTGCAGTGAATTTTGAATCGAATCCCAAATTGAATCTCACTGCTTTTCAAGTTGGAGATAATGCACCTTTTTACAACCAGGGAATATAGCGAATATTGTCAGTCTCTGTACAAGTATTGTGTTCAATGATTTATTTATTTATTTATTTATTTATTTATTTATTTATTTATTTATTTATTTTGACTGTGACAGTTTTATGAGTGGAGGAAGTCGGAGTACCCGGAGAGAACCACTGAGCATCGACGAGCAACTGTCAGCTCCTCAACATTCTAACTCTGTTCAAGCTCTGCTCAAGCAGGGTTACAGCAGTTGAAGACATGTACACCATCGACGTACAGTACACCTTAGTACACGACGTGATCATGCCCCCCATGTAGGCAAACGGGATAAAGTGCCTTGCCCAAGGACACAATGCGGGTCGTCCCGGATGGGGATCGAACTCGGGACCTCTAGCATAGAAGTCCAACAGTCTACCACTGAGCCACCACATTCCCCAAAGTTTCCTCAAGGTGAAATGCTTATTAAACAACATCAAATTTCGAGACGAATGGAATCAGAGGATTTTGAATCGAATCCCAAATTGGATCTCACTGCTTTTCAAGTTGGAGATAATGCACCTTACAACCAGGGAATATAGTGAATATTGTCAGTCTCTATACAAGTATTATGTTCAATGATAACTCATCTGTTCGGAGAAGTAACTTAAAAAATCAGAGTATTCTAGAAATGGGATCAAAGTAGTTTCAGAAGCGAAACTGCCTTGAACTCTTCTTACCATACCAAAGGACATCAAAATCCGACAACTCACATAGAAAGTTTTCTGAGTGTAACAAGGGCAATAACTCTGGTAGGTATATGTGGACGAACCAGCATTATGTGTATATCCTTTCCACCATACTTACCTTATCACCTTACCAAAGGACATCAAAATCTGACAATTGATACCCGAGTTCTAATACAAAATGTTTGTATAGAGGAATTGAATTGTGGTCAGAGACCTCGACTATATATGGCCACCAAAAGCTTCTCTGAAGTTTGCAGGCATGAATTCTCTGGTAACTGAAACTTGGGAGTGGAAATTCTGTACAGTAGATAACATGGGTATAAACGGTTGGATAAACTTGACTTGATATTTACTTGTCCTGCATATATGTTACTGTGTGTTTTTTTTGTGTTTAAATTTAACGATTCCCCTGTAAGCAGCACTTGTTTACTGTGGTAAACCAGTTCCGCTTTGCTAGTAAAATAGGACCCAGTCACCAATGCTTGGGGTGAAAGTCCTCTAAAATGGGCAACATGTAGATCAACGATTGACTAAACTTGACTTCATCTCCATGTTGTGTCACGATTAGCCATGGGGCATAAATATGTGACGTTAACCACCCACAAACAAACAAACAATAACGATTCCCCAACTACCATCCAGTTTCACATTGAATTGAAAAGGCATATTTTACTTGTACCCCTCACCTTATTTTTCAGTTCTCACAATTTTGAAAGGACAGCCAGTGTAAATATTTTCATTCTTTTCTAAAATAGACACTGTGACATTTTTATCTCAACTTTGGCGAAGCCAAATTTGAGGTATAGTAATGGCCTGTCATCCGTCTGTCTGTCCGTCATGCCGTACACACGGCTCGGGCCAGAGGCCGTATTTATAAACCGATCTTTACGAAACTTCTTGGGTACCTTTGTTATCACTGTGAGACGAGAACGAGTGGTTTTGGGTGCGGTCTGAAATTCAAGATGGCCACCAGCAGCCATTTTGTACTTTAGTTAGTGCATCAGTTTTTTTGTACAGAACTTCTGTATGAAAGTTCTGATTTGAATAAATTTTTGTAGGTATGTTTAGTAACATGGAATACATCACATATAATACAGGTTTTTTTCTCGTGCAAAAATTATGCAAATTAGATGAACTTTGATTTATTCAGTGCTACTTATACACAATAAGTGCGTCTGTCAATACGGCTCGTGCTAGAGTCTGTATTTATGAACCGATCTTCACAAAACTTCTTGGGTACCTTTGTTATCACCTTAGGACGAGAACGAGTGTTTCTGGGTGTGGTCCAAAATTCGAGATGGCTGCCAGTGGCCATTTTGTACCGAAATTAGGTCCAATCATTTTTTGTACACAACTTCTATAGGGCTCAGGCTAGAGGCTGTATTTATGAACCGATCTTTACAAAACTTCTTGGGTACCTTTGTTATCACCGTGGGACAAGAACGAGTGTTTTTGGGTGTAGTCCAAAATTCAAGATGGCCACCAGCAGCCATTTTGTACCAAAATTAGTGCAATCAGTTTTTTGTACAGAACTTCTGTATGAAAGTTCTGATTTGAATAAATTTTTGTATGCATGTTTAGTAACATGGAATACATCACATATAATACAGGTTTTTTTCTCGTGCAGAAATTATGCAAATTAGATGAACTTTGATTTATTCAGTACTACTTATACACTGTAAGTGCACATGTCAAAACGGCTAGGGCTGGAGGCTGTATTTATGAACCAAACTTCACGAAACTTCTTGGGTACCTTTGTTATCACCTTGGGACGAGAATGCGTGTTTTTGGGTGTGGTCCGAAATTCAAAATGGCTGCCGACAGCCATTTTTTACCAAAATTAGTGCGATCAGTTTTTTGTACAGAACTTCTGTATGAAAGTTCTGATTTTAATAAATTTCTGTATGAATGTTTAGTAACATGGAATACATCACATATAATACAGGTTTTTTTCTCGTGCAGAAATTATGCAAATTAGATGAACTTTGATTTGTTCAGTGCTCCTTATACACAGTAAGTGCACATGTCAATACGGCTCAGGCTAGAGTCTGTATTTATGAACTGATCTTCACGAAACTTCTTGGGTACCTTTGTTATCACCTTGGGACGAGAACAAGTGTTTTTGGGTGCGATCTGAAATTCAAGATGGCTACCGGTGGCCATTTTGTACCAAAATTAGGTACAATTAGTTTTTTGTACAGAACTTCTATATGAAGGTTCTGATTTGAATAAATTTTTGAATGAATGTTTAGTAACATGGAACACATCACATATAATACAGGTTTTTCTCTCATGCAGAAATTATGCAAATTAGATGAACTTTGATTTATTCAGTGCTACTTATACACAGTGCACATGTCAATACGGCTCGGGCTAGAGGCTGTATTTATGAACTGATCTTCATGAAACTTCTTGGGGTACCTTTGTTATCACCTTGTGACAGGATTGAGTGTTTTTGGGTACCTTTGTTATCACTGTGCTATGAGAACAAATATTTTGGGGTTCAGTCAGACCCACTCTGGGACTCAAAGATTTCTTTTCTAGTTTAGCAATCTAACTGTCGCCCTACTTTTACAATACTTTGCCTATATATTTGTTTACAGGCTACGGTCAGCATTTATGTACAGACCGTTGATACTTTACATGTACCTTTGTTATCAGGTCATCACCTGGATGTTTGTCATTGCTGTGTCCACATACTCTATATGTACATGTCCTTAAACAAGTTGAGCTACAGTGTGATTGGCACTTTCATTATTGAGGGTTTTAAAATCAATATATATTGCCCCATTCAGCTCATCTCCTTCCTTCATTTTATGCTCTATTAAATGTTGAGGTAAAATCCGTTAGGAGGTGCTTTTGCCCCCATTTAGTGTATTGTAACCTAAAGTTGTTCCAGGATTGATAAAAATATTTGTACTTTTTGGTTCAAATTAAAGAAAATATATTTCCTAATTGATTTGAAATATTCATGTTAAATCTCAATGCCCCTTTCCTAGTCCATTAACATTACAGTTACCCCACCCTCCTTTGTTTATGTTAAAACAAAATTTATGTGTCCATTTTACCATTTCTTTGTAAACAATGTCTCCAAACAACAAATGTATTGAAAAAATATTTCCCAAACTGCCATCTTCTTGTATTAATATATTAACAGACTGACCGCATAAACTCCTGAAAGAGAAAAAGGTAGCCGCATGAAAATGAGCAGCAGAAACATTAACTCTTTCATTTTTCTCAAAATAAAAGTGAAAAAAAAGACTACTTTTGTGTAAAAAACTGTTTGAATAAAGTATTATGTATAGTAGAAGAGCAGCATATGTGAGAACAGTACCCTTCCATGAGATAGCCATATGACTTCATGTGGTTGTGAAGGAGAAATAAATGTTAAATGTGGTGAATTTAGATTTATGCAGCTACTGGCAAGCCAGGAGTTACTGACAATGTAATGGTTTTTAACATCTAGAAAATGCCAAAATAGCTGTAGTTGAAATCTTGTGTGCAAATCAACTTCAAAGCAGGTAGTTTTTCCCCTACATGAAATTAATTAATTGCCCACAGGTGTCTGTAAACAAGGGTATATAATGCAATTACAATTCTTTTCAAAATGAAGGAAAAACAGTTATTTCTACATAGAGAATTAAGTAGCACAACAACCCAAATTGCCCTGGTGGCATACAAACCTCCTGTACATCTCACCAACACCACATTTAATTCAAATAAGAGGCTTAAACAGAATATTTCACATTAATTTCACCATCACACCTGCCAAAATAAAGAAAACACCCTGTTTTATTCCTGTTTCTAGTATCCTAGCATGTTGACAGTCACACTTTGAGCAAATTGCGTTGGACAGGAGGGGTTAAAGTCTGACACTGGACAACAGGAGACATGTGTTGACTGCATGTGAGGTGTGGGTTAGCTGGCAAGTGGAAATCAGTGACAAATTTGATTTATTGTGCTTCAAAGTAGCAATAGACTTCATTCAAGTGCTTACGTGAGGGATTTAAAGAGTCTTATTTTGTACAAATAGCAGCATTTGGCATACTTAATTCTGTCATTTAATATAGGTGGAATTCTGATTGACTGGACATATAATAAATAATGAAATGATACAATCTTTCCTTCCACCTGGAAGCATCTGTTTATTTAATCACCATATCATGCTACTGGCACTCTAAATAAGGCACTGTTTGGTGAAATCGGGGCATCCTACACCTCCAAATAACACTTTCTCCCAAATTTCAACCAATACACAAATCAACTCGGCTTTAGTTGTAAAATTATTCATACCGGTAGATCGATCATTATATACTTTTCAAAAAATATCACTCAACATAATTAATAAAAAATATTGCTTTAGGTTACAGTACACTAAAAGATTTGCATTGATGACAGTGTTAACATTTCACTGTCTCCTTAGTTCATCAAAGTCATTTGGTGGAAACAGTCCTGAATCCACTTAGTTTATCATTTCATTAAAAAAATGAACAGGTAAAAAATATATGTTACTGTGTGTTTTTTGTGTTTAAATTTAACGATTCCCCAACTACCGTCCAGTTTCACACTGAATTGAAAAGGCATATTTTACTTGTACCCTTCACCTTATTTTTCAATTCTCACAATTTTAAAAGGACAGCCAGTGTAATATTTTCAGTCTTTTCTAAAATAGACAATGTGACATTTTTATTGAGGGTTTCAAAATCAATAAATATTGCCCCAATTAGCTGATCTCCTTCATTTTATACTCTCTTAAATTGTGGTAAAATCCATTAGGAGGTGCTTTTGCCCCCATTTAGTGTATTGTAACCTGTAACTATGTGATATATCAGCTGTTTTCACTGCTAGTACTTGACGCCAGTTATACACTGTTGTCTGACCCACTGCAGGAAAAGAGTTCTCAGATTATACATTGATGGAGTATTGTTGTCTCTAATATCTGATTCCTATGCAAGGTTTCTGCAGTGCAGCAATATGAATTCCTTGAAAGTCCTGAAATTTAGAAATCCATTGCCAAACACCCAAAAAGTCCTAGTAATATTGAAAACTTTTTTGAAAACCTTTGAAAAATGAGATATCAGGCGACCAGAGGAGATTTATCTCACCAATATTGGGTTAGCTTCACAACAAGCTAGATATAGCTGAAATGTATCTTCTTGGCCAAATAGAATGTCTGCATAATAGAATAAGATCCATGCCTTAGATCAAGGTACCCTGTTTATAAGGGATTTTCTTTGATACTCTCCCATGTTTGTTTGTTTGTTTATTAGCTCACCTGAGAGAAGCTCAAGGGGAGCTTTACTAAGTTTCCATCCGTCGTCTGTCCATCATTTTCTGTCGTTGTCCGTCTCAGTGTAAACTTTACATTATAGACTTCTCCCCACAAACTCCTGGACCAAATTGAACCAAATCTGGTGTGCATCTTCCTTATCAATATGCCAATTCAAGTTTGTTCAAATAAAGTTGCCATGCCCACAAGGGGCATAACTCTGATAGCACCCATAAAATACAAAAAAATCTTCTTTTTACTTAGTGCAGTATGAGGAAATTTCTTCAAAATCTTCTTCAGATCCAGGGGTCAGAATCTTTTCATATTTGGTATACATCATCTCTAGGGGGGCCAGATTCACGTTTGTTCAAATCGTGAATATTCTTGAAAAGTCTTTTTCTTCAGATTCACCAGTCAGAATCCTCTCAAATTTGGTATATAACATCTCTGGGAGGGGGGGGGGGGGGGGGGGGGGGGGGGGGCAGATTCACGTTTGTTCAAATTGAGTTCCTCAGTTAATATTTGGGCTCCTATGGGATCCTGAATTTTAACTCAATGTAATATGAGGAAATTTCTTTAAAAATCTACTATCTTCTCATATTTGGTATACATCATCTCGGGGGGAGGGGGGGGGGGGGTCAGATTCAAAACGAGTTCCTCAGTTAATATTTGGGCTCCCTAGGAGAGAAAATGTCCTCCCCTCCCTTACTTGTTGTGGGGGGGGGGGGGGGGGTGGGAGAGGGCAGTTAGATATAACAAAATGTTTGACTCCAAAATATATTTTGAAACATTTGAGTGATTTTATGCAACCTCCCCCCCCCCCCCCCCCCAAAAAAAAATAATACCCCTATAACCACCAACCCCACTCCCCACCCCAGGGTCAATTAAGCTGAGAAAAAAAAGCACTATGAAGGAATTTCTTTAAAAATCTTCTTCTCTAGAACCATCAGTTAGAATCTTTTGATATTTGGTATACACTATATGTGGGGGGGAGGGGGGGATCAGATTCAAGTTTGTTCGAATTGTGTCCCTGGGTACATATTTGGGCTCCCTAGAGCCTAAATTTTAATTTAGTGCAATATGATGAAATTTCATTGAAAATCTTCAGATCCACCATCTGTATTCTTTCATATTTGGTATATAGCATCTGGGGGTGGGGGTGGGGGGGGGGGGGGTATAGCATGTTTTGGCACCTACCATAGGAATAAGTCTGTTTGGGTGGGTGGTGGTGAAATAGTGAGTGTGTTGTAGTGAGTGGACAAAATGGTCTAAATAAATGGAGAAATAGGTCTATTGGTGGCCGAGTGGTGTGCGTGGTTCAATATAGTTTCGCTAGGCGGTTGGTGCCAAAGGAAACTCTCTCGGCAAAAGTTTTTCTGTTTTCACTCTTTTGACTTTGAAAATTTGTCTGTCCCACTATACCTTTAAGGCTGCTTCGAACATGCCTGTGGTTTAGGGGCAATGGCCCTTACTTTGCGTAGCCCTTGTTATTATTATGACAATCACAATGCAAAATTGCATCCCATTCGTGTACTCTCCGACATCATTGACTGCAGAACAGGCACAAACACACACATGCAGCCACATCACTGTGGATGGGGATAGGCAATAGCAATGAGCTGTACAAACTTTGTTCACCTCCCCCACCCCAGAAGAGATGGCTGCTGGGTGCTACTCATGGCTTGACTCATAAGAATCACACAGCAAAATCATGCAACACTCACATACTCTCAGACAACATGACTCCAGAACAGCTACAAACACACGCATGCAATTACACCAGAGTGGACACACATAGGCAATAGTGATGAACAGTATAAACTCTGGGAGCTGCTTGTGGCTTAACCCTGTCCTGACCGCCTCACATAAGATTTGTAAACACAGTAACAAACCCAAATCTTTATTTAATTCCTCCAATTAATGCTCACAAAACTTTTTTCAACTTCTACATAATTTATTATGGCTATTAATTCAGACAGTAAAGAACATAGTAAATTAAATTCATGCAAAGCATACAAACAAAATTCATGCAGACATGACTGAACAGAGGTTGTACATTTAACATCATAAACACGGTTTCATACAAATTGATTTCGGCCTTCAAACATGACATCATGCATTTACATTATAAGCAATTAACAATTGACAAAAACAAAAACTACACAAATATTCTTATGGACTGAAAATTTCATAAATAGTTCATTTATGATTATGAAGCTTGCTTCATATACTGCCCTTCTGAATGATATACTACTCAAAGTTTGTTAAGCACCAACTACCTGTTTTACGTTTTAGTTGAAATATTGTTATGAAAAGTGTATATATTTTTTATTTAATTATATCTTTAATGATTTAAGTACAGAAATTAAGATTTTATTTGTGTTTGACATTATTTTTTAGCTTTTGAATACGATAACCATGGAAAATGGATATTATTGGTAAAAGAGGAAATTTTTCAAATTTGCCCAAAAGTTGATGGAGTGAACTGATATGGGTTCAATATCGAGTATGAGACCCGTTATTGTTAATTACAGCTTGACAATGCCTTCTCATGCTCCCAGTCAGGTTCCAGATGGTCCTTTGTGGGATGTTGCTCCATTCTTGGACCAGCATAGCACCAAGCTCCTGGACACTTCTTGGTTGAACTGGACGGACTGAAATTGCAAGCTGCAACTCATTCCAGACATGTTCAATTGGATTGAAGTCAGTGTATCTTGCTGGCCACTCCATACGCTCAATCCCCTCCCTCTGTCGGTACTCCCATACAGCATGGGCAACATGAGGACGGCCATTATCGTCCATCAGAATGAATCTATCACCCACTGCGCCTGCATACAATCTGACGTGGGAATCCAGGATCTCATCAATATACCGCTGTGCAGTCAATGTACCACAGTCAAGGACACAGAGCTCTGTACATCCATCCCAGCTTATGCTGCCCCAGACCATTATTGACCCACCACCATAGCGGCCATGCTCAGCAATGTTGGCTGCATCTCCATACCCTAGAATGCCTATCTGTGTTGTCTAGGCAGTACCTTGACTCATCTGTAAAAAGGACAGGTCGCCAATCTTCTCTGGTCCATCCAACATGATCCATGGCCCATTCATTTCATTCCTGGCAGTGGTTCTGGGACAGCTGAATGCAAATACATGGTCTTCTCGGTTGGAGACCACCTTCATGCAACCTTGCCCGGATAGTATGCGTCAAAACATTTACCCCGGATGCATTCTGAAGGTCACTGCAAAGCTGGGTTGCTGTGTCAAAGCCGGTTTTCAAAAAACGGTCTTCAGCTGCAGATGTTGCCCTGTCTCTTTTTTTTTTTTAAACAATATTTTTATTTCATCATTGAAATGGGGTTTGGCGAACAGGCAATGTCTATATTAACACCGTACCCTACAAGAACACACATTTACAATGGTGCAAGTGCAACTGTACATAAAACAGAAACTGATCACATGAATTAGAAAGAAAGTACCACAAAATATCTCGTCATTTCTTATATATCCATTACCTATCGGGTAGGGAGGCACTCTGGTATATAGATGAAGGTATAATAGGCCAACACTACGCGTGTCCGTTTTGAGGTGCACTATCAAAAATCAGTCTCCAAGGGCAAAACACAAGGATTCATTTCCACTGGCTAATAATTATTCACTCGAATCTCATTGTTTCCCTAATATATTATTGTACCACACTGAATATACTAGCATTTTCCAAAGCAGTTTTCTCTGGATCACCATATAACATTAGAGTGATATTAGTGGTGTGGCCCAATTTTGTTAGAAGTGAATTTCTTTGTTCTGTATATAGAGGACACAATAATAAATAGTGTTCAGTGTCTTCATATACATAGCCACAGCTACAAGAAGCATTATCACTTATAAATCTATCAAATTTGTGTCCGTTTAAATCACTACAATTTAAACGCAGCTTCATGTGAAAGATTTGTTCCCTTCTGCCACCCACATATTAAAACCCAGGAACGACATGGTCGCTAATTGCAATTTTCTTCTTAAATAGGTCTACGGAAGTACAGTTCTGCAGATCTGCCCGTGTGTTGTTCCAAAGTTTTGCTGCTGATGGCAGAAATGAGTTAGAGAACCAATTAGTGTTGCATTTAATTTCCCTTAGTGAGTTTGAAGATCTTAGCGGGTAATGGGTCAGTTCTGATACAGGTCACGGAATGAACAGCCTAATGTAGTCTGGCATGTTTGTGAACATGATTTTAAACAGAACTACTAATTTTTGACGTCGTCTGTGCTCTTTGAGAGGGATGAAACCCGATTCTCTATAAATAAGGTGATGACTTGTTCCCCTAGTTACCCCTATTATAGTTCGTAGAGCATCCAAGTGCAGATTTTCTAGAAGTGTCGATTTGGTCTCCGTGCAACCATCCCATATAACATCGGCATAATCAAAAAGCGAGAGAATGAAATATTTATATAGAGTTTCCAGTGCATGTCTAGACAGTCTGTATTTTAGGCTTCTTAGGCAGTTTATCATGGGGCTGACTTTATTGATAAGTATGTACGTCCATACCTGCTGTTGCCGCCCCTGACCACGATTGACCCTCCACCATAGCGGTCATGCTCAGCAATGTTGGCTGCATGGAATCGCTCTCCTGGTCTTCTCCATACCCTAGAACACCTATATGTGTGGTCTAGGCAGTACCTTGACTCACCTGTAAAAAAGACAGGTCACCAATTTTCTCTGGTCCATCCAACGTGGTCCATGCCCCATTCATATCGTGCCTGGCGGTGGTTCTGGGACAGCGGAATGACCACTTTTGTGCAACCTTGCCCGGATAGTCTGCGTTGAAACATTTACCCTGGATGCATTCTGAAGGTCACTGCGAAGCTGGGTTGCTGTGGCAAAGTGGTTCCTACGGGCCTCAAACCGGCCTTCAGCTGCAGATGCTGCCCTGTCTCTGCCACCACCATGTCGTCTGACTGATGTGCCATACTGCTGAAATCTTGCCCAGGCTCAAGTGATCATCGTATGGTGCACACCAAGGGCTTCACCAACCTGACGATGGGAGCCCCTTGTTCCACCATCCCTACAGCCCGCCACATTTCTGCTTCATACAAATGTCTTCTTACATTTGCATTCTCCATATTCAATCATTAAATCACAAGAGTTTGTGTTGAAATGAAGACTGAATACCCTACACATCTCATGTGCATGTAGACAGTACACGAAAACATCATAAAAATCAAGGGGTACATGCTTTCCATGACTGCCACGAAAAGTCTGCCTGTCAAGAGAGCTAATGGAAACACTGGGGACCATCTCAAAACATCCTCGTTCATATCCATGAAAAATATCGCAAATGTGTCACAAGAAAATTTCACAGTGATGTGTCAAATACGTGGTGCTTAGCAAACTTTGAGTAGTGTAATAACAAAAGGGGTGGATGGGTTTAAAAGGTAAAAATTTAAAAGGAAAGTTTCAAACAATTTTCAGTCAAATCATCTATCACTGCTGGCGACAGATAAACAAGTCAACAGTGAAGAATGATGGGAAATATTATATAGTGCACAGAAAATGAGTCAAATGCTCAGCTGATCATTCTGACAAAGTGTGCTTAGCAATGGAGCAATTATTCATTTTGAAGTCAAAATAGTACCTTCTTTTTTTTGTACAGCCATAGAGCACCATGTTTGAATTTTGGGGTATAAAATTATTATTATCTGATGAGAGACTGCAAGAAAATATAAAAAGCATAAGTTTTCACGTGTGGCTAAATGAATGCTGCGAAAAATTTCTTTTTTGTCACGAATGAGATAATACTGGCGTTTTCTTATAAACAGTAGGCATTCTTTTTATTACACATGCTGTTTTTAACTGGTTGAGTGCAATAGGCCACTATCAGGGCTTTCAAAAAAAATACCAAAGCAAAGTCCACATTTTCCTTACTCATGTTTCATTTCAGTCAAATGCAAATAATATTTTATTAATGAAAATTTGTTCTATTACAAATTATTGGAGAGGGCCTGTGGTCACTCTCCAAAAATTTATATTAAAACAAATTCTGAATAACAAATTCACACCATCAAAAATAATCTACCCCTCAACCAGTTAATTGTGATTAAAACACCCCAATGCCAGAAATGTTTTGTGATATCGATTTAAAATTATTACGTAATGCACGTCACTTCCAAAGAATTATTCTCTTGTTTCTATCATGGACCATAGATATAGAAAAATAGTCATTGGACATTTCCTGCTATGTTATGAGGTGGAATATAAAAAAAATTGTAATTCACTTTTAACAGCTCAACTTTTACCAAAGTGAGTAACATAATTTTTTTTCTTATTTCAGGTAAGTAAATTGTTCACAGTTGTATCTCCATACATTCAGGTAAGTAATTTTATCCACAAATGTTTAAAGCATATCATTTTTATCACTCATAGGTGGAAGGCTCACAGAGGTAGATGGTTTTGATATCCAATGTAATAATAATTGATGCACTCTTTAATGATAATCATCTTCATTATTTTAGCATTCCTTTCATAATTGCAGTCAGGTCTATTTCGTTCTGTTTAGGATACATAGCAACTAATTGCAGTATGTTCATTTTATGAGAAAAAAAATGATGAGATAATCATCCAGTTGTGTTTGTGTAACTGTTTCATCAACCTTTACTTGTTCCAGTAACAGCTAGTGCGTCTAACAATGCATGTGAATGAAATCTGGTTTGCTGGTCACACAAACTGTCCTGAAAATGATCACTTAGGGACACTTTAGACTATCAAAAAATTGTCTTGTTTCTCAGGTATCTCCCTTGTCATTGAAAATGTGCCTTATCACTCTTTTTAGCTCACAGAAAGGAGCTTAACTTATTACTTGCTGTCCGTCATTGTCGTCCGCCGTGAACATTACATTATCAACATCACCTCACAAACTTCTTGACCAAATTGAACCAAATTTGGTGTGCATGTCCCTTATCAGATAGATGTCAATTCCAGATTCTTCAAATAAACTTGCCGTGCCCATAGGGGCACCGCAAGAGGCATAACTCTGATACCATCCATTTTTGTAAAAAATCAAAAAAATCTTCTTCAGATCCACCAGCCAGAATCTTTTCATATTTGTTATACAACATCTCTAGGGCTGTCAGATTCAAGTTTGTTCAAATTGTGTCCCTGGGTTAAGATTTGGGCTCTCTATCGTAGTACAAATTTTAACTTAGTGCAATATGTGGAATACTCTTTAAAAATCTTTTTTTTCAGATCCACCAGTTGAAATCTTTTGATATTTGGTATACAACATCTCTAGGGGGGTCAGATTCAAGTCTGTTCAAATCTGGTCCCTGAGTTAGTATTTGGGCTCTCTATTGGAGCCCAAAGTTTAACTTGGTGCAATTTGAGGAAATTTCTTTAAAAATCTTCTTCAGATCGACCAGTCAGAATCTTTTCATGTTTGGTATACAAGATCTATAGGGGGGTCAGATTCAAGTTTGTTCAAAAGTTTGTTCAAATCGAGTTGCTGGGTTAATATTTGGGCTCCCTACGTGAGCCCAAATTTTAACTTTGTGCAATATGTGGAATATTCTTTAAAAATCTTCTTAAAATTCACAAGTCAGAATCCTCTCATATTTGGTATACATCATCTCTAGGGGGGCCAGATTCAAGTCTGAAAATTTGGGGTCCGGTTCTGACTTGGAAATTTTGGACCAAAAATTTAGAAATTTTGCTTCGTTTTTTTTATGCGTTTTGTTCAATTTTGAGATGAAAAAAAATAAATTTTTAGCCTGAAAATTTTGGACCAAAATTGGGAAAAAAAATTTCCGATTCTTTTCAAAATCAAATTCCTAGATGAATTAGAGTGGTTTTATGTAAAAATGTTATTACCCTATGTCCCCCCCAATATGTTTGGCTTCAAATATAAAAAATAAAAAAAAATAATATAAAAATTTAGAGTGATTTTATGCAACCCCCCACCGCCCCCCCCCCTCCCAAAAAAAAAAAAAAAAAGTACCCCTATGACCACCAACCCACTCCCCACCCCCAGGGGTGAATTAAGCGGAGGAAAAGAATGCAATATGAAGGAATTTCTTTAAAAATCTTCTTTTCTAGAACCATCAGTTTGAATCTTTTGATATTTGTATACAATGTCTCGTGGGGGGGGGGGGGGGGGGCAGATTGAAGTTCGCCAAAACAACCTTTGGAAGTTTGGCAATGCTAGCCTACAGCTGATAGGATTGGAAGCAGTCAGGAAGACCCAGGATAATAATCCTCTTACATGGACACTAGAGTTATGAATAATTTCATGACTTCATTCCTCTCTAGTGTTGATGAACCATGACTAACTGAATGTGATCCAAAGTAGTTTTTGAACCACTTTTGTCAGGTGAGCGATTAAGGCCCATTGGGGGCCTCTTGTTTAGCTAGAAATCTCTTCAGTGATACTATTTTTCATTTGTAGAACTAAAAATTTAACCAACTACATCTTGTTTGACAGAGCTTAATGAGCTCTGTCAAACTAGATATGGGTGGTTGAATTTGGAACGAAAGTACATGAAATTTTCACTGATGAATACCTTGGTTTTCCACAGAATGGTGTGTAAAGAGTTAACTTAAATTAATAATTCCAACTATTTTCAGGACTATTTTGTGGATTCACAAAAAAAGCCTTCCTCCCTCATCACAAAATTGAGGGAAAATTGCCAGAGAAGTAAGAAATTGTTTTAAAAGGCTTTAGGCAAGTCTTTTTATGAAAATGCAGTTGTACAAGATTGTGTGCCTCTTTATATAATATTTCAGTAGACTGCATTACTTCAGACTATAATATACAGCATTTCAATATTTATGAACACCAAACCATTTACTATACTTGTAGTACAAAGTTGACCTGTTAGTTGCAAATTGATTAACTCCTGTTATTTGATTAAAAAGCTTGTAATCTGTCTAAGAACCATAGATTTCCCAATGCTATGAGACCTATTGGACCTCAGTACATCTAATATAAGCATTTAATCTATCAGATCTTGTTTAACAAACAAGATATAATAGAATAAATGTCCAGTTTATCACTCAATACAGGAAACTGACCAATTTCCTGTTGAATATTCCTGTTAAACAAAAATGTCTTCACTGGCAAAGTGGCTGTTCAATTATCGGGGAGGGGGGGGGGGGGGGGGTTCATGTAATAATAAACACTGTAGCCATTTCCACAACACTGTTTGTTTCATCTGTAAATTTTTGCTACAATAAGTACCTGCATATCTGGCAGTGTCCATCTGTCTGCCTGTGTGTATCTGGCGATGTCTTACTGTCAGTCAGTCTGTGACCAACAAGTTTTCAACTCAGTAACTTTTAAAATACATGGTGAAATGACTTCATTATTTAATATGTTAGTGTATTTTATTGATGTCTAGCCCCAGGTTCAATGCAGATGTTATTCGAATTATATTTGGCAAGAATTATTACCCTCTGTGGACTTGGAATTTGTTTCATTTTTACCTTGCATTGCAGCTTAGATGGAATCGGCCTGAGCCTGAAATTGGGATTATTAACAGAATGACACTATTAAAGTCAATAACTTTTTGTCTTTGAGTCACATTAAAATTAAAATCTCACTATTTTTGCTAGGAAATTCCACTCTTTTACATTTCATCAACTGAACACGTCTCCCGTTCTGACAGTTTTTGGCTCACCTACATCTGTAAGATGTGGTGAGCTATTGTGATAACCTCGGGCGTCAGCGTCGGCGTCCGGCGTGTCCAATATTGTAAGATTTAATGTTAAGGTTAATTTCTCAAAGACAGTGGGCTCAGGTCTTTGATATTGCATATGTAGGTTGTAGGGGACTATCAGAACAGTATTTAACCCTGATACTATGACTTTTTTCCAAATTTTACCTAAAATTTTCTGCCAAAAGTTGTTGTAAGAAATTGCGTTTAATTGTTGTAAGAATTTGTGTTAAAGTCAGCTTTGTGCAGATTGTGCTGCTTTAACTTCTCATTACTGTTGATTTTCATATTTCAATAACAACTGTAGGTATTAACCCTACTGTATGCAGAAATTTAACAGAATTTTTTTTTTTTTTTCAGTCAAAATTTTCATGTTTTTCTCAGACTTAGTAAATTTTAAGTTGTAAAACTTTGTAAATTTTGTGTTTAAGTGAGTTGTGTTTCTATGTGTCTTTCCAGGCGATTAATATTCTACACTTGTGTTACTGAACTCCATTGCAGTAATATTTAACCCTCATTACATGCATATTTGAGGAATTTGAGGCTGATTTTCTGCCAAAACTTGTAAGAATTAGCGTTTAGGTGTTGTAAGAATTTGCATTAAAGTCAGCTTTTGTGCAGATTGTGGTGCTTTAACTTCTCATTACTGTTGATTTTCATATTTCAATAACAACTGTAGGTATTAACCCGACTGAATGCAGAAATTTAACGGAAATTTTCTTTTTTTTCAGTCAAAATTTTCATGTTTTTCTCGGACTTAGTAAATTTTAAGTTCTAAAAGTTTGTGTTAAGGTGAGGTGTTAAGGTGAGTTCTCAAAGATCAGTGGGCTCAGGCCTTTGATATTGCATGTGTAGGTTGTAGGGGACTATCGGAACAGTATTTAACCCTGTACTACGACTTTTTTCCTAATTTCACCTAAAATTTTCTGCCAAAAGTTGTTGTAAGAATTTACGTTAAAGTCAGCTTTTGTGCAGATTGTGCTGCTTTAACTTCTCATTACTGTTTTTTTTTCAAATCTCAATAACAACTGTAGGTATTAACCCTACTGTATGCAGAAATTTAACGGAAATTTTCTTTTTTTCAGTCAAAATTTTCATGTTTTTCTCGGACTTAGTAAATTTTAAGTTGTAAAACTTTGTAATCTTTGTGTTTAGGTGAGTTGTGTTTCTGTGTGTCTTTCCAGGCGATTAATATTCTACACTTGGGTTACTGAACTCCATTGCAATAATATTTAACCCTCATTACATGCATATTTGAGGAATTTGAGGCTGATTTTCTGCCAAAACTTGTAAGAATTAGCGTTTAGGTGTTAAGAATTTGCGTTAAAGTCAGCTTTTGTGCAGATTGTGGTGCCTTCACCTCTCATTACTGTTTATTTTCTCACTTCAATAACAACTGTAGGTATTAACCCTACTGTATGCAGAAATTTAACTGATTTCTTTTCTTTTTTTCAGTCACAATGTTCACGTTTTTCTCTGACTTACTCAATTTTAAGTTCTAAAAGTTTGTGTTAAGGTGAGGTGTTAAGGTGAGTTCTGTTTCTATGTGTCTTTCCAGGCAATTGATATTGTACGCATGGGTTACTGAACTACATTGCAGTAACGTTGCGGCCTTATTACATGCATATTTGAGGAATTTGAGGGGGATTTTTGGGACTTATATTCACTTTCTTTAAAAAAAATTTTTTTTTACTTTTTTTTTTATTTAATACTTTCTCATACTTGTTACTAATAACATTAAGGCTTATTTTAGTTGTTGATGTGATGTATTTTTGTTGGGACTTACAGTCACTTTCTTGAACGACTGTTTTTCCGCGACTCCTCTTTAACCAATGAATGTACTTCAATTACAATTTCAGTGATTTATGAAAGCCTTTCCTAATTCTTATTTATGATTTAATATCTGGCCTCACGATTCATATTCTTAATCAAAAACATTTCTAAAAGAAAAAAATGCTTTTATATCCAATGATTCTATGTTGAATTGATATATAATAAATGCAGAAATATAGACTTTCCAAAGCCATCACATAAACCACATTAATCATTTGATGCCTAGTTAATGATTTATATTAACTAAATATTAGGCATGTTACATTGGAACGACATTATCAAGCGTGAATGTAGGTGAGCGTTGGGATGTAACATCCCTCTTGTTTCTCTTATGCATTGTGTGTTTTGAAGTGGTTATGGAGGGGAAGGGGTGAGGGTGGGTCATCGCAAAGAAAAAGAAATCGGATTGATATTTCTGTTCATACATCCAACACCTCCATCTGATGATCCCAATACCATTTCACCAACAGTATATCCATGAAGTTTTGAGAAAATTAGTTTATAGTTGTTAAATTTGTTGTGAGGTTTTTTTTTTATATTTTTTTATATTCTCTGTACAGTAATGGAAAGATAAACTAATTTGTTTAAAACCCAGACATCACCATTACCAGAAGTAAGGTGATTTAAAAAAAAAAATTTTGCACTTAAAATTTTCGATGACAAAATAACTGTAAATGATGCCAATTAAACAAATGTATGTGAATTCCCTTCATAATCAACTGAAATGGCATCATTCTAATATCAGTCCCTTATGTATTACACAGTACGTGATAATGCATCTAGTATTTGCATATCAGATCCACCATCAAGTGCAAGAACTAAGAAAAAAGCTCTTGTGTACATAACTAACTTATTACCTAACTGGTATTTGTGTTGACAATGCACTTGAGCTTAACCTCTTATATAATGAAACAGTCTGCGTAATTTACAAAATGAGCAATTGAAATTTTTTGGTTTTTAATTTAAATAAAGCTTATCATGTGACCCCTCATTGGAACGTAACCTGTAGTTTGTTTGTGTATTATACAATTTAAGTAAATCCCATGTAACTTAACTGGTTGAAGGCTAGATTATTTTTGGTGGGCTGAATTTGTTATTCAAAACTCTCCAATAATTTGTAATAAAACAAATTTATAGAAACAAAATATTAAATTGTGCTTGACTTAATATGAAATATAAGCAAGGAATGTATTGGCTTTTGGTTTGGTATCCTCATTTTTTGAAAGCCGTGATAGTGGCTTCTCAACCAGTTAAATGATTGTTTGCTGGTTATTTCCATTACTACTAAAATCCACAAGTGTGGCTCTGAAGAGTCCAGGAAGCCTTTAACTTTGCATTCATTAAGGTGTCCTATCACTAAAGGTCATCATTAGACTGCCATTGAAACATACTGTTGGAGTCTTAACAGTTTGACACAAGACCTATTGACATCTCATCTGAACAACTTTCAGGAAGTGTGACTGGGAGACAGCATTTTTACAGTAACTTATTGCAAAATTTAAAATGTAATTGTTCTTCTTTCAAAACAAAGCTTATGACCCCTCAAATTTGTATTGTGAATAGCACTGACTTGATATGGTTGTTAATTTGTGGGTTAACCCTTTCAACACTTGTGGTATCTTCCATGCTAGTTAAATGGCAGAAATTAGAAGGGTCCATATCCAATATTTGGGGATGGAGCAATTAATATTTTCAATGTGCAGCCTTCAGGCTGCACATTGAAAATATTAATTGTTCTACCACACATGTTCACTTAGTAGACATCCTACTTAATGAAATTATGACGTATCGTGTTCCTGGACCGGAAAAGCGGCCTCTAGTTTTGAAAGAGTTCAACTTTTGGGTTAAACAGAAATTAATGTTGGAATGCTATATAAATTATTCCAATTTTTGTTGTAAGCCTTCTTTTCTTAGCCCTTGTTTTTAAAATGCTGTTACATATTGCACTAAGGCCTAAAAAAATTTAAAATCTGTTTCTCTGGCCCTCTCATATTTTCCTTTTGGCTGCCACATGCTCTCTTTTTATAACCAATGTAAACTTTAAAAAACTAAATATTAAAAATGGTTCATGTCTAATATTTTACCCAAGTTAAAAAAAATTGCTAAATTTGTCCCTTGAGTGCAAGAAGACTTTACAATGCTTTAGCATTGCAAAGCCTTCTTGCACACAAGGGACGAAATACACCAGCATCCATGCTATTCCGTAGATCATGAGGCCTAAAACATAAACCAAGAACATGAACTTTTGATGGTAAAGAAATAATTACTAAAATAAAAAACCACTTGCCCACATGCAATTTTACAAATAATGGCCTGAGAAACAGAAGATCTACTTTGTGTGGCCTTATTGGAAAGTTCTTTTTGCACTTTCCAACAGTGTACCACACAGCATCATTGTGCCACTTTTTTGATGTTAACTCATGAAAGTATTTTGTTCTGCTCAAATCTGCAATGAACAAAAATAGCTCAAATAAGAAATTCCTATGTTATAGTCATGGAAAATTGTTGATGATATCACAATTCAACTTTTATAAATCATTGAAATTTCCTGAAATACATCGTGAAAAATCATGAGTGTCAGTTACTCACAATCTTTAAAATACTTGAATTCAGTTATTTTTCTGAAAAATTCTCAAAAGTACCTGAAAATGCTTAAAATGCATAGTCATTGTTTCAATTAGCTTCATTAACTGATTTTTGGATGGAGGCAGCTGAAGTGGTAATATCCAAGATCAGCCTTCTTTTTCTTTCCAGCTCTAAATTAATTTGTGTGTTTTCTGTATAAATTTCCTTTGAATTAGGCCCCAAAATGTAGATCTTCTATTTCTTATGCCATTTTTTGTAAAATTGCATTTGGGCGGGTGTTTTTTTATTTTTCTAATTATTACTTTGCCTTCAAAAGTTCATTTTCTTGGTTTGTTTTATGTTTTACACCTCATAATCTACAGAATAGCATGGGTGGTGGTATATTTCATCACTTGAGTGCAAGAAGGCTTAGCAAAGCCTTGTTGCACTCAAGGACAAATTTATCAATTTTATCAACTTGGATAAGACATAAGCCATTTAATTTTATTTGCCTGATCAAAACCAAACTTGGCATGTGATCGGGCATAATGAGAGGAAGAATGTTTTAGGTCATTGTGCCAAGGTCAAGCTCACAGTGACCATGGAATTAAAATTTTATCAATATGAGCTGTTTTTGGCTCTCTTAATTATTAAAATTCTGCATTCCCGATTGAAACCTCACTTGGCATGTTGGTTCAGCATGGTGAGAGGAAGAAACCTAACTTGGCATGTGGGTTGGGCATGATTTGAGCATGATGAGAGGAAGAACCCTTCATATTTTTAGGTCATTATGCAAAAGTTCAAGGTCACAGTGACCTTGAACATAAAATTTGATCAGCCCCAATCAAAACCAAACATGACATGCGGATCGGGCATGATGAGAGGAAGAACCCTACATATTTTTTAGGTCATTGTGCCAAAAGGTCGGGTCACAGTGACCTTGAAATTAAATTTTTTTTATTAGTTGGAGCTGATTTCCGCTGTGTGATTAAAATATTATGCATTCCTGATCAAAACCTAACTTGGCATGTGGGTTGGGTATGATGAGAGGAAGAACCCTTTTTATTTTTAGGTCATTGTGCCAAAGGTCAAGGTCACAGTGACCTTCAACTTGAAAACTCTTTCCAGGCTTTTAAAATTTTTACGCGGTTGCTCTGTGCTCATCAACAATTAAAATTCTACTTAACTGTGGTTTGTTTACACTCTCTTTTTTTGGCATTTCCACCTAACCAGTCATAAGAAAACTTGATGATTAGGTTGCTTATGTGATGAGGGAGAAACCTATTCAGTTCAGGCTGCTTGTACCAGGGGACAAGAACACAATGACCTTAAAAGAAATTTAGTTTCCTGTGTCAGGGGACAAGGTCACTGTGACCTTGAAGTATAAATTTAGTTCCCTAACTAAAAATGTCTAACCAATTTGCTATAAGCTAATCTCAGGTCAACTCATATTTATAAATGGTATTTGCCCTGATTTACCTAATCTCAGGTATACTCATATTTATAAATGCTACTTGTCCTGATTTAATAAGGTTTGAGTATGACTTGAATATGTGATACTAAGATCTGTGATTATATAATAAAAACATTCATATTCTAATCTCAGGTCCACTCATATTTATGAATGATACTAGTCCTGAGAGGTCCTCGGTTCGAATTCCACCAGCAGCCACCATGTTGTGTCCTTGGGCAAGATACTTAATCCCAATCGCCCATGGCAGGGCACGGTGGCATTGTGTACTGAGGTGTACAGCATGTTGATGGTGAACTTATCTTTAACCAATGCTTACCTTGCTTGTGTGGAGTTAGTATGTTGGGGAGTCTGACAGTTGCTCACCATTGCTCAGTGGTTCTCTCCGGGTAGTCCAGCTTCCTCTGCCTGTAAAACTGTCCGACACGAGGTGACCCTGGCTGTCAAAAGTATTGTTAAACCCAAAAAACTAAATAAATAAATAATAAGATGTGTGTGTGATTGCACAATAAAAACATTCATCTGCACCTAAAGATACAGATCAGATTAGGGATGCGGACTGGACCGCAAGAAGCCGGTACCATCTGCAGTCCAGGGCTGGACCGCAGACTGGACCAGACTGCCGTCATTGGACCACTTTGGACTGGTCCACACATGGCGGTCCGGTACTGGACCATTTTGCAGACTTTAATACATAGATGCATGTCTAACTTTAGTACTGGGGCTATCTGGTATGGAAATCTGAAGCTCCAATCACCAGTCAATAGACTCAATGCACAGTGTCGCAAATGTCTGGTCATCTGGTGTGAGATTTCATAACAGCTTGTCAGATACATTCTTTGATGTTAGTGACATCAAACGACAATATGCTTATTACTAGTGATAATGACTGATGTCAGACAAGATAGCGAATTAGGAATTACCATGTCAGGTAATCTTATCTGTATTATTTGAGTAAGTACTACCAACAGTGGTTGTGTTAATTTAATGTAATATATTCAAAGGTTGCTGTATCAGGGTGATATTTTGGTGGCTACCTCTATTTTAATTTGACAGTAGTGTGTCAAGGGTTAAAGAGTTTCTTTGTGGTATGCTTTTCTGAAAACTGTTGCAGATGCCGACCTGATTCTGTATCTTTTGTTTTGGTGGTTTTCTTCGATAACTTCATACCGACTTCAAGCAAGGGACCATGTGTTATCTAGCAGTTTTTCTTGGCGTCATTTTGACACTATGCTCTTGCATTGTGACAGTTACAGACCAACTTATTAACCTAACCAACAGATTGCTAATACTTTTCATATCAGGGGGCTATTGGAATTCTTGAACCTGTCCTTCTTGCTCAAATTGAACAAATATTGCAAGTGAACCACATGATTCTCATCACACATTCTCTAATTACTTGACAAACAGTAAGGAAATCATTAGTCGCCCTTTTCCAATAACTTCCAAATTTGCAGACATTGTGTTCTCAAACAGAACAAATAATGGGATTTCTCACAATTAAGAATCATTATATTAGTGCCCAATCATCTGAGTCATCTGCCTTTTGAGACTTGACATGTCATGGAGTCTTTTTTCTTGATAGGACAATACAATTGATTATTTTTGTACATTCAAAATATGCCAACACCTCTCTCTTTCCAGCCATCATCTCCCTGTATTTGAGTGGGGAGGAAAACACCTTTTAGCTGAGACAAGCAGCTCGATATCTGGTAATATTGATTTGTCGGTCTGCGACCAATGAGTTTTTAAACTCAATAAATTCGTAAAATACTTTGTGGAATGACATCATATTTGGTATGCAAGAGCATCTTACTGAGCCTAAAGTTCAGTGCAGGTGTTATTGGAAGTATTTTTGTTAAGAGTCACTGTCCCATGTTTTCTTTTTTCTGTTGCATCTAAGGTGTGATTTCGCAATTTGTCATATTTTAACCCCTATGGGTCTAATTCCTACTTTAATTACTGCTTTCTGCAACAAAACAGGTGCCCCAACATTGTGAAAACTTGCAAGTTACTTTCTATGTGCTTTGGCAGTTGTTTCTAGGCATGTCTTGGCTGCCTATATAGGTAGCCAAGACATGCCTAGAAACAACTTCAAAGTAACAGTATGTGGACTGTCAATTGTTTAGCAAAAATAGCTAAAAATCTCTGGGCCCTTGGGAGTTAATCATCTATGCATCACAGTCCATATCTGTTTTCTGTTCAAACATGGTAGGCATGGGTCCTTGAAACTACTCACTACATTATCAAACATATAGAGGATATCTATGCTGTTTTAGTGAATATCAGGAATTATCTCATGAGTGTGAACCTGAAAGTTTTATTTTTCATAAGTGCTTGAGATAATTCCCGATATTCATTTTACTGTGCAATATATTCAGCCCAATTTGACTGCAGTTTCAAGACAATAACAAAAAGCTGCTGATCGTTCCTTCAAGGCTACGTTCAAGGCAATATCATGCGCTGAAGTGTAATGTCATTTAGGAAGCTACATGTACTGAAAAAATTCATCGTGTTGACCTGAAAATATTGTTTTTCACTGGCACAAGCACTCGTGAAAAATGAAACTTTCAGGTCCGCACTCATGAGATAATTCCAGATACTGACTAAAACAGAGTAGATTTTCTTTTTTATTATATGCTACGAGACTTTTTATTGCACAATATTCAGCCCAATTTGACCCCAAATACATAGGTTTTAAAACAATAACAAAGATCAGCTGATCGTTCCTTCAATGTAACATGATGCAACATAGCGTGATTTTTGATAATTCACAGGCTAGCATATAATAAAATGGTTATATCCATGCAATGCTGTTGCAATTTTCATCTCGAAAACATAGCTTATAACCTCTCATTGGAACCAGATCATCAAGCCTATTCCAGTGAGGGGTCATAAGCTCCATTTTTGATGCAAAAAATCACAATGTTTAGTTTTGTAAGAAAGAAATTTTGGCATTTCTCGTCTAAAGGGTTAAAGGTATTCAAATTGCTAAATGACTTTTAAAGGCATGGAAAGAAGGTTCTTGAATCCTGATACTCTAAATAGTCGTATGCACCAGTGCAAACAGAGATGGGCAGGCCTTTTTCTACAGTACATGAAGTATGTACGATCACTAAAACACCGAGGGAGTGGATTTCTCATGCATGCAATAACTGTCAATTCCTCTGATAATGTTTGAGAATGCCAAAGTTTCAGCCAATGGACCTCTGGGATTAACCAGGAGGCTGAAACTTTGCTTGCAGTTCTTATCCTTTTATACCCCCACAAAACGAAGTTTAGGGGGTATATAGGAGTCAATTTGACGATCAGTTGGTCGTCGTCGGTCTGTTGCACATGTAAACTTGTGGAGCGAACTACTTCCACAGTTTGAGCCGCATTTTCAAGAAGCTTCACAAAAATGATCAACATGATGAGGGGAAGTGCGTGACATAATTTTTTTCTGGCTCGGTTTCAAGATTGCCGACTGGTGGCCATATTGGATTTTTTTTTTATGTAAACTTTTAGAGCGAACTACTTCCACAGTTTTAGCCACATTTTCATGAAACTTCACAAAAATAATCAACATGATAAGGGAAAGTGCATGACATAATTTTTTTCCCGCTCGGTTTCAAGATGGCCGGTTGGTAGCCATATTGGATTTTTTTTTTACTTAGAAAAATTGAATGCCCCATTTCAGTCACCCACACTAGGCGGTATGCCACAGGGGGGGGGGGGGGTGTAGGGGGGGGGTAAACATCTCTAGTTTTCAGAGTTATTGTCTAGTTGGAAACTCCACTCCATAGATGTTTTAGTGGTAATCCCCTCTCCATATACTACATATCCGTGGGGAGGTTCAGTAATAATTTCATTCTATAACTATGTAGGGATGTAGGATTAAATTATTACTAATTTGCCTCTCCAATTTGGTATTCATTATGTTACCTGCTCACAGATGGCCAACTTTTTCTTTACACAAAAATATATGCGTAATGGGTTGAAAGGATTCAAATAATGTCATTTGCCATTCTGGGCTGTCTTGGCAAACCATTAGACTTACAGGTTATGTCATAGTAGGAATTCTGTACACCTATCTGGGATTTAAAGGTTAATTCTTGAAGGTTTAATTCCGGTTTGGCTCACTTTTGTTACAACAAAACAATTGCCCAAACATGCAGTCCTTAGGTAAATGGGAAAGTTTCATTCTAAATACCTTGGCAGTTGTTCTAGGCAGGTCTTGACTGCCTATATAGGCAGTCAAGACTTGGCAAGAAACAACTGCTAAACCACAGTATGTAGAGTATGTAGACGGGTAAAGTGTAGCAAAAAAGTATTAAAAAAACCTCTCTTGCCCCCCCCCCCCTCCCCCCCCCCCCCCCCCCTAAGGGTTAATGTAATATAAAAGTTGTGTTATGAGCATGAAGTTGGCAATATCATTTGGTTTTAGTAGTGGCTCTTGTGCAAGTAATTGCTTGGCCTGGAATGGAATGGAAAATGAACATGGTTGCTCCCTCTTAATTACAGAATGTGTGAAAATGGAGGACCATACATTATGAAGGTGTTATAAGTGCTTCTCCACTTTATGTTGGTAGTCACTTCAGGGAACCAAGTGCATGAATGAAGAGTTGTTTGGAAGATTGTATTGGCATTGCTCTGTGGTGCTAAAATGGGAATGAGTCATCTCAGGAAATTCACCAGGCGAAATTCCCTTTTACAGCTCAATTATTCATCAAATTTTAACACCAAATTACTGTTTCTCAGTGTGTATCTCCTTACTTTACACAGCTGAAGATTGAAAAATTCTGATGCATTTGTGAAATAATTTGGAAAGACACTTGCATTGCTGAGACACCTGATCAAAGCTCAGGCTGTTTTTCAACCGAAACACATTATGCATTTTGAACTTTGTGAACTCTAATGAAAAGGTGAAGATTAGGGATGCTGAAATAATGATTTATGGTGGGTCCTATTTTACCATCCGGTGGCCCATTAATAAGTTAGCACATCAAAATTGTTCTCAGCAAAATATCAAGAGTTGAAATCTAGTCATAGTGACTAGGGCCAAAGCTAAGACACCCTACATGAGGGGGTGAGGAAGTGAAAGTTTCTGACAGGGCTAATAAATCCAAAGTGCAAAGCATTGGGTTGGGGAGAGTGTTTGTTCCATTGGTGGGAGTGCAGGGTTTTGTACAAACCGATCATAAATAGTGCTATCTAGAGTGATCATGGGCATCTATTTATTAGCTCACCCGACTGAAACTCTGCTATAGTGATCACTCACCATCTATCAAGCATCATCGTCTCACTTCCGTGAACATGGTATTTGTGACTTCTCCAAAACCACTGGCCTGATTCGGTTAAATTTGAGAGGTGATTATTTGTTCTAATATCGCATTTTGTTCAAATCAACTTGCTCCACTCCACAGAGAGAGGGGTGGTGAAAATGCTCCCAACTTTAAAAAAGATCTTCTCATAAACTGATGGGCACAATGACTTAATAGTTGGTACTGAGCTTCCTATTGAGGTGTTGAATCAAGTTTGTTCAAAGTTCATAGAGCAGTATTGCCTTTGTGATGGAAGGGGCAAGATTTTGGCCCTGCCCCAAATTTCTAAATTTGAACTGAAGTTCTGATTGGAACCAAATTTGGTATGTGGTATTTTTTAATCAAAAGGACTTAATTCATGTCAAAAAAATTTTTCCTGTATCCCTGTGAGAACCTTAGGAGCTAAAACTATTTTCAAATACCCCTATTTCCAAAACCTCACAGAACAGAGAAATGTTTTTGGTATGAAGCATCCTTAGGACCAGTAGAATGGAATAGTAATAAAAAATTGCCAACGGTTGTGTCATAGTCCTCTGTACGGAAGGGGAAATTTAAAAAATGCTGATTCAGCATATTTGCAAAACTTAAAAAACCCTTCACCAGAACCAGCAATAAGAATCTTTTGATATTTGGTATACAGCATATAAGTTTGTTTGATCACATATAAGTTTGTTAAAATTAATCCCCTTGGTTCATATTTGGGCTCAATACAGGCACCCAATTTTAACTTGGTGCAATATGAGAAGTACTCTTTGAAAGAAACTTCTCCAGAACCACCTGTCAGAATCTTTTGATATTTGGTATACAACATCATTACAGGGTTCAGATTCAAATTTGTCCAGATCAAGTTCCTCAGTTAATACTTTGGGCCTGAATTTTATCTGTGTGCAATATGAGGAATAATCTTTAAAAAATTTCTTAGATCAACCAGCCAGAATGTTTTGATATTTGGTTCTCAACATCCTTATGGGGGTGGATTCAAATTTTTTCAAGACAAGTCTCTACATTAATATTTGTACTCTCTATTGGAGTTTGATTTTAACGTAGTTCAGTATGAGGAATAATCTTCTTGTTCAGAACCACTAGTCAGAAGGGGGCGCGGTGGCATTGCGGTAACCGGTTCTTGTCAGATCACCGAAGTTAAGCAACGTCAAGCCCGGTTAGTCCTCAGATGGGTGACCGTCTGAGCGATCGATTCGGACTCCTGCATTGTGTCCTTGGGCAAGGCACTTAACCCCAATTGTCCACATGGGGGCACAATGACGGCGTGTACTAAGGCGTACTGCACGCCGATGGTGCGCATGTCTTCAGCCAAACTAACCCTGCCTGTGCTGCAATGCAGAGTTACGATGTTGGGGAGCTGGCAGCTGCTCGTCATTGCTTGGTGGTTCTCTCCAGGTATTCCAGCTTCCTCCACCCATAAAACTGTCACGGTCATGATTAGCCATTATGCATAAGTATGTGACCTTAAACACCAATAAATAAATAATAAATAAATACACTAGTTAGATACCTTTTGTGTCGCCGCCCCACGAAGTGGGGAGCAACATATAGGGATTACTTTTGTCGTCTTGCGTCGTCCACGTCGTCGTCCGCGTCATCCATGTCACACTTTCTCTTATCCGCCACTCCCCTTTAACCTATGAATGGATTTTGATGAAACTTTCAGTAATTCTTTATCACATAATGGCATTGTGCACCTCCTAGTTTATTTTTTGATCCGCTGTATTTTTTCCAGAGTTATGCCCCTTTTCCACTTAGAATTTGTCTGAAATATTAAAATATAGTGCAGGCGACACACGTCTTCCATGGAAGACTCACATCTAAGTTATATATAGTATACAACATCCTTATAAGAGTCTGATTTGAGTTTATTCAAATCATATTCCTTGGTTAATATTTGGGCTTTCTAAGGGAGCTGGAATTTTAACTCAGTGAAATATGGGGAATAATCTTTAAAACTCTTCAGAGCCACCTGTCAGAATCTTCTGATATTTGGTATACATCATTCTTATGGGGGTCAGATTCAAATATTTTCCAATCAAGTCTTTATGTTAATATTATGGTTCCCTATGAGCACCTGAATTTTATCTTAGTGCAATGTGAGGAATATTCTTTAAAAATCTTCTTCTCACGAAACCCCCACCCCCCCCCCCCCCACCCCACCCCCATCAGAATCCTTTTGATATATGGTATATATCATCCTTAGTGGAGTCAGATTCAAGTTTGTTAAAATCAAATTTTTGTGTTGATATTTAGGCTCCCTATTGGAGCCCAAATTTGAACTTAGTCCAATATGAGGAATAGTCTTAAACAATCTGCTTTTTGAAATACACTAGTCAGAATCTTTTAATATTTGGTATAGAGCATCCTTAGAGGGATCAGATTCGAATTGTTTAATTAGAGTCCCTGGGTTGATATTTGTGCAGCCCAAATTTGAACTTAGTTCTATATTGGGAACATTCTCAGAATCTTCTTCTCTAGGACCACCAGTGAGAATCTTTAGATATTTGCTGTACCACACCCTTTAAGGGTGGGGGGAATTTTAAGTTTGTTCAAATAAAATCTCTGTGTTAATATTTGGGCCCTAATTTTAAATTGATACAATTTCAAGTGTCTTAAAAATCTTCTTGAGAACCACTATTCAGTATGTTTTGATATTTGTTATTCAGCATCCTGGGGGTGGAATGGGAGGAGGTCAGATTCAGGTTTGTTCAGTTTAAGTTACTAGGTTGATATTAGGGCTCCCCAGTTTTGCATTACTGGAAAGCAAGGCATTATTTCAGTGGTGCCATCCCAATACTACGAAAAGAGTATCTGACACAAGTGAGTTATAAATTATTAAATGACTTCATTCCTCTGTAGTGTTAACTAGCCATAGATGCTAATTAAATCCTTAAACAACTTTGTCAGGTGAGTGCCTTAGCCCCATGGGGGCCTCTTGTCTTAAATTTGCTATGCCATTTGGGTCACAGTACATGTGCCAGCTGATCGAAATTTTTAGAAGATTTCTGTTATATTTTTTCTTTTTGATAATTACAAACCTTGACAATGACATCATTTCTTGGGATGTTCTCTTTGGGAAATTATGTCAAGGCTTAGAATTATTAACAGAGGAAAATAGGATTAAAATTTGATAATGATATTTCCACAATTTCTTTCAGTTTATTACTCTTGACAATGAGAAGTCCTATGCAGAAAATACATTTTTTCTGAGAGAGCATTTTTTCTACCAGTGGGTTTACACGGAAAGTAGTGGTTGTATCTCTGTCTCCCAACCAACTTCTGAATTAATAGTAACTTATGTGGAGGTCTTAAGCTAGGAAACTTCTGTCCATGTGCTCAAGTTGGACCATCATTGTGCAACATTCTAAGGAGTATGTTGGGTTGATGGAACTCATGTGTTAGAGGCACGTCCAAGGAGGCACAGTGGCTCAGTGGTTAGGGCATTGAACTTCAAACCGAAAGATTGATAGTTCGATCCTGACTATGGTAACTGCATTGTGACTTTGGGCAAAAAACTAATCTTCATTGTCTATTTAGGGGCTTGGTGGCATTGTGTACTAAGACGTACTGCACGTCAATGGTGCACTTGCCTTCAACCACTGCTAAACTTGCTTGTGAAGAGTTAGTACATTAGGGAGACTGACAGTTGCCCACTGCTGCTTTGTGGTTCTCTCCAGGTACTCCAGCTTCCTCCACCCATAAAACTATCTAACATGTGGTGACCCAGGCTGTCAAAAGTGTCATTAAAACCCTAATAAAAAATCTTACGTGCTCTGCCAAACATGATGTGATTATTTGTGATATTTGTGATAATTTATTTGCAGTTTTTAGAGTAAAAACAAACAACTAATACAAACATGGCAGTAATATATATACTGCACGGGAATGGCATAGCCTGACAGGCTGTCTTCCTGCCATTCCCATATGAAGAGCCCAGATAGATGCCCTGTCATCAGAGTTACCAAGTTCTGTGACGATTTGCTCTATATAAATGGTGAGGTTGCTTCACTCCTAAATGTATAGAAAAGTCATGTCCTGTGGACGGTGCGATGAGATTGTTTGTGTCATCCATGATCCTCCAGCAATAGCTATGGATTCTAGTGTGGGCATCCTGAGGAATATGTAATTATGAGAAACAACTCGAGCGCAACAGTCTGTACTAGAGTGGCACCCAATTAATGTGTTCCTCACCCTGAGCATTCACGACTTTCAAATCATCTGCCCAAACCTGATCCCCCCCCTCTCCCCCCCCCCCCCCCCCCCCCCCCCCAGAAAGACCGAGAGTTGACAAGAAGGTCCATCGGGCAACTTCTATCCCACCGTGCACAGCAACTGTTTCAGTACAAACATACTACAGCCCTTAAAGTTGTAAGAAGCTGCTTTGATTTTTAGATATGCTGATCTTAAACAATGCTGCTTCTTTATAGGGAACATGTCTACGGGTGAAAGGAAAATGCAAGTAAAAACTCAATTCATTGATTTGTCTGTACTATAGTCAAAGATGTAATGAATAAATACTCAGTTTATTACTAGAAAACTGGAAATGACCAAATTTCTTTTAATTGAATTTTCCTGTTAATTGAATATTATTAGGTGATAAAGTGGTGATGCAGTTAACAGGTGGTTCCACTGTATTAAGCCTTCACAAGTGTATTTTTCAGAACTATATTTTCTCTTTGGAACTATATTTTCTCTTTGTCACTCTAAATAGGCTGATATGAATCATTAACATTGAAAGATGTGACAATTTACCCTTAGGTAAATTGTCATCATTTTTAAATTAATAACCATTCATGGGGCATGGTTATGCTGTGTAATAAGGCATACAGCACGTCGATGGTGCCCTTTCCTTCAACCGCAGCTAACTCGGCTTGTACCAGGTTAGGAAGGTGGGGGGAATTGACAGTTACTCACTACTGCTTGGTAGTTCTCTCTGAGATACTCCAGCTTCGTCCACCCATGAGATTCTCTGACATGATACAATCCTGGCTATTGAAAGTATTATTAAACTTCAATAAACAAACAATGATTCATTTCGATCATTAACTCTTAGCCCACTGAGTATTTTCTAAATATTTTTCATCAAATCTAGTCATGGCTGCTCAAAAGCAGCCATGACTAGATTTGATGAAAAAATTATCTAAATGTATCTCAAGGAATCATTGGGGAAAAATCCATTCAATTTACAGGAGAAAATGGTTTTAAATGAGTCCAAATTATACTTGTGTCAGTAATGAGAGTAATTCTGTCCTGGGCAGGAATAGTGGGGGGGGGGGGGGGGGGGGGGGGATGCAATTGTAATAGTTTTATAGTAATGGTGACTGGTGTGCTTATCAGCTTTTCTTTGTATTATCTTTAATATAAGAATGTGAACTTATTACCATTTTATTATTTGACCACCTGTTTTTTTTCCAAAGACAAATTTTTACATGAGAAAACATTATATTTGCTTTGGAAGTTACTATCATTGATTTATTCAGATTATGAGAGGAAGATCAGGAGATATAAAAATGCCATCATGACAAATTTGTGTTGTTTATTGGCCATTGTGTGTAGCATCAAGAAAATTACAGCCTACTGTGATGGTAATGACAATACAGACATTTCTCTTTATGGCGTGGCGTGTCTCCACAAATCCACTTCAGCTTGATGGTGTTTCACCAAAATACTGTCATTCTTGAAAATGAAGTGTCCCTCTGGAAGGAGAGACCAATATTCTGATTGATTGTCTCAGATTACTATCTATCCATATTTGTCAGCATCCAGACAGTTTCAGTGCTAGAATTCCCTATTTGGGTTTGTTTAACACTTTGCACATTGATGTCAAAATAGCAAAATTTCAAGCAGCAAACTTTTTCCCATCATGCAACTAGGAATTCAGTCAAATCAGTCTTGTTTGACAGAGCTCATTGATGCTCTGCCAAACAAGATTGGGTTGTTTCAATTCCTAGTTGCAGTGCTGGAAAAAAAAGCAGATTGGGTTTTGATATTTCGACATTGATGTGCCAAGGGTTAAAAAGTTGTTGGCAGTCTATATATGAGCCTTAATTTATCATTCATTTACTTGGTCTTTACTTACTAATAACTGGTCGAGTGCTAGAAGCCACTTCAAGCCTGTATTGGAGTGATGCAGAAAAATGATGGAACTCTAAATCAGAAGGCTTCAAATCCCTTGGGTGTGCTCAAATATTCAGAAGAATATTTTGTTCTTTAGATTTGTATTGTAGTGGTTCATTGGAGTGTGCCTACTGGCTTTCTCCCATAAACTGTTACAAAAGAAAGTCATGTGTACAAACTCTTGGCACTGAAATTAATGTCATTGTCTTAGCATCAGAACATAAGATTTTGTTAACTCAGATCATATTCTTGGAAGATTTTGTTGGAGAGTGCTCGGACACACTCTCCAATAAGTTAAAAGAAAAACAGAGTAGCCACAGGTTCATAAAATTCTTCACAGTTCTTGAATTCGAAGATTAGTTTTTAAAACTTTGAAAGTGTTTGGAAATGGCCACTTTGAACCTCAAAGTTCCTTGAAAGTTCTTGAAAATGATGCTGTGAACTTCTATTTACTGGAGGGGGATTAGGAAATTTTTTGTAGCGGTGGTTACTTAGAGGTTAAGAGAAACTCTTCCCATTAGGAACTCCACAATTACGGATTCTTACTTGGATGACTGAATTGTTTCTAAATAGGGGCTTCCTGTCTTACTCCAACTTCGGGAGTTATGCATGGATGGATGGATGAGGAGAGGGTATTAAGGATCTGAAGGTTGCGGTCAAGACTAATTATTGAATCGGGTCAGTCAAATATATTAAACAAACAAGTACTAAATGTAGGAATGTTGATTTTTAAAAGAGGACATTTAATAAATTCAGTTCCCAAAGTTCTGGAATTTAGTCTCTCAAATTGTACATGAATTTTAATAGTAATTTTAAAATGTAACTTAAATTAAATGTCGTACATCAGATTATGCAGATGGATGGGCTGTGTCCTTTGGCTAATAGCAGTGTCATAGATTAGTCAACTTTTCAGGAGTGCCAGGCTTATATGTACACCAAAACACAAAGCACAAAGGTATAATGGGGACTAGAAAACAACACGAATTTCTACCTTCCCTTTTCATGCAAGAGTATGTTTACAGGGTTTTTAGTCAGTGGAGTAAAGTTTTTTTTCCGATTAGAGGTATGGATGCAAAATTGCACATGGTGATGCATTTGCCTTACTAATTTCTATCTGAAATATATTGGTCTTGATTCCCCATGTTATGGTAGGGTCCTCCCTCTTAATTTAAAAACAGTTTGAATGATAAGGCCCCACAGAGTAGATCTCCAGTTTCTCCAGCCATTTTTGTAAAATTGCATGTAGGCGGGTGGTTTTTTATTTCATTTTATTTTTATTTTATTTTTGTAGGGGGCACGGTGGTGTTGCGGTAACTGGTTCTCGTCAGATCACTGAAGTTAAGCAGTGCTGACCCCGGTTAGTCCTTGGATGGGTGACTGTCTGAGCAATCGATTCAGACTCCCGCGTTCTGTCCTTTGGCAAGGCACTTAACCCCAATTGTCCACATAGGGGCATGATGAGCCATGTACTAAGGTGTACTGCACGTCGATTGTACGCATGTCTTCAACCAATCTAACCCTGCCTGTGCTGCAGTGCAGAGTTACAATGTTGGGGAGCTGGCAGTGCCACCGAGAGAAAATACGGGCCCCGGTGGGATCAGTTAGATGGTACCACCTGTGCCCCCTTGTTCCAGTTCTCTGAACTGACCAGGAATATCGAAGCGGGACGTCTATATAACCAAATTACAGAACAGCATATTGTGGGACCCACGATATATCTAATAACTTAGACAGTTCTTGAAAGAAATATATGCTTATTAGTGAATACGGGGGGCCCGCAGCCCGCCTGTCGATTCACACACACTGGGCATTGAAAAAAGCTTGCAAATTAGTCTCGGGTGGCACAGCTTCGTCCTTGCAGGCCCCCAGACCACCGGGCCCCGGGATTACTACCCCAGCTCTCCCCCTCTTGACAGCCCTGGGAGCTGGCAGCTGCTCATCGTTGCTCTGTGGTTCTCTCTGGATACTCCGATTTTCTCCACCCGTAAAACTGTCATGGTCATGATTAGCCATTGTGCATAAATATATGACTTTAAACACCAATAAATAAATGGATAAATAAATAAATAATATAATTTTATTTTTGTAATTATTTCTTCACTGTCCAAAGTTCATGTTCTTGGTTTATTTCATGTTTCAGCTTCATAATCTGGTGAATAGCATGGATGGTGTTGTATTTCATCCCTGGAGTGCAAGAAGGCTTTGCAATGCTAAAGCATTGCAAAGCCTTCTTGCACTCAAGGGATTAATTTATTAGTTTTTTTTATTAACTTTGGTAAAATATCAGACACAAACCATTTAATTTTTATTTTTTTTAAGTTTGCATTAGTTATAAAAAGAGAGCATACAGCAGCCAAAAGGACCACATAGGAGGTCCTGAGAAACAGATTTTTAACATTTATAGGCCTAATAAAGAGCAGGGTATTTATGGGGCTGCCACCTACATCTATAATGATAATTTTCATTCATTATTTAGCAAAGGTCAAATTTTGATCAACTTCATGATAGATATGATGTTGAGAACTATTGATTTTAAGTTTGAATTTCATTCAAGTGTGATATCCTGGTTTCAGAATATTATATCTCTTGCCATGACCTAGTAGGGAGAGATTCACATCTATATTTTCATTGTGGCATGGGGTTGGGGAAACTCTCCTCTGCTTCCCACAAGCAACAACCCTGGACAGTAGTAGTAAGTAAAGAAACACTGTTTTCTAGATGCACAGCAAGCAGTTACAACTTCAGTCAAACAGTTGTCGAGGGGGAAGATGTGATTTGATTTTAGATATTTGTTTAGGCAGTTTTCATTTTGTTAGAAAAGCCTACATGCTTACCAGTGTAGCTGTAACAGTGTTAAACACACAAAAACTGGTTAGTACCAGTAATTACGCGGAACTGAAGAAAGTTTATATATGACCTGCACATTGATTTTAACTCTCTGCTCGCAAATGTCCAAATATTGAAATTTCAAACAGCAACTTTTTCCCATAATGCAATTAGGAATTGAACCAATTTAGTCTTGTTTGACAGACCTCAATGAGCTCTGTCAAACAAGACTGAATTGTGTTAAATTTGTAGGTTACTCCCACCATGTGTTGTCCATTCTTCCTTCCACCCACCCATCCTTCCCCTTTTCTTGTCATCACATTTTGTTGCAAATTGAGTTTTCCTGGTGACTCGTTAGTGGAGTTGGAAAACAGATATTTGCGACAGCAAAACCATCGTTTATGGCCCCAAACAATCAAATACAACATAGTTATCACCATTCTAATATAATTCGGCTGAAAACGGAGATAGTATTTTATCTCCCAACTATAAAACATATATATATATATAAAGACCGCAATTTAAATCTAAAAATACAGTCTTTGTGACATCATTTGGAAGTTCCGAACCAAATCACAAAATATATTTTATGCTGCCACTATACAAGTAGTTCCAAACGTTTTAGTCATTTTATCAGCAATAACAAAATATATTTATATTTGGACTGACATTATCATGTTCAAATTTTTGTGACAATCTGAAAACAAAATACGCCGGCTGGTTTTCCTGTTCAAAGTTTAGAGTTCACCTTGTGATGTTTCAGTCTGAGTCAGAAAGCAATCAAGGATTTACCATTAAAGTTAAAAATTTTGGGAGCTTTGATTGGAAGCACTTTTTTGACAGTAATAATTACTTATGGTTACAGAAAAGTTATTCATTTCAAACTGTTTCTGGGAAGTGATGCCTTGTGGAATTAGGCTACTTGTATTGACATAATTGTTGCAGAATGAATAGTTCACCTCTCTCAGTGGTGAACGCGTTGCTGTAGCTGTAAATGTTGGTGCCACAAATGCAGGTGACAAACTAGAAAATGAAAGGACCACTTGCACTTGAAGTCGATGTTATAACATCGCTAGCGGATCAGTCAGAAATATTTGGCCTTGAACAATTAAAATTATTATTGCCAGTTGTCAGAATTTTGGTTTTCTATTTCGCACATAGCGTCCATAAATTCTTCATCGTATGAAAAATTGCTATTTATAAATTATAATATCACTGTCTGGTTCCACACGGTTACAGTTAAGCCTGTCAGAATCTGTTTTTTCAACTCTTATTTCATTACTCATCAGTCTCTGACAAACCTCTTTTGCATTAATATTAAACTTTCCAACTTCATCCATATTAATTACAAGAAAGCTAGAAAACATTTTTTTTTTTACAGAAAGTTAATGCGTTCACAGCGTTTGTTTACCTTGGATACGCTAGTCAATGACTCCAAATGGAACGAAAATAGAATGCCCATGAATACATCTTGACTTTCCTGAAATAGTTTATGACAACACAAAATTTCCGACAGGTTACGCCAATTTTACTGCCGCAAATTTTATTGATTAACCAATCACATTTCGAGATTTATAGTAATTGTATTAGAATCACAGTTTTATCCTGTTATGTTCTATTGTCATGCCTTTCTTTGTGTTTCTATGGTCATATTAATATGGAAGTTATTCTAAAATGCATAATAGGCACAGAATTTATATATTTTTCTTGATGACTTCACACCTTCTCAAATTTGGGGACACCTGTAAAAGGCGTGAAATTTGGGTAATCTGAAGGCCTGACTCTGAGATGCTTCTTTGGATTTTGTTGAAACTTGGCATACATGTTGCTTATGGGGAGGCGATGTGTCACACAAATTTTTTTTGTTCAATTGAGGCCAAGGTCACAGATCAAGGTCATTGCCACATCAGGGGCATAGTCACTTCCAAGTGACAATCTCTTGTTTTTTTTTAAATTTGGAAGAAATAATTAAAATAACAAATTTTGATATTGTATTCATTGGATAATTGAAGGCCCTTACAGATTTTTGGAATACTTGTTGATTTTTAGCTCGCCTGGCTTTCCGTCAGGGGAGCTATAGTGATCACTCATCGTCTGTGAACATGGTATTTGCATCTTCTCCTCCCAACCCGCTGAACCAATTTATTTGATATTTGAGATAATAGTTTGTTATGACATCCCATTTTGATTTTGTTCAAATCAAGTTGCCTTGCCCCTCAGTAGGGCTATGCCCAAAAAGTGTGCTTAAATCTTAAAAAAATCTTCTCATGAACCAGTAGTAGCAGAGACTTGATATTTGGTGTGCAGCTTCCTTTTGAGGTGTAGACTCAGATTTGTTCAAGAGAAGTTTGAGGAGCTTTATTTGCCTTCATTATGGGAGGGGCAAGAATTTTTGCGCCGCCCAAAATTTCTATTTTCCAAACCGAGTGGCAGATTTGAACCAAATTTGACATGAGGGCTTATTGGGTCATAAGTACTTAATTTATGACAAAAAATATTCCGGTCACCCCATGGGAACTGCAGGAGCTAAAAATAGAAAAAATTAAAACGCCCATATTTCCAAAACTACATGGCACTGAGAATTCTTTTTTGGTGTGAAGCTTCCTTAGGACCAACAGAATGGAATGGTCCAAAAAATTGCTATTTGTTATATCATGGGATACTTTTTGGGGACTTTTGAAAAAGTGCTGAGTCAGCATTTTTTAACACTGTGGGTATTGGGAAAAAACATTTAAGACTACTTTTCTCCCAAACCACTGCTCCAAAAGCTTTCAAATTTCACATATAACATCTTAGAAGATTGTTTTACATGTTTATTGAAACCAAATCCCTGGGTCCATATTTGGGCTCTCTTTGGCAGCCCAAATATTTAAATTTGTGCAGTATGAGGAATATTCTTTAAAAATCTTCTTCTTCAGATCTACCAATAAGAATCGTTTGATATTTGGTATGCAGCATCCTTAGGGGGGTGAGATTCAAGTTTGTTCAAGCCAAGTCTTTGGGTTGATATTTGGGCTCCCTGTGGAAGCCTGAATTATAACTTAGTTCAAGATGAGGAATCTTCTTTAAAAATATTCTTGTTCAGATCCAGCAGTCAGAATGTTTTGATATTTGGTATACAGCATCCTCAGGGAGGTGTGATTCAAGTTTGATCAAGCCAAGTCTCTGGGTTGACATTTGGACTCCCTGTGGGAGCCCAAATTATAACTTAAATCAGTATGAGGAATTTTTCTTTAAAAATCTTCTTCAGATTCAGCAGTCAGAATGTTTTGATATTTGGTATGCAGCATCCTTAGGGGGGTGTGAGATTCACATTTGTTGAAGCTAAGTCCCTGATTTAATGTTTGGTCTCTCTGTGGGAGCCTGAATTATAACTTTGTGCAATATGAGGAATTTTTCTTTAAAAATCTTCTTCAGATTCAGCAGTCGGAATGTTTTGATATTTAGCATGCAGCATCCTTTGGGGAGTGAGATTCAAGTTTGTTCAAGCTATGTCCTTGGGTTCATATTTGGGCTCACTGTGAGAGCCTGAATTATAACTTAGTTCAAAATGAGGAATTTTCTTTAAAAATCTTCCTCTTCAGGTCCAGCAATCAGAATACTTTGATATTTGGTTTGCAGCATCCTTAGGGGGTAAGATTCAGGTTTGTTCAAGCCAAGTCCCTGGGTTGACATTTGGACTCCCTGTGGGAGCCCGAATTATAACTTAGTTCAATATGAGGAATATTCTCCAAAACTCTTCTTCACATCCACCAGTCAGAATCTTTTGATATTTGGTATATAGCATCCCACTGCAGGTGAGATTCAAGTTTGTTCAAGCCAAGTCCCTAGGTTCATATTTATTTGGGCTCCCCTCACTTAGTTCAATATGAGAAATATTCTTTAAAAATCTTCTTTTTTTTTTTAGATCCACTGGTCAGAATCTTTGGATATTTGGTATAAGCTTTTCTTAGGAGGGGCAGATGCAACTTGTTGAAATCAATTCCCTGGATTGATATTTAGGCTACCATGTCAGGTGAGTGCCCTCAGACCCCCTGGGGCCTCTTGTTGGAATATTTCTCTCAAATTATCCTTTAGAATCTTTTGAGATATTGAAGGATACAAAGACTCCTTGAAAGTTCTTGAGTTTAGTTCCTGAAACCTGTGGGGACACCATGAAGAATATTTTTCATGAATATGTCACTCATGTAACATGACATCACTGGGCATATATCATGTAACCATTGACACTAAATTGTGCTGCTGCTGTTTTCATAAGAATTTATCTATCTAAATTTACAAACACATCCTACTTTTAGAAAATTTCAGGACATAAATAGCAGCGAAGTATTTTGGGGATTGTTAATGTTAATGGATGTTATGCAGCAAGCAAATTTGAAAGATTAGATTACTTACAAATGCACTGCAACACTCTTCTTTAGTATAGTTGTTGCATGCCATTATTTTTGAACCACTATAACATTTTTAGCTGGCTTGAATTTCCCTCTCTTGGTATCTGTCTGTTCACTGTTTGTATATAGGTCTTCTTCTTCAGAACCACTGGCCCAAATCCAAACAAACTTGGCACAACTCATCTTTTTGGGATACCCTTCCAAGTTTGTTCAATATGAGTTGATAAGCATAATGTGGTGGGGGAATTAACAAATAGCTAAAAACTTCTTCAAAAATCTTCTCAATAAACCACCTGTCACAATGCTTTGTGATTTGGTATGCAACTTCCTTTGTTGATGAAAATTCAAGTGTGTTCAAAGAATGTATTAGGGCAATATTTGGGCATGTGTTGGGAGGGACAAAATTTTATCAACAGCCCAAAATTTCCATTTTCAGGACCAGATGGCAAGTTTGAGCCAAATGTGGTGTGCCATATTATTTGGGGATTTGTACTTATTTTAAATTTTTTTTTACATCCATGGGAATCCAAGAAGCTATAAGTAGAATAAAAATTCAAATGCACAAATTTCAAGAAATGCACAAGAAAAATGTTGATATTTGGTATGGAGCATCCTTAGGAACAGTGGAAATCAGTTAAAGTGAAGAAACACTATTGGCTTCCTCTACAAGCTCATTATGGGGATCCCCATTTAAGAATGTTGGTAATGAGAAAAACACTGAACAATTTACACTGAGTCTAATGACTACAATGAGTCAATATCGTTTAAAACTGTAGATACATTTTTTGCTTAACTTGACAAAGTCTAGATAAGCTGTCTCCATCACGCATGAGCAAGTCTGTGAGTCTGTTAGTTTGTTAGTCTGTGAGTCTGTTCTCATTTTCTTTAGCATAGGCTCCACTCCATAGTTCTTGTCCGATCATTACAAAAATTTCATGTACAGGTTTGAGGTCATGTCAAGATGAGAATGTCCCATTTTGGTTGTGATCGGTAAACTGTAATGGCTCTGCAGGCCCGAAACTCAAAAACCTTTAGCACAGTCTACAGGTCATTTGTATGAAGGGATTCCACTGTAACTGTATAATGTCCAGATGAGAACATCGTATTTTGGCCAGGTTCAGTCAACCGTGGTGGCTGCAGGGGCATGTTAGCCAGATTAGTTTAGCACAGCCTACAGGTTGTATTTATGAAGGGACTTCATTGTAAATTGGTAGGATAACTCCGTATGATGTCTAGATGAGACTTTCTTATTTTGGTCATAATCGGTCAGCCGAGACCACTGGCTGGGCACATGACCTAGATTCCTTTAGCACTATCTAGGGGTTGTTCTCATAAAGGGATTTCATTGTAACTTGGTAGGATGACTCAGTATGGATATCTAGATGAGACTCTCCTATTTTGGTCATGATCAGTCAACCATGACTGGCAGACAGGCACATGACCCAGACTTCTTTAGCAAAGTCTACGAGTCATATTTATGAAGGGATTTCATTGTAACTAGGTAGGATGACTCATTTTGGAATGTTTTTACTGTTACTTGGTAATTTTTGGTTGACATACATTATCTGTGAAGGCCATATCAACCCAGGCCACAATTCTTTAGTTTAGTCTACACCTCAAATTATTCTTGTTGAAAACAGAGCATGTAAGGTACAGAACATGACATATTCTCAATTATCACACTTCTTTTCTTATTTCAGAAGCCTTTTGCCACCAATATTTAACCCCTAGCACTCTGGTAGTGCAACTGAATTTTCTTCAATCACTCCTTTATTCTCTTGTTCACCTTTAAATTTAACCAATTATATCTTCTTTGATAGAGCTCAGTGAGCTCTGTCAAACAAGGTATATTTGGTTTAAATATCAAACTGCATTATGGGAAATATTTGTTGATGAAAACTTTGCCATTTTGACATTAGAGTGCAGAGGATTAAGCTTGCCCTGGGAGTGACAAAATTTATAGACCCAACCAAATTTTTCAATTTTCAGAACCAGTCGCCCGTTTTGAACAGAATTTGGGTATGCAATATTAGTGAAGGACATATCCTTGATTTATGCGCAAATTTTTCTCCCGCACCTCCTTGGGAAACACGGGAGTTGCTCCAAGGGACACGATATGGGGACCTTCATTTTAGACTGTTGGTGATAGGGATAACATGGAACAATCTTATGAACTACTGGCTGCATTGATTTTTTGATATTTGGTATGCAGCTCCCTTAAACTCCTAAAATTGTGATGGCAGATATTCCTGCCAAGACAGAATTACTCTTGCCACTGAAATAAGTTGAATTTATGCAAATTTAATCAAATTTTTCCTTTGTAAATTGCATGAATCTTTTCACCAATTTTTTCTAAGTTAAATCTAAATGAATCTTTTATCAAATCTAGTCATGGCTGCTTTCTAGCAGCCATGACTAGATTTAATAAAAAATATCTAGAAAATACTCAGCAGGTTAAGAGTTAATCCTGTATATTCAGTTTTGTTCAAACATAGTTCCTTGGACAATATTTGGGCTCATCCTCAGGGGGCTAAATTTATGGCCTCGCCCCAAATTTTTATTTTCAAAACTGGTTGACTAATTTGAACAAGATTGGTATGCAATGTTATTTGATGGCATATACTTGATTTCGGTCAAAAATCTTTTTTTTTCTTGTTCCTGTGGAAACCCCTATGTGCTAAAGATTGAAAAAGTCAAATGCCCATATTTTGAAAACTGTGAGAAAAGTTTGGGACCTTATTTAATAATATTGTTGGGCATGGGGAAAAAATGCTGAACAATCTTCTCATGAACTACTGGCTGCAATTATTCTTCAATAAGTGGTATGCAGCCTCCTCTAATGGTGCAGATTCATGTTGGTAAAAAAATGTTTTTATGGCTATATTTGAAATTGTTTTTTGAGGGCCAAATTTTATAGCTCTTCTCAAAAACTTCAGTTTTTGAAATGAGCCAGCTGATTTGAACCAAAATGAGTATGCACTATGGAGTATCTATACTTGATTTGATTATAAACATTTCTCAAACCCCCATGGGCCCCCAAGTTTAATAACATTTTCAATATCCAAGGCCACATCGTGTCAGCCAATTTTACATGTGGAGGAACCCAGAGTACCCTGCAGCCCTGGGAATTTACCGCGGCATTCGGCAGTGCCGTCGTAAATGCCGATGAAAACGCCAATGATGACGACATCTGTCCACTTCGAAAGGTGCGAGATAATGGATTACGTAGCACACGTCGGTGGCGTGTGGCAGCTGCCTTCACACGCAAGTGAATAAATGATCGCCCCGAATTGACTTCATTTGGAATCAATGAGTGGGTTTTGGTCCGAGTCATGGAGTGTGCATTAAGCCGTGAAAACTAGATACCAACAGCGAATAGTCAACCCCCCCCCCTCTAATATTTACACGCCCCCCTTATTTCGAAATCCTGGCGCCGCCACTGATCAGTTGACATAGGACGTTCTGGTTATCACACGACGAAATGGCACACCTCTGATCATTTACTCAGTAACTGATCAGACGTGTGCCATTTCGTCGTTTGAGAACCAGAACGTCCTTTGTCCCATTGGGGACATAGGATGACCCTCTGGATCTCACATGACGATTTGTTTGAATTTATTCATTGACAATTTGTCAGGATTCGAATTTCTTTCAATAACGGTTGCGCAACGCAAACTTAAAAGCGAAACGCAAGTTGAATCAGAATGGCTCTGTTAATTAGCTCCCTTGATGTGCAACATTAAAACTGAATGATGATTGGTCATCAAGCACCGACGGTTCAGAGGACACTCTGAAACCACGATGCACCACATTGTCAAGTGAATTATAATATTGTTTGCTTCGTAGTTACGAATGGGCAGACTGGGCGGACGCCCAGGGCCCCCATATTTGACAGGGAATTGTGTCATGTTAACACTAGAAGTGAGGTTAGTAGCTCCATTTTTTTAATTTCTCAAATTTTACCAACAAAAATACTGATTTCTCTGTTGAAATGTTCCACAATTTTGGAGCTCGGTGTGCCGTCAGCGACCACCTGAGAGCCTCCAGAAATAAAAATTTTTCCAGACCCCTACCAACGAGGGGGGGGGGGGGACACCCCCTCTCGAGTCGTGCTTTCCCCCCTCGCCGCTTTGCGGCTCGGACGATGCTTCGCATCGTATTTGGACTCCCCCCCTACCCCCACGATCGACCTGCCGGATTCTCACCGGTGTCCCCAAATTATTCCTGGATATGGCCCTGCTATTACTAACAGTAACTGGCTTCGTTATTTTCAATGAGAAAAAAACCTTCACTTCCTTATTTTACGTTTCCAACCACCTGTGGAAAAAAATGCCGTAGACAATCTTAAAAATGTTAAAATTGCTGTTGAGTTTGATTTGACGACGGCATTTATGTGCCGTAGACAATTTTCCTAATTCCCAGGGCTGCCCTGGGAGATTCAGCGATCAGACACCCCTATGTACTAACACTGCACAAGCGGAGTTAACAGCGGTTGAAGACAAGTGCACCATCGACTTTGAATGTGCCTTAGTACACAGTGTCAGCATGCTACCACAATATGGATTAAGTGTCTTTCCCAAAGACACAAAGCAGTTACGAGTGGTCAAGATCAAACCATCAACCCTTCGATTTGAAGTTCAGTGCTCTAACCATTGAGCAACTCCACCCTCAACCCATTTAATACTGTGGGTAATGGAAAAATAATGAACAGTCTCCTCATGAACTACAAGCTGCAATAATTTGATAATTGGTATGCATCCTCTTTCAATGGTGTAGATTCAATTTTCTTCAAAGAAAGTTCCTCAGACAATATTTGGGCACTATCTGGGAGTGACAGATTTTTTGCTCCCACAAAAATGTCAGTTTTTGAACTGGTCAGCTGCTTTAAGCAAAAATGCCATATAGTATTTAGTGACGAATAAAGGGAAAAAAATATTTTCCTGTATCCCTGTGGGACCCGCGCGATCTAAAAATAGAAATAATGAAATGCTGATACAGTAGAATCCTCTTAATTGAATATCCATTTTGCCAGTGAAAATTATTCAATTAACAGGAGTATACAATTAACAGTGATTTGGCCAGTTTCCTGTGTTCTGGAGGTAAACTGAGCATTTATTCTATTATATCTTGTTTGACAGAGCTCATAGAGCTATATAATAGAATAAATGCCTGTATTGGATGTAGTGAGGCCAAAAAGGTTGATAAATAAGGGGAATTTGGTGCGTGTCACAGTAATTTTTTCGACACATTGCAAAAATTTATATACAATTAACAGGAGTTTACTCTACAACCCATATGCAATTAACAGATCAAATTTGTACTGAAGGTATGGGAAATGGTTTTGTGTTTGAAAATTATATTCAATTAACAGGGATATACAATTAAGAGATATCCAATTAAGTGGGCTCTACAGTATTTTCAGAACTATACCAGACAGATACTTAGTATGTGGTGTGAAGCTTTCGTTTGAGTAGTAGGATCAAGTGGGAAATGGCTGCCTCTCGGGGAACTATATGGAGACCCAATTTTAACAAAGTTGGTAATTGTGAAAATGCTAAACAATCATTTCCTCATGAACTAGTGATGAGCCGATATGGGTGTTATCGATATTGCCGATATCCGATATTTCAATTCAATATCGGACCGATACCGATATTAGTTTTTGTGGCGACACAAGCTTGTGTATAAATATGATGACATTCAGAGAGGACTAACGAGACATGGGGTTGTTCAGCAGTCAGCGTGACTCGACACGCGTCCCGGGTGGATCTCAACGTAACATACATCTGTGATGTATCAAATTCAATATCATTTCCGAACCGACCCACCAGTGAGCCCAGGCATGTGAAAAAAATTACATTTCAGCAGAAAAACATCAACAAAATCAGCACGAAATATCAACAAAACATCAATGTTAACAAATGAGGTCAAAAACGCACGTGGTCAATTTGTTTTAACCTAAAACATGTTCGTTCAGTCATTACATTTCCATTTTGAAGTGTGTTTAATACTGTTTATTAAAAAGTATTTGAACTGTGTTTTGTATTACTCACGCAAGAGAAGGTGCCCCAGTATTCAAAACTCCCATCCATTGTGAAAAAAACAAACGAAATAATCCATTCACGTGTGAGCATTTACATGTACATGCATTGGTGGAACGCTTCTCGGTGAATTCTGTTGCGTTCACTTTCTTCAAGTGCAAGTTGGCACCGGATAACTATCTGCACTATCCATTTCCCAGTTATTGACGTATCGACACTGAATATAGCTGTTATTACCAGAGAAGAAGAACATTGGCAGGGTGTGTGGGGGGGGGGGGGGGAGGAGGATTGTCGGACAGGCAGGCAGGCCTATCTGTACAGGCCAATACGTTGCAAGATAATCACAAAGAATTTCCTCACATTTTTTCATCATTGATTCTTTCAAAAAGCATCAGTGATGGAAAATCTGTAGCAAATTTCCTTGTGGTATCATGCAACGTATTTGTATTTTCACTGGTAGTGAATTGACCAATTGTTGGGGATGTTTTGACCAACTCTTGGGGACATGTTGGTTCGGGGACGTTTTGACCAGCACCTGTAGTGGTAATGCCATAGTGGTACTGCATTTACCAAAAAAAAAAAAATCATGAATCATTGTCACTTGTCCGTGATCTGCTGTCTGCAGAGTGTAGAAGTGGGGGGGAGGGGGTTACTGAATTCTGCAATGCTTTGATAAAAACACGTGGGCACATTTCATAAATAAAAAATCTATATTTAAACTGACCGCCCTGATGTACATAATGTGTCCCCATTGTTGTAACAATATGGCTTTGGCTTTCCCTTGTTTTGTTTTCAAAACAGCCTTTCATGTAGCATTGATCAAACTGGATATTACAACTCAGGGTATTAATTCATATTTATTTTGGAGTAGCTATTTTTGCAGAGATCACATCAGGTAATTTCTCAACTCATTTTCTAAAGTAATAACATGAACAATTTGGGTCACTGAACACGCTGTCATTAATAATTTAAGAACTGGGAATTTCCCATTTGTCTTCAACATAAAGTTGATAAACACGAGGGCTGACAATAATAAATAACACGAAAGTATAATTGGTAATTTTATTTTTTTAGCTGAAAATGTGAAAAGATTGACAAAAAAACAACTCCAAAACACATTCACATAATTTTATTTTGATTGAACAATTGAAATTTTCGTGCACATTTTCGTGATGCCCTGTGTGTTGAAGAATGCTTCACCAGTACCGATAGTCGAAACTTTAATTCAAGAGAAATATGGGGTGGGCTTATTTTGGGTGATACCCCAAAAATACGTTTTCTAAAAAGCCCTAATCTGAGTAATTAGTGCTACTTTGTTGAGATTATCAGCGATTTGCCTGAGAACTTGATTTGGAAAAAAAAGACATATCGGCTGCCAATATCGGCAGAATTGGTATTTTTTGCCGATACCGATACCCGGCCGATAAGCCATTTATCGGCCGATACCGATAACCCGTACCGATAATCGGCTCATCACTATCATGAACTTCCATCTGCATTGATTTGAAGTCTAATGGTGTAGATTCACGTTTGTTCAAAGAAAGCTTCTTGGACATGGTATAGGGCTTGTTCTTGGAGGGGCCAAATTCAAAGCTCTCCATCCATTTTTAGCTTAACTGGACAAAGTCAAGATAAGCTATTACCATCATGTGTGCGGAAGTCTGTTAGTCTGTGAGTCTGTTCACATTTTCCTTTAGCACAGTCTACACCCCATAGTTCTTGTCCGATCGTCACAAAATTTCATATGCAGGTTTGAGGCCATATCTAGATGAGAACATCCTCTTTTGGTCGCTATTGGTCAACCGTGATGGCTGCCCGACCAAAACCCGAAAACCTTTAGCACATCCCCATGGGAACCCCGGGAAGTAAGCAGCACTTGTTTACTGTGGTAAACCAGTTCTGCTTTACTAGTAAAATAGGACCCAGTCACCAATGCTTGGGGTGTGAGTCCTCTAAAATGGGCAACATGTAGATCAACGATTGACTAAACTTGACTTCATCTCCATGTTGTGTCAAGATTAGCCATGGTGCATAAATATGTGACGTTAACCACCAACAAACAAACAAACCTTTAGCACAGTCTACAGGTCATATTTATGAAGGGATTTCATGGTAACTTGGTAGGGTGACTCTGTATAATATCTAAATGAGAATGTCCCCTTTTGGTCTTGATCTGTCAACTGTGATGGCTGCCCAAGCCTGAAACCCAAAAACTTTTAGCACAGTCTACAGGTCATATTTAATACAGAGTGATTTCATTGTTACTTGGTAGGATGACTCTGTATGATGTCTAGATGAGAACTTCCCCATTTCTTATCAACCTACCTTACAATTGTTTACTACAGGTTTGCACTACAGTGGAAGACCCTAACTCGGATAAAATACTCTCCATTTTAATCTTTCCCTAAGATTTGGGAAAGAAAAAGTGGTGTAAAAACACCACGAAAAAATAAGTCAAAACTGGGTCGAGCGACATCGGTGCACCCAATTGGGGACGCTCTTCTCTTAGTACAATTCCACGACTTCCGTTAACCAGATTGCAAGGCAGTCATCAAACCATTCTTTTTTTTGTCCGCTGCACGTGAAGGACGTGTCGCCATTTGCATTACGAAACAGTGATAATTCAACTCGTCGACAATGGTTTCCTGTGACTGGAATTATGGATCTGAAGATCGTATGATAACAGGACTATGTTTTATATATTCTCGTTAATATTTTCAACCACATTTTCATTAAATTTGATATATATTTTCCCTGCAGTTCGGACATGAAATTTTTCGGTTGATAAATTTTATTATTATTATTGGAGTTTGGTGTCAATGAGGGACTGTATGGACAGGATTTCTTCACTCTGTTGAGGGCTGAATTTCTGTTTTTTTAGGTCCCTGTCGGCGATCTGGGTTCTGTTGTGTTCCCTCCGGGTTCTTTTTTCTGCCACCTATCTCTCGTAGTTGGGGGTGTTCTTCTACTTTCTGTATCTGTTGAGTTCACCTTTTTTCTTCTACTGCTCTCACTTTTGGTGCGTTCTCGTGGCCGTTCCTCCCACACGCGCAGGGGGGCAATGCTGTTGTTTGCCCCCTCTGTGGGGGATGTGCAGCTCCTCCCACACCCATGGGGGGTGGGGAATGCTGTCGTTTTGGGGCCTCCTGACACGACCACGTCTGGTGAGAGTTATGCCCCCTCCATGGGGGATGTGCATTTTTTTACCGTGGTGGACACTGTGGGATACTGGGGGAGCTGTTGAATGTCTGGTGAAGAGATGCCTGGTTCCGGGACTATGCGCCCTCTCCAGTCAACATCTGAGGCTGTCACTAGGGTTGTGACTCCTCCTTTGGAGGCTGAGCTAGGTTGCTCTCTCCCCTTTTCCGCCAGTTTCAACAGCTCCCATCGTATCTGCTGCTACTGCTGTTCCGTCTACAACGTCATCGGTCATCATTATAGCCGGCCTCGGCTTATCCCTGCAGGGGTCAGCAGTGATGTCTTTATTTTGATTGTGGGGTATCAGCCTCAGCCTTCCCTGACTTCAACTTGGCAAAGTCGGAAGTGGCTGCCGACCGAACCCCCTGCTGTGTCCTCTCAGCCGTTGAGCACAGCAGTTTTATCCCTGCAGGGGTCTGCAGAGGTGTCTGGTAATGCAGACGCATGGTATTGGCCTCAGCCTTTCCTGACTTCAACTCGGCGAAGTCGGAAGTGGCTGCCGACTTAACCAGCTGTTGTGTCCTCTCCGCCGTTGAGCACAGCAGTTTTTTCCCTGCAGAGGTCTGCAGAGATGTCTGGTAGTGTAGACGAAGGGTATTGGCCTCAGCCTTCCCTGACTTCAACTTGACGAAGTTGGAAGGGGCTGACGGCCAAACCCTCTACTGTGGTCTCTCAGCTGTCGAGTACCTCAGTTTTTCTCTTTGGATTCGGATGTTCATGGTAGGGTCACCATGAGCTCCGTGGCGTTTCCGTCCATGTACTCTGATCCCATGGCCAGTTTTGCATTTTGTGTAGCCTGGACCTTCTGTCCCGCAGAGGTCCACAGCGACTCTCCTGAGTTTCCGCTCTGTAGATCCTCAGGGCATGTGATACCCCAATACACATCTGCCTTCAGATGTTTTTGGCTGCAGCCCGTCGCACCGCGTCGGGTGTATTTGAGGATCATGACCCTTCACTGGTTAAACGGGTCAGGAGTGAAGCTACTTTGTCTGTTCGTTTCCACATCGTACTGTTCCGACACAGTGAGCTTAGGGAGGCCCTCTCGTTGCTCACTTAGGCTCTGTCCAAGAGCCTTTTTCCGTTGCGAAGCTACGAGTGGTTTCCGGGTGCCCCCTGTGGTGCTGCCTCCCAAGATTGGAAACAGGCCGCTTTCTGATCCCCCTGGTGTGCCTACACTATGGGAGGTGTCAGCTGGTTTGCCCATGATGGGCTATGTGTCTTCTGACTCATGGGATGAGTCTGTCATCCCTGACGCCGAGAGCCAACAGTCTTCTGACTTGGGGGCAGCTCTTGACTTTGTGTTTGGGTTCCTTCCAGGTCTCAAACCGTCAAACCAGCCGACAGTGTCAGCCCGGCCGCGATCATCAGTTGCATGCCTACAGCCTGTGGAGCCACCTGCTTCTGGATGCCTTCGACTGTGCCTGTCGGTACAGGTGGTTGAAGCATTTACAGCTTTGGACTCTAAGCTGAGTTCCAAGGCTATGAAGATGTCGTTCTTCATCAGGGTTGACACTTTTTTGCCTCCAGTGCATTATCGCCCCACAATTTCACCAATCCGTCAGTCTGCCAGACTTTTACGGTCTTGGATCAGGACTCCAACTCCCATGCTGGCCATTTTTCATGTGGAGACTCTTGAGTCCGTGTTGGGCTTACCGGGAGAGATGCTGGAATGCTTTCTCTCTTCGATCACGTCGTCTCTGCTTTGCTGCTTATCTGCTCCCAGATAAGTTTGATGACAAACAGGTGTTTTTGTGTGTGCTGTCCAAGGCGCTCATGCATCTTCTCACACACATGCCTGTAACATGGCTAACTTGGAATTAGTTTGCAGGGACCCTGTGCTGGACACAAGCCATTCATTTCTTGAGGGGCAGTGCGCTGCTCTTCGATCTGCCTCTATCGGCGGGTCCAGGATGACTCACTATGTCATTCCATTGCTGCTGCTGCTTTGTCAGATTTATCAGCCTTCTGTTGGAGGCAGGGGCCGTCCAAAGCCTAACAAGTACCCTTCTGCTTCCTCTGCGAAGCTAAGGGCTGATCCTCCTGCTGCCACTTCTACTCACTCATAGGGTAAGGGTAGGTGTCGGCAGTAGTCACCTCGACTTCATCCCAAGTTAAGGCATTCACTCAGTCGAGAGTGCCTCTTCCAACATGAGTCACTTTCAACGTTACACGTTGGGAACTTTTGATCATGGAGACAGGCAATCTCCTGTCAAAGGGGGCGATCAAGGTCATCAAGAACTTTCTTTCAGTGGGATTTTATTCCCGCCTGTTCTTGGTGCCGAAGAAGGACGGCCAACTCAGACAGGTTATCGATCTGAGTATCCTGACGCAGTCTATCATTGCTCCTCATTTCAGGTCGGTTTGCCGCTCCATTCCCCAGGATGTTTTCCAGTTCAAGGCCATGCCCTTTGGCCTCAACCTGGATCCTTGGGCCTTCACCTGTCTGATGTCGCATGTGTTAGTCTTACATCGCACACAGTCCAGGGTGTCTTCTTCGGCTTATCAAGTCGATATCCTCCAGAGGCTTTCCTATGCTGCCTTTCTGGAGTCTGATGTCATCACTCTGTTGAGCCTACTCATGTCACTAGGGTTCAGAGTCAATGGGGAGAAGTTGGACCTGGTCCCTTTTCCGTCTTTTTGTCATCTGGGATGGTCATCCGTACTCAACTGGATATGGTGGCGGTTTCCCAGACAAGGGCTGTGGTTTTCTCAGCTTTTTGACGTGACTCTGACCCAGTCCATGTCCGCAACAGCTCGGAGTTTTCCCCGGCTGCTCGGTCACTGTGGTTTGGTGACGGATCTCATCCTCTAGGTCGGCTGCATGTCAGACCTCTCCAACACTTTCAGCTCAGTCGTTGGAGGCCAAATGTCGATCCTTTGGATCTGGTGCTTCAGTTACCGGCGGCTCTTCCTCGTCACCTTCTTCCCTGACAGATGTTCAGTGGATTATGCAGGGAGTTCCGTTGGACTTCCCCACGTCCGATCGTTTTCCCACGGCAGTCGCCAGCGATCTCGGATGGGGTGTGATGTTGGATCCTCTAGGTCTTTTCTTTCAAGGGTCATGGGACCAGGATCTAGCAGCTCTTCACGTCAACCAGAAGGAGCTTCTTGCTCTTCTTCTGAGTTTCCGGCAGTGGATCCCTTGCCTTTTCAAATTGTCAAGTCCTTCTGTTGTCCGACAATTCGACGGTGGTTGTTTACATTCGGAACCAGGGCGGCATGCACAATGTTCCCATGTACGAATTGGTTCAGGATCTTCTACTGCTCGCTTATGATGTGAACGCCGGAGTGGTGGTTCGTCACTTTCCCGATCGTCTGAACGTCCTAGCCGACTCCCTGTCCTGATGGGGCAGGTTCTTTTTCACCGAGTGGATGCTCCACATGGCGGTGTTCCAGTCTCTTTGCGATCTCTGGGGTCTTCCCCACATCGATCTCTTTGCGACTCATTGGAACCATCAGGTGGACACTTTCGTGTCTCCGTGTCCAGATGCTCTGGCTTTCACCGTGGACGCTCTGTCCCTCCTTTGGAACGGTCTTATCGGCTACGCCTTCCTGCCGGTTCCGATTCTGCCTCAGGTCCAGATATGAACCTGCAGTTGTCGAATCCTTTCGATCGCACCACTGTCGCCTTTGTGGGTGTGGATCAATCTGCTCTGCTCTTTGTTAGCGGCGGTTCTGGCACATATCCCTCTGCATCGCATCTTTCTTTGCCAGGTCGCCCAAGGAGGTTTCACGTCAACCCGACTTCTATGTGCATTCGCACATGTCTTTTGTCAGGTCCTGTCTCCTCCATAGTGGTTTTTTCGAGACGTGCAGTGGAGTTGCTTTTCTTCTTCAAGGAGTCACTTACTCCCGTGGTTTAGCCTCTGCGGCTAAGTGGAAGGTCTTCTGTCGATGGTGTGCGGATCACTCTGTTGCTTCTGTCACTTCTTCGATCACACAGATTGTGGAGTTTCTGGTATATGTTTGATTCTGGGGGTCTCCAGCAATGGGTTTAGGTCCATGCTTCGGAAACCTTTTTCGTATTTAGGACAGCGTCGTATCGGCACTCATCCTTGCCTCTCCAAGCTTGTTCTGCACTCTTCCTTGAAAAGGCCTAGGACTTTGCAGCTTACTCCAAGATGGACTCTTTCTTGGGTGCTGCTTTGCTTGGGGGGGGGGGGGGTGGCATTCGTGCATTTATTCCAGGTGGATATGTGTTTTCTCACATGCAAGACAGTTTTTCTGATGGCTTTTGCCTCAACCAGAGGGTTAATGAGCTTCACTCCCTCTCGGTTGACCTGACCCTTTTTCAGGAGCTCTCCCACGACTGTTATGTTTACCAGTGATTGCTCCTTTCTGGCCAAGAATCAGATACCGGAAACTACTCCGCCTTCTATCTGTATCGGGACTCTTCCTTCTGTTGAGGGTTAACACCCTTTGCTCTGTTCATTTGGAAGGGTAGGATCGATTTTCTGTCTCTTATTCCTGGTTGACAGATCTCTCCTGATTCCATTTCTCGATGGATTTGTCTTGCTATTCGTGCAGCTTCCGCTCGTCAAGTGACTGGCAATTGTATTACCTATCATTTTTTCTGCCACGAGGTGCGTGCATTGTCTACCTCTCGGGGCTTAGCAGGCAGAGAACCTTTGTCCTACCGGCCCCTTTTCTTCTGCTCAGGCTGATTTCTATCCCATTCAGCTTCTTAGAAGGTCAGTTCCAGCTCCGTGCTGTTACTGCCTTTTTCTGTCTGTGCATCGCACATCACTGTATGCCTCATCTTTCATTGTTTTTTTTACTAATGTTTGTGATGCTATGGTTTGATAGGCCTAGGGACCTCTTCTTCTGTCCACAGTTCCAGTGCAAATGAGTTATGTGCGGGTTGGTTATGTGATTCCCTCCATCCTATTGTCTATTCAGCCTGTAGTAAACAATTGTAAGGTAGGTTGATAAGAAATATAAATTTTATAGTAAATTTCCTTTCTTATTATACCTACTGCAATTGTTTACATGGAGGCCCTCCCGTCATCTTATTTGGGTAAGAATCCTTCCTGCCTGCTGATCACATAACTCTTATGTTGGCGGACTCAAAAGAATGGTTTGATAACTGCCTTGCACTCTGTTTAACGGAAGTCGTGGAATCATACTAAGAGAAGAGCATCCCCTACTGGGTGTGCACCGATGGTACTCAACCCAGTTTTGACTTATTTTTTCGTGGTGTTTTTACACCACTTTTTCTTTCCCAAATCTCTTGGGAAAGATTAAAATAGAGAGTATTTTATCTGAGTTAGGGTCTTTCACTGTAGTGCAAGCCTGTAGTAAACAATTGTGGTAGGTATAATAAGAAAGGAAATTTACTATAAAATTTATATTTGGTCGTGATCTCTCAGCCATCATGACTGCCCGAGCCAAAAACCTGAAAACCTTTAGCACAGTCTACAGGTCGTATTTATGGAGGGATTTCATTGTAACTTAGTAGGATGACTCCATATAATGTCTAAATGTGAACATCCCATTTTGGTTGCGATCGATCAACTGTGACGGCTGACAGGTAACAAAGGTTCAGGTCACAGTGACCATTAACTTACAAATTTTCTTGGTTTCTGATCTCATCTCTAATTATAATTTTGCTGGGCCGATAGAAACCAAATTTGAGATATAGGTCAGGTCTGATTAGAGGAAGAACTATTTATGAAGAACTCTATTTATTTTGGGGTCATTGTGCGAAAGGTCTAGGTCACAGTGACTTTTAACGTACAAATGTTCTTGGTTTATGCTTTCAAATTAAAGTTCAGCTGGACTGATATTGAAACCAAACTTGTAATGTGGGTTGGATATGATGCAAGGAACAATTGGAGTCATAGTGCTAAAGGTCAAGGTCACAGACTTGCAGTGACCTTCAACAAAATTCCAGGTTTCCACAAGAGTTCTGCTGGACTGATGTTATCAGGGTGTTTTTTTCAGGGGATGGGGAGAAGCAGTGCGCAGAGGTGTGGGGTCATCCACCCCCTGGTGGCCAGCTCTAGTTTATCTTTAAATATGATTAAGAGTGGTCATAAAAAGGTATTTATTGTATAACTACCACAAATCACTCCTCACCAACACTGGAGTTTGGTCATAGTTCTGGTTTCTTGAAAAACAAGAATCTCATATTTTCCAAATCTATATCAGGACCTTTTCAAATGATGCTCATGTGGCATCACTGATCTCTGGTGATATTTGAGGTGAGAATTCACAAATGCGAAATATAAACTTGAGTGGCTTTGAACTGAGCACTGGGCAAACATTCCATATTTTTATTTGTTAACATGTCAGACTTCGTATTCAATTTTTAAATATCCTCTGTCGTGTGATAAACAAATTACTACAATCTGGATTGTCATTTTCCATATTAAAAGACCATTTTAGCCAGATCAAATGTGATGCCTTTGGCATCATGTTTGATCTGACTAGGCTGGTTTTGTAAAATCAATGGATTACAGTGATCAATAATTGTCTGTTGAAATAATCTGTATATTGTTGTCATGGACAATAGAAATTTGGTTTATTGGAACCCTGCAGAATATTTTTGGAGTAAATGAATAGCATATAAAGCTACTACAGAAGTTTATTGTACTTTTACTAAACTTTGTTGGCCAGCATCAACCCTAGAAGTCTTGAGGCAACCTCAGACAACACTTTTTTTCATCAAGTCCCCATCCCTCTAAAATTTTATTTTATTATAATGGTAAACTATACTTGCTTGAAGTGCTCAACACCGTCTTATCAGTTTACAGACTAAGGTTCTGGTGGCCCTCTCTCTACTTCCTTTCATGTGTAACAACAGATAGAATGAAACTTTTTCCATGATCACAAACAGTTTACGATCCTGTAACATGACTGTTCATCTTCAGTGTGCATAACTCCTCTTTTTAACAGCACTTTTTCAGTAGTGATAGTGACTGTAGTAACAGCAATGGAAATTGGAACTGATGGTATAATCTTGCCTTGGCTTTCCAGTGAAGGCCCTGGGAAGTGGAGCCACACTTGTTTACTGTAGCACTTTTCAGTAGTGATAGTGACTCAGGGACCAGCCTAGGGGGATTTTGAGGGAGACTTCATGTCTCCCTCCAGAAAAAAGGGAGACTGCATAGTCAAGTAGGGAGACTTCATAAGCAAGTGGGGAAAATTAAGAATACTTATGTAACACCCCCAGCCTCCCCTTCATATTTTCAGCCTGTGGTCCTCCACTAATGCCTGTTTAATCCAGATCCCGTTGTCTGTGATGCATGTATGCCAGGTTAAAAAATCACAAAGTAATTATTGATTGAAAATCCCCCACTGCTACTCTCTCATTCATGACCCCTCCCCTTTTATTCGTGTCAATCCTCCAGAACCCTCCTGTGGTTGCCTTTCACCAAAGTCTACTAAGCTAGTAATTTCCTAAGTCTGAAAGTGTGAACAGGACCAGATCTAAGAAGGTTGCTTGGAAGGTTATTTATTCATTTATTGGTGTTTAAGGTCACATACTTATGCACAATGGCTAATCGTGACCTTGACAGTTTTACGGGTGGAGGAAGCCAGAGTACCCAGAGAGAGCCACCAAGCATCAATGAGCAACTGTCAGCTCCTCAACATTCTAACTCTGTTCAAGCTCCGCTCAAGCAGGGTTACAGCGATTGAAAACATGTGCATCATCGGCATGCAGTACGCCTTAGTACCCAGCGTCATCGAGCCCCCATGTAGACAACCAGAAAAAAATGTCTTGCCCAAGGACACAACGCAGATTGCCCAGACCGGGATCGAACTTGGGACCTCTAGCATAGAAGTCCAACAGTCTACCACTGAGCCACCACGCTCATGCTTGGAAGGTACTTTTCAAGATCCTTCATATGCACACTTGTGCCCTGTACAAAGTTTTTCTTGTCATCACTAAAGCTTTTTTTCACATGTTTCAATTCCATTCGTGTTTTTCTGGGAATAGACTGCCCAATAGTTAACAGTCAGCAAAATGAATTAAAACTAGAGAAACAGAATTTACTGCATCCAGTAAATTCAAGTCTGTGTGAAAAGGGTTAAAGTATAAATAATAAACTCTACAGAAAGAGAATTTATGGAGGCTTATTTTCTGAAGTAAAATATTTTTTAACAAATCAGAAATGGGTTTTCGTTAAAACAGTATTTACAGATATTCATACAGGAATCAGAACAATTTTTATAAGAAACCAGCAAAGGCATATATGTGACCAGCATTCAAAGGGTTCGATACACGAATCAGAAATGAAAAGTTTGGCTCTGCCCACTAATTTGAGTGATGAAATACATTCATAAACTTTAGAAATACATTAAGGTGTAAATGCATTTCCCAGTCATTCTTAATAATATGCACTTGATGACCCCATTCAGGTGGCCCATATATTGAATCTCCAGCAATTTTTAACTCAGTCGGTGTAGTCCCATGTCTACATCTACATTGAAGAATGAGCACAACCCACTTTGAAATAATGGCTCCACCAACTTCAGATCTGTCATTCAGATCGAACGGGTGAAAAAACATAGATGAGTGCAAACTGGGTATTGTTAACCAGCACGCCAAAATGCATAGAGATAGGACGATCCGTATTTGAGTTGTCGCGCTGACAAAGGGTGCATAGACTCTATATCGGAGATATTGTCATAAAAACCTTAAAAACCCCAAGAGATCATTTGAAGGCCTACTCTTAAAAGGGCATCTAGTGACCTAAACAAGCCATACATAAAACTAGAACTTCTCTAATAAATTAATTTTAAACAGTCATAGCACTAACACAGTTAACAGTACAGTCAACTATGTCAGTATTGCATCTTTTACCGGCATGCTGACAGTATTTTGATAGGTTTCAATAACAAATCTTCAGTGTAGTTTTACAGTTACATGTACACTGGAATTCTTTCTGATCAAGTTGTTTGTTTTTATATCAATTTGGTTTGGGAATTAATTCTGTACAATGAGATTAAATAAACAGATCATGTTATTGTATGTGGCAGTCACAGCTTACTCCCTAACTGCTTTTTGTGAAATTCTTTCATGGAGAAAATATTCATACAGGAATCGGAACAATTTTTCTAAGAAACCCGAAAAGGCATATATGTGCACACCATTCATAGGGTTCGACCAAGGAATCAGAAATTGACATCACTGCCACTGCCATTTGATTGATGAGATACACGTATAATCTTCAGAATTGCATTAATTGGTATAAAATGACTTTCCTAATAGGCTGCAAAAAATATGCATTTAATGACCTCTCTTGACCCCATAGAGGTGGACCACATTTTGAACCTCCAACAAGTTTCAACTCATTTGGTGTAGGTACTATTTCTATAGGTCACACCAAGCCTGAAGTATGAGCAAAAACTACTTTATAACTAGAGAAACAGAATTTACTGCATCCAGTAAATTCAAGTCTGTGTGAAAAGGGTTAAAGTATCAGGAATAAACTCTACAGAATGAGAATTTATGGAGGCTTATCTTCTGGTATAAAATATTTTTTAACAAATCAGAAATGGGTTTTTCGTTAACAGTATTTACAGATATTCATACAGGAATCAGAACAATTTTTATAAGAAACCAGAAAAGGCATATATGTGACCAGCATATAAAGGGTTCGATACACGAATCAGAAATGGACAATTTTGGCTCTGCCCACGAATTTGAGTGATGAAATACATTCATAAACTTTAGAAATACATTAAGGTGTAAATGCATTTCCCAGTCTTTCTGAATAATATGCACTTGATGACCTCATTCTGGTGGACCATATATTGAATCTCCAGCAATGTTTAACTCAGTCAGTGTAGTCCCATGTCCACATCTACATTGAAGAATGAGCGCAACCCACTTTGAAATAATAGCTCCACCAACTTCAGAATCTGTCATCTGACATTCAGATCGAACGGGTGAAAAAAACATAGATGAGTGCAAACTGGTTATTGTTAACCAGCATGCCAAAATGCATAGAGATAGGAAGGTCCGTATTTGAGTTGTTGCGCTGACAAAGGGTGCATAGACTCTATGTCGGAGATATTGTCATAAAAACCTTAAAAAAACCCAAGAGATCATTTGAAAGCCTGCTCTTAAAATAGCATCTAGTGACCTAAACAAGGCATACATAAAACTATAACTTCTCTAATAAATTAATTTTAAACAGTCATAGCACTAACACAGTTAACAAAACATTCAACCATGTCAGTATTGCATCTTTTACCAGCATCCTGACAGTATTGTGATAGGTTTAAATAACAAATCTACAGTGTAGTTTTACAATTACATGTACACTGGAATTCTTCATTATCAAGTTGTTTGTTTTTATATTAACTTGGTTTGGGAATTAATTCTGTACAATGAGATTAAATAAATAGATCATGTTATTGTATGTGACAGTCACAGCTTTCTCCCCACTGCTTTTTGTGAAATTCTTTCATGGAGAAAATATTCATACAGGAATCAGAACAATTTTTCTAAGAAACCCGAAAAGGTTTCAGAAATGGACATTACTGCCGCTACCATTTATTTGAATGATGAGATACATGTATAATCTTCAGAACTGTATTAATTGGTATAAAATGAAATTCCCAATAGGAAGAAAAAGTATGATTTAATGACCTCTCTTGACCGCATAGAGGTGGACCACATTTTGAACCTCCAGCAAGTTTCAACTCATTTGGTGTAGGTACCATTACTATAGGTCATACTAAACCTGAAGTATGAGCACAAACTACTTTATAAATATTGGCTCCACCAACTCCGGATCTGCCATATTTGTAGATGATGGCAAATGTTCATATTAGCAAGGCAATGATGAAGTGCATGCATGGTACCTCTGGAAAATATATTGCAAGTAAAAAGGTTCAGTAATGTTGGAATGTAGTCGTTGAAAGGCCTTGAAGACCCCCAAGAGCCTGTCTGAAGACTTATTGGCATTGTCAAAATACCGAGATCCCATCTATATCCATGTGTGTTTAGAACAACACTGTGAGAATGGAAATGGTTTTCATTATTCTCAATGATTTTTTCGAAGAGAGGTGCACCATCGAAGTGCAGTACGATTTAGTACACAGCGCCACCGTGCCCCCATATTAAGATTTTCAGAGGATTAAAATATTTGCTTTAAATATTCCATTATATTCCTTTAACCCTTTACCCAGATGGTAGAGGTGCAGGCTCCAAGCCGAGAGGTCCTCGGTTCGAATCCCACCTGCGGCAACCGCGTTGTGTCCTTGGGCAAGACACTTCAACCTCATTGCCCACGTGGGGGCATGGTGACGATGTGTACTAAGGCGTACTGTACGTCGATGGTGCACCTGTCTTCAACCAATGCTAACCCTGCTTGTGTGGAGTCGTTATGTTGGGGAGCTGACAGTTGCTCGGTGGTTCTCTCCGGGTACTCCGGCTTCCTCCACCCGTAAAACTGTCACGGTCATGGTTAGCCATTGTGCAGAAATATGTGACCTTAAAACACCAATAAAAATATAAAAAAAACCTTTACCCAATGAATCGGCCGCATCCGCCCGCGCAATATGCAAATTGAGAAGTTGAAAAAATATTAGTTCCAACGAGGGGTCCCATGATATGGTTTTGATGAAATTGTTTGGAAAATTTGAAAAAAAATGATATTTGAAATAATAAATTTTGCTATCGTCTCCGTTGGGTAAAGGGTTAAATGGGGGCGCAGTGGCTGAGTTGGCAGAGGTGCAGGCTGCAAGTCGAGCGGTCCTCACTCTGTCCTTGGGCAAGACACTTCACCCCATTGCCCACGTGGGTGCATGGTGGCGATGTGTACTAAAGCGTACTGCACATCGATGGTACACCTGTATTCAACCAATGCTAACCCTGCTTGTGTGGAGTTAGTATGTGGCAAATCTGATAGTTCTCCCCAGGTACTCTAGCTTTCTCCGCCCGTAAAACTGTCCTGGTCATTGTAAACCACTGTGCAGAAATATGTGACATTAAACACCAATAAATAAATAATCCTTTAAAAAATGAGCTCATTCCAATGAAGGGTCATAAGCTATGTTTTTTCAAGCAAAAATGAAAAAGTAATTAAAACTGAATAGACATTTCTGTGTATAAAGCTGACCGGTTTTTGCCATTATGTTGGCTAAAGGGTTAAGAATTCCTTAGTTTGGAAAGCACACTGAAAAGGTGTCCCATTCCACATAGAATTAAATGTTTCAGAAAAGAGAGTGAAAAAATTTCTGCAGCCATGAGTTATATTAAAGATATTTTTTTACTCACATCGAAGTATTAAGAGGGTTAAAATCTGACCATTCAAATATTCCATTTTATTACTTTGTAACTGTGATAGGTGTTTCGAGAAAGCCACACACCACTCCATCCCAAAACCTCTCAATCTTGAGTTATGATTGAGAATAAATAGATTTTTAAAAAAAAATGCTTTGAAAAGTGAAGGTTTCTCTCTCTCTTCAATGACTGAGACTGAAGTTTTGTAACATGATACAACATAAATATACAGTGCTGTTCAATGTAACAAAGATTCTATCTCAGCTTTCTCTCTAGAGATTTCTGTTTTAGATAATGGTTACTGCTTCAGCTAACTCATTTCCCAGTAAATGTTGTAAACATATTTTTAACATCTAGAGCCCGAAAGCCCACATGCCTCCAAATCATAGATGACCAAGTACCAATGGCAGGCACTCTATCAGTATACCAAAAACATTGAGATAGGATTGATTGTATTTGGGTTATCATGTTGACAAACAGTGCATAGAAGACTATCTATGAATGTTATTAATTTATTGGGGTTTAACGGCACTTCAACAGCTAGGCCCGCCTCGTGTCGTACAGTTTTTACGGATGGAGGAAACCAGAGAACACAGAGAACCACCAAACAACAACAACAAGCAACTGTCTGGATCCCCAACATGCTAACTCCACACAAGCAGGGTTAGTGCAAGTGTATCATCGGCATGCAGTATGTCTTAGTACACAACATCACTATGCCTTTATGTGGGCAATGGGGGTGAAGTGTTTTTTGCCCAAAGACACAAGACAGTTGCCGCAGATAGGATTTGAACTGAGAACCTCTCGGCTTGCAGCCTGCACCTCTAACTGCTTAGCCACCATGCCCCTCTATGAATGTAATGGGAATACTTTAGAGGCTTATTTTGGAGATAAAATAGTTTTAAAGAAATAAAAAATAGGTTTTCGATGACAGTATTTATAGATATTCATTCAAAAATCAGTTAATTTTTTCCAAGAAACCAGATAAGGTATATATCTTCACAGTATTCAAAGGGACCAATCAAGGGAATGCACAAGGAGGTTCAAAAATATGATTTCCAGCAATTCTGGTAATAGCCCTCGTGACTCCTGTTCGACCTTGGCCCAAATTTTGAATCTCCATTGAGTGTCGACTCGTTTGGTATTGGTCCCAGGTCCATACATCATACCATGCTTGAAATATGAGCATGACCCACTTTCACAAATTTTGGCCACACCAACTTTTTACGTAAAAATGGATGTATGGACTTCAGGAATGCTTTAGAGAGTCAAAAAATGTGATTTCCAGCAATTCTGAAAAAATGCACTCAATGACCACAAGTGACCTCCGTAACCTTGACCCACATTTTTGAACCTCCACCAAGTGTCAACTTATTTAGTGTTGGCTCCAGGTCCATGCATCACACCATGCTTGAGATATGAGCGTGACCCACTTTCAAAAATTTTGGCCACACCCACTTTTTTCATGAAAAAATGCACATCTGAATTTTTGGGGAAGCATTTGGAGGTCAAAAAATGTGATTTCCAGCAATTATGAAAAATGCACTCATTGACCCCTGAGTGACCTCGGTGACCTTGACCCATATTTTGAATCTCCATCGAGTGTCAACTCATTTGGTGTTGGTTCCAGGTGCATACGTCATACCATGCTTGAGATATGAGTGTGACCCACTTTCAAAAATTTTTGCCACGCCCACTTTTTTTACGTCAAAAATGCATGTGTGTATGTCAGGAATGCTTTTAGGGTGTCAAAAAATGTGATTTCTAGCAATTATAAAAAATGCACTTAATGACTCCTAGGTGACCTCCATGACCTTGACCCGTATTCTGAATCTCCATCGAGTGTCGACTCATTTGGTGTTGATCCCAGGTCCATACGTCATATCATGCTTGAGATATGAGCGTGACCCACTTTCAGAAATTTTGGCCACGCCCACTTTTTTACTTCAAAATACATGTGTGTACGTCAGGAATGCTTTAGAGGGTCAAAAAATGTGATTTCTAGCAATTATGAAAAATGCACTTAATGACTCCTAGGTGACCTCCATGACCTTGACCCATATTTTGAATCTCCATCGAGTGTCGACTCATTTGGTGTTGGTCACAGGTCCATTCGTCATACCATGCTTGAGATATGAGCGTGACCCACTTTTGGCCACGCCCACTTTTTTTTACATCAAAATGCATGTGTGTATGTCAGGAATGCTTTAGGGGGTCAAAAATGTGATTTCTAGCAATTATGAAAAATGCACTTAATGACCCCTAGGTGACCTCCGTGACCTTGACCCATATTTTGAATCTCCATCGAGTGTCGACTCATTTGGTGTTGGTCCCAGGTCCATACGTCATACCATGCTTGAGATATGAACGTGACCCACTTTCAAAAATTTTGGCCACGCCCACTTTTTTACGTCAAAATGCATGTGTTTATGTCAGGAATGCTTTAGGGGGTCAAAAAATATGATTTCTAGCAATTATGAAAAATGCACTTAATGACCCCTAGGTGACCTCCATGACCTTGACCCATATTTTGAATCTCCATCGAGTGTCGACTCATTTGGTGTTGGTCCCAGGTCCATACGTCATACCATGCCTGAGATATGAGCGTGACCCACTTTCAAAACTTTTGGCCACGCCCACATTTTTTTACGTCAAAATGCATGTGTGTATGTCAGGAATGCTTTAGGGGGTCAACAAATGTGATTTCTAGCAATTATGAAAAATGCACCTAATGACCCCTAGGTGACCTCCGTGACCTTGACCCATATTTTGAATCTCCATCGAGTGTCGACTCATTTGGTGTTGGTCCCAGGTCCATACGTCATACCATTCTTGAGATATGAGCGTGACCCACTTTCAAAAATTTTGGCCACGCCCACTTTTTTTTTTACGTCAAAATGCATGTGTGTACGTCAGGAATACTTTAGGGGGTCAAAAAATGTGATTTCCAGCAATTCTGAAAAATGCACTCAATGACCCCTAGATGACCTCCGTGACCTTGACCCATATTTTGAACCTCCGTCGAATGTCAACTCATTTGGTGTTGGTCCCAGGTCTGTAGGTCATACTACGCCTGAGATATGGGCGTGACCCACTTTCAAAACACCCCTACAGACACCCCTGATACCCCAGGAATCTGAAAAATATTCAGTGCCGAGAACTTGTGGCTGTCTATCAGCATGCCAAAAATCAACGAGATAGGGCAATTCTTTTTCGAGTTATCTTGCGGACAAAAAAGTGATGAGAAGACAGAAGACAGGAGAAGAAGAAGAAGAAGAAGAAGAAGAAGAAAAAGAAGAAGAAAAAAAAGAAAAAAAAAAAAAGAAAAAGAAACTGTGCAAAAACAATAGTCTGTGTGTTTCACACAGACTAAATACAGTGTTAGAAAATATGTTTTTGTGTTTTCATTATCAGCAGCAAATTTTTGGCATCCTAAGCGACCTAACCTACTTTCAAATTGGGTTATTTTGTTGAGTCACGTAAGTCACCTATTTTTGTTTAGACACTTGAAGCTCCGACTGAAATGGAAAAATTCTGCAAAAGCGGCAATGGACTATTGATTCTTGGAATCTCCTGTAATTTCAAATAAATGGTTGCTTACTTGACAAATGAAAATTCCCATTTATCACACTGAAGCACATTCGATTCTTGAAAATAATCGTTTTTATATAAACCTCGGATCACTCAGTTCAGCCTTTCCTCATTTTGGCCAATTTTTAGAGGGCAACTTGTAATCGCCTGACTATATTTCTAGGCGACTTTGGGCTTAGAAGGGTGACATAATCGCCCTGGTCACCCTCATGACTGGTCCTTGTAGTGACTGTTATAACAGTGATGGAAATTGAAACTGGTTGTATATTCTTCCCCACTTCATATGCAAGATATGAGTGTCTCATGTGAGAAGGCCATGTGAGATAGATATCTATCTCACATGACCCACATGACCAGCTTATATAAATATGGAAAGCAAATAATGTCAAATTACTGTGCAGAATTTCCATCGATCAATTGATGTACACAACCGTCTGGCATCATCAGAATGTGTCAATGTTCATTTTGCAACAAATCTTTAACCCCTGTCTTGCTGGCATTGGGATTTAATTTTGTGTATATACCTATGGAATATACAAAACTTTTGTGTGTTTTTTTGATAAGCAAATCAGTTTTTTCAGAAACGGACAACAAAATTGTTTGATATAGCAGCATGTGCCCCTGATTGCTTTTGATGACAACAGAGTGTTTTGGTGGGGGAGAAAACTTATCCTTGATGGGGATCGGTATGAGATGGGGAAGTCTCACCCTCAGGACAAGATATTGGGTCCAGACACTTAGCAAACCTCGTGTCTGGCCCAAATATATTGCCCTCGGGTGAGATTTTCCCATCTCACACCCTCCCCCATCAGGGATAATAATAATCTTGCCTTGGCTTTTCTGTGAAAACCCTGTTTACTGTAGGAGACAAGTTCTGCTTTACTGATATAATAGGAATCAGTGATTGACTGAGGTGAGAGCCCTTGGAAAAAGATAATATAGTTGATGAATAATGATTGGTTAAACTTTACTTTATACTTGATTGCATATAGCCTCAGATGCCGAAAGTTGTCCAAGACATCTGTCAGTCAATAAACAACTTTGCCTTTCCAGATGAAATACTCTTCCCTGTGGGAATCCTGGGAAGTGGAGCTTGTGGTGGTGCTTGTTTACTGTGGTAAACAAACTCTGTTTTATTGGTAAAATAGGATCTGGTTACCAATGTCTGTAGTGGCAGGCCTCTAAAATGGGCAACATGGATATAAATGATTGACTGCACTTCAATTTATATCCATGTTGCAGTCCAGATTAATCAGACGCTGTGTACTAAAGGGTACTGCACGTCAATTGGTACACATGCCTTCAACAGATGCCAACACCACTTGTGCTGGGGTTAGTAAGTTGGAGAGTCTGACAGTTATTTACCACTGCTCAGTGGTTCTTCTCTTTGGGTACTCAGGCTTTCTCCACCCATAAAGTTGTCTGACACAATGTGTTCACAGTTGTTGAAAGTGTCAATAAATGGTAGAGTGCGGAATTATTTTTCAAAGCTTTTGTAACACAAGTATTTTTTTTTCAGATACAATGCTACCAGCAAGGGTAGCCTTAGTTTAGCAAGATATTGTTCTTAAATAATTGTTTTTATTACCATTTATTGGAGAGTGGCTGTTGGCACTCTCCAATAAATTGTAACAAAACAAATTTATTTAAATAAAAACAATTCTACTTCTTAGCAAACAAAAAGCTAATGCATTTCGTGTAAAGCCACTATAGTGGCTTTTAGCACTGGACCAGTTAAACCCCAAAAAAATAAACAAACCATCTTCCAATGAATAGTTTTAGTCATGCTCAGAAGAAGAAAAGGAGAATGATATAATCGACACAATATTGAAAACATAATGCATTAAGAAACAAGAAAGCACTGTGGGATGTGTGCCTAATGTTTAATCTTGCCCCTAAGGGTGAATATATTTAGATTGGTTTGATTTGGTGGTGATAAGGACTGCAGTCAAGAGTCTTTGACATTTATTTTCAAAAGAAATATGTGCTAGATTTCTTATTTTAATTTACAAACATGACAGGGTGAATAGACATTCTCTGTAGGGGGAATTTCTATTGACTTTCAACTTGACTAAATACACAAATTAAAAACCTTTAAAATTCATCTTGTAGGTCTGGTTATGTCACTTTCAATAGCACTTAACTTAATGACATTTGTTTTTATTTCATATAAAAACATACTTTGACAGGATATCCGCTTGGGAATATATTCCATATACTTGTTAACCTTTTTGGAATTAGTGTTCAAATGCAACAGTTGTTACTACCTACTTGAACAAACATGGGAATTCAGTGGTGTAGGTAAAAGTGGTGCAGCTGAACTGCAGCCCATGTAATCAAGGGGATCAGGCCGATTGAAAATGCAATTGCCTAAAGTATAAATTATGTTAGCCTTGGGCATGGATCATGGATGTTCGCAAAAAAAAAAATCAAACAAAATAGAGGGTGTCCCACTGATAGAGTGCTAAATTATTTTCTCCATTCAAAACTTGATCATAATGTCTTTGAGTTGTTAAATATCCTGGGAGAGTGTCCCAGAAGCTGTCGCAAGGCAAATTCATTCAAACGAAATAATTGCACATCCACAGAATGTAAAGCCTTTTTGTTGCAGTACCTGCACTTCACAATGAAGCTCAAATAAACGAATAACCCTGTTAACTGGTAGAGTGCTAAATTATGTTTGGTCATCATACTTTGTTCACATGTCTTTGTCTTGTTATAATTTTGGGGAAGTGTGCCTACGGGCACTCTCCCCTACCAGTAAATTATAACAAGGCAAAACCTTACACACTAGATAATTTCACTTAAAAGATAATATGATGCAGATCCACAGAATATGAAGTCTTTAAGTCTTGATACCTGCACTTCTGAACAAAGCCCAAATATGGGCTTCCAGCACTCTACCAGTTTACTGAATTTACCATTCAAACACCTTACCATTTACCATACCTTCAGTAACAATTTGGCTTATTAATTCCATATAGGTTATAGACTTTAGATTGTCAACTGAATCAGTAATGTGATGCACTGAAAAATTGTACTGACATGGAGCTCTGTGAAATGAAATGTAATATATTAAAATGCCTATGATCGAATTATCAAGGCCAGATGCTCCTCTTGAGCTGGGGAAGTTTGGTTTGTAACAGGCTTATGCAAGATCCAGTTAATTCCTCCCTGCTATATAACAAAGACAGTAAATAATGATTATTATACCCCCACTTTGGAAAAAAATGGGGGGTATACTGGATTACATGCGTCCGTCCGTCTGTGCATCCGAGAATATTCATAACTTTCATAACTTAAGTAAATTATTATGGAACTTGCTATGTAATTAAATTGTAACATTTCCCAAGACTAGAATGATTTTCGGTGTTGTCAGATTATTATTTTTTTTTTTATTACTTGTTCACTTAGAAATTGTGTCTGTTCGAGCCAAATTTTGTCTGTTCAGCCTGTATCTCGGGTATCGAATGTTCTATTGCAATGAAATTTGCAGTGAACACTGCTTATGGTATAGGCTTTAAAAAAAAGGATTCAACGATATTTCTCACATTCTCCTTTTTAGAGTTATCCCCCTTTTTGACTTAGAAATTGTAGGAAATAGACATTATTTGTCTGTTCAGCCTGTATCTCAGGTATGGGTCATCGGATTTCAGTGAAATATGGCATGCAGTTTGCCTATGACAAAGGCTTCTGCCTCATTGCATAAAACTTCCAAACACCAAACAATTTACCATACCTTTTGACTTAGAAATGGCTGGAAATTGTTGAAAACTTTCGAAGAAAATGGGGGGGGGGGGTTTACTGGATTGCATCCGTCCATCCGTCCGTCCATCCATCCATCCATTCATCCATATGAAATATTCATAACTTAAGAAAATCATTATAGGATGAAATGAAACTTGGCATGATTAGGGTGAACTTCAGTGTATTCCGAATTAATTATACCCCCACTTTCGAAGAAATTCAGAGTATACTGGATTACATGCATGCATCCATCTGAGTGTCCCTGTCCTTGTGTCCATCGAAGAATATAAGTTGTCATAAGTTGAGTAAATCATTATGGAATGAAATGAAATTTGGTATGTAATCGAAATTGTAGCATCGTCCATGACTACAGTGAATTTCAAAATGTCAAATGATCCATGGATATGGACACAACGCAAATCGTGGATATTGGATGTGTCAAGCTATCTTTTATAGAAGGGACTAATCTAAACACCCCTTTATATGTTGTTTGACTTACAAAATCCTGTTGAAAAATGCAATAGTGTCGGAAAATGCAATCCTTTCTGAAAATGCAATCCTGTTGGAAAATACGCATTTTTTTCTATAATATTTGGTCATAGGTATGCCCATACTAGGCGGTACACCATGTGGGGGTATGCACCGGACGAAAGTCCAGCTCTTGTTGTTTTTGAGCAGGGTGGAATTGCAGTGTGTCCAAACGAAAGCTAAAAAGAAAAAAAACATTATTTATTGTAACTTCATTGCAACTTTTACATCATTCTGATTGCATGATCTGAGTTTGTAAGACATTTGTTGGTTAACTCTCTACCAAATGTAACTACCAAAACCAGCCAACACTATTCACAAAAATCTCCAAAAATTCAAATTTAAATTTTTTTTTTCAGTTTTTGCCACAAAAACAAGATTGTTAAACTTATTCCAATGAGGGTTATAAGTTATGTTTTTGAGGCGAAATATCAACATTTTAGTTATTCAAAAACTTTTTTTGCAGATTTCATGTTCAATAAAATAAATGGTTGAGGGTTGCAAACAATAGAGCTTTCAGATGAAACTTGAATATTACTGTTCAGCTTAGATAGATATGAACCAGCCATTTTATTTCAAATCAGACTGTTATAAACAGAGAAAATGTCTCAAAGAATACTTGACCTAAGCCCAACTAAGCCCAATGGTGACAAATGCATCTGAGGTCACTTGACTCCGGATATGAGTACATGCCATAAATTGTAATGTAACACTCAATAGTATTGATGATATATATATATTTCTATTGATAGGAACAAGGTGCCAACTGCAATGCTGAAGCATTGCAGATGGCACCTTGTCCCACTCAATGGATGATATAAAGCTTTATAATTGACCCTGCCAACCGTTTAGTTTCTTTGTTTGATGGTTATTGATCAAACTTCATCATTATGCCGGATACATACCCCCTATTGGCATTGGAACACATAAAATATGTTAGAAAACGAATACTTGAGAGTTTTTCAGTTACAGTTCTTGAAAAGGAAAGTCTTTTCAATCAGTGCACTTCTGGCAAAAAGGGCACATGCTTTCACCTTGCAACCAAATCTCAAGATGAGTGGGCAGCTGTCCCCCTCCACACACACTTCTTATGCCCTTGCCTAAGCTACCACAACACAAACATTTTTTTTATTTTCTAAAACAGTTAAATAATTCACAACTATTAAGCAATTAAGGCAGCATTCAGCTTATTCAGTTCTAATTTAATTTGAAATTCTCTATTAAAAGTAGTTTTTGTCTGTGTGAATGTAATGTGAAATTATCGATTGAAATATTATGTTTCTTAAATTTATGAGAGCAATAGATACCTCAAAACTGAAAATTAATTTTGTTCATAAATAAAATTTCCACAATTTATCAAGATTTATAAGAGACAGCCAACAGGCATGCTCCAACCAAATTGGAAGAAATGTATTTTTTATGAATCATAACATATAGTTAGTCAAGTAAATAGAAAATAACAGAGCATAGTTATTTGCTCCTCACCCTCAAAGTTTGTTAACTTTCACCATGCCTGGTAATAATATAATGTTATTTTCTTCAGTAACACTGTATTGTTCATGTAGGGCTAAGAATTTTAAAGAATTGCATCTTGTTTGACTGAGCTCTGTCAAACAAGATATAGTTGGTTAAATTGACAATAGTATTATTGGAGATTTTTCTGCTGGTATTTCATCAGCTGGGTGAAAAGAGAGAAGAGGTGCTGAAAGAAGAATAAAAAATGATGGCTATAAAAAAAACTTCATTTTTAGAGTAAATCCCACTTCCTATTCTTTAGGAGTAGGATGTTAGACTGCTTTATTTTGGGCACATCTTTTTTCAGGGCTTTAAATGTGCCAAAATTAGGCCTAAAAAATTAAAATCTGTTTCCTGCATGGTCCTTTTGGCTGCCACATACTCTCTTTTTATAACCAATCCAAACGTAAAAAATTAAAATCAAATGGTTTTTGTCTGATATTTTACCCAAGTTAATAAAATTGTCCCTTGAGTGCAAGACAGCTTTGCAATGGTTGTGCATTGCAAAGCCTTCTTATATTCAAGGGACGTAATACACCACCACCCACTCTATTCTGTACATTATGGGGCCTAAAACATAAAACAAGCCAAGAACATGAACTTTTAAACACCAAAGAAATAATTACAAAAATAAAAAATAAAATAAAAAAACGCCCACCCGCATGCAATTTTACCCCCCAAAATAGCCTGAGAAACAGAAGATCTACTTTGCGAGTCCTTACAAAAGAAAATTAATTCTAAGGGATATTGTTGATTTCTGAAGTTGAAAGTAGCTGTGACTGCATAAAATAGAAAGAAAAATACTCTTCCATCTGAGGAATTTGAAATACTCTAAACTGAGATTCATCAAAAACAGTATTTTACCATGGTTCCTATTTTAGGCACAGCTTTTACTGCCTTGAATTTGGGTAATTTAAATGTTCAAGGATCTAAAAAAATAAGTTATCTCCAAATACTACAATTTCTTGATTTAGGAGCGTAAAACTAACATTGGCCCATCAGTCATTAATAATTAGCCATCTTATAGTAGCGGGGGAGGAATTCGCTAGAATTGTGCACTTGGTGATACCTTCCTGAAATTTGGCATGATGTAAGGGTAGGCATCAGAGATTTCAAAATCGATCGGCTACAAGTTGGCACCATCCTCTAGCCACCACTAGCAGCGAAATCCAAAATGGCCGCCAAGCGGATCGAAAAAAAGCTATTTTCGCCGATCGCACAACTGAAGCTCCAAACCTAACACCATACATGTGCTGTAATTGATGTGAATGATGGAGTGAAGCCCTTGGAACAAGTTGGGGGGAAGATTAATGGATAATGGGATCAGAATTTCCGTCGATGTGTGCGTCTGTGTGTCTGACTGTCAGTATGATCGTCCGTCCGTAGATAAATTAGTGTTGAATGTTTCTCGGGAATGCAATGGTCAAATGAACATGGTATGAGAGATTCCTGTCAACACATGAACAAGGGTACTCGATAGTATGCAGCAGTGGGGATACTTGGACATTTGATAATCCAATTAAAGTGACAGTCTATTCTCAACTTCCGGCATTTTCGATAGATTTATTTTCTAAGAAAATAAAACTATCAAATTTCTAGAGGAGTTCTGGTTCAATCTCAACACCATAGCGACACGTCTGCCAGCAAGGGCAGTGCTGGAATGAACTCGGGATGCATTAGTTCCCGTTGTTAATTATACAATGTTATCTTGCCAGTATAGAACATTGGCAAAATGGGACTAGAAGGGGTGAGTGTATGTTTGCAGTCATTCGAGGTACAGGAATATTTTTTGACTACAAGTAGTATTCTTCATTTTCGGCCAGTTAAGATGTGGTGTGTTCCAAGTCAGGATTAATGTTGCCGACACTTAATGCCCATCCCTCATGGTATGCTACTTTACCAGGGATATAGAGATATAGCCACCACTGGGAGCCAAAACATGACCTTTGATGTCGATGAGTGGTCGAAATGTTTTAGCGAATAACTTATCGAAATATGATCCGGTATGGCAATTTGATACCTTACGTTAGATTTATTAGATCAACTCAGGTATGGATTCATTGAGACATGAGTGCGCTACAAGATGAAGGATTTCCAAGTTGATTTGCTATGGAGTAGGAACTGACTAGTCACATGTGGCCTATGGCCAGAGAAAGACAAGGATACCATAGATGAACACACGGGTGAACGAAGGTATCAACTGTTGTACAGAGGCAAAATAGTTGGGGATATTGTATCATGCTATGCATGAATTAACACCGTCTTGTGCAGTAAATAACAGACTATTTTCCGAAATCTAAAACTGTATTCCTATACCCCGGACAATGTAGCAAGCCACATGGGATGAACATTTGTTAGCAAAATCAACTCAACTAGAAACATGACATGTGTTAACTGGCCGAAAATGGAAAAAAAAATACCAGAATAGGAGATGACTGGTCCTAACATGACAGTATACTACTCAATATTGTTACAACAGCCACCTTCACACTTACACAAAGGTGTGCACCTTAATCCAGCTTTCAAGCATTTGCAATTGCCCTTGCAGGCCTTGGCACAACTACAGTGGAGCATCAGTGCACATGCAGCACTTGCGTCTCCTAGGTGAGTCCAAAATGGGACCAGAATATTGAGACGTGGATTCCACTCCCATCCGTACTGTGATGGGTCTGGCACACATAAGTGTTTCTGCAGAGCACGATGCCAAATGAAAGATGACACAAGAATTACCCTTTTTACATGTTGATACAGAGCTGCTTTGGTGGGCGGGATGTTTTCCATAGACTTAAGGCCATGTGTGAACATATGCCGTCTCGCATCATTGACACGTGTACTGACACAACTGTTACTGTACATCTGTATGGTGAGTTTTTCGATATGCTGCATATGAGGGGAATCCTCTGAAAAGACTTGCGGATTCTCAGTCAATTCTATCATCATTTCAGTTGATGCGGGAAAATTCATCCATGCATTCCATCCTGTCTTCTTCCCAATGCCGAGCATGCTGGATGTTACATCACAACCTGTGAAGGCGTGGAAGAAAGTCAGGGCCTTACAGTAATCAGGTCCAAGTTGTGAAGCTATCTCATGAATTGGCATATCTTTATATGCCTTTCCAATTCCAAACCCAATCCACAGCTCACTGAGTCCAAGGTCACGGAATGTTGCGAAATGGTGCAAAGACAGAATGACGACATCAGAATCAACCGTGCGAAGAAAAGCTATTTTGTGACCTTGTGAGACTGCATGGTTGAGATGAAGCATCATGCGCGTGTCTGCTTCCTCGTGGTTCGATGGAGATATGTCACATAAGCTAACATCCTTATTGCATAGTACATATTCTCCTGATGTCGTTAACAACTGGTACTCGGATGTTGATGTTAATTTCAGCAGTTCAGCAGACAGGAACTTGAAAAATTCGTCTTTATTCTCACTAACTTTCAAGAATGCCTGCCAATTCTTCCCTTTAGGTAAAGGGACGTTCTCGGACACCCGTATCAACCTAACTGCTGTCTCACCGAGGCGTTTTGCTCGCGTCTGATTCTTCAAACTGCCTTCGGGGTAACAGTCATAGATCGCATCAACCCTTGTGGTGTTCGTGTTAATCAGAGATTCGATGTATGGCAATAATTGCAATCGAGCATATTCTCCAAACAGATCCGCTTTCTGTGGTTTGATTACATGGACTACAGCAGGCATATCCAAGATGACAACTGAAGCTTGTCTAGCTGCTGAATTCTTCCCTTGTGCAGGAATAGCTGGTAAACAATTGAGAATTTGAGATTTTGTCCCACTCCGTAGCTTACCTCTATCGGATAATGCTGGCGGATCACGTGCATTCTCGTGCATGAAAAACTCATCCATGTTTGAATCAGGCCGGGCTTGCAGTGAAACGAACATCTGGGTAACTATTGCGGCAGTTGCTTTACTTGACATGAGTTTGTCTCGGCCTTTGTCCAGGTTGGCTGGGGGTGGGTTAAGGAAGGTATATATATTTGCCTTGGGAATAACATCATTCAGGGGTACGGTGCATTCCACAAGCCTTTCCTTCAAGAAAGTGGAATATAAATGCTTGCCCCTTTCGGGTAATGACCGTAAACTCTTACTAACTTCGGGGTCCATATATTCACCAGTATCTAATGTCACCAGCTGACCACTAGTTTCATCATAAGGGTTGATAATGAGTCCCTGATTCACCAGATCGAGGAGAGATTTCAATTGATTCAGAAATTTTTTCTGCTCTGATACCGAACTTTCCGGGTGTTCCGTGTTATCTGATGATGTTGTGTGGAAACTTGCATATTCATACTCATCTATAACACGCAGAACTTCTGACCTTGAAAGCTCAATAACGACTTTCTCTTCAGCCTGGCCATAGAGACCTTTTGGACCACTGTCTTCTTTGAGTAGTTGGATACTATGTTCTTGGCTCTGATCTAAACCCATCATACTGAACTTCCTCTCACTACGCTGGACCACAAAATGGCCTTCCATGAATTTGTTGTGGATTGAAGGATGCCGCCTGGGTAGCTGAGACATGTCTCTCAGAAATACGGGGACCCACCGACAATAATTTGTATGTCCTAGGGCAAAAAAGTAACTGCACAACTCATCGATAGAACACAGTGTACCAGGCCAGTTACCGATTCGTTGGTTCCGAACGAATTGACAGCTTGTCAAGAGAAAGTTCCGAACGATTTCACCCCAATAGCGCGCAGTTGGAGATTGTGAAAGAATCCTCTGTTCCCACATTTCAAATGACTCATGGGGCCCAGTCTGCTGACAGTAAATCTCATAAGCATTCTTTCTGAGGATCTCAAGCCAAGCTAGAGTGAGAAGATATGCCTGTCGCGTCCTCTTGACATGTTTCCCACCAAGTAGGGATGATGCTACACCGGGTGTGAATATCTTTGCGAGGTGAAACATTCGCTCCCAACCAGAACCACCCATAAGCTTACCACCAGCTTCTTGGGTGCACATTTCAAGATGCAGGAATCCAATCATACACACCATTCGATCCTCACCTATCTCCTCTGGGAACAGCCATTGACATTTTTTCTGCCTGGCATACAACGGACAGTCACCTTCAATGACAGGTATCTGGCCGGGGTTTACGAAAGCAGTAGCTTCCCTGACCACATACATAGCATGCTTCTGCATACTGAGTGAGTCCGCTTTCTGCTCACTGAAAACAGGGAATACCCCAATAACTGCACGAGGTTTGACATTGTCTTGATCTTCATGTTTTGAAAAGAAGCCTGAAAAGGTCACAGGGACTTCATCAAGCTGCCAGCTGCCATCAACCTTCCCTTTATTGCTGATCTGTGACACATGAGACAACCAGTCATTCTCTCCCACGTTCAAATCTGCATATTCATTGGGCCGTACATTACATTCATCTGGAGATTCAAGCCTGATGTCCCCACCAAAGTCTTCAACGAAAGGAACAAATGCATAGTCGTCTGGGAGTTCAATTTGTGTGTCTTCTGGAACATCTAAACTCAGTGGTGGGGGATCAGTACCCACATTGTCCCTGCTCAGTTGACCAATGAGTGTGATGGACGTACCATGCATATCAGATCTACCAGATACATCAATGTTATCAGTGGTTCCTATCGAGAAAACATTACGTTTGCAGTTAGCTGGGACTACAACACCTTCGTTCTTGAACCGCAGTGAAACAGCTCTCGCGAAACTCCTGCGAACATCCATTACGCGATCATAAGAGACAGAGAGTCCCATTTGATGAAAATCTCTGATAAGATTTTTCATACGATCATGGGCATGCAACTTCAAACCCACATAAAGAGGCATTGGAGTTTCTCTGTCACGTCTCTGGTGAACATTTTGTGCATGTTCGGAGCGTTTCGCTGAATTGCTGATCAACATCTGTGAAATAGTACAAGCCACTCGAGTCTTGGCATTAACAGTCTCATCATCGCCTAAGTTCTGTATACTACATGTGCCCTCAAGTAGAACTCTAAGAAGAGTCAGGAGTGAGTTGGGTACAGGCTCGCTCAAGCAATAAGATGAAAATGATCCCGTGAAAGGAGCTTGAGATATGAGTATGTGTTTACGCAGAAGAAGACCCACATCAACAATCTTTTTTGCCTCTTCCTCAGACACTATACGAGTTAAAGATTCGGACAACAAGGAGCCAACTCGAAACCTACTTGAAATAAACACATCTCTACCCTGTGTGAAGGCGTCCCAGCCATCGCCCAATTTCTGCAACAAATGTTCTTTGAATCGAGTGGAATGTATTTCTTCACTAAGCCAATCAGAACCGACTTGCTTCAACCTCCGACTGTACAGATTCTTGAGATCGACAAGCTTCATCGCGGAATCGTTGTGTTCAACAAATGTTATGAGCTCTGCCATAACGAGAGGGTCATAGGGCAGGCCTGACGCGGAATGTTCGGCGTTCTTCGACTTTTTAGATTTAGCCGCTCGTGCTTCATTGGCAAGCTTACAATAACAGGTTTTGTGATAGTAAAGATCACTAGCAGCGGAATCAAATGCTGCATTGACCCGAGAAAAAACAACCCAGTTCTCGGCTTCCTTTGCCATAATTTTGAGTTTATTGTTATCAGACATTGATCTGCAAATAGGCTCACTGCTGTCACCTTCGCGTTTGTGACAATAAACACACTGGGGCAGTTTCCTGTCACAGCCAGATTCAAAACTTGTCCGTGTTCTTTTAGGACTCAGCGTGGAGCAGGATGCCACTGCCTCATTTCGCTCTCGCTTGTGTAGCACGCGCTGTACGATGTGAGTCCGAATACTGTCACGGCATGTCTTATGATATATTGCCTTATTCGTCAACAGTGACATCGACATACACTCATCACTCTCTCTCATCAAACAATCAATGGTCAAATTATATGGAAGCTCAACGCCATTATCTAGGAAGCGCGTTATGTCTTCCTCAATAGCTTTATAGGCGTCATGAAAACGAGATTCTCTATACGGACGCATCAATTTCTTGGAACTGTCTTGCTGGCAAAAGCAACAACGTTCCCAGTCAGTACTAGTCCGTACACGAAGAGGATTCTCACTCATTCTGTGAATGATTTTTGTGAACAATCGCGTTCTCGAATTAATTTCGACAGACAAATCAGAATTGCTTGCGGAATTACGCCAAACAAGAGATTGTATGGCAAAGAGACTGCTTCATAAAGAGCGTTGTTTCTCCGGGATCAGCGTCATTCAGGTTTGCCTGAATGACGCTGATCCCGGAGAAACAACGCTCTTTTCAAGTTCCAAGAAATTGATGCGTCCGTATAGAGAATCTCGTTTTATTCTACATCATCTCCCACGTCTGTTTCCAACACGTGCGTGGATCAGAGTTCACTTTCGCGCCCTTACAATCGGATGTATAGTCGGTAGACCGTCGAAAAGGAGGTTCCCTTCAGCCGCTGGCGGCCATTTTGGATTGTGCCGCTACTGGTCGCCACCGGTCGGTGTCAACTTGTAGCCGATCGTTTTTGAGAACCTCATAGCCTACACTAACAGTGTGCCAAATTTCAAGAAGGTATCACCAAGTGCACAATTCACCTGTATGTGACGAATTCCTCCCCCGCTATAGCAATTTTTACACTTATTAACCAGATTTCAGTGGTCATGACTCACTCACTCATACAAGTGTTAAGTTTTGATGTGAAATCAATGAAAGCAATCGGCTGGACACAATCAAATTGAAGCTTTCATCTGAATCCTATTGTTCACGAGTCCACTGCCCTCTGGTTACATCATTAAATACAACAGAACAGTTGGGTCTCCTTTGAAAATCAGTGTTGGGTTATTGGTGATTTTTCGCTATTTTATACAACTTATTGATTTGTTGTATTCTTTAACCCTTTACCTAATGTAACGATCGAAACTGGCCAGTGCTATTCTCAAAAAGCGCGAATTAATTTTCATTTTTTGTCATAAAAACATAGATTATGACCCCTCTTTGGAACGAGTCCATCAAGCTCGTTCCAATGAGGGGTCATAACCTATGTTTTTGAGACAAAAAATGAAAAGAATTAGTTATTCAAGAATTTTGTTTGCAAGTGTCGTCTGCTTTTCATATTAGGTAAAGGGTTAGCCCATTTTCTGAAATGTCAAATGGTGTTTATTTTAGCACCAAACTCAAGGTTCATTATAAATCACTAACATCTATTTCTAAATGTCTTTTAAATTTGTCACAATTGTTCTGATACTTTTCTCAGAGTGAGCTATACAGTTTTTCCTTCCAAATTAAATTGGAAAGTGCCAAGGTTAATTAAAGATTATTCACCGGTATCTTGGATAACAGCATTGTGTACTTCCATCAGAAAAGAAAAGACGAAGATATTGTTTCCATTGTGGAACATATCACAGAATAAAAAATGTTCAGTTTCATGTAATTATGTTCATTAACTGTAACATCATCACTCAGTGAAACAAGGCACCAGCAGATGGCTCCTTATTGCACTTGAAGGACAAATTGTATGATAGACAAAACTGTTGAAAATGAAGCTCCTTTTTTTAGCTTGTGGATTCTAGTTAGATAACATATTTAACCCTTTACCCAATGCAGAGGATATCAAAATTTATTAGTTTAATTACTATTTTTTAAACTTTTTCAAAAGATTTCAACAAAACTATATCAGGTGACCCCTCATCGAAGTGTCACATGATATGGTTCTGTTGAAATATTATAAAAAAAATATTTTTTCAACTGCTCAATTGGCAAATTACGCGGGCGGATGCAGGCAAATTGTTAGGTAACACTTTCATGGTTTGTACAGGTCCTTGAAAATGCTTGACTTTTAAAACTGAAATCCAACTTCCTTGAGAGTGCTTGACAATCAGACATTGTTGGAAGCGTGTTTGATCATTGGTTAGAGCATGGGACTTAAAACCAAAAGTTCAATTGTTCGATCTGGACACTTAATTCCTATTCCTCACCTGGGGGCATGGTGACACTGTGCTCTAAGGAGTGCTACCTGTCCATGATGAACTTGCCTTCAACTCTGCCAATGGAAACCTGCATTTTAACTTGGTGCAGTATAAGGAATACTCTTTGAAAATCTTCTGATCCACTGGTGAGAATCTTTTAATATTTAATATTCAGTATCCTTATGGGGGTCAGATTCAAGTTCTAACCAAGCCCCTGGATTTATATTTGGGATCTCTGTGGGAACCAGAATTTTAACTTGGTACAATATAAAGAACACTCTTTGAAAATCTTCTTCTGATCCACTAGTCAGAATCGTTGGATATTTTGTATACATCATCTTTATGGTCAGATTTAAGTTAGTTCTAATCAAGTCTCTTAGTTCATATCAAGGCCATTTATCAGTGCCGAATTTTAACTTAGTGCAATTCCGGAATGCAATGAGGAAATGTCTTTAAAAGTCGTATTCAGATCCATCAATGAAAATCTTTTGATATTTGTTATGCAGTATCCTCAAGGGGGTGCAGATTTAAATTTGTCCAAATCAAGTTTCTTGGTTCATACTTGGGGTCCCTGTGGTAGCCCAAATTTTAACTTTTTGCAGTATGAGGAATGTTCGTTGAAAATCACCTTTTTCAGATCTGCCAGTCAGAATCTTTTGATATCTAAAATACATCATCATTTTGAGGGTCTGATTCAAGTTTGTTCAACTCAAGTCCATGAGTTCATGTTTGGGCTCCCTATAGGGGGGAGCCTGAATTTTAATTTGCAGTGTGATTATAATTCTTTCGAAATCGTCTTATTCAGATTCACCATTCAGAATCTGTTGAGATTTGGTATATGAAATTCTTAATGAGGTCAGGTTCAAGTTTGTTCAACATAAGTGCTTACTAATTAGGCCCTCAGTAATTTTGACTCTTTTATCTTTATTACTCTGTAATCTGTGAAAATGGATTATTTTTTTTTTAATGAATTATCTGTAATAATGCATTTTCCTTGTGGCAACCCTTAAGATGTTCAGCAGTGCTTGTTCTCTCAAATCACTACTCCAGGAAAACAATGAAAGTAAATACACAGAATGACACAGGTGTGTGTATGGGTTAATCAATATGGCACGAGTGCAAGCACAGAAGGATAAAACGAGAGGCCTCAGTTGAGTTTTATCCTTCCACGATGGTACAAGTAACATATATATTAACCCACTCGCACAGGCATGTCATTCTGTTTTATTACATGCCTTCCCATTTATGAAAACAGTCATTAGAAGGACACTCAGCAATTCATTTGACAACTATTGACAAAAAGAACAGATTTTATTGCCAACCAAATTTGCAATGGGAACCAGTGTTACTATTTCATCCCATGAATTCCAATGTGTTTTATGTGCCTACTGGCACATAGAACACATTGGAACTCAGGGGACGATTTTTAAGAACACATTGGAACTCAGGGGACGATTTTTAGCTATCGCTGGCAATTCAAATTTTAATTGTGGTGCATGATTTGTAGAAAATTCTAGTGAAATTTCGTTTGCTTTAAAAAAAAATAGTCCTTCAACGATTTCCATTCCACACATATGTGCAGAATGGATTTTCATTATCCGCATGATTTATTGTTGCTGTAGATGTGGATTTCATAGAACAGGCATGTAATAAATAATAAATGTTGAATTAGTGTTAAAACAATCATTAAATCACTTTTTGAAGAAACATTGGGTCTTTGTAAGGCGGATGCTTCAGCCCTTGAGGCCTCTTGTTTTATAAACTCAACCAGTTTTTAAATAAGGTAAGCTCAGATTGTCAAAATGTGGTGGATTTTTAAACAACTAACTAAAGCTGAAACAAAACCTGATGGTCGTTGTAAAAGAATGATGTAGTGTAACAAAAGAAGTTGTAACAAATGTAGGTGGAACCATTATATCAAGATAAAAACATTCTGGTTAGCGCTTTTAACTAGCAAATTATAAAAAAGCCTCATGGTTGATCACATAATGTCTTGAGCTGTTAATGAGCTAACATCTCAATGGCAGCCTGAGAACTGATACTATAAAATGGATAATTCTCCAGTTTCCACTTCAGTCGGACGTTTATTCTCTGTGACATTGTGTGAACAAATTTTTATTTCGGATTGTTTCTTTATGTTACTGGGATATTATACACAGAGATTATGATAGACATATAAGGCCTCCTAAACAATGTGTTCCAATAACCGTTTGACCACTTGTAAGTTCCCTAAATTTACCGTAGATGGGACAGGTGATAGCTACGTGACAGTTTGAAATTTGTTTAACAACAAAGCAGAACCAAAATTGTTGTTTTGGTGATATGCACATTGGGGTTATTAAAAATAATGCTGTGTTAACTGTTTTCCATTGCACAAGTCCATTTTAGCCCACTGTCAGTTATTTATTGTGCTTTACTGGTAACACTGGTCATAATAGTAATAACATGACTTTGTTGGGCATTCCGGTTTACTAATTGTCTACCAGAAATGATAACAGCCCACCACCTTATCATTGGCCCTTGACTATATTTCAGACCACTTCTAAGCGGGCAGGTGGTAGTCATTTCTGTTGGGCCATTTGTAAACCACAATGCCCTAAAGAATCGTGTTTTTGTTACATTAATGAAAGGATGATAAAAGTGAAGGACAGTTTTTGTGCATATCACTTGGAGAGTTTTATCAATTAATTTGATAAAGGGTTAATAATTTATCTTTACAGAAACTCTCTTATGAATGAAATATTGCCGACTTAACCGTTCAAAGGATCTTGAAAAATTTCCAGAACTTTTGCTGAGCCACAACTTGTAAGTCCAGTGGCTTGGCAGTGATTTTTAGGCAAGTCTTGGTTGCCCCTATGGGCGGCCAAGACTTTATCCAAAACCACTGCCAGAGGAAGTAAACAATTTGTTGTGAACACTTCATCTTGATCCTTCAGTAGAGCACCTCTTCTGAGTTCAGAAAATTTGTCAAAATAAGACTTAAGATTTTGAGGGTTAATTTTCTTTCTTGGCTCTTTCTTTCCTGTTGACAGAGATAATCACATTAATTTATGAATGAGAATCAGTTTGCATCCTATCACATAAAACCTTCATTGACAATTTCTCAGCAGAATATCCTGTAATAACATTATTGACTTGTATTGAATTTTTGTGGTTGGAGCCAACTGTTGGTACTGTAATAGTGTCAGAACTTGGAATTGTTTTCATGCAAATAGAGCTTTGGATATAGGAAATATTCATTGTGTAGTAATTCCTGAGATCAGTGGGGTGTTTTGTGCTATTTTGTGCTATAAAATTTAAATTTGATATGTATTGCATGATTAGGTGTGTGATATTTGAGTCCAGCAGGATTTTCTTTAGTATTTATGTGATGAATCATTTAAGAACCTTTGTGATTTTTGTATTATTGGACCAATTTTAGAGGGAATTTTCATTTCTTCCAAGGATCATGTTATCAGTCAGAAAAAAAAAATGCTGATGTCAAAATTTGGGTACCATGTACTACCTGTAGAATATGTATTTGGTATCTTCTTTGTAGTTCTGTTCAATATAATGGGACACAGTTTTTGTAGTTGCATTTTATCTCTTGTACATCAATTTGGAGTAATTAGTATTTTGTGTGGTATGCCTTGGAAGGTTGGTACAACAGTAATTAACTTGTCAAAATATCCCAGTAGGCTTACTTTTATTTTCACCTCTCTTACTCAGTTTTGTTTTTGAAAAGCGTAATAAAGTGTTCGTAATTCTAGCATTGCAGTGGAGCTCACTTCATTGGATATTTCTAAATTGAATAATCCTGTTAATTGCATATTACTTCCAAACACAAAACCATTTACTGCACCTTTAGTACAAATTTGAACTGTTAATTGCATTTATGTTATAGAGTTAGCACTCTTGTTAACTGAATAACAGGTATAGTGTGAAATTATTTTTGGCCTTCAAAATCTGTTCACATGTCTTTGCCTTGTTACAATTTATGGGAGAGTGCCCAGAGGCAATCTCCCATAAACTATAATAAGGCAAATCCATACAGACTAAATAATTTAACTTCAAGGATAGTATGAAGCAACCCCACAGAATTTTAAGCCTTTAAGTTGCAGTACCTGCACTTCAGATTGAAGCCGAAATATGGGCTTCCCACACTCTACCAGTTAATTAAATGAAAAATCTTGTAATTTGTCAAAAAGAATTACTTTGACAGCAACTATAACTTCGCATCTCAATGAAAATACATTATTTGTCCCTGGCAGTAAGAACTTTGAGCTCTCTCTCCTAAAGAGATACGTGATATAGTAGGCTTGAAAACACTCAAAATTCAATGCTGTAAAGTTTATGCTTAACCCTTTACCCAATGCAGACGATATCAAAATTTATTATTTTAAATATCATTTTCTAATTTTTTTCAAACAATTTCAATTCCAAAGAGGGGTCACATGATATGGTTTTGTTGAAATGTTTCGAAAAATAATATTTTTTCAGCTGCTGAATTTGCATATTATGCGGGTGGATGTGGGCGATTCATTGAGTAAAGGGTTAGCCCTTTTAATTCTGATACCTTGAATGATATTGCATTTTATTATGTACTCAACCACAGATAATAGAAAACAAAAGTTTGATACATTTATATGAGGTAAACCAACGGAAGTATGTGGGAACTATATTTTATAACATCAGACTATTAGTGCAGAAAAAGGCAACAATTAGCTATGGGTTTTCATGCTTCAATTGAAAGCTGAATGAAGGTTAATACCACTGATTTATCACTGAAAACTACCATCTGCATCTGAAATGCACATAATACAAAGAAAATCTAGTGTTTTTTGAGGGGATATAAAAAATTATTTTAGTCATTACCACGATAAATGGTTATTTTTTGCTCATGGCAAGTCACTCGCAAAAAATAAACATTTGTCTCCGTCACGTATGAAATAACTTTACATAGCCACTCCAAAACACTAGATATTCTCTATTTATCCCATAAATGGATGTTTATTCAAACAATAAAAGACTTGGATAAATTTTTGCTTTATTCACCTAGTAGCAGCTACTGGTCAGGTGATGAATTTTCCTGGTAAGTTTAACACTGAAAGAATTTATTCCTATAGTAGAGATGGATTTGTTGACCTCTTAACTCTTCCGCATTCGTGTTGTCATGACCTGTTTTACGTTTGTGGGAGACAAAATGAACCGACGTTTATCAAGCATTGACCATTGCTGAAATGTTTAGTTTTAGAATACATGACACATTTCAACCCTGTCTAAAAGAAAACACAAAGTAAATCAATTGAAACCAAGCGTTGAAAAGCATAAAAGTTCGATTGTGAAATTCTGGGAAATGATGAGTGATGTTTCATTTTCCAAATTAGGAAAGTGTAAATAAACAAATAAATAAATGCACATGTCATCTGCTTTGTTCATAAAACTCAAGTTGAATCAACGACAAAAAAAACAGCAACAATAAACAACGAAAATAAGAAAGATAAACATTGTTCATTTAATAAAGTATTTTTGCAACTTTAGGTCAAGTTTGTAGGGGAATTATTTTTAGACAGAAATGTATTACTGCGCCTTGTTTATTTTTGGCAGTTTTGCTTGTCGATCAAATTGGACCAATGTGCTCCTCACTTCTCGTTTGGTATTGTATCAAGTAACAGCCGTATTTCACACCGACTGTCCTGTAAATGATTTATGGGATAAACAAAATAAACCTATAGTGTTTTCAAGTAAAAAATTAATTCTACTCCAGAGGCTCAACTGTTTCATTCTTAATCCTACTCATAGAATTAATTTTAATTGAATATTTTTCCCTGGTAAATTTGCTATTCCGTTAATCCTTTGCCTCACAAAGAGGCCATAACCAACCAGTGCTATTCACTAAAACTTCAATAAAATTTGATTTTTTCATTTAAGGCCTATGAGGGGTCATAAGCTACAAATGCTCATGTCACTTCAAATTCTTTTGTTATTCCAGAGACTTTTTTGCAATTGTTGTCTGTTAATCCTGTTTAGTACTGGGTGAGGTCCCTACAAAGTAGATATTCTGTTTCTCTGGCCATTTTTAGCTCAACTTTGACGAAGTCAGATTTGAGCTATTGTCATGGCCCGTCGTCCGTCTGTCCGTATGTCAACAATTGGCTATGGCTCGGGCTAGAGGTCGTATTTATGAACCGATCTTTCCGAAACTTCTTGTGTACCTTTGTTATGACCCTGGGACGGGAACGAGTGTTTTTAGGTGTGGTCCGAAATTCAAGATGGCTGCCAGCGGCCATTTTGTACCGATGATGCAAAAATCAGTTTTTTGTACAGAACTTCTGTATGAAAGTTCTGATTTGAATAAAGTTTTGTATAAATATTTAGTACCATGGGATACATCACATATAATACGGGTTTTTTTCTCGTGCGTAAATTATGCAAACTAGACTGACTTTGATTTATTTAGTGTTACTTTCAGAGCTGTAAGTGCCAAGCTGCTATGGCTTGGGCTAGAGGCCGTATTTATGAACCAATCTTTACAAAACTTCTTGGGTACCTTTGTTATGACCGTGGGACGAGAACGAGTGTTTTTGGGTGCGGTCCGAAATTCAAGATGGCTGCCAGCCGCCATTTTGTACCGATGATGCAGAAATCTGTTTTTTGTACAGAACTTCCATATGAAAGCTCTGATTTGAATAATTTTTCGTATGATTGTTTAGTACCATGGGATACATCACATATAATACGTTTTTTTTTCTCGTACGTAAATTGTGCAAATTAGACTAATTTTGATGTTTTTTGGTGTTACTTTCAGCACTGTAAGTGCAAATGCCAATACGGCTCGGGCTAGAGGCCTTATTTATGAACCGATCTTTACGAAACTCCTTGGGTACCTTTGTTATCACCGAGGGACGAGAACGAGTGTTTTTGGGTCCGGTCCGAAATTCAAGATGGCCGATGGCAGCCATTTTGTAGAAAATTAGGTGCAATCAGATTTTTGCACAGAACTTCCATATGAAAGCGCTGATTTGAATAATTTTTTGTGTGAATGTTTAGTACCATGGGATACATCACATATAATACGGGTTTTTTTCTCGTGCAGAAATTATGCAAATTAGATGAACTTTGATTTTTTTAGTGCTACTTACACACAGTAAGTACACATGTCAATACGGCTCGGGCTAGAGTCTGTATTTATGAACCGATCTTCACGAAACGTCTTGGGTAGCTTTGTTATCACCTTGGGATGAGAACGAGTGTTTCTGGGTGCGATCCAAAATTCAAGATGGCTGCCAATGGCCATTTTGTACCGAAATTAGGTCTAATCAGTTTTTTGTACAGAACTTCTATACGGCTCAGGCTAGAGGCCGTATTTATGAACCGATCTTTACGAAACTTCTTGGGTACCTTTGTTATCACCGTGGGATGAGAACGAGTGTTTTTGGGTGTGGTCCGAAATTCAAGATGGCCACCAGCAGCCATTTTGTACCAAAATTAGTGCAATCAGTCTTTTGTACAGAACTTCTGTATGAAAGTTCTGATTTGAATAAATTTTTGTATGAATGTTTAGTAACATGGAACACATCACATATAGTACGGGTTTTTTCTCGTGTAGAAATTATGCAAATTAGACTAACTTTGATGTTTTTTGGTGTTACTTTCAGCACTATAAGTGCAAATGCCAATACGGCTCGGGCTAGAGGCTGTATTTATGAACCGATCTTTACGAAACTCCTTGGGTACCTTTGTTATCACCGTGGGACGAGAACGAGTGTTTTTGGGTCCGGTCCGAAATTCAAGATGGCCGATGGCAGCCATTTTGTACAAAATTTGGTGCAATCAGATTTTTGCCCAGAACTTCCTTATGAAAGCGCTGATTTGAATAATTTTTTGTGTGAATGTTTAGTACCATGGGATACATCACATATAATTCGGGGTTTTTTTCTCGTGCAGAAATTATGCAAATTAGATGAACTTTGATTTATTCAGTGCTACTTACACAATGTAAGCATACGTGTCAATACGGCTCAGGGTAGAGGCTGTATTTATGAACCGATCTTCACAAAACTTCTTGGGTACCTTTGTTATCACCTTGGGATGAGAAGGAGTGTTTCTGGGTACGGTCCAAAATTCAAGATGGCTGCCAGTGGTCATTTTGTACCAAAATTAGGTCCAATCAGTTTTTTGTCACAAGTTCTATACAGCTCGTATTTATGAACTGATCTTCACAAAACTTTTTTTTTTTTCAGTGCTACTTACACACAGTAAGTACACATGTCAATACAGCTCGGGCTAGAGTCTGTATTTCTGAACCGATCTTCACAAAACGTCTTGGGTACCTTTGTTATCACCTTGGGATGAGAACGAGTGTTTCTGGGTGCGGTCCAAAATTCAAGATGGCTGCCAGTGGCCATTTTGTACCGAAATTAGGTCTAATCAGTTTTTTGTACACAACTTCTATACGGCTCAGGCTAGAGGCCGTATTTATGAACCGATCTTTATGAAACTTCTTGGGTACCTTTGTTATCACTGTGGGATGAGAACGAGTGTTTTTGGGTGTGGTCCAAAATTCAAGATGGCCACCAGCAGCCATTTTGTACCAAAATTAGTGCAATCAGTCTTTTGTACAGACTTCTGTATGAAAGTTCTGATTTGAATAAATTTTTGTATGAATGTTTAGTAACATGGAATACATCACATATAGTACAGGTTTTTTTCTCGTGCAGAAATTATGCAAATTAGATGAACTTTGATTTATTCAGTGCTACTTATACACTGTAAGTGCACATGTCAATACGGCTCGGGCTTGAGGCTGTATTTATGAACCGATCTTCACAAAACTTCTTGGGTACCTTTGTTATCACCTTGGGACGAGAACGTGTGTTTCTGGGTGTGGTCCAAAATTCATGATGGCTGCCAGTGGCCATTTTGTACCGAAATTAGGTCCAATCAGTTTTTTGTCACAACTTCTACACAGCTCATATTTGTGAACTGATCTTCACGAAACTTCTTGGGTACCTTTGCTTTCACCTTGGGACAGGAATGAGTGTGTTTTGGGGTGCCTTTGTTATCACTGTGCTATGAGAACAAATATTTTGGGGTTCAGTCAGATCCACTCTGGGACTCAAAGATTTCTTTTCTAGTTTATCATCTGACTGTCACCCACCTTTACAATACTTTACCTATACATTTTTTACAGGCAACGGTCAGTATTTATGTACAGACCGTTACAATACTTTATAGGTACCTTTGTTATCAGGTCATTACCTAGATGTTTGTCATTGCTGTGTCACATACTATACATGTACATGTCATTGTCTTGACAAGTTGAGCTACAGTGTCATTGACACTTTCATTTTTGTAAAATTGCATGCAGGCGAGCGTTTTTTTATTTTGTAGGAATGTTTAGTAACATGGAATACATCACATATAATACAGGTTTTTATCTCATGCAGAAATTATGCAAATTAGATGAACTTTGATTTGTTAGTGCTACTTCTACACAGTAAGTGCACATGTCAATATGGCTTGGGGTAGAGTCTGTATTCATGAACTGATCTTCACGAAACTTCTTGGGCTACCTTTGTTATCACCTTGTGACAGGAACGAGTGTTTTTGGGTGCCTTTGTTATCACTGTGCTATGAGAACAAATATTTTTGGGTTCAGTCAGACTCACTCTGGGACTTAAAGATTTCTTTTCTAGTTTAGCATCTAACTGTCACCCCACTTTTACAAAACTTTTCCTATATATTTGTTACAGGCTACGGTCAGCATTTATGTAAAGACCGTTAGAATACTTTACATGTACCTTTGTTATCAGGTCATTACCTAGATGTTTGTCATTGCTGTATCACATACTATACATGTACATGTCTTAAACAAGTTGAGCTACAGTGTCATTGACACTTTCATTTTAAGTTTGAATGGTTATAAAGAAAAGAGCATGCAGCACCCAAAAGGACCATGTGGGAGGGTCTGAGAAACAGATTTTTAACTTTTTTAAGCCTAATTTTAATATACATTTTTTTATATATAAAATCAAGGTATGGCTGCTTTTCCATAGAAAATTGGAAGGATAGTAAAAGTTAGGAACTGTGTTTTGGTTGTGTTTAAGGTAAATATTTTTTAGTGAATTTTTTTTTAAATTACTGTTATAGCCTTCAGTCAACAGTCTTGCGTATAAAATATGCACTCTGTGTAAACAATTAGTTTGTCCTGTAAATGTAAATATTTTGTGCATGATTGCCGAATAAAAAATGAACATGTCAAGAAAAAAATCCTGTCCAGTCAGTCAATAGTACTTGCATATTTTAATAGAATGAGAAACATTTCTGGAAAATGATGACCGTTACTGTTACATCTTATCGAACAAACTGATTTTAAATAATGACTGAAGGCCATTTCATTAGATTGTGGAAAATCAATATGAGGAAAGGAGCTAATCCAGTTAGGAGGAGGAACATACTGTTAAGATCTTGGAAAAGTTACTATTGGAACAGAGAGCATTCTGCATACAGTAGGGTACAAAAAAATTGAAAATTATTTATGTGCATTTTTAATGTGCTTTTAGAGTCATTTTACATATGTGTGCTTATAGTCATTTTGCACTTTTGACATAGGGTGTGTTGATACCACTCTTTGAAATTAATTTTGAAATTAATTAAACCATCAAATTAAATCAAATCAAATCCTGCACCAGCTTAATATAATCAAATGAATCTTGCCAGACACAAAATGTTAAAGAACTGAAGTCATTACTGCATTAACACTTTAGACCCTAATGGTCCAGTGCCATGTCAGTTCAGAGCCATCAACTGGTAGAGTATATATTCATTAGTTGGCGGAAGACCAAATCTTGATTGGTCTACCACACAAATCCACAGAACTATGTACTTAATGAATTCAGGTTGTATCACGATTCTTTTGGGTTCAAGGGGTTAAGTCCAATACTGAGTCCTTCAGTGGCAAAATTGTTGGTCTTAGAAATTTTAGAATGCTTTCATCCTCAAATACACCATTTCGTTCAACAGTCCTTCCTCAGCAAATACAAAAATACTAATTACACTTTTGTCTGAAATAGAATTGATAGCTCAGTGATATGCAGGACTTATATTTTGACGAGAATCCGAGAATCGATTCACGCAAAGATTCCTGCAACAAAACCAATGAGAATCCATGTAGATTCTAGCTGCACCTCTGCTTGGATTTGCATGAAAAGAATTGAGTCAGTTTAACCCTTTACCTACAATAACGACAGCAAATTAACCAATACAAGGCTGACATGATTTGACACTTACTTTGTCAGTAAAATTGTACAAATATGGCTGTCATTGGAACCGGCTCATTGAGCCGGTTCCAATGACATCCACATTTGTAAGGTTTTATTGGTAAATATTGTTTATTTTTTAAAAAATGAAGTTGATGTTTTGAAAATGAAAAAGCTGTTTTGGGTAAGGGTTAAAATGTGTTATCATAATACAACAGGAGTTCAACCATGGTGGACTTATGGGATCCTGGGACTCTCATAGCAGGTATGGATACTTGCAACCATTTTAGAAAGAATCCAAATGGATTCTCCCAAATTTAGATAAAATATAAGCCCTGGATAGTAATTAAGTAATTAAGAATTAGCCAGAATGTATTCAATTTTCCACATGCTGGTTGAAGAGGCTGAAACAAGATGTTTGTTTCTTTGTTTATTGGGGTTTAATGACACTTTCAACAGCCAGGGTCACATCATATCAGACACTTTTATGGGTGGAGAAAGCCAGAGTACCAAGAGAGAACCACCAATCAGCAGCAAGCAACTGTCAGACTCTCCAATGTACCAACCTGACACTAGCAGATTTTGAAGGAAAATGCACCATCGACATGCAGTATGCCTTAATACACAGCACCATGTGGGCAATTGGGATTAATTTTTTTTCCCCAGGACATAGCATGGTAGGTTAGGATCAAACCATCAACCTTTTGGTTTAAAGTTAGATGCTCTAACCAATGACCCACCAAAATAAGCTGCAATAGATCAATTGTTTATCACTGAATACTGAGGATGAAAAAGTCAGCAAAAGAAACAAATTTTATGACTGTGGTATAAATTACTGCTCCATCACATTCACATCTCCAGCATATAAGCAATTAACAGGTCAAATTTATTCAATGTGTAATGTAAATGGTCTGGTGTTTGACAAATGTATGCAGTAAACCATGTTATTCTTTTAACAAATATTTGTGATTAAGTGGGCCTCATTGTACCAAATTGTGTTCCTTTATAACTCAGATAAGTATTGAATAGTGATAGAAAATTTAAAATGTATCTTTAATAAATGGCATTATTTATTTATTAGTCCTTGGATGGGTGACCGTCTGACCGATCGATTCGGACTCTCACGTTGTGTTCTTCTGCAGGGCACTTAACCCCGAATGCCTACATGGGGGCACGATGATGCCTTGCACTAAGGCGTACTGCACATCGCTGGTGCACTAAGGCATACTGCACATCGATGCTGCACATGTCTTCAACCAATCTAACCGTGACTGTGCTGCAGTGCAGAGTTACAATCTTGAAAATGAAGTGTCCCTCTGGAAGGAGAGACCAATATTCTGATTGATTGTCTCAGATCACTATCTATTCATATTTGTCAGCATCCAGACAGTTTCAATGCTAGAATTCCCTATTTGGGCTTGTTTAACACTTTGCACATTGATGTCAAAATAGCAAAATTTCAAGCAGCAAACTTTTTCCCATCATGCAACTAGGAATTCAGTCAAATCAGTCTTGTTTGACAGAGCTCATTGATGCTCTGCCAAACAAGATTGAGTTGTTTAAATTCATAGTTGCAGTGTTGGAAAAAAAGCAGATTGGGTTTTGATATTTCGACATTGATGTGCCAAGGGTTAAAAAGTTGTTGGCAGTCTATATATGAGCCTTAATTTATCATTCATTTACTTGGTCTTTACTTACTAATAACTGGTCGAGTGGGGGAACGGTGGCGTTGCAGTAACCGGTTCTCGTCAGATCACCGAAGTTAAGCAACGTCGAGCCCGGTTAGTCCTCGGATGGGTGAACATCTGAGCGATTGATTTGGACTACCGCGCTGTGTCCTTGGGCAAGGCACATAACCCCCCATTGTTCACATGGGGGCACGATGACGCCGTGTACTAAGGCGTACTGCACATCGATGGTGCGCATGCCTTCAACCAATCTAACCCTACCTGTGCTGCAGTGTGGAGTTACGATGTTGGGGAGCTGGCAGCTGCTCATCGTTGCTCGGTGGTTCTCTCCGGGTGCTCCGGCTTCCTCCACCCATAAAACTGTCACCGACACGATATGACCTTGGCTGTTAATGTGTCGTTAAACTCTAATAAAATATAAAATAAATAAATATGCACAATGGCAAACTATGACAACAACATGGATATCAAGTTAATTCTAGCCAATCATTTATACCCATGTTGCCCATTTTAGAGGACTTCCACCCCAGGCATTGGTGACCGGGTCCTATTTTACCTGTAAAACAGAACTTGTTTATCACTTCCCAGGGTTCCCATGGGGAGTAAATGGCAATAATATTTTTGCTGAAATCATATGAAAATAGTCTGTCTTGAAACAAACCCAGTGCTATGAGGATTCTTGAGACATGTTTTGTGGAAATTCAGCAAATCTGGTGATTTTTGTAAGTAAGAGCAATAAGGTAAGCAAAAACATTCAAGGGATTACCTAGGCTGAACTCCACACCAAAAGACTTGAGAAACTACCTCTGCAATTACATCCAAGATAGAGTGGTTATAATTTTAGTTTGAGTTGTGACAAAGTCAAGCTTGACTAATAGTCTGATGAAGGTGGGCAGATGAGCAGGCATAAACATTTGGTTTAACTTTATTTCCATGTAATGAATTACCCCGAATTTACATGGTTGATACTTTCATGGAAGGGGAAGAACCCTATTGATTTTCAGATTTGTCAACCAAAGGTCAAGGTTACTGTTACTAAAAATGACACTTTAGGGTTTCTGGTGATAACTTTAGTTCTTTTTATCACAGCTCAAACTTACTTGCAGTAAGTAATTGTATATGGACAGTGATGATTTTTTGGACATTGGTTGCTGCATGGTCAAAGGTCATTCAACTGGTGCTAAAAATAAAACTTTGTCCAAATTTGAATTGGAGCTTTAACTTTTGTTTTATATGTCATATGTTCACCAGCTTTACAGATATGTACCCTTATCTGAGAGAAGGAATCATATATTGATTTTCAGTGACCATTGGTCAAGGTCAGTACTACTAAAAATAGTACCTTTGGTTTCCATGCAGTAACTTTAGTTGCATTTATCACAGATTAACCAAACTTGCAGAAATAATTGTATATGGACAGTGAAGAACCCTATTGATTTTGAACTTGGTAACTGCAAGGTCAAAGGTCATGTGACTTACTATAAAGAGAACCTTTTTCAAAAATTGGATTGGTGCTATAACTTTTGTTTGTCACACATTCACCATATTTACAGATTAGGTACTCCCATGAGAAAGAAAGTATCCTATTGATATTGTAGTCTGCAATCTAAATTTCTAAGGTCACCAGTCTGTTATTATAAATAGAATTTGGTAAAAAAAATGGTTTCTGTGCAACAACCTTTGTTCCACATTATACAGAACCACAAAATTTACATGGTTGGTGCTCTAATGGAAGGAGAATAACCCTATTGATTTTTAGATTTGTTGATCAAAGGTCATGGTCCCTGTTACAGAAAAATGTAGTTTTTGGTTTTCGAGGATGGGGCTTTTACCGGGGATGTAACTTTTTAAAAAATAGATTTCACAACTCAACTTGTGGATCCGCTATCCACTCATTGAATTTTTCAATTTTCTGTTTGCACAATAAAAGTATTATAACCATTAAAAAACAATGATATGATAATTGGGATCTTCAGTAGAACTGGGTCATTTTCACAATATGTTACATTTACTGACCTTAATTATATTATGATAATTTGTACTATCAGTGGAAATTTGATAAGTGAAATGAGAGCTTGTTAGCACAGGTAGATGAGTTCTGCTTAACTGTGGAAAGGGGATATTGTCACAGCTTTTTTGAGGAACTCTTGTCCAATGGAAAAATAAACATATAATAAATTAAAATGAATGCTGAATTTGGTCTGATACTGATGTTTTATTCATGATGTAACCAAAGTTGCATTAAGTGGCTTTGGATTCTAATTGTAAAAAGTTTCCCCATGGGAACCCTGAGAAATGAAGCAGCACATGTTTACTGTGTTAACATGATCTGTTTTACTGGTAAAATAGGACCTGGCAACAAATTCCTGGGATGGAAGTCCTTTTGAAATGGGCAGCATGGATATAAACGATCAGCAGCACTTGACTTTATAATCATGTTGTGGTCCCGATTAGCCATTGTGCAGAAACAGGTGACCGAAAAACACAAATAAATAAATAAATAAATTATAAACAGTTATATTTTTCGTTCAGAAAAATATGTGGGAGTTGTACTTTTTTTCTGCTCTGGATGCAATTTTTCTTACCCAACAGTGGCTCTAGAAGTATCAGTTTGACAGAGTTCTCGAAGCTGTGTAAAATAAGAAAAACTGATTGATATCATTCCCAGTTTTATTTAAGGATGGTAATAATGTTGATAAATGAAAGTTTGCATCAGTGGTCTGTTACAGGTTGTTTGAAAGTGTTCTCATAACTTCCAGGAGTGTGTATACACTTAAGTGGTGTTGATTATATACAAGTGTTAAAGGCACACAGCAAACCTGAGGGGGTGCCCCTCTCTCACAAAACCAGGAAAATTTTCATACAAAATTGCCAATTCTTTTGAATTCTGAGAACATGGGGGAAATGACATCCCTAATGCTCTCATAATTCAACAAAATGCATCATTTTGTTTTGCATATGTGTGGCTAAGAGACAAGTTCTTGTTAATTTAACTCTTGCACTACCAATACTGCTTATAGTCGTCACGATTCATATGCCATGTTGTAATATAAAAATGCAACAGAATTTTTTTTTAAGGTACAATTTGAGCAATATAAAATTTCAAATCCCCTGCCATTGGCAGGGGATTTGAAATTCTATAATGCTCACCCATTTATTTTCATAATGAACTTTCCTTTCATTCTCGAGATTACATAGATGGATTTTAACCATTCAAAAGCTAGAGCAGGGAAAGAGTTAAAAATAACATGTGCAGCCCATAACAGATATTTTGTAAAAGTGTCTAGAAAAAAGGTTTTTTACAATGTTTATGCAGTGGTATACATGTGAAGAGTGGTCTACTTCCTGGTAAAGGGTGTTAAATTATCTGCGGTTGGACTCTTATCTTTTTTTCCATTAAAATGAAACTAATTCCTTATTTTTGACAGTCTATTATGGCACAAAAGGAAGTTATTGAATCAGAATAGAGCATCATTCAAACCAATTAGTAATTACTTTAATGCTCTGCATTCTAGATTTTACCTTGTCAAAAATTGATGACCCTCAGTAATATGAAAGGTTCTGATGAATATAATTCTTCAGTTTTCTCAAGATAAGTACTCAAAAACTTGTTACAAATACATTCTTAAAAAGGAACCTAAAAATTGTGTAGTAAAGTGCACACTTACTGCATTGATCGGATGCAAGACAGCTTGTCAAATGTTATTGGAGTTTGTGGAAACTTGTATGTGTGTATTCTAGAAAATTGATTTACTCGGCTGGATGACAGCAGAAAAATTTATAGATGATTTGGTATTTCTATGTGGATCATGACGTCACTATTGAACTGTTAGGATCGAGTCCATGGTGTATTTCTTGCAGTTTTATTACACAGTGCACAGATGTCACATTGAGAACTCAATTTTATTCATTCGTGCAACAGCTTATGGAAAAGTCCATCTCTACCTCAATATTGATCTGAAGAACCTTTGTGCAAAAAGTTAAAACTCTTATTTTTGTTGTAGACAAATAAGCATGGCAAATTATTGTTTGATCAGACTACAGTTCTTTATTTGAAAGTTTTATTGACTTTAAAGTGAGTCTTCAGCTGATAATTTCTATATGAACATTTAAAAAATTCTTAATTATGGAGAGGACATTTAAGTATGTGGATCAGAACCTAAATGTTATCATAAGACAGAGTCTGCTGTCAAAGAAGGTAAGATACTCTTTAGTTTTAACTTCTTACAAAATACAGTGACCAATCTACCCAATATAAAAGAGTAAGTTGTCAGCTAAGTGAATTTTTTTTCTCCCCAAATTTGGCAAGAAACTTGAGTGTTTGAAGCTTATATCTTGTAGGCACAACTCTAAAATACCAGTACAACCATCAAAATACCTTAAATTCAGTTCAAATCAACATTATTTTGTTTTACTTACAGGTACTCTCCTATAAATTGTAACAGAACAACTCCCCAGGAAATTAACATACACAAATAACTCGAGCACTCTACCAGATCATAAGCTTATCATTATACCCTCACAAAATGAAGTTATTGGGGGTTATATAGGAGTCAACTTGTCCGTCGGTCGGTTGGTCTGTCGCCGTCGGTCCGTTGCACATGTAAACTTGTGGAGCGAACTACTTCCACAGTTTTAGTCGCATTTTCATGAAACTTCACAAAAATGATCAACATGATGAGGAGCAGTATGCGTGACATAATCTTTTTCCTGATCAGATTCAAGATGGCCACCTGGCATCCATATTGGATTTTGCAAAATACTTGTGGAGCGAACTACTTCCACAGTTTTAGTTACATTTTCATGAAACTTCTCAAAAATGATCAACATGATGAGGGGAAGTGCATGACATATTTTTTTTCCACATCGGATTCAAGATGGCCGACTGGTGACCATATTAGATTTTGCAAAATACTTGTGGAGCGAACTACGTCTACAGTTTTTGCTCCATTTTCATGAAACTCAATATAAATGATCAACACAATGAGGAGCAGTGTATGACATAATTGTTTTTCCAAACGAATTCATGATGGTCGAATGGTGGCCATATTGGATTTTTTTTTTACTTAGAAAAATTGAATGCCCCTTTTCAGTCACCCACACTAGACCGTTTGCTACGGTGGGAGTTATACCGGGTGACAGACCATCTCTAGTATTGATATTGTCATTAGCTACACATATATACCTTGATAAACCAAATGAAATCTTAACATTAACTGTTTTATTACATGCCCATTCTCTGAAATCCTCATCTACAAATAGTGCACTGCAATTACAATTTGAATCACTAGCTAAAAATAGTAACATGGGTTCCCCTTGCAGATTTGGTTAGCGATCAAATGTGTTCTTTTTAGTCCCCTACGGGAACCGTAAGGGGACTATAGCATTGCACTCCGTCCATCCATCCATCTGTCCGCCTGTCTGTCTGTTTTTTATGTTACCACCTCTCCCTCCAACATGCTTTAAGCTACACCTTTCTTATTTGGTACAAGGATAAATGGTTCTGAGGGGATGATGCACGCTCAAAATGTTTTTTCAAAATCCAAGATGGCGGAATGGCAGCCATTTTTGTTGTGTTTTTTAAGCCTTTTTTCTCTGTTTTAATGTTACCACCCTCCCACCAACATGGTTCAAGCTACACTTTGCATATATGGCACATGGATAGAGGGTTGGGAGGGGATGATGCACGTTCAATATTTTTTCTTCAAAATCCAAGATGGCGGCACAGCAGCCATTTTTGTTGTGTTTTTTTAAGCTTTTTCTCTATTTTATGTTACCACCCCTCACGCCAACATGGTTCAAGCTATACTTTTTATATCTGGCACATGGATAGAGGGTTGTAATGGGATGTTGCACGTTCAATATTTTTTTTTCAAAATTCAAGATGGCACCATGGCAACCATTTCTGTTCTGTTTTTTAAGCTTTTTTCTCTATTTTATTTTACCTCTGCTCCCTCCAACATGGTTCAAGCTACACTTTTCATATATGGTACATGGATAAAGGGGTTGTGAAGGGATTATGCACGCTCAAAATTTTTTTTTCAAAATCTAACATCTGTCTGTCCGTCTTGTCTGTCTGTCTGTTTTTATGTTACCACCTCTCCCTCCAACATGCTTCAAGCGACACCTTTCATATTTGGTACATGGATAAATGGTTCTGAGGGGATGATGCATAGTCAATATTTATTTTTCAAAATCCAAGATGGCAGAATGGCGGCCATTTTTGTTGTGTTTTTTAAGCTTTTTTCTCTATTTTATGTTACCACCCCTCCCTCCAACATGGTTCAAGCTACGCCTTTCATATATGGTACATGGATAAAGGGTTGTGAGGGGATTATGCACGCTCAATATTTTTTTTTCAAAATCCAAGGTGCTTATATACTCTAGTGTCTTCTGTGACAAAAACACCTTATGTCACAAAAGCGCCGTAGGGGACTAATACCACCTCGGTGGTCAAACACTTGTTGTTGATAATTTGTCGAGTTCCAATGTGTTATATGTGCCTATTGGCACATAGAACACATGGGAACTCCGGGGACGAGTTTTCAAATGAATTTCTGAGTGTCCTTTTAATAATTGCTTTTATAGACGTGAAGGCATGTAATAAACACAGAACGACACACACATGTGAATGGGTTAATCGATATAGCACTTGTACTATCATGGAAGGATAAAACTCGAGGCCTGCAGCCTCTTGTTTTATCCTTCTGCACTGGCACTCATGTCATATCGACTAACCCATTCACATGCGTGTGTCATTCTGTGTATTTACTGCCGTGATCTGTTCTAGAATCGGCACAACATCTGAGCTTATCTTATTTGTATTGTCCTTAGCTTTTCATTGCAAAACTAATTGAAATTTTAACATTAACTTTTTTATTGTCGTGATCTGTTCTTGAATTACCACAACTTCTGAGCTTATCCTATTGACAATGTCATTAGCTTCACATTGGAAGACTGAATGAAATCTTAACATTAATTGTTTTACTGCCGTGATATGTTCTAGAATGGGCACAAGATCTAAGTTTATCCTATTGAGAGTGTCATTAGCAAAACACAGGAAAACCAAATGAACTCTTAACATCAACTGTTTTACTTCCATGATTTTTTACAGAATTGGCACAACATCTGATCTTATCCTGATGACATTGTCATCAGCTGCACACTGGAAAACGAATGAAATCTTAACATTAATTACATCAGTATGGTCTATTCTAGAATGGGCATAACATTTGAGCTTATCCTAATGGCAATATCATCTGCAAAACATTGGAAAGCAGAATGAAATCTTAACATTAATTGTCTTAGTGCAGTGGTCTGTTCTAGAATGGGCACAACATATGAGTTTATCCCTTTGAAAAATTTCACCAAATTCACTTCTGAATTACTGAAATTGATCACAGACCATTTTAATGTAATTTTGTAGAAATAAAGTATTTGTCAACCAATAATTTAACTAAGCAGTCGTTTGTTTTTTGAAGACACCTAATTTTTACAAATGTTTCTCCTGAAATATGACCATTTCAGAAAATTTGAGAAAAATTTAGTTGCATAGCCTTTTTAATCATTCAGTAGGGTGTTGCACAACAATGCATGCTATCAGCTAAGTGAAGGAAACTGTAGGAATAGTGTTTTCTAACAATGATGACATGTGAAATGTTAATAGTTTTCTGAAGATGCAACCAATTTGATCTTCAGACAACAGATTCATTTGGAAATCCATGGATTTTTATTATACTTTTGTCATTCAAATAAGAAAATGTGTCAACATGAGGTATTCCTCACTAAAGTTGCAATGAATGTTGTAATCAACATTTTGTTTCTCAGCTCACAATTCCCAAAACTGTGTGATGTCTCTGATTTGCAGTGACCTAGGGAGAAATTATTTTTTGGGGGGTGCCTGTCATCCAATGATTAACCCTCTGGATACTGTAAAAATTCTTAAATTTCCAGTACTAAATTTTTCTATAATGCAACTTGGAATTTAACCAATTTAGCTCTGTCAAACAAGAGTAAACTGGTTAAATTCATAGTTGCATTATGGGAAAATTTTGCAGATTGAATGCCTTTCATTCTCACCAACTCTCTGCACTCTGATGTCCTTTTGACTTAATATATCTGATACACTTCATATCATTATCTCAGGAATGGTTCCATTCTGATATTCTGCTTTATTTATTAGTAAATATCATACTCCTCAACAAACTAACTCCACACAAGCAGGGTTAACATTGGTTGAAGATAGGTGCACCATCAATGTGAAGTACACCTTAGTACACAGTGCCACTGTGCCCCCATGCGGGCAAACAGGATTAAGTGCTTTGCCCAAGGACACAACACAGTTGCCCCCGGTAGGCTGTCGAACCCTAGACCAATTCTGTAACCCTCGAGCCACTGCACCCCCAATAATCTGCCTTAATTGATGTTTAAACCTGAGATATCAAGCTTCTTTACAGTACATGTGTTCTATCAAGTTTATTTATTTACTGTTTTCCGTACCAGTACAATGATACATAACATTTACACATAGCATTACACATACATAAAACAATGAATATAACAAAGGAAAGCATACAGGTTTTGGGTATGTGAAGAACAACAGAAAGTATATCCATGGTGGAGATCACACTCGTAGTTGGAGACTTCCTGACCACGTTTAGAACAAGATGCTCCGTGTTAAAAATTAGCCACAGTATTTTTGTCGGTCCCAGACAGGAAAGCTGCGATCCCAGTCTGGTTTGAGAAAGACTTGTAACTAAATTCTCTGGAATGTGCTCTCTAGTTGATGCTCTGTATCAGTTCCATGTCAATATGGTCTTAATGTCATAAGTATGGTTTTGTGCTTTATTGCGAATTACATATAGTCTTATCTTTTATTCCAGCACTTGATAAGCCTACAGCAGTTGAATTGGAGAAACTTAGGTAAAATTGTAATGTCGATTTCAAAATTCTGTGATGCCTGCATAGGTTTTGAGTATGCCCAGGCACTCCCATCTCTATACCCTTGCTGATTTGAGCCAACACTGTCAAACAACCCCAGTAAATAAAACTTCTTATTTTGCTGTTGAAATACAACCCAATGCATTGTGGTAGACTCTTCAAATATTTTAAGTGAGATAAAACACTCATTTTAAGATTTTCTTTCTTTGCTCTTTTCAAAAGTAGCCATTATTTGGTAAAGGCAGGCCTGAAAATAAGCAGTCTGACATTTGCAGAATGAGGTCCCCAGAGGGTGAATTTGATGATGCTATCCCATACAGTGGGTTAATTTATCCTCTGGGTACCTCTTCCTGTTTAGTTTTGAGACTCTAATTCAGATATAGGTTCACAGAGGGTAAATTTAGTGATGCTACCCTGCTGTGCAGGGTAGCATCACTAAATTCACCCTCTAGGGACCTCATTTTGCAGATGACAGTCTGCTTATTTTCTGGCCTGGGTAAAGGGTCAAGAAATGACTGTCAATACAACACAGATATTGAAATCACTTTATTTGATAAACACTTTTCCCTATGGGAATCTCTCTTTCTTGATTGACCACAGAATTGAGTTAAATTTTCATTAGTTCCTAAAGATGAGTAATGTCCACAACTTCTATTTGTTCATACACTCCCATGAGATTTTATTGACAGTTTGAAATGCTGACACACGTCTAGGTAATATGTGTTGAGGTTTTTTGTTTCTTCAGTTGTCTCTTGCATATAGGTGATATATCTTGTTCCATACTCATCCCAGGGGTGTAGCCAGCATTGTTTTAGGGTGGGGGGGGGGGGGTCATCCACAATGCAACTCAAGGATGAGAATGGCTCGCAACTAAAAAGACTGAAAACTTGGCCAGGGGCCAAGCCTTGGCCAGAGGTCAAGTTGGAGGAGATTATGGGAGGGGGTGACTTACCAAGTATTCCTGGTGTATCATGGAATTGTTAAAAAGACATTTTGAGGTGACTGAATCTCCTTGATTTTGTTTTTTGTTGTGAAATGTCTCTAATTTTTAACCCACCCAATCTGCCCTGCCCTGAACTCAAAAATTACCATTCTCTTATTGTTTTTAGCCCATCTGGTGTGAGCTGTTGCCACCACTTGACATCAGTCATCCATTAGCTTGAGTTGTTTTTTGCATATAGGTGTATATATCTTGTTCCACATCCATCCTCTGTGATTCTGCAATACAAACTATCTTATCCTGTCTACGAAGTATTCGTGGAGAATCATGAAATTGTTAAAAAGACATTTTGGGGTCATTGAGTTTTCTTGATTTGGGTTTTTAATGAGAAATGTCTAATTTTTAGCCCACCAAATCTGCCCTGTACTGAATTCCAAAATTACCATTCCCTTATTGTTTTTAGCTCTTCTGGTGTGAGCTACAGTAAAGTTGCCATGGACTGCTCACTTTTCCCATGAGTGGCAATATTTCCATGGATGCATTAATATTAGATTCCAAACGCTAATTATAGGAATAACCATCAAAAATTTAATTAATGAAGCACCGAGTTGTACCCAAAATTTAAATTTTGCTGATATTTTTTATTACCTGTTAAACGTATGTGTGAACATCGCATCATGGATTACGACCACCATGGTGACTGTACTGTAATGCCATAACTTGGCATCAGTCATCCATTAACCCTTTACCTAACCAGAAAAGAAGACGACGCTTGCAAACAAAATTCTTGAGTAACTAATTTTTTTCATTTTTTGTCTCAAAAACATAGGTTATGACCCCTCATTGGAACGAACTCGACCACTTCGTTCCAATGAGGGGTCATAACGTATGTTTTTGAGACAAAAAATGAAAAAATAATGAAAATTAATTGGCCATTTTTGTGAATAGAGCTGGCCGGTTTTGGCCGTTACGTTGAGTAAAGGGTTAACTTTGCATATCAGTCTACTTCAGAACCACTGGACTAAACCCGACCACAATTGGCATGAATTACCTTTGGGGGCTTCCTTTCCAAGTCTATTAAAAAAATGTTGATTACACCCAATGAACTGGAGGAATTACCTGAAAAGCACAAAATTCTTAAAAAATCTACGCATAAACCATGAGTCACAATGCTTTGACTTTGGGTACACCATTTCCTCATGTCCTGAGGATTCAAGTTTGTTCAAACAAAAACTTTTGCAGGCAATATTTGACTTATGCATTATGCATTGAGGGGTAAAACTTTTGAATGCCTGCCCATATTTCTACAACTCCATGGAACAGAGAATTGTTATTTAGTATGAAGCATCCTAAGACCAGTAGAATCGAATGGGCAAACAAAAATTGGAGTCATGTGGTACCATATTGGGATGGCTATTTTAATGCCATTGGTAACAGCAAAACACTTCATGCTCCTCCGAGAAACAGACATCCTTATTCAGAGCATTTTTGGTGATAGTCTTTGCATTAAACCCGTATGTACAAGGTAACATTTTCTGCCCCTTGTCTTTTTCATCCCTTAACAGTAACAACCTAATTTCTCTCTTTCTTCCTCCCTCTAAACCACTAATTTCTGTTTCAGGCTAACTTGATCCTATGGTTTTATTTTTCAACATTCTTTCAAAACAAAGCCCATAAAATTTGTTGAGCATGCTCTTATGAAGCCATAAGTTTGTTTTTAAGACAAAATGAAACTATTTAATTAGTCAAGACAATTTCTGTACAAGTTGCATGTTCTAGTTGTGTTACCTCAGTAAAAGGTTGAAGATGTATCATGGAATGATCAAACAATGTTATCAAAATCCGCACTGGTGGCATTTATAGTAAAACAAGAGAAAGCAAACAAGCACCGCACCACTTTTTTCCAACCTAGAGGTTACCACCATGTTAAATAGTGTAACCTGCTAACAGGTTACAATGTGAGCCCTTTATGTCCAGGCCTGTCTGCTTATTCTAAGAATAATCTTATAAGAGAAGGCTGATTGAAGTATGTTAGAACAACATTTGAGTAATGGTGGTTAATGTAATTGAAAATGTTTCTGGATTGGTAACATTCTAGGGTTGTCAGTTACATTTCAGTAAATTGTATTTCAATTTGAGAAACATCTTTCATTACAAACCCTAAATGACTTGATTGAGATGGTTTATCAAAGGTGAAAAAACCTGTTATTGAATAAATTGAACCAAATTGCATCCTTTAACATATTTTTCAGATTGTTGAGTGCTGTTTCAAATAATTCTAATTTTCATCCCTGTATTTTTTTCTATAATTTGAAGCATTTGGTCATTAACCCTTTTGGCACAGGAAAATTAAAGCATTGTTGAAACTGGATAAGGTAACATGCAAGGCATATACTGTTAGAAGACGATAGAATTTGTGCTCAACTTGAAAACTGATATGGTTTGGTTTAAAGCTGAAACAGTTAACCGATTAATTGATTAATCAATAACCAACATGGGGCGCGGTGGCTCAGTAGGTAGAGGGGTAGGCTGCAAACCGAGAGGTCCTTGGTTCGAATCCCACCTGCGGCAATCGTGTTGTGTCCTTGGGCAAGACACTTCACCCATATTGCCCACATGGGGACACGGTGATGGTGTGTACTAAGGAATACTGCACATCGATGGTGTGCCTGTCTTCAACCATTGCTAACCCTGTTTGTGGAGTTAGTATGTTGGGGAGCTGACAGTTGCTCGCCGTTGCTCAGTGGCTCTCTCTGAGTACTCCGGCTTCCTCCACCCGTAAAACTGTCGTGGTCATGATTAGCCATTGTGCAGAAATATGTGACCTTAAAAACACCAATAAATAAATAAATAAATAATCAACATCTTGATCAATCCAAAAAGTAATTGATTGATTAACCTTTACTTTTGAACTGCGGTATTATGTGGGTTAACAAAGGAACACACTTGCTCCAAAACAGGCAAATATTGTCACACTGACTTACATCAATTATATGAGAGTAAAGCATGCAAGTTACTTGCTGACATACTTGTTTACTTGCATGATCATCATACTGTATCAGTAGCTGGAAATGGTCATTCTTAACCCTTTACCCATTGCAGCTAGCAGATGATACTTGCAAAATAAATTCATGAATTATTAAAAATTTTCAATTTTTGTCTCAAAAACATTGCTTATGACCCCTCATTGGAATGAGCTTGTTCCAATGAGGGGTCATAAGCTATGTTTTTGAGACAAAATTGAAAACATAATAAATTTGAATGGAGATTTTTGTATATAGGCCTAGTTGATTTTGTTTGTTACGTTGGGTAAAGGGTTCATGCTGTAAATCATCAACGGTATGGCAATTATTCAGATATCTATTTGGACAAGTGATTAATCGGTTAACCAAGGTCAATCCGCATGATTAATCAATCAAGAAAATCCCTTAACCGTTTCAGCTCTAGTTTGGATTCTTCAACAAAACCAACTAAATATAAAAGAATGGATTTTAAACTGTAACTTCTGTTATCTCCACATACAACTATCATGTCCAAGAATCTGTGCAACAGATCATGCTTTGATACAAAGCAACAGATCATGTTTTGATTAAAAGCAACTCCCGTCAGACCCCCCAGTTTGTTAAACAGTGCTTGTTTACTGTGGTAAATAAACTCTGTTTTACTGGTAAAATAGGACCTGGTAACCAATGACTGGAGTGGAAGTTCTCTAGAGTGGGCCACATGGATATAAATGATTGGCTGGACTTGGCTTTATATCCATGTTGCAGTCACAATTAGCAATTGTGCATAAATATGTGACCTTAAACACCAGTAAATAAATAAAATAAATACTGCTAAAAGCATTCATGAATCGAAGCATTTAATCCGCTCATAAATAGTGTAGTGATTTTACCCCATAATAATGTCACTTGCACTGAAGATCCATCCAGGGCCCAGTACTATGAAACTTTTACAATTGTATTTTCTAGAATTGTATTTTCTAGTTATGGTTTTAAATGGGTTGAAATGAACCATTACCTTTTTCAAAGATATGGCAGTTTGCCAGTTGGCAAATTGACTTATCTTTTAAAATGCTAATGATTAATTTTAGTCAGTTATATTAGTAGGTAGAAAATACAATTCCAAAAAATACAGTTGTAAAAGTTTTATAGTATTGGTCCCAGGGACCAGTACTATAAAACTTTTACAATTGTATTTTCTGGAATTATATTTTCTAGTACTGACTTTAAATGGGTTGAAATGAACCATTAACATTTTCAAAGAAGTGGCAATTTGCCAGTTGGCAAATTGCCATATCTTTTAAAATGCTAATGATTCATTTTAGTCAGTTTTATTAGTAGGTAGAAAATACAATTCTAGAAAATACAATTGTAAAAGTTTTATGGTATTGGCTCCAGGTCTCTAAAGCAGGTTGGTTAGACTGTGAAGATTCAGTGTTGACAGTTTGGAATCAGTATGAGTGCACAGAAAAGAAACAATAGGAAATTGTGCTTAAAGAAACTTTGGGGAGCCTACAAATGGATGGCACAGTGAAGCCCATTTAGTTGGACATCTTTTAATTGAAATCCCCTGTTAATTCAATATAAGTTCCAAACACAAAACCATTTACCACACCTCCAGTATAAATATGACTTGTTAATCCCATAAAGGCTATACAGTAAATGCCTGTTAATTGAATAAGAAATCTTGTAACTTCCAGAACTCTCAGTGTCATGGAAATTGGTTGTTTTGTTTGCTACATATCTTGAGTTTGAGAGTTGGATCCTGCACATTTCTCTCGATTTGTTACACTTATTACTGTTCACAGTTTGGCTTGGGATGTTTTTATTTATTATTTAGCTAAAGATGAAGACCTATAAATTGCTGTGGAAATTTTTTTTTTTAAATTCTGGAATGAATTCTAAAAAAGTGTATTCATTATAATTTTTCAGTGTCGTTCAATGACTGGTAGATTATGTCCACATAATATTTGGGTTGTTAACAAAATAATTCATTGCATCAAAAGGGCTGAGAAAAAATTTGTAGGGCAATAGGTTATTTAAAAATATTCTCCTGTAAAAAGTTATTGCTTTTCAAGTAGTAAAAAAATACCTGCTGTGAAGAATCGATCTATTCTCCACATTAAATGCAAGAAGAGAAGTGATTAAGGGATAACAGTTATATAAAATCCTGACATGTTCATCTGTCTTCTGACAGATCACTATTAAGTATTAATAAATGAAGGTTTTGTTCTCCAATTATCAATATTTGTTTGCCCTTGATCGATTTGTTTGATGGAGTCAAGAGATTTAGACCTGACCTTCATAGATTTAAAGATAAGAAAAATAATTTACAATAATTTAGTTGTCTCAGCCTTGTCCGAATGATTAGTTAGGTCTATAAATCACACAGCGCAGCATCAAAGTTGGTGTTCTGTAAACACATATATTAACTGTAGAAATCAGTATTAAAATCATTTATTGACCTATGCATAACTTTAAGGTACCCACCTCTACATACCATGTTGATTTTGTTGTGGATAACAAATTTGCACCATTTTAGCTCACCTGACTTTTCAGTCAAGATGAGTGATAGATAGTGATCACTTTTTGTCTATCGTCCTGCATGAAGGTGGTGTTTGTGATGTTAATTTATTTATTTATTTATTGGCGTTTAAGGTCACATACTTATGCACAATGGCTAACCATAATCGTGACAGTTTTATGGGTGGAGGAAGCCGGAGCACCTGGAAAGAACCACCGAGCAATGACGAGCAGCTGCCAGCTCCCCAACATCATAACTCCACACTGCAGCACAGGCAGGGTCAGATTGGTTGAAAACATGCGCACCATTGACGTGCAGTACGCCTTACTACACAACGTCATCGTGCCCTCATGTGGACAATCGGGGTTAAGTGTCTTGCCCAAGGACACAACGTGGGTGTGATGTTAAAAAACCATTGAACCAATTTTTGAAAATATTTTAGAAAATAGTTGCATTTTGAGTTTGTTTAGATAAAATCAACAGAGAGGAAATGGGAAATATTGTCTCTAATTTTAAAAAACATCTCATGATCTGGTAGATGAAATCACTACTTGCTATTTCATATTCAGCTTCCTCTTGAGTTGGACACTCAAGTTTGTTCAAGGGAAGTGTGAGGGCCAATATTTTCAGTTCTTGGAGGGGGAAAGTTTTTGACTCCACCCAAACTTTATATTTTTAGAATCACTGGATTAATTTGAACCAAATTTGGTGTGCATTATTATCATTGAATTATAAGTTCTGGATTCATGCCCAAAAAAAAAAAACATTTCTCATTTTTAGCTCAACTTTGGCAAAGCCAAATTTGAGCTTTTGTCATGGCCCGTCGTCCGTCTGGCCGTCTGTCCATCTGTCCGTACGTCAACAATTGGATACGGCTCGGGCTAGAGGCCGTATTTATGAACCAATCTTTACGAAACTTCTTGGGGACCTTTGTTATAACCGTGGGACGAGAACGAGTGTTTTTGGGTGCGGTCTGAAATACAAGATGGCTGCCAGCCGCCATTTTGTACCAACGATGCAGAAATCTGTTTTTTGTACAGAACTTCCATATGAAAGCTCTGGTTTGAATAATTTTTTGTTTGAATGTTTAGTACCATGGGATACATCACATATAATACAGGTTTTTTTCTCGTGCGTAAATTGTGCAAATTGGACTAATTTTGATGTTTTTTGGTGTTACTTTCAGCACTGTAAGTGCAAATGCCAATACGGCTCGGGCTAGAGGCCGTATTTATGAACCGATCTTCACGAAACTTCTTGGGTACCTTTGGTATCACTGTGGGACGAGAACGAGTGTTTTTGGTTCCGGTCTGAAATTCAAGATGGCCGATGGCAGCCATTTTGTTCAAAATTAGGTGCAATCAGATTTTTGCACAGAACTTCCATATGAAAGCGCTGATTTGAATAATTTTTTGTGTGAATGTTTAGTACCATGGGATACATCCCATATAATACGGGTTTTTTTCTCGTGCAGAAATTATGCAAATTAGATGAACTTTGCTTTTTTCAGTGCGACTTACACACAGTAAGTACACATGTCAATACGGCTCAGACTAGAGTCTGTATTTATGAACTGATCTTCACAAAATGTCTTGGGTACCTTTGTTATCACCTTGGGACGAGAACGAGTGTTTCTGGGTGCGGTCTAAAATTCAAGATGGCTCCCAGTGGCCATTTTGTACCGAAATTAGGTCTAATCAGTTTTTTGTACACAACTTCTATACAGCTCAGACTAGAGGCCATATTTATGAACCAATCATTACGAAACTTCTTGGGTACCTTTGTTATCACCATGGGATGAGAGCGAGTGTTTTTGGGTGTGGTCCGAAATTCAAGATGGCCACCAGCAGCCATTTTGTACCAAAATTAGTGCAATCAGTCTTTTGTATAGAACTTCTGTATGAAAGTTCTGATTTGAATAAATTTTTGTATGAATGTTTAGTAACATGGAATACATCACATATTGTAAAGGTTTTTTTTTTTCGTGCAGAAATTATGCAAATCAGATGAACTTTGATTTATTCAGTGCTACTTACACAATGTAAGCACACATGTCAATACGGCTCAGGGTAGAGGCTGTATTTATGAACCGATCTTCACAAAACTTCTTGGGTACCTTTGTTATCACCTTGGGATGAGAAGGAGTGTTTCTGGGTATGGTCCAAAATTCAAGATGGCTGCCAGTGGCCATTTTGTACCAAAATTAGGTCCAATCAGTTTTTTGTCACAAGTTCTATACAGCTCGTATTTATGAACTGATCTTCACAAAACTTCTTGGGTACCTTTGTTTTCACCTTGGGACAGGAACGAGTGTGTTTTGGGGTGCCTTTGTTATCACTGTGCTATGAGAACAAATATTTTGGGGTTCAGTCAGACCCACTCTGGGACTCAAAGATTTTTTTCTAGTTTAGCATCTGACTGTCACCCACCTTTACAATACTTTACCTATACATTTGTTACAGGCAACAGTCAGTATTTATGTACAGACCGTTACAATACTTTATATGTACCTTTGTTATCAGGTCATTACCTAGATGTTTGTCATTGCTGTGTCACATACTATACATGTACATGTCTTTGTCTTGACAAGTTGAGCTACAGTGTCATTGACACTTTCATTTTCCATATCACTGTAGGAAGCTTCAAATTGAAAATATGTTGAAATATTGTGTACTGCATTCTTATGAGGGTCAGATTCAAGTTTGCTGAAATAAAGTCCCTAGAAACATATTTCAGTAGTTTATAGGAGCCTAAATTTTAATTTTAACATTTCAATATGAGGAAAATTCTTGAAACTTCTTCAGATCCACCAGGCAGAATCTAACGTTACTATGACTTCCAAGATTAGAGTTTGTTCAGGTGGGCATCAGGGAGGTGGGTGTTTTTGCGTTCATATTAAATGATTATTGATGGCTTTGTGTGTGTGTGTGTGTGTGGGGGTGGGGGGGGGGGGGGTGGGCACCTCACAGCCCATGGGTGATGGGAAGGACAGCAAGGTCAATTCAATGAATGTTAAAGAATGCAGGATTTGCCACCTGTCCTGGAAACTAACATTAATCCTTTACCTAACGTAACGGCCAAAACCGGCCAGCGCTATTCACAAAAATCGCCAATTAGTTTTCATTATTTTTTCATTTTAGGTTATGACCCCTCGTTGGAATGAGCTCATTGAGCTCGTTCCAATGAGGGGTCATAACCTATGTTTTTGAGACGAAAAATGAAAAAAATAGTCATTCAAGAATTTTTTTTGTAAGTGTTGTCTGCTTTTCATGTTAGGTAAAGGGTTAAGAATGCAGGGTCCTTGGAAAAAGTCCTTGTTTAGTGTTACAGTATCCCTCTGTGGTGTTAACTGGCCATAGATTCTGAATGTGACTTTAAATATTCTTTCTCAGATGAATACCTCATCACCTCCACCCCTGGGGCCTGGTGTTTAAATATTCTCTCAAGCCACTGCTGCAAAGACTTTCAAGTTGACATACAACCTGTATTGTGGAAAACTTACAGGTTGTCTCAAATCAAATTCCGGGGGATATATTTAGTTATTTTAACACTGCAGATAATGGAGCTCACATTTTTAGCTCACCTGACTGAAAGTCAGGGTGAGCTATTCTGATCACTTTTCCTCTGTTGTCCAACATCTGTCATCTGTCGTAAAGGTGGTGTTTGGGTCTTTTTCTCCCAAACCACTGGCCACATTTTAATGAAATTTCACATGAGTAGTTGTTATATAGGCGCATTTGGATTTTTCTTCAAATTGGGTTTCTGCTCATATTGAGGAGGGGGTGGGGCCAAAATGCCCCAATTTTTTTTTTAAATCTTCTCATGAACCAACTGTAGCAGAGACTTGATATTTGGTATACAGCTTCCTTTTGAGGTGTAGACTCAAGTGTGTTCAAGAGAAGTTTGAGGGGCAATATTTGTCATCGTTATGGGAGGGGCAAGAATTTTGGCCCCCTCCCAAAATTTTATTTTCCAAACCGAGAGGCCGATTTGAACCCAATTTGATATGAAGTATTAATGCGTCATAAGTACTTGATTTATGCCAACAATTTTTTTCAAAATGCCCTGTGGGAACCACAGGAGCTAAAAATAGAAAAAATTTCAAACACCCATATCTCCAACACTACACAGCACTGAGAATTCTTTTTGGGTGTGAAGCTTCCTGAGGACCAAAAGAATGGAATGGTCCAAAAAAATGGCTATCAGTTTTAATACAGGGTACTTTTTCAGGATTTTGAAAAAATGCTGAGTCAGCATTTTTTAACACTGTAGGTAATGGGGAAAACATTTAAGACTCTTCTTCTCCCAAACCACTGCTCCAAAAGCTTTCACGTATAACATCTTTGGAAGATCGTTTCACAGGTTTGTTGAAATCAAATCCCTGGGTCCATATTTGGGTTCTCTATGGGAGCCCAAATGTTTAAATTAGTGCAGTATGAGGAATATTCTTTAAAAATCTTCTTCTTCAGATCCACCAATCAGAATCTTTTGATATTTGGTATGCAGTATCCTTTGGGGGGTGAGATTCAAGTTTGTTCAAGCCAAGTCTTTGGGTTGATATTTGGGCTCCCTGTGGAAGCCCGAATTATAACTTAGTTCAATATGAGGAATCTTCTTTAAAAATATTCTTGTTCAGATCCAGCAGTCGGAATGTTTTGATATTTGGTATACAGCATCCTCAGGGAGGTGTGATTCAAGTTTGATCAAGCCAAGTCTCAGTCCATATTTGGGCTCCCTGTGGGAGACCGAATTGTAACTTAATTCAATATGAGGAACATTCTTTAAAAATCTTCTTCACATCCACCAGTAAGAATCTTTTGATATTTGGTGTACTGTATTGTTAGGGAGGTGAGATTCAAATTTGTTAAAGCCAAGTCCCTGGGTTCATATTTGGGCTCCCTGTGGGAACCCAAATTATAACTTAGTTCAACATGAGGAATATTTTTAAAAAATATTTTTCTTCAGATCCAGTAGTCAGAATCTTTTGATATTTGGAGTACAGCATCCTTAGGGAGATGAGATTCAAGTTTGTTCAAGCCATGTCCCTGGGTTCATATTTGGGCTTCTTTTGGGAGCCCGAATTATAACTTAGTTCAATATGAGGAATATTTTTTACAAAAAATTTTTTCAGATCCACTGGTCAGAATGTTTTGATATTTGGTATATGGTTTTCTTAATGGGGCAGATGCAAGTATGTTCAAATTAGGACCCTTGGTTGTCCATGTCAGGTCAGCGCTCTCAGGCCCCTTGGGGCCTCTTGTTTAAATCTTCACTGCTCGTAATTCTTCCATATTAGATATACTATTGGATAGACCTGTGCTACGCACATTTTTTCAATAGGCAGCATTCACAGAATGGAACACAATTGCCGATTTTCAGGAATAATACAAAATATTTTCCCTCAACATGTCGACCTAGTTACACTGGATATAAATACATACACCTTGCCGAGTTGGAAGTCGATTGGGCCTCCAGAGTCTGAAGAGGTTGGGCATGTCATGAAAAACAAAATAGGCTTTCCAGATTTGTTCAAATCAACACCCTGGGGCAGGCCCTGGTTTGTTCACAGAAAATTGATTAGCAACTGTTTTGTAGCCCGGGTTGTGGGTCCAAGAACCCTCTGTGTTCATCATGGTTCAGCCCAGAGTGATACTTTTGAAAATTTGATCTGAAAGACTCAATTTCCTTGCATCTGGGAATGTAACTGAGTCCTAATTTCAAACCCATTTTTCAAAGTATATGAAGAGAAATTATATTATTCTGTTACTTATTAGTATTCAAGTGCTAGAGGAGTCCAGGTAAGAAAATACATTGCTATGATGTAGGTTGATCCCATCTTTAATATTTTTCAATAGAATTCATCTAATTTTATCCTATATTCTCACTATGTATGTGATGCTGAGTTCCAGAACACATGTAAAGTTTACCATTTGACATATTGTACTTTCAGTTTCATGAGACACGTGTTTGCTTCCCGCAAATGCGTAAGCACGTGTCTCTGACATTCAGGATCAATTTCATCAGGATTCCCCACCCACCAATCAGACGTGATATATGCTCTAATAGCTACGCACAGTAGTTGATGACATAAATAGTATGTAATTTGCATACTCATTATACATCGTACCATCCAACAATTGAGAGAATTCTTTTTTTTTTTGCGTTTGCAGATTTTATCCCCAAGTAAAAAAATGCTAATCAGTTGCAGCTATTGCATCGCAGTTCACAATTTTTACTTCACATTTTGCGATGCAAAACCAAACAAATCAGGGCCTGTGGGGGTATATTAAGGGGGTCTTATGGAGCTTCATTTTTAACACTGTGGATAGTGGGAAAATATGCATGAGGTATCGCTGCAGTAAATATTTGAATTAGAGTTACCCACCTTGAAATGTTGCACTCAGAAATGATGCAATCTCTAAAAATAAGGAGCCTTGGGGAAAATATATTGTTTCAATAAACATTTGAATCATTCTAATGCCATCTTGCATTATTGTTGAATATTCCAGATGAATAAAGAGGGTGATTTGATGACTTTTGGACCTAAAAAATACAACTGACTTTTGGTGTGGAATTGTTGGGAATTTCCTGAAAAATATGTGCACTTGACCAGTACTTCCCTTCCGGTCAGGTTTTCTCTCTTATTTGTTGCATGACCCCATGTTTTCAGGTCAGGAAAAGTTGTCTGAAGGGCTTTTCTTGACAAAGATACTTGAATTCCAAACTTAATGTGATGCGATCATAATTTTTTTCACTTGAACATTATAATGGACGCTTATGGAAAACTATTTACTGCTGTGATACCATATATCTTTTTGTCCAGAACTGCTTCTTCAAAGCAAAATTTAATGTCATGAAATATTTTTACACTCATGATTATTCAAATGTAGAAATGATTCATTAAACATTTCATCAGATCAATGATGGACCATCTGTTGGTTACAATGTAGCTTTCATAATCAATTTGTTTAATCGTCTGTTGAATTCATAAATTTTATGAGTTCTTCACATCAAACATCACCTCTGGGAAAAACTTTTAAACCAACAAAATAATGAAGAGCCAAATTAACTGTAATTATCTGACAATTATTTCAATTGCAGATAACATTCTGGACTTCCATCACATATTCAGCTCTGCTGTTATTTTTAATATCCATTTCTCACTCCAATTATTTACTTAAATGAGAGTGCAAAATTAAATTTGGTATTCAAATATTTTCATCTCTGATGTTTTGTTACAGTTTATTGGAGAATGTCTGGAGACAGCCTTAAAAAATTGTATCTAAACCATTGATCTTTATAATGCTGGATTGCAGGAATGAGTGAAAAATGTTGCAACTCAACCTCAAGATGGCATCAGGTCAATCAACACAGCAACTTCTCCCATCAGTGATGTTTGATGACCTGAAAACTGTTACACTGTGACAGTCGTCACAGTGTAACAGCTTTCACATCATCAAACAAAAACATCCTAGCTTGAAAACTTGCAATTTGATATCAACTTTCTAATCTCGGAACTTGTTTTTTTGTCAATACAGTGGAGCCCAATTAATTGGATATCTCTTAACTAAATAACCCTGTTAATTGAATATAATTTCCCAACACAAAACCATTTGCCATACACCCAGTACAAATTTGACCTGTTAATTGAATATAGGTTATAGAGTAAACTCCTGTTAATTGAATAAAAAATCTTGTAACCTGTCGAGAAATTTCCCTGACTCTCCCCAGTTTTTCTTTGTTTATCGACCTATTTGGCCTCAGTACATCCAATATAGGCATTTAATCTATTATATCTTGTTTGACAGAGCTCATGGAGCTCTGTCAAACAAGATATAATAGAATAAATTCTAAGTTTATCTCTAGAATACAGGAAAGTGACACAATCTCTGTTTATTGAATACTCCTGTTAATTGAATAATTTTCATTGACAAAGTGGCTATTCAATTAACAGGGTTCCACTGTAATAACTAAAAGTATGTTGTAAATATTCAATTTGCCTTGAAGAATGTGCACTTCATCAAGTATTCATTTTTCACAGATATCAAAGTATATTTTTTTGAAAAATGATGGGTAAGTGTGAGGTATTGCTAAATTGAAAAGTTTAAGAAAATTTTTGTTCAGCACTCTATTTATGGTAACATATGCTCCTTTTTTAGGGGTGCGCGGTGGCATTGCAGTATCCAGTTCTGGTCAGGTCACCGAAGTTAAGCAACATCGGGCCCGGTTAGTCCTTGTATAGGTGACCGTCTGAGCGATCGATCCGGACTCCTGCATTGTGGCCTTGGGCAAGGCACTTAACCCTGTTTGTACACATGGGGGCACGATAATGCTGTGTACTAAGGCACACTGCATGTCGATGGTGCTCATGTCTTCAACCAGTCTAACGCTGCCTGTGCTGTAGTGTGGAGTTACAATGTTGGGGAGCTGGAAGCTGCTTGTCGTTACTCGGTGGTTCTTTCCAGGTGCTCCGGCTTCCTCCACCCATAAAACTGTCACCGAAACAGTATGACCTTGGCTGTTAAAGTGTTGTTAAACTTTAATAAATAAATAAATCCTTTTTAGGGCCTAATAAATTTCTTGGAAGAAGCTGAGCTTTCATCAGTAGAAACTGGAATTCCAGTTCAGAAGCTCCATCATCTGTACAAGATAACTCTCTTGGATCCTGAGTAATGATGTATGAGGAGAATCAGGGGGTCATTATTTTTAATACATTGGCTAACGGTGATTGGTTGGATCCTGACCCATCATTATCTACGCTGTGTCTTTGGGCTTTATCCTTTACCAAATGAATTGACCACATCAGCCTGTGCCATTGCCAAATTGAGCAGTTGAAAAAAGATTATTTTTTAAAGAATTTCAACAAAACTATATAATGTGAACCCTCATTGGAACGAGCTGTAGGGACCTACAAATTGCCGATTTTGATCGAATCAAATATCGAATTGAATTGGTGAAAACGAATTGAATTTCAAATCAGATCACAGTTAACCCTTTACCTAACAAATCGCCCGCATCCGCCTGCATAATATGCAAATTGAGCAGTTGAAAAAATTAATTTTTTCAAAATATTTCAACAAAACCATATCATGTGACCCCTCATTGGAACGAGCTCATTGAGCTCATTCCAATGAGGGGTCATATGATATAATTTTGTTGAAATTTTTTGAAAAATTGAAAAAAATTATATTTAAAATAATAAATTTTGATATCGTCTGCGTTGGGTAAAGGGTTAATGGATATGTAATCAAAAGAAGAGTTTTTTTTCCAATCGCACTCCTTTTGTGACAAATTACCACTCAAACAACAAAATTATTTACAACCATTTCAGACAGTTTTGGCCTTTCCTTACATTCAGCTCAACAGGATCAGTCTTATTTTCTGCCCTACAGCTCTTAGCTTATAAGCATAATCCTTCATTGAAGGACGACCTGACACTCCAAACTCCCTAATATCAAACAAATTTGTGGAAAAATTCTCCATAATCCACCCACGAGATCTGACAGAGATCAATGTGCCATATGCGTCAATCTCCCCCAAAACCACTGGTTCTCTAGCAGTGTTAGTCAAAAACGTTTCCGTGGCCCCTGCAAAACTAATTTCATGACCCGTAATTGCGTATACCTTTTAACCTGCAAGCAATGCAGTAAACAGTAAACTGGTGAAACTAAAAGACACTTCAGAGTCAACATCACAGAACACATTGCGCACATCAGACATGCGAGACGTGCCAGTAATGATTCACTTTAACCCAATCAGCCATACCACTTTGGACCTCAGTTACTGTATTATACAGGTTTTACAGTCCAATCCGGACACACCCTTTGTCACTGATCAATGCCGTCACAATGAAACTGAATGGATCTTGGAACTGAAATGCTACAACCACTTGGCCTGAACAGGAAGCAAACCAGAAAATAAGCTGATTGTCTTCTGAAAATTGAGGTCCCCAGAGGGTGAATTTACTGATGCTACCCTGCACAGCAGGGTAGCATCACTAAATTTACCCTCTGTGAACCCCATTCTGAATCAGGGTCTCAAAACTAAACAGAAAGAGGTACCCAGAGTATAAATTGTCCCACTGTATGGGATAACATCAAATTCACTCTCTGGGAACCTCATTCTGCAAATGTCAGACTGCTTATTTTCAGGCCTGACAGGAAGGACTTTTAAGTCAGTTTTTTATTTTTAAAACAATATTATTGTGTCCTCTTTTGATGTCTCTGCTGGGAATTAGAATTTAAATGGTTTATATTTGTAGATATAGTTTTGAGGAATATATTTGAATAAATTTACATTTTGTTTGCGTTGTATTTCAACTGGCGTCATCATGGGGATAACTTTCTCTTTTATTGTCTGTTTTCATAATATCACTTAGTAAGCTTATGTATTGATTGAATTTCAGATAGAGATCCACTAGGTTCAGTCTTGTCTCCCAGATTGTGCAAGTGGATTAGTCTCAATATTGCAAACAAATGAAATATATCCTAATGAAAAAAACTGGGGAGTGCTGTGTAGCAGTGTGCTTATTGGTGGTATATATGCCTTCTTTCAAAGTTCAAATACAAATTGTGTCCAGTCTTTAAACTGGAAAGTTTGAAAATTACTAGTCAATAAATGGTCGGTTTCTGCATGTACTCCAGCTTCTCTACATAACTGTTGAATTATAGCTTGTGTCTCCTCAATGGAAGGAGAGCTTGTTTCAGTTAAGTGTCATAAGCTATATTTAAAAATAAATTCACTGGCAGCTTTTGTCTTTAACCCTTAAAGGCCTCGAGATGTTTTAATACATTTTTGAAGCACTTTGACAGTCTACATCCTGTGGCTTTGCAGTTATTGCTAGGCAAGTCTTGACTTCCGATATAGGCAGCCAAGACTTGACTAGAAATTACCATCTAGGTGCTTTCAATGTAACTTGAAATATATCCAGACAGTGTGTTGGGGCACCTGTTTTGTTGAAATAAAAAGTGAACAAAATAGGAATTAGGACTTCAAGGGTTAACTCTTTCTCTAGTACATTTTTTGAATGATTGAATCCAACTATGTAATTGTATGCATGAAAGGAGAGTGCCTTCTGAAAATGAAGGGTGAACAGTATTAAATTTCAAATCCCCTGCCAGTGGCAGGGGATTTGAATTTTTATATTATGAGCCACTTAACTTTAATAAATGCTATTGCTTGGTTTATACTATAGCATGGAATATGAAGCATTATGTCATGCATCACTGATAAGGAAATAATTAATGCAGGATAGCTTTTCCCATATTTTTAGAGGGTAAAAACTCATTAATGGTCCCCCAGGTTCCTTGTATCAATAAATGATAACTTTGTCACAGTATTAACATCATTCTTGCAAGACAGACTCATTAGAAATCTCATCAACACTGGGATGCTATGTTTGATTCACCCACTGTTAAGATTTAGACTGTGATAACTTGAATGCCAAAACACATTTCCTCATGACTATCAGTTGTCAGAAAAAAAGACTTTGAGGCACCACTTTGATGCATTGCTTGCACAACTAAGAAGATGTCAATAATTCTCCCATTTATGGCATGCTGCAATCTATATTACATTGATCAGAGAGTTAGGATGATTGGTTGATTAAAAATGTCATTCTAGGTGATACATTCAACAGATCAAAAATTAGGGAACACAGTGGCTTAATGTGTTTGGGCATATGGCACTTTGATAGCACATATGTCTTGACTACTGTAAATTTAATTTTTTTGTCATAAATTGGTAATTTGCTGGAAAAAAAGATGCAATTCGTTTATATAATATTGTGAAAGCACCACAAGTACTATTCATATATTCCCAGTGAACTGACTGAAATGAAAACTTAAAAAAAGAAAGAACTGTCATTTTGTTATCAAGAATCATATTTGTTCACTCTTTTTGAATGAGCACATATGGCTCATTTCAGTGAGAGAGCGCAAGATATTTATTAAAAAAAATCTATAAAAATTACATGCAGGGTTTATTTGTTTTCATAATAATTGGATTTCACCGACTTTATTTGATACAAATTTTTCTGAGACATCTCATTTTTTTTTTCAGAGAAATGATGTTGAGTTACCTCCCCTATTCTGTACACTCAAATATTTGTGTTCAAGGAAATTAGTCTGTCACTGGGATTACAATACATGTAATGTTTTATGTGTCACATGTCATGGGTTAAAACATGGTTCAAAACTGCATTTCACCTTTAGATCAAACAAAATAGCTCTTGGCTGTAGAAAATCAACAGTTTTTTTTCATTTATTCACCAAAAACATACACTAAAAGGAAGGAAAAGTTTTCTTTTTTCATATGAATGATAAGTAATTGTTGGGAGAAGGAAAAAATGGTTGGAGAATTTTATGTATAGCAATGCAAAGATCTGGTCATTTTGGAGTTACTAGACTAAGTTAACCCTTTGAGACTTTAATTATCCTGATGTTCAAACGTCACTGGGAATTCAGTTTCTTCAACGTTTTTCAAAATACGACGTCAAATGTTGGAAAGTACAAATAACAAGATATTTTTCACATTTAGTGATTATCTCATTGAGGGCTAGATTATTTTTGGTGGTTTGAATTTGTTATTCAAAACTTGTCTTATTACAAATTATTGGAGAGTGCCCAGAGGCACTCTCCAATAACTTGTAATAAAACAAATTTATATAAACAAAATATTATTTGTGTTTGACTGAATATGAAATATAAGCAAGGAAAGTGTTGGATTTTGCTCTGGTATCATTTTTTTAAAGCTCTGATAGTGGCTTCTAGCACTCAACAAGCTAAGAAGTCTTGACAGCAGGATTATATTAGTATTTTAAGCTGCGATAACATTTGGCTCAATGGTTGTCACTGTGCACTATTCAAGAGAAAATAGGCATTGAGCTTAAAACTTTAAAAAATCAAAAAATAATAACAAAACAAATGACCACAAAGTATCAACGTGCTGTTTGATTTCGTATGTCATAAGACATTCAAAAGTATCAAAGGGTTAATAAAAGTACAGAATGTAATTGAATGATAAATAACTCAGTTAACCCCTTTTGAATGATGTCTGGCTAAATGCACTGTTCCATGAAATGCCTTCAACCAATGTGCTTTATCTTTGAGCTCCACTCTGGCCTGGAGTATGAATTTGGACCTTGGACAGTTACTTAACATTTCTTGATGGTCCTTTACAAGTATTTTTGCACATCAAGATGATTCTCACTGTAAATATAACAACATAATCACACAACTTTGAAGAGAGAGCTCAGTGTCATCTCTGTGAAATTTGCTCTTAGAAACCATTACAGTGAGAAGCATCTTGATGTGAAAATTAAACTCTACATGTGTATTAAGAATAGCATTTTGTTTGCGGAGTAGGACTTGGCAGTCGATGCCTGACAGTTCAGGTCCACTTCATGAAATGAATTCCTTTAATAACCCTCAAGGCCAGGACAGTTTTCCATAATTTTCACTGATCACTCCCTTATAGGCTGAAGGTTTGGGAGTGATTTCTAGTCAGGTCTTGGCTGCCTATTCTTTACTTGAAACCATTACCAGGAGATTCTGTTCAAGTCTTGATCCCTTGTAGACTTGACTAGAAACCACTGCCAAGAGACTTTGAAAATTATCCACAGATTGTACAGTGGTATACCTGTTTTGAGGCCACATAGTTTATATGAGTTGAGTTACGACTTTTAGTGTTAAATTGTATAAGTGTTCTTAGTCACGCCAAAAATTCTGTTAAAAAATGTAAATTCTCCATATTAACTGGTTGAGTGCTAGAAGCCGCAGTCACGGCTCTACAGAAAAGTACTGAAAGCCACTTTAGTGGTTTTGCCGTGTATGCATTAGTATGTCGTTCAGTCGGCAGTAGAAAAAATAGATATAAAATTAAATTGTTATATTTTATTGGAAACTGCCAAGGGGTACTGTGCAATAAATGGTAATAAAACAATTATTTATGAACAATATCTTTCTAAACGAAGTGCTGGTTGCATGGTATCTATACAGTGGAGCCCACTTAATTGGATATCTCTTAACTGAATAACCTTGTTAATTGAATATAATTTCCCAACACAAAACCATTTACCATACCTCCAGACCTGTTAATTGAATATAGGTTATAGTTTAGAGTAAACTCCTGTTAATTGAATAAACAATCTTGTAACCTGTCGAGAAATTACCCTGACTCACCCCAGTTTTCCTTTGTTTATAGTCCCTTTTGGCGTCAGTACATCCAATACAGGCATTTAATCTATTATATCCTGTTTGACAGATCTCATGGAGCTCTGTCAAACAAGATATATTAGAATAGATGCTAAGTTTATCTCTAGAATACAGGAAAGTGACACAATCCCTGTTAATTGAATACTCCTCTTAATTGAATAATTTTCATTGGCAAAGTGGCTATCCAATTAACAGGGTTCCACTGTATTAAAAAAATATATTCCTGTTACAAATCACTTTCGATAAAACATTTACCAGTCTACTAATTAACTATGCAGTAGAAAGATATTGTTTTGATAAATTTGTGCTGTTATAAATAGGTGTGATAAAATAAATTGTATCAAAACATAAAAGACCTCTTCTGGAATAATTTCCTTTGAGATCAGTTGCCTAACAAAATTGTACTGAATCTCATAGACCACCTCTCCACAGATACTCCTAATAGGGGGGCACAGTTTGACCAAAGATACACAGGATGAGCACAGAACACACAGAATTACTCAAGTTAATATTATATATACTGAGTCAAAAAAGAAAGTATAAATAATAAACTTTGAGGAGCAATTTTTTTAGTATTAACGACTTTAATCCCAAACAAATTATTGTAAATTTATATTTCGAGTCTAGCTGTATGAATTTGCATAATATCATGTTCTTACTGTTGCCAGCATTATGTCAGGACGTCACAATTCAGACATGGGGTGAAATGAAAAGTTCACACATGCAGTCAATAGCGTGTATGTCCACCGTTTGCCTCTAGGATGGCAAGACATTGATGGCGCATGGACCTGATAAGTCTCTGGATGTCACCCTGTGGTATTGCATTCCACTCTTGCCTTATAACATTATGTAAGTCGTACCTGACGGTCCAATTGATCCCAAAGATGCTCGATTGGCGACAAATCTGGCAAAAGTGGGGGCCAGGGAAGAAGTTTGATGCTCTGCTCCTCAAGAAAGTCACGACGGATATGTGACATCGGGAATTGTCTTGCTGGAATAACTGCAGTCCGACATTAGCGTTGAACAACAGGACAACAACAGTGTTAAGAATTTCGTCCCTATATTGTTTTCCATTCAGATTACCATTGATGAAGATCAACTGCATTCGATGGTGCAAGGAAATTCCTGCCCAAACCACTACCCCCGCTGAAACGGTCACATTCCCACACACAAGTATCAGAAAACCATTCTCCTCATCAGCGATACACTTCTGCCCTACCATCACCACGCCGTAGATAAAATCATGATTCATCACTAAAAAGATCTGTGCTCCAACGCTGCTGAGTCCAACGAACATGCTGACTTACCCATTCCATTCTGACATTGGATAAGGATTGGTCTATGGTATGGATGCCTACTTCAGATGCCGTGTTCAGCAAGTCTGTTGTGGACAGTTTGTGCACTGATTCTATTGTTAGTTCTACCAGGAGTAATTGCAGCTGTCCTCGTTGCAAAAGGAAGCGATCCCGCAAGTGAGACGTCCTGATGTGTTGGTCTTGTGCATGGGTCATAACTCTTGGTTAATCTGAACGTGGTCAGTCGGCAGTAGATCCACAGGTTCTATACCTTCCAATGAGATGGTAAATAGTGGCCACAGTGACTTCGAACTCAGCAGCGAGCTCATCTGGGGGTATCCCAGCCTCATGCATACCAATGGCACGCAACCTCTGATTTTCGGTTAACCTTGGCATTTTTTAAAATGTCGGAAGACAAAAACTAGCATGTTTTCTCAATAACCCAGGCTCTCTAGCACAACATAACATAAAGAAAATCGTCGGTCACCCATTCAATTTGTCATTCTCGGGTAGCACATGCTATTTTGAAATCCGTAGCAAAATCGCATACGGTTGGATGGACAACAATAACATGTCATTAAACTCTTTGCACGACATCTTGTCTACAAACAAACAACATTAGAACTATTATATTTCATCCCTTATGCTATTTTTTCACATTTTTTTCTATTATACTTTCTTTTTTGACTCAGTATATTATATAAGATTACATCACAGTAGTATATTATATAAGATTACATCACAGTACACCACATGCTTCATTTCACTGGAAATCAATGAAAACATCACATGTTGATTTTGAAAATTATTGTAAAGTCAAGAAAGAACGCTAGCGATTTTATATGCTTCAAATGGAATGGCCAGGATTTGAACCTCTGCCATGAGTAGGACTTAATATATTTGTCTTGATTCATGAGAATCAGTTTTGCTACTCAAAAACTATTTCAGTTCTTAACCCTTTACCTAACATGAAAAGCAGACAACACCTGCAAACAAAATTATTGAATAGGCTATAAAAAAAAGAACCTCTGTTTCTCAGGCCCGCGCGCATGGTCATTTTTGGTGCGCATGCAACCTTTTTATGACACCAAAAAAGTCTTCCAAAAAAATTTGAGATATTGTGCTCATTTCGGTAAATCGATATCGATGCGTTCGCAAATTTTAAATTAACACACTTCAGGCTTTTTCTACATCATACCTTAATAAAGTGGATGGGTTTTAGCAATATTCACGACAGAAAGTGTTTTATTCTGTAAAAGGTAAGTCATAATGACAGCAAGAAGGAAGGTGTCTTTCAGTCTGACAACACACAGTCACAAAGGGGAATGGTCGATTCGCACCACGTTTGATTTGCACCAAACCTCAGAAAGTCTGCAAAGTCAGGTGCTATGTTGAATGGAACACTGTCTCCTGGCATTTATTTTTAGTAACATTTGTATTGTAAATGGCCGTCATTGGGAATTTGTGTACTGTTATTTGAAACCGTTACGAGTTTCCCAGTTAATTTAAATAAATGCATTTGAGATGCAGGATAATTGGATAACTAATAGTAACCGTTGCTTGATATAAAAGTAACAGTCATAGTTGAAAATAAATTGCATATAGGCAGGTATGTGCGGTCGAATTGGTTAATAAAAACACGCAAACATTCGTTTTGTATTTCATTTTCAGATTTAAAAAAAATATGATTTATGGATGAACTGCCCGTTCAAATGGGTTGTGATAATTTTGAATATAATGGGGAACAATTGCGATTCACGATTTTATTAGGCAGGTTGTGAAAGGATTTTTTTTTTTGGTAAAATAAATCTCTGAAAGTTGGCACTTCGACATTTGATTTGTCCCAGAAACGTTTCAACCCGAGACGTTTCACCCACGAGGCGTTTCGTGACTTTCGTCCTGTGTTATAATTTTCACGTTTCACTGAAAAAACAAACATTCAAACCCCACTTCATTTTCGACCCAACACCCCTGTGGTGAATAACCAATATATTTGCGAATTTTTGCGTGGTCCACCAGGCGTTTGGATGGGGGCCAAATTACCACAAACAACCTCTCGGGGAGAAAATAAAAAGAAAAAAAAAACCTGCCCGCCCGCATGCTTTTTTGGAAAAAATGGCCTGAGAAACAGACAATCAACTTTGTATGGCCATAACTATTTTTTTTTCATTTTTGCATTAAAAACATAGCTTATGACCCCTCATTGGAACAATCTCTACAAGCTCATTCCAATGAGGGGTCGGTCACATGCTTTGTTTTGGACGCAAAAAATGAAACGGTGATGAAAATTCAATGCCAGTTTTTAGTCCCCTACGGGAACCGTAAGGGGACTATAGGATTGCACTCCGTCCGTCTGTCTGTCTGTCTGTCTGTCTGTTTTTTATTGTTACCACCTCTCCCTCCAACATGCTTTAAGCCACACCTTTCATATTTGGTACATGGATAAATGGTTCTGAGGGGATGATGTACGCTCAAAATTTTTTTTCCAAAATCCAAGATGGCGGCCATTTTTGTTGTGTTTTTTAAGCTTTTTTTCTCTATTTTCATGTTACCACCCCTCCCACCAACATGGTTCAAGCTACACCTTTCATATTTGGTACATGGATAAATGGTTCTGAGGGGATGATGCACGCTCAAAATTTTTTTTTCAAAATCCAAGATGGCGGAATGGCGGCCTTTTTTGTTGTGTTTTTTAAGCTTTTTTCTCTATTTTCATGTTACCACCCCTCCTACCAACATGGTTCAAGCTACACCTTTCATATGTGGTACATGGATAAATGGTTCTGAGGGGATGATGCACGCTAAAAAATTTTTTTTCAAAATCCAAGATGGCGGAATGGCGGCCATTTTTGTTGTGTTTTTTAAGCTTTTTTTCTCTATTTTCATGTTACCACCCCTCCCACCAACATGGTTCAAGCTACACCTTTCATATTTGGTACATGGATAAATGGTTCTGAGGGGATAATGCACGCTCAAAATTTTTTTTTGAAAATCCAAGATGGCGGAATGGCGGCCATTTTTGTTGTGTTTTTTAAGCTTTTTTTTCTCTATTTTCATGTTACCACCCCTCCTACCAACATGGTTCAAGCTACACCTTTCATATTTGGTACATGGATAAATGGTTCCGAGGGGATGATGCACGCTCAAAATTTTTTTTTCAAAATCCAAGATGGCGGAATGGCGGCCATTTTTGTTGTGTTTTTTAAGCTTTTTTTTCTCTATTTTCATGTTACCACCCCTCCCACCCACATGGTTCAAGCTACACTTTACATATTTGGCACATGGATAGAGGGTTGGGAGGGGATGAAGCATGTTCAATATTTTTTCTTCAAAATCTAAGATGGCGGCATGGCGGCCATTTTTGTTGTGTTTTTTAAGCTTTTTTCTCTATTTTATGTTACCAGCCCTCACTCCAACATGGTTCAAGCTAAACTTTTTATGTGTGGCACATGGATAGAGGGTTGTAATGGGATGTTGCATGTTCAATATTTTTTTCCAAAATTCAAGATGGCGTCATGGCAACCATTTCTGTTGTGTTTTTTAAGCTTTTTTCTCTATTTTATTTTATGTTATCACTACTCCCTCCAACATGGTTCAAGCTGCACTTTTCATATATGGTACATGGATAAAGGGGTTGTGAGGGGATTATGCACGCTCAATATTTTTTTTTTTCAAAATCTAACATCTGTCTGTCTGTCCGTCCGTCCGTCCATTCTGTCTGTCTGTCTGTCTGTCTGTCTGTCTGTCTGTTTTTATGTTACCATCTCTCCCTCTAATATGCTTCAAGCTACACCTTTCATATTTGGTACATGGATAAACGGTTCTGAGGGGATGATGCACAGTCAATATTTATTTTTCAAAATCCAAGGTGGCAGAATGGCGGCCATTTTTGTTGTGTTTTTTTAAGCTTTTTTCTCTTATTTTATGTTACCACCCCTCCCTCCAACATGGTTCAAGCGACGCCTTTCATATATGGTACATGGATAAAGGGTTGTGAGGTGATTATGCACGCTCAATATTTTTTTTTAAAAATCCAAGATGCTTATATACTCTAGTGTCTTCTGTGACAAAAACACCTTATGTCACAAAAGCGCCGTAGGGGACTAATACCACCTCGGTGGTCAAACACTTGTTGTGAATAGTGCTGGCCAATTTTGGCCATTACATTGGGTAAAGGGTTAACCCTTTACCCAACAAATCAGTCACATCCGCTCACGTAATATGCAAATTCAGCAGGTGAAAAAAATATTATTTTTCAAACAATTTTAACAAAACCGTATCATGTGACCCCTCTTTGGAATGAGCTCGTCAAGCTCATTCCATTGAAGGTTCAGATGATATGGGTTGTTGAATTTTTTTTTGATTTTTTTAAAACGTTATTTTAAATAATAAATTTTGATATCATATGTGTTGGGTAAAGGGTTAAATAATTTACAATTATTTAACAGAACACATGTTCCAACATACAGGCTTTTGGCAGTCTTACTTAACCCTTTACCCAACGTAACAGCCAAAACCGGCCAGCGCTGTTCCCAAAAATTGCCAATTAATTTTCATTATTTTGTTCATTTTTTGTCTCAAAAACATAGGTTATGACCTCTCATTGGAACAAGCTCGTTGAGCTCGTTCCAATGAGGGGTCATAACCTATATTTTTGAGACAAAAAATGAACAAAATTAGTTATTCAAGAATTTTTTTTACCAGTGTCGTCTGCTTTTCATGTTAGGTAAAGGGTTAAGGAAGATATAGTACCTTGGCAGTGGTTTCTAAGGAAGTCTTGGAAGTCTGCATAGGCTGCCAAGTCTACTCTTGATACCATTGCTAAGGCAAAATGTTACCATATTATAAGGGAGCAAAATGTAAGTTGAATTCTGCAGTCCTTTGAAAACACTTTCAGAATCTATAACAAGAATCAAATGAATACTTTACGAGAATTTGATTCTCATTTTATTCCTTGCGAGAATGATTTACGAGAATCTATTCTGATTCTTGAATGAAGTTTAAAACCTGAAGAGAATTTCCTATGGCACTAGCAATCTTGCAAAATTGCATCCTACTTTTTTGGTAAATCACTATTTGAATTGAATCAAACAGTGATGCCAAGTCCATATTTTGGGAAGTGCATAAGTATTTTTCTCCTCTTTGCAAGACTGTAGAATGGGTGACTTACAATCGGGCATGTCATTTGTGTAAGTGTCTGTAACCATCCCTTACACTTTTTGAACTCCGTAATTCCAACACATACACTGAAAGTTAGCGAGTATGACTGTTTGGCTTCTTTTTAAGTTTGACCTTGTATATCTCCTGTGTGTAATTACCGGAGTTATGCCTCAGGTTTGAATTTGAATGAAGTTTTTATTGTGAAGTTCTATTTCAAATTCAAAGGGTGCAATTTTTGTCATTTTCTGGCTTCTCCACATAATTGTTAGAGTTATTCCTCTTCTTATCCCACATCCCTAGGCTATGGCAGAATGCAGATGTTCTCTGGTGCCAAAGTAAACTTACAAGCATGTTTTTCTTCTAGAGTTACAGCCCTGACTTGCACTTAGTAGATGTGATTTTCTAATAGTCACTACCTACTGTTCCATAATTAGAATTATTCAGTGCCACTGTTGACTAAACTCAATATGTGGAATGGACTCGATAAAAATGCAGTTTATGTTTTGGGGTTACTCGACCAGAGGCAGTGTCAGTGACCATAAATTTCAGATGGTTTTCCATGCCATATCTGTAGATCTTGACTCCTTTTGACTAACCACTTTAAACTCCGCTTCAGATGTAAGCTGGACTTGAATAGAGGAAATGTCTGTTGTGAGATATTTTGAATTTTGTGGATAGTTTCAAGTGGATTCTAATTTGTTAGGAGAAGGGGCTAAATGCTGGGAGGGTTTCACCACCTGCATGACCCACCTCAAATTCTTTTCATCAGGTAGAGTACTATTGCCGATTATTTCCACTTTGACCAACTCCACTTTGATCAATTCCACTTTGATCAATTCCACTTTGATCAACTTGACATAAAGAGTAATTTTCTGGTGAATTCCACTTTGACCAACAAGATAAAAAAATGTTATTTATTCTCATTTTTTCTTGATTTTTGTTATTAGGTAATGATATTTTGATTAGTAGAGAGGCAAAATTTCCAGTCTGACTTTGGAACCACCACACTACAGAGTCCCATCGAACAAACAATCATGTGGAGGGGTGGCACAATAAGTTGAATAGAGTTGTAGGCAAAGCTCACCCTAACATATATGAACTGGTTGATGTGTTCAAATATGATGCCAATAGATGGCATGTTCACAGACCTTCCCAAAGACATGAAACTGTTTCAGATGTTTGCTAGTCCAGTGATATGTGAGTCGGATCGGGCCTGAAAATCAGCCATGCACTTGACTGTGGCATGGTAAAAGTAATAATGGCCTGCCACCACTTTTCTGATTGTTGTGGCTAATTGTGATGACTGCACGCCTACTGCTCTCCATGGAAAACTCCTTACCACCTCATGCCCACTCAGGTTAAAAAAAAACCCAGAGGTGGTCAAGAGTCTAATAATAGCTGCATTGAGATTTAAGAAGGCAATTGTACTCCTTGGCAAACTGAGAAGGGCAATTATTTGTACTCCCATACTTTCAAGAACACCAGACCTGGTGTCATGTATTGTATTGTATTGTTATACTTCTTTCCCATATCAGTGTATTTTGATATTCTACAGCCTCTGACACTTCTTACAAGCATGATGGGGAGGAGAGTAATAACTAATAATTCATCAGTAAAGGAGTGATGAAAACCCATTATCGTGGACTTGAAATGGTAGTCGATTATATGTGTTTCGATGATTAGTTCACTTATTGATTAATCATGACAGGCTTAACTATGGGTCACATCTCCCAATAACATAAGATAGTTACGATCCTTGGTAGAGGGTTATAATGTCTATTCATATTGTGTCTAACAAACTAGCAATACAGACAACCGAAAGTAATATGCTACAGTAAAACAAATGACTTTGGACTGCTGTCAACTGTAAATTCTACACATTATGTCTTCTAAATGATTTCACTCCTGTTTGCGGCTATCACAAAGACATGCAAAAGGGTTGTAAATCAGTTGACTTCCCTGGAGCAATCACTTAACTGTTAAAGCAATTTTATTTCTTTAGCTGAGTTACTGTCATATTATATCAAGTCTTCTTTACTTGACCCTCTGCATACAGAAAATGACATATTGAAATTTCAAGTAGCAAATTGTTTCTGTAATGTAACTACAAACTTAACCCTTATGAAGACAAGTGCACCATCGATGGACAATACGCATTTAGTACATAGTGCCACCATACTCCCTCAAAGACCTCTGTCAAAGAAGACTGAATTGGTTAAATTCCTAGTTGCATTAGGAATAACATTTTGCACACGATGTTTTGACATCAGTGTGCATGGGGGTTAAAAGAAAATTTAATTTTTTTTTCTGGCAACACTGAAAGAGTTGAAAAATGTTTTAGTGTCAAGATCTATCATCTCCGATTGACAACTAAGAGAATTACAATTCAATGCTGCACATAAGTTCCATTAACTCTTTTGATGCCAAATCAACATACAGCTCTTCTACCTAATGAAGTAGTGACACAAGCCATAAAAATTCTTCTGCAATATATTCTTCAGTTATTCACGTTTGTATTCATCAGCCACAAGGATGCACATTTATTAATACTACCTTCTAAACAAATTATGCAAGAATCGTCTGCATCCAACCTCGTAATTTTCAAATGAAGCAGTTGAAAAAATTATATTTTTTTTTTAAATTTCACTCCAACACTAGCATGTGATCTCTCATTGGAAGAATGAGCTCATTCTAATGAAGGGGTTACATCATATGGTTTTATTGAAATTATCTGAAAAAATTTAAAAGACATTAATTAAAATAATAAACTTTGATATCCTGTGCATTGCGTAAAGGATTAAAAGATAGTGGGAAATGTCTTAACAAATATTTTTTATACCCCCAGTCTTAAAGAAAATAGGGGGTATACTGGATTACATGTGTCTGTGCATCTGTCCTATCATCTGTCCATGCATCTGTCTGACGGCAGCAATTTCTTAACAGTGAGTGGATGGATTTCAGTGAAATTTGGTATGAGGGATCCTTATGACAAGCTGCTTCTGCACGTTTCATTAAAAAGTTGCCTACATTTTTTCAGCAGAGTTATGGTCCTTAATTTGTTTAAACGATTCATTGGTTCAGTACTGCAGTGGGGGCCTTCAGCAGTAGCTCTTCTTTTATATCTTTTGTCATAATAGATATAAGAGAATATCTCTCTAGAAGTTAGAAGTGACACACATTATGAAATAAGTTTAGATCGATATCACTTTATGTTTTCAACATTTGGGGGTTATATTAAAACATTGCAACACATATAATAAAAAGAATACTTCCCTTTAACTGTTTGAGTGCTAAAATATTTTTCAAAGGTCATTTGTAACATGAGTATTTTTTCAGAGATACCATATTATCAACATGTTGAGCCCAAAGTGAGGCCAGACTTTATTCATAAACAATTGTTTTGTTACAGTTTATTGGAGCACGCCATTGAACTGTTATGCGACACTGTTGTGAAGGGCTGTGAGACCATTCATGTGATAATGTTGTATAGGGCTCTGAGACAGCTGTTTTTTGATGCAGCTGTAAACACCTCTGAGAGAGCTGTTGTGAGTCATTTGTAATGGGATCTGAGAACTGTTATATGATAATCAAGTACTCAGCTGTGAGAATACAGTTATCTGACATTACAGAGATGTGCCTACTTTAAAGTGAGAGCCAGGCACATATCCCAAGATAGGCCCAGGCAAACTAGTTCAGCAGCCTGAACATAATGACTGACCATTCAGATTGCTGAATTTCTCTAAGGGAGAAGAGGCATTTGCAAGGAACTTTTTATTGTTACTTATTTTCTGGGACGATCATTCACCATTTTTTCTAAAAATTTAATAAAATGGGGTATATAAGCAGCCCCAACAGCACACTTTAACTGTTGGTATGTAAGGAAAGATTGGCATTATCAGGTTGCTAAAATAATTAGTTCAACACCGCAGATTATTTTTAGAATTTTGGTAGTGCAGTTACCGAAAAAATATCCCAGGTGGAATCTTTGATAAGTGTCAGTGCTGGACGATACCACCTGGTGTGGTCACATCCATGAGTCCTAGTTTTAAAGTGCTTTGAGAGTTGTTGGGTAACACTTGTAAAGTTCTTTGGTAGTTGCTATGTGGTAATCTATTATTGTAAAGGACTCTGAAGGAACTGTTATCTTACATCTCAAGAGTACAACACCAGTGTCTTCCAACCTTTCTTCAATCCCAAAAGATTGCGATACTGGCTGGCAGCGTTAAAACGAACAGTGAATATGTTTGCGTATCATTCTGAAAAGTCCTTTTTTCTAAAATCAACACAAATTATATGACTGCAAGTGTACAAAATTGTATTTTGGTAATAAATAATTTCAGGTACGCAAACAATTATAAAAATTGTAAATGACAATCCTGGGAATGAAAGTTTTTAGTTCAGGGAAAATTGATGCTGGATTTGTTTACATCTTAGTTAACCCTTAAGTCCTCAGATTAATTGTATGTTGATAACTGCCATATATACATATGTACACTTCTGCAGATGACTCAACAGTGTTTTACATCATTGTTGGCTACCTGTACAGGCAGCAGGCCTGGCATTTTAAAAAATGCAGGAGGGCTAGAAATCGCTCCCCTCGCATGGCCTAGGGGAGCAATTGGCTCTCTCAAGCTTACAAAAGCTAAAAGAGGCAAAATAAAGTTTTACTATTAAAAGGAAAAGCCACGTGACTAGACGATGGACGCACGCCACATCAGCTCAGAGAAAAAATGGATTTAATATAAGTTTTTAGACATCACCTGTTCCCGACATATGCAAATAAAGTTACCTTAGATACGTAAAAACAATGGAAACAAAAAATGATTGTTCAAAAACTGAAGTAAATGGAGAAAAACAGAGAAAAAGTACCAAAACAAGTACAAAAAGTTAAGACCCAATAGCAAATAAGGGAGAAGTTGCCAACACTTGGAGATCCTGTGGGAGCAACATCAAAGTGACCATCAGAGATACACTGGATACCAAACAGATCATTATCGACAGTACTAGAGAGAAAATCGCCATATGGAGGAAGGTCAGGCTGACACGTTATTTTAATCAGATGGCAGAATTGAAGATTTCCTGATTTCATGGGACGACAGATCAAAGAATCAACAAGAGCTAATCATCAACGATGAAAATGATGTGACTTTCAACAATGTACTACCTCACAATGAATTATTCCAAACCACAATTCGAGTCTGTTTGTGCGATAAAAAACTTCTAACCATCACAATCTATTACTCAACAGCTAGAATTCTTGTGCAGGGTAACACATGTCAATCATGGGCTCAAAGGGAATTTACAGCCATACGACAGCTAGTAGATGATTTATTCCAGCACTCAACAAGTGCTAAGGACAGCCATAAAGTAACATACTCAGTTAACGAAGTTAAAGAAAACGTCACCATCTTACTGCTCCCAGAACCAGAAATAAGTGACAAACAGACAGAAACTGTTGTCCCGGAGACATGCGACAATTTAGATCATATGTTTAAACAGACAGAAACTGCTGAAAAATCGACAAAGTACAGTTTTTCCTGTGAAATAGCTAACAGTGGAAAAGTTGGAAAATCAGTTTTATGAACTGCACCAGTCTATAGACAATGTGCTCATCAAAAAACTTGAAAACACTGACAACAATGTGTCTTTATTAGCGAGCACAGTAACAAAACTACTATCCATTCTGGACAAAATTGAAGAAAAGATTCAAATGGTGGGATCGGAGACAATAAAAAGTATCAAGCTTCTCTCGAAAAAGACCAGTCAGTATTCGCAGAAAAAATTAAACTCTCCAATTTTGTGTGCGAAAAATCAAGGGTCGTCGAAAATAAAATTGATATTCTGGAAGACGCTAACTTAAAACTATCCGCTAAAGTTGATAATCTGGAACGAAAAATTAGCGATCTTTGTGCTAACTTATACCCTCAAAATGTGCCGACCAACTTTCCACAGCAGGACACTTCCATAAACGTTCACAACTGGCGGTTGGACTCCCAGGTCTGTCACCCAACCCCACAGACCTGTAGGCCCTTGCACAATGAGCAGTACAATGACAATAGAATAAACTCCATAACGGAGAATCTTGCAACTTTAGCTAACACCGAATTCACTCCACACACGGACATGCCCCCCTGTATCATGGGATCTTCAATAGTTCGCACCTTAGATCCGACGAAAATGTACAAAAACAAGAAAATCCACATTATAACATTACGTGACAAAACTATTTAAGGAGCTATGGATGAAATAGTGGCCATGGAAAAATTACCCCCATGCTTCTCTTTCAGATTGGTTCAAATGATTTGACACGGATGGAAGCAACAGAGTGTCTGAAGGATTACGAAAAATTACTTACCTACACTCTTCAAAAGAGCCCTCGCACACATGCAGTATTCTATATTCCCCACCACCTTTTGTGAATTACAATGACCTCTATGATGGGGTACATCTTAACCAAAACAGCATTACTAAACTTGTGAAAGCCTACAAGTCAGCAATACACAGAATCTCAAAAATATCCACAACCAGCCAAGACAGATTGTCCTAACACATCGATACTAGAGATAGACACTTTAATAAGAGGTACAGCCATGACCTGCACATGGACACACCCACAAGAGACAGACGTATCCCCAATACAGTATTGGAACCGCAAAAAGGAACTACAAGCCTGGGGACTATGAAACACGCAATTGAAATACCAACGCAGAGCATATTTAAAGACTATGAATAAACTAGAAAAGTTCAAGGAAATGTCTGGAAAACTTATTAACATGTAAGTGCTTTCAACTGACCACTTCCGTAGGACTACCTACTGTGAACTCTTATGTAAAAATGTGAATATATAATTCATTGGCAAAACAACTGTAAGTATCAGATATATTCAAAAATATTTAATGTAACACTAAATTTAGGTAATACCTTTCACATTGTCACAATGTTTAAGACAACCCCCCCCCCCCCCCCCTCCCAAAAAAAAACAAAAAAAAAAAACATCTCATACCGATATGCATCTCATTGGAACCGGCCCAATGTGCTGATTCCAATGACGTCCATATTTGCATTTGTATAGTATTTATTGTGAAACGTATTAGATATGTTTGGCCACTAAGTTAGGTAAGGAGTTAACACCTTGAATCAACGCTTCCTGGAGTGATGATGCATTTCTTTCAGTCTACAGTAGACTGGACCAGTCCAACAAAAAACACATGGGAAAGATAAAGCAATGGCGGTGACCTGCAGCCAGAAGGCTGTAGATTCACTGCTATTTCTCTATTCTCGCACTGCGTACATTGCGTGTGTGTGTGTGCATGTGTGTGTGTGTGTGTGCGTGTGTGCGTGTGTTAGATCTGCCATATGGATACAAGTGCATGATTGCGCCTATGGGTCCATCAATAAATCTTCTATACAGGTTCCTGCTAAGTACAGTCACCATTCCAAACAGCCGTATGTGGCCCTAATTACATAAGATAAAAAGCTTTGGCAATTAGGTGTAGCAGATTAAGAATCCACATATATTAAACACCCACAGGGAAACTGCTAAGTTGGCATAGATTAGCGTAAGCAAATAACAGCAGTCTGTCAGTGTAACAGACACCCATCATACAGCAGCTATTGAAAAGCACTAGATTTAAAATATGTTAATTTATGGCTATCTTTGAAAAATACGCAACAAAGTTGCAGGGGTATAATGTTTTTGACTGGTCCATCTGTCAGTCCGTCAGTCAGTCCTACTTGTTTTCCAGACTTTTTTTCTACACGCTTCCAGATATTGAGCTGATTTTTGGTATGTGAGTCTAACATGGTGGCCTACAGATCAAATTTGCATTTTGTTCCGCTCCACTGATTTTTATTAAAATTACAGCCCTTGGACTCTGAAAAATTCATCAAAATTACAGTTTTCTGGACTTTTTTTCTACACGCTTCCAGATATTGAGCTGATTTTTGGTATGTTAGTCTGACATGGTGGCCTACAGATCAAGTTTGCATTTTGTTCTGCTCCACTGATTTTTACCGAAATTACGGCCCTTGAACTTTGAAAAGTTCATCAAAATTACAGTTTTGCGGACTTTTTTCCTACACGCTTCCAGATGTTGAGCTGATTTTTGGTATGTTAGTCTAACATGGTGGTCTACAGAACAAATTTGGGTTTTGTTCCGCTCCACTGATTTTTACCTAAATTACGGCCCTTGGACTCTGAAAAATGCATCAAAATTACAGTTTTCTGGACTTTTTTTCTACACGCTTCCAGATATTGAGCTGATTTTTGGTATGTTAGTCTGACATGGTGGCCTACAGATCAAGTTTGCATTTTGTTCCGCTCCACTGATTTTTACCGAAATTACGGCCCTTGAACTTTGAAAAGTTCATCAAAATTACAGTTTTGCAGACTTTTTTCCTACACGCCTCCAGATATTGAACTGATTTTTAGCTCAACTTTGGCGAAGCCAAATTTGAGCTTTTGTCATGGCCCGTCGTCCGTCTGGCCGTCTGTCCATCTGTCCGTCTGTCAACAATTGGATACGGCTTGGGCTAGAGGCCGTATTTATGAACCGATCTTTACGAAACTTCTTGGGTACCTTTGTTATGAACGTGGGACGAGAACGAGTGTTTTTGGGTGCAGTCCGAAATTCAAGATGGCCGCCAGCTGCCATTTTGTACTGACGATGCAGAAATCTGTTTTTTGTACAGAACTTCCATATGAAAGCTCTGATTTGAATAATTTTTTGTATGAATGTTTAGTACCATGGGATACATCACATACAATACAGGTTTTTTTCTCGTGCGTAAATTGTGCAAATTAGACTAATTTTGATGTTTTTTGGTGTTACTTTCAGCACTGTAAGTGCAAATGCCAATACGGCTCGGGATAGAGGCCGTATTTATGAACCGATCTTTACGAAACTTCTTGGGTACCTTTGGTATCACCGTGGGACGAGAACGAGTGTTTTTGGGTCAGGTCCGAAACTCAAGATGGCCGATGGCAGCCATTTTGTACAAAATTAGGTGCAATCAGATTTTTGCATGGAACTTCCATATGAAAGCCCTGATTTGAATAATTTTTTGTGTGAATGTTTAGTACCGTGGGATACATCACATATAATACAGGTTTTTTTCTCGTGCAGAAATTATGCAAATTAGATGAACTTTGATTTTTTCATTGCGACTTACACACAGTAAGTACACATGTCAATACGGCTCGGGCTAGAGTCTGTATTTATGAACTGATCTTCACGAAATGTCTTGGGTAGCTTTGTTATCACCTTGGGACGAGAACGAGTGTTTCTGGGTGCGGTCTAAAATTCGAGATGGCTGCCAGTGGCCATTTTGTACCGAAATTAGGTCTAATCAGTTTTTTGTACACAACTTCTATACGGCTCAGACTAGAGGCCATATTTATGAACCAATCTTTACGAAACTTCTTGGGTACCTTTGTTATCACCGTGGGATGAGAGCGAGTGTTTTTGGGTGTGGTCCGAAATTCAAGATGGCCACCAGCAGCCATTTTGTACCAAAATTAGTGCAATCAGTCTTTTGTACAGAACTTCTGTATGAAAGTTTTGATTTGAATAAATTTTTGTATGAATGTTTAGTAACATGGAATACATCACATATTGTAAGGTTTTTTTTTTCGTGCAGAAATTATGCAAATTAGATGAACTTTGATTTATTCAGTGCTACTTACACAATGTAAGCACACATGTCAATACGGCTCAGGGTATAGGCTGTATTTATGAACCGATCTTCACAAAACTTCTTGGGTACCTTTGTTATCACCTTGGGACGAGAATGTTTCTGGTTGCGGTCCAAAATTCAAGATGGCTGCCAGTGGCCATTTTGTACCAAAATTTGGTCCAATCAGTTCGATACAGCTCGTATTTATGAACTGATCTTCACAAAACTTCTTGGGTACCTTTGTTTTCACCTTGGGACAGGAACGAGTGTGTTTTGGGGTGCCTTTGTTATCACTGTGCTATGAGAACAAATATTTTGGGGTTGAGTCAGACCCACTCTGGGACTCCAAGATTTCTTTTCAGTTTAGCATCTGACTGTAGCCCACCTTTACAATACTTCACCTATACATTTGTTACAGGCAACGGTCAGTATTTATGTACAGACCGTTACAATACTTTATATGTACCTTTGTTATCAGGTCATTACCTAGATGTTTGTCATTGCTGTGTCACATACTATACATGTACGTGTCTTTGTCTTGACAAGTTGAGCTACAGTGTCATTGACACTTTCATTGGTATGTTAGTCTAACATGGTGGCCTACAGAACAAGTTTGGGTTTTGTTCCGCTCCACTGATTTTTACCCAAATTACGGCCCCCTTAGACTTTGAAAAGTTCATCAAAATTACAGTTTTCCGTGCTTTTTCTCTACATGCTTCCAGATATTGAGCTGATTTTTGGTATGTTTGTCTAACATGGTGGCCTACAGATCAAGTTTGCATTTTGTTCTGCGCCACTGATTTTTACCGAAATTACGGCCCTTCGACTTTGAAAAATTCATCAAAATTACAGTTTTCTGGACTTTTTTTCTACACGCTTTCAGATATTATCGAAATTATGGCCATTTTAGTATGTGAGTCTACCACAATGACTTACAGATCAAGTTTGCATTTCGTTCTGCTCGGCTGATTTTTGCGGAAATTACGGGCCCTGGACTCTGAAAAATACAAGTAACAGATTTCCGGCTCATTTTCCTTAAAATGACACTTTTCCAAGCTGAAATATCGGGGCGCGTGGGGTATGTGAGCGTGCTCACTAAGGTTCTATATTTTTTACTTGTATTTCATACATGCACTAGTCCGAAATGTTGTCGTTTACAAAATTAAAAATTTTGTCATTGAATATCCAAGGACTTGGCGTTAAGCTCAGTACTCCAGATATGATAAAAGTTATGGACCAGTATGATATCAATATATTGTCTGAGACATGGGCCAATGAGTCAACAACATTTGCCATAAAAAACAACGTTGTGAAATTCTCAGTAACTAGACAAAAACGTAAAAAAGCAAAACGCAACAGTGGAGGCATCGTAATTTTGGCTAAAAAGGAAATCCAGCGAGAAATATCTATAGTACCCCACCCAAGTAAAAACAAAACACTGTTTGGATGAAGCTGGACAAAAATTATTTCAAACTTGCCACAGATTTATACATTTGTGCGGTGTATATTCCGCCAAAAGACTCGGTTTATTTCGACTCCGACTTCATGAAAATTCTGCATGATACAGGGTACTTTTCTAGACAAGGTGAAATTATCTTAATGGGCGATTTCAACAGCAGAACAGGAAACCTTCCAGATTATTTTGTTAATGACTCATTGTCTCATGTCCCTCTACCACAGTCGTATGCTGCTGATATACCACTCGAACACAACAATATGGACAAACAATGTAACGAACACGGTAGAGAGTTGATTAACTTGTGTGTAACAGCAGGCCTGTGGATACTGAATGGTAGATATCCTGGCGACCTGCTGGGTTACTTTACATGCTTCTCTCCAAATGGGAAAAGCTCTGTCGACCTGGGTTTAGCCAGCCCAGCCAGCCATCCTACCAAAAATACCTCTCTGACCACTACCAGATAGGACTGGCTATAGAGTGTTTTGTAAAAAATGTTGAACAAAAGAAACCAGATAAGACCCTGATGCAGCCTCCTACAATAAAACGATGGAATGACAATTCATTCGATTACCTTCTTAAGGTGGCTGATTCACAAAATATTAAAAACGAAATTGTCGACTTTCAGATGCTAAACACAGAATACTCAGTTTTAAATATTGACACAGCAACAGAAAAATTAACAGGACTAATAGATAATCTCACTCGGGGTAAAAAACATTGCATGAAAAACATACGAAAACCGTCGAGTAATGTATGGTACACAAAAGATGTGAGGTTATTAGCGCAAACACTAAAGAACTTGGGGAAAAAAATATCATTGCACCCTAACGACAATACGATAAAGAGAACATTTTCACAAACTTAGAAAACAATACTTCAACCTAATCAAGGCAGAAAGAAGAAAGATATTCAGGGAAAAAGTAAACATTCTAAATTCAGCTCCAGATGGGGACTGCAAGTCATTTTGGAATATGATAAAAAATCTCAGTGGAAAACGAAGCGCCAAAGTGTATGCCCCAGACAACCTAGATAGCTGGATAAAACACTTTCGAGACCCAATAAATGATCCCGACCCTCTCACCCATTTCCAGCGCAAGGTAACACACGACACAAATCACGCTGAAATGCTGGAGTCCAACACCACTACCGACAAGCCTATCACAGTGGGTGAAGTCAAATACCACCTCTCGAAACTAAAAAATAACAAAGCATCTGGCCTGGATGGAATTATCGATGAAACCCTCAAGTATGGAAAAGAAATTCTAGCTGCACCAGTAACTAAATTGTTCAACAACATTCTATCGATTGGCAAGTACCCCTCACAATGGAATAAATCATTAAAAACCACCATCCACAAGTCAGGAGATAAGACTCTACCATCAAATTATAGGGGAATCTCAATAATGAGCTATCTGGCAAAAACTTTCAGCTCTAAAATAAACTCACAATTGCTGGAGCACTGTGAAGATAAATTCTCGAAGTTCCAGCATGGGTTTAGAAAAAAACACAGAACATCGGATTGTATATTTATCTTGAAAACGTTGATAAATAAATATACTACAGACAAAAGAAAACTCTATGCATGCTTCATCGATTACAAGAAAGCTTTCGATTCTGTTTGGCATCCCGGTCTGTTAAAAAAACTTGCAGACATAGGTATAAGGAAAACGCGCTATAACCTTATAAAATCGATGTATATGAAGCAACAATCTTGTCTAAAATTTAACAACAACCGAACGGAATACTTCAATATAAATGTAGGTGTAAAACAGGGGGATAATTTAAGCCCAACACTCTTCAATATATTCATAAATGACCCACCCGAATGACTTATGGGCCTTAGTACTAACCCTTCTCTTAGCCACTCTGAACTCCCATGCCTGCTGTTTGTGGATGATCTCATTTTACTAGCAACATCACAAGAGGGTCTACAAGAAAAACTTGATAGACTACACTCATATAACAAAAAGTGGGGATTAAAACTAAAAGTTGACAAAACAAAGGTCATAACATTCTCTAAAAATAAATGTACACTACAGCAACTGAATTTGAGATACAGTGACACTACTATTGCTGAGATAGAAGAATACACATATCTTGGGCTGAAAATTGACAGGAAGGGGCAGTTTGGGCTGGCGAGAGAGGAACTCCTAAAGAAAGCAGCAAAGGCTTTGTTTGCTCTCTTCCGCTCCCTGCCTATCCAACAGATACCACCAAAAACGGGATTAAAACTGATGACAAGTCTGATCAACCCATTCATGACATGTGGATCAGAAATTTGGTTTCCCAAGGTCATTACTAAAATTGGTAAAGCTGAAGACAGGGCACTTGCACGTGACTCGAATTTTAACATCCTCACGCATCTTAAAAATGTAGCTTATGAACAAACCCAAGACAGATTCTGTACACAGTTATTAAACTTGCCAAAACAGGCAAGCGGCTTGGCTTCAAAAATGGAAACAGGAATACTGCTCCTAACCGCTGGTATGATTGTCAATATCGAACAGTACAAAGTTCATATCGATATTCTAGCATCGGATCGATTAGTCAAGGAGGCTGTGGCAACCTGCGACCTACCAGGAAGAGATGACCGCAACTCTTGGGACCAGACACTAAAACAGTGCCGCAAACTCGTCGCACCAAACGCATCAGACCTATGCCCACTTGAAAGACTAACTATCAACTCCTTCTTGGATTCCATCAATGCTGACTTATATGACGACAAAAGACGGAATGGTTCAAATAAACTGCAGACGTACCGTACGTTCAATGAAAATTATATATTAGAACCTTACCTTGAGAAATGCATAATCCCGAAACATCGACAAGCATTATCTAAATGGGATTGAACGAGGTAGATACCGCCATGTACCCAAAAATCATAGGCTATGCTGGCAATGTAAGTCGGTAGATGACAAAACACACTTTCTACTTCACTGTCGTTTATTAATACAGAGCGAGGGAATTTGTTAAGGCACTTAGGGATGGGTGAAAGTTTCGACAACAGCAATGATGACACACAGAAACTCAAGCTCATTCTAAAGTGCGATGATACAAAAACCCTGAATAATGTGGCGCATTTTGTGTACCATAGGCTACATAAAAAGGGAGTCTGGCAGCCCCAAGTCGACAGCAATGGCCAATAAATAACGATGATGAAGAACTGGGTAACAGTGAATTTCACACAAATATATATATTTTGGTGTGTGGGTGGGTGTGGGTTTGTGTGTCTGGGTGGCGTATCCACGTGTGCATACACTCAATGGCAATACGTATAAAATATTGTTGAAACTTTGTTTTGTAAACAAAGATTATGTTAATGTATTATCTACTGTACACTTGACCATAATGGTGTAATCATACAATAAAGATTGATTGATTAATGAATTCTGCCTAGTTGGCTTTGTACATTTTATTTGATGGCTACACTGCCCCTCCTGCACCTTAAGGCCTCGACAAGGCCCGGAGGTGTGGGAGGGGCAGTGTGGCCATCTTACACAGACCACTAACATAGCAGAGATCTGCAAAGATGTGGGTTTTAGGAATAAGCGGTTGTGGTAATTATTATTTTCTAAGGCCAGGGGCTAGTTTTTGCCCTCCTTAATTTTTTTAAGGTGAGCTGTACGCGAGCGAATAAATCGCTCTCCTGAAAATGCCAGGCCTCAGGCAGCCAACAATAATGTCAAAACACTGTCAAGATAAATGAATGCATTCTACCAGTAGAGTTCTCAAGGAAGAATACTCATGGGACAACTTTTTCTGAGCAATATAAATTAGGCAGTTTGTGGTTGAATGGGGACTTAAGGTTTAAAGGATTGTTGCATTTAGAATTGTCTGCCTCTCTGAACTGAGAAGTTGAATCACGTTATAATTTTTGGTAACAAGTCATGTCAGAAGTTCTTTTATATTTATCACATTCATTGACAGACTGGTAGGCAGATGTTTATATTGCTCACACTTTGTAGCAAACTCCTAATTATACAATAATTAAATGCACCTACATTTACTCTGTGACATTGGATCACTCTAGCCTGAGAGTATGCCATAATGCCTAAGTAAATAACTAATGAGATATATACTGCAACCTGATGGAAGCACATGCCCAGCATCGTGGGGTAAATTAGGACCTGTCTCAGTTGTAAATTGGTGATCAAAGGGAAATGACATTTGTAGTAATTGCCTTCAGACCTACAGAAATGTTGGAGTGCCACACAATATTGTTTTCATTTCTTTGAGAGTGTATTGACTTGCCATCTCATGGTTTTTTGTAACATTTTTCATATGCATTAGGTTCTTATGCACTGAAAATTTGACTTTTCTTTTTTGATAGATGTTGATCCTGATGAGTGGTGCTTTAATCAATAATTTTGTTCCCAATCCTTTACCTAAATAAAGACTAAAATATAATAATAACACTTTGGCCAACAACTGATTTGCCGCGGTTCTCAGGTGGGAAGGCCTTGCTTAGCCCTGTGCTCCCAAATGCCTCCTTATCCCCTTATCTTATTCTGTTAGACTAGTATTTTGAACATTCTATTAGAAAGTGCTCCAGGACCTCCATTACACCTAAATTATACATTTGGCACTCCTTTTCATTATCTTCCCCAGTTTTTCCCTTAAGCTCCAATGACCATGACCTCATCTTGAAAAACAGTGACCACCCTCCAAAAAAGGTGCCATCAAGGTACTCTTCAAAACCTGGCTTCTCTTTATCATGCAGGCCACCCAAAGACCTCTTTGGGTGGCCTGCATGATAAAGAGAAGCCAGTTTTTCCCTTAAGCTCCAATGACCATGACCTCATCTTGAAAAACAGTGACCACCCTCCAAAAAAGGTGCCATCAGGGTACTCTTCAAAACCTGGCTTCTCTTTATCGTGCAGGCCACCCAAAGACCTCTTTGCTTTGACCCCCCCCCCCCCCCCCCCCCCTCCGAGCCAATTCGGGTTATAATCTGCCATGACTCGTTCTCTAATGATATTTTTACCCTGGGTTGTGCCCACTTCTCTTTATCATGCAGGCCACCCAAAGACCTCTTTGCTTTAACCCTCCCCCCCCTGATATTTTTACCCTGGGTTGTGCCCACTTCTAAGTCCAAGATCTCCATTGAATAGTTCTCTATTAACTCCTACACTTGGTCTATCCGCCCTGTCTTTATGTTTGAATTCCAAATCTTGTGGAACATTAATTTATACCATTGTCTGTCTGGGAGATTTACCAAATAGTTAAGATAGCAGAGTTTCTTTAAGTCTATACTATCCTCAATCCTCATCCACCCAAGCACGTCCCTTATTGCTTCCAGAGCTGAGGCATTACTTGACGCCGTTATCCATCAGTTTGCATAGTTCTCCAGGGTTTAAAAGCTCTTTAAAGCCCTTTGGTTTAGAGGTATCACTTCCATACCATGTGCTATACTTGGTACATCCACCACTTACCAAATTGTTTTTCTCATGAAAACCTTTTTGAAGCTGTTTCTCCTATCAGTTCCGTTCCATTTGATTAAGGATTTGCTTCCCCATCACAGTTAGTTTATTCGTGGGGTTTCAGAAGATACCTCTTCCCATAATGTTTATATTTAACAATTAATACCAGCCAACACTATTCATATAAATAGCCATTCAGATTTTATTATTTTTTCAATGTTTGTCTCAAAATCATAGATGATGATCTATGTTTTTAACCCTTTACCCAACGTAACGGTCAAAATTGGCCAGCGCTATTCACAAAAATCGGCAATTAATTTTCAGTATTTTTTTCATTTTTTGTTTCAAAAACATAGGTTATGACCCTTCATTGGAATGAGCTCGATGAGCTCATTCCAAAGAGGGGTCGTAACCTATGTTTTTGAGACAAAAATTGAAAAAAATTAGTTATTCTAAGACTTGACTAGAAATCACTGTCAAGATGTTTTTGATTATTGTCTTCTCCCTGGAGGAACCCTGGGAAGTGAAGCAGCGCACAGCTAAACAAGCTCTGTTTTACTGGTATAATAGGAACTGGTCTCCAATGTCAGGGTTGGTGGTCCTCTAAAATGGGCAACATGGGTATAAATGATTGGCTGGACTTGACTTTATACCCATGTCATGATGAGCCATTGTGCAGAAATATGTGACCTTAAACACCAATAAATGAAAAATAAATGGGATTATTGTCTTTGTGACTTACTCAAGTCTACATGTTATGGCACCTGTTCAGGGCCTAGTTTGTCAAAGTAGGAAATAGACCTTTAAACCAGAGCCCAGTTTGTCAAATTAGGAGATAGCCCTTTAAAGGTTAATGAATAGATATTGACAGTTATTGTGAAAATTGTGTAAATAAAAGGGTTGATCTACCATCTAGAATTTGCAGAGTTAATTTCCTGCTGATGAATATGTAAATCCGCAGTAAGTACTTGAACGCAGCAAAGGTCATAGATAACAATATTGAATTGTTTTTTTCTGTCAAGAGGATTGGAGGACTGTCTGTCCCTGTTGCTGCATATTAATTTTAGATTTTTCCATCCAGTGATAATGTACTGAGTTGATGTGTTAGGCAGTGGAACAATGAATTATATAGAGTTACCACTGTTTGAATAAAATTGTGTCACACTATATTATTAAGATATGTCCATACATAACTTTAGGTCAAACATGAAATCAGTAGCAGACTTGGTGGTTATAAAAATTGGCCTTGTCTGTTTTCTTTCATTTTTAATGACCCTGACCCTCTCGAAGGCATTATGTTTTCACTGTCCGTCCTTTCTATCCATCCGACCATCCATCCACCCATTAACCCTTTACCTAACATGAAAGGCAAATGACACTTGCAAATATAATTCTTGAATAACTATTTTTTAGCTCAACTTGACAAAGTCAAGCTGAGCTATTGCCATCACTTCTCGTCCGTTGACATACATACGTACGTACATATGTACATATGTCTGGGCGTATATATGTATGTACAACGTACGTACATACGTACGTATGTATGTATGTATGTATGTAGGGAGCACGGTGGCTCAGTAGGTAGAGGTGCTGGCTGCAAGCCGAGAGGTCCTCAGTTCGAATCCCACTTGCGGCAACCATGTTGTGTCCTTGGGCAAGACACTTCACACCCATTGCCCACATGGGGGCACGGTGGTGCTGTGTACTAAGGCGTACTCCACATCGATGGTGCACTTGTCTTCAACCAATGCTCACCCTGCTTGTGTGGAGTTAGTATGTTGGGGAGCTGACAGTTGTTCGCCGTTGCTCGGCATTTCTCTCTGGGTACTCTGGCTTCCTCCACCCGAAAAACTGTCATGGTCATGATTAGCCATTGTGCAGAAATATATGACCTTAAAAACACCAATAAATAAATGCACAATGTACGTACATACGTACGTACATACGTCCACAATTTCCTTTGGCACACCTCACAGGTCGCATTTATGATCAGATCACTTTGAAACTTGGTATGCTTGTTTGGGGTGCCCTCTAGATTGGAGCTTCGATTTTCTTCCATTTCTGTCAAAAAATGTTGCCGCTGGCAATGACCTTTGAACTTAGTTTAGTCAGACTTCAATATTTCCCTTTGGCACACCCTTCAGGGCACATTTATAAATGAATCACTTTGAAACTTGGTTTGTGTGTCCAGGGTTACCTCTAGATGTGAGCTATTGGTTTTTTTTTTCATTTCCATTCAAAATTATTGTTGTTATCACTAGCCTTTGAACTTACTGCGTTTGTGCAGCAGCTTATCCTTTTTGCACTCTGCAGGGTATATTTATGAATTTCCATAAAAAAAACCCCAAAAATATTGCCACAAGCAATGACCTTCAAACTTAGTGCATTTGAGCATTAACATCTTCCTATGGCATGCCTCAGAGGGCACATTCATTATCAGGTTGTTTTGAAACTTTGTATGCTTATGCAAGGTGACAAAGATAGGAGCTATTGATTTTCTTTTCATTTCCATCAAAAACTGTTGCTGTTAGCAACAATCTTTGAATTTATTGCATTTGTGCATCAACATTCTTCTTTGACATGGCCTACAGGCCACATTTATCATAGGATTGTTTTTGAACTTGGTTTGCTCATTAGGCAAGACCTTTAGATAAGAGCTATTGATTAGCATTCATTTCTGTGAAAAAAGTGGCCATTTACAATAATCTCTGAACTTACTGCATTTGTGTATCAACATTCTTCCCTTAGCCAGTCTCACAGTTTACATTTAAAAATGCATGGAGTACTCTGATGTTGTGCACACAATCAATGCTGTTATGTTGAAATTTCACCAAATAACATTGGTACCAATGATCTTCAATTTTGCCATTTCACTTCTAACTTACCAAGTTCAAGTTTGTCAAGTTGAGCTACAGTGTCATTGACACTTTCATTTTTTCATTTTTGCGTCAAAAACATAGCTTATGACCCCTCATTGGAATGAGAAAATGAAAAAAAAAAATGAAAATTGGATGGTGATTTTTGTGAATATGGCCGTTTTTGGGCCATAACTTTGGGTAGAGGGTTAACTTTTGCTTCCCGTCCAATAACTAAAGAACCACTTATTTGATCAAAATATAATTTTAGGGGTTACTTGTGGATGACTAGACTATGCTTTCTTTTGATTTTGGTCCAACTAGCCAATTCAATATGGCCACCATGGCGTTATGACACCATTGCTCTTGTTTTTTTTTTCTGGATACCCTTCCATTTAAGCCCTTATGTTGGACTACTTGTAGGGTCACTTTGAAAAATATTAGTGGCCTCTTCCCAAAGAAGCTGGAATTGGGATTTCTATCCTTGGATCGAATTGTGCATCTGATGTCAACAGTGACATCAAATCTGGTAACATGAGTACCCAAGGGCAGAGGTCACAAATTCATTGCTAGAAAAGTTTACCAAATGGAACAAGAAATTCACTCCATTTTGCAGTTGATTCCTGCATTCCAATTTATAAGTTCTCTTGTAACAATTTGACTTGTAAGTCAGACAGACTTGAAAATAAGCAGTCTGGCATTTGCAGAATGATGTCCCCAGAGGGTGAATTTGATCCCATACCGTGGGCCGATTTATCCTCTGGGTACCTCTTTCTGTTTAGTTTTGAGACCCTGATTCAGATTGAGGTTCACAGAAGGTAAATTTAGTGATGCTACCCTGCTATGCAGGGTACCATCACTAAATTCACCCTCTGGGGACCTCATTTTGCAGACGTCAATCTGCTTATTTTCTGGCTTGAAGTCAGACAAGTGTGCTGATAAGCTGATTGAATCAAAAATGCAACAGGCAACATTTCTCATGAATCTGCTGATAAAACACATCATCCCTTCATGACAAAATATGATTTACCAGATTCAATAATATTCGAAGCAGGAAGCCAATTATCTTGAATCAGGATATCAATATAGCTATTGAATCAAAGCTTCACAAGGCCCTACCTTAGTATCATGGAGAAAGTTTTCAAAACATTGCAGAAATGAGTTTGTTTGAGGCTTCTGGTAAGACAAAGGCAAAGATTACTACCCTTTGAAAATTGACGTATCCCACATAATGGTATGACAGTCTGTGATGTTTTTTTGATGGGTTGGGATTTTATCATTACATTGCTTGTAACGACCTATTTAGCAGTGTGCTAATTTTTTTTTTATTGAAGGCTAAACCAGTTTACTACACACCTTTGTTGAAAACAATTTCACAAAGTAAAACCAACCACGAATTGTGAACAAAGTGTAACTGACATGAGCATCTGAAGCAAATTACAATTGATCTGGTAGCATTTGATGAGAATGGGTTGGTATGAGGCCATGGGCATCTTCTGAGAAAAGTGGAAGAAAGTATTCGAAATTAGAGCCTTCTGGTGGATGATATTGATGTATTACTCTTTAACTCTTTGAACTCTAGTGGTATCTTCCATGCCAGTTCAATGGCAGCAATTAGAAGAGTCCATGTTCATTATACGAGGTAGACCAATCAATATTTTCAACATACAGCCTCAGGATACACATTGAAAATATTGATTGGTGTACCCCACACATTTAATGAAGAGCCATCCTATATAATGTTGTAATCATTTTCCTGGCCGGAAAAGTGGCCTCTCATGTTCAAAGGATTAATGATTATCTCTAACTATAAAAAAACTTCTAATCATCTTCAGTTTCAAACACTATAATCACCAAAATGACCGGATTAACCCAAATATAAGTACAAAATTCACCAATAGCTTTTTTGTTATTTTTTATGGATCCGTATGGTAACTGCAAGAAATGGAGCAGTGCTTGTTTTTGGTGGTAAACAAGTTCTGGTGTGAAGTGGGCAGCATAGGTGTAAAAGATGGCTACATTTTACTTCATACTTGTGTTGTCATTTTATAGCCATAGTATGAGACTTTTGAAACCAGTGAACAAATAAATTTTCTCCCTAAATGTATTTCATGAATCCTCATTGGAGCATTCTCACTGGGTTATTTTCATTAAGAAATCATTAAACACGTTTGCATGAAAAAATGCAATTTTATTGTCATTTCTGAATGAATACTGATATTGTTTGTGGAAACCCAACAGGCTGCCCTCCCTGCCTTTGAACCCTTCCCAGCTTCGTCACTCAATTTCTTTCAATTATTTATTCTCAAAGTAAAGCTAAAGTACACCCCAAATCCATTCTGGGAACTTCCAGATTCAATGGGAGAGTTTGGGAGAAGGGGCCCTTCAACCTCGAGACATACATGCTTCGGCATGTCATGACAGGGCCGCGACTGATAGTAAATGCCCTTTTCCTGAGGTCTGACCCCTTACCTCAAGTGCTTCTGACACCCCTGACAATGATATCTACCCCATAGGGATATCGATTTACTATAAAAGCACTCTCAGACAGGCTTCCCATGGCTCCATGAATTCCATGAAAGTCAGAGAAATTAGAATTCCTTGCCAAGGACTTGGTAATATCTTGAATACTGCAGCCTTACCCGAAACTTTTAAAACAAGTTCTGAGATGGCCAGAGAAGATTCATTCCAGCAATATTCTGGTTAGGACCCCACAAATCTCAGATTTTGAGTCAAAATCTAATCCCAAGTAAAATTAAGTTGACTATTTGAAATCAAACCGAATCGAATCTTTTTGCTTTTCAAGTTGTAGAAATTGCTCCTTCTTACACTGTAAATATTGTGTCTCTACTCAAGAAGTATTGTATATAATGGCGACACATCTTTTTGAGCAAACCAATAAAAAAGTGGAATATCCCAAAACAGAATCAAAGTAGTTTCAGAAGCTGAATCTCTTTTATTAGATGTCTGTTCTATGAAATCCCCATCTACCCCAACACTAAACCATGTGGAAAATGAAAATCTGTTCCACACACATGTTTGGAATGGAAATCGTTGCCCGACTATTTTTAAATGGAAGCAAAAGTTCTCTTGAATTTTCTACAAATCATGCACCACAATTACAATTTAAATCCCTAGCGATAGCTAAAAATCGTCCCCGGAGTTTCAATGTGTAGAACACATTGAAACTCAGAGGACAAAATAGTAACACATATTCTCCTTGCAAATTCGTTTGGCAATAAAATGTGTTCTTTTTGTTGATAGTTGTCAAATGAATTGCTGAGTGCCCTTCTAATAATTGTTTTTATAGACGTGAAGGCATGTAATAAACACAGAACAACACTTTGTAGCATTTTGAGAACATCTCAGTGATTCGAAAATTTCCGAATCAGTGTGACTTGAATCAAACCAAATCATATGAACAATTTTGAATCACATTGAACTTTGAAGCTTTGCAGAGACCTGAATCTCCTTGAACTCTTCTTCTATCATCAGGTCTTCTGTACAGAAAAAATGTAGAAAATGAATGGTTATTTTAATTACTTGGTAGGTATGGCTGATTTGTTAGGTAAGGGGTTATGTGATAGCAATTATGTTGTCTTTGAATATTTAAATGGGAGGATGTCCAATTCATCCGAGAACAAAGTAGTTAGGTTGTAGTAATGGAAGGTGGTGAGCCACACATATTATTGGTGTCTCTATCATTACTGTCAGAAATGTGACAGCTTGTTGTTTGGACACCTCAATTATAAAGCCAGCAAGTGTTGGACTAATTCACTCTTGTTGCAATTGTCCAGAAATTTGATTACCTTGTGTGACAATGGTAGACTATTACCAGTTGCTTTTGATAACTGACTGGTAAATTACTGAGTTGCTAGCCATTTAACAACATTCTCTTATAGCACTGAAATATTATTGCCATACCAGGATCACTATTCACATGTCATTATTTCCTTTGGTACTGGTATTAACTATTTCACATAATCATATGCCAAGTTCTTTTCCACCATGGTATACTTAGTTCAGCTTTTATCTTGCTTGTAAAATGAGCATGTTAATCCAGGTCTTATGCAATACCCTTTAATGGATAAGGTGCTACATTTTTAGCTCAACTTGACGAAGTCAAGCTGAGCTATTGCCATCACTTCTCATCTGTTGGCATATGTACATACATATGTACATCCACAATTTCCTTTTGCACACCACACAGGTCACATTTATGATCGGATCACTTTAAAACTTGGTATGCTTGTTTGGGGTAACCTCGAGATGGGAGAGGTAATAATTTTCTCCCATTTCCATCCAAAAACATTGCTGTCAGCATTGACCTTTGAACATAGTGCAGTTGTGCAACAATATATTCGTTTGGCACACCGCACAGAGCACATTTATGATTGGATCACTTTGAAACTTGGTTTGCTTGTTTGGGGTGACCTCTGGATGGGAGCTGTCGATTTTCTTCCATTTCGGATCGGACTTGGTATGCTTGTTTGGGGTAACCTCGAGATGGGAGAGGTAATAATTTTCTCCCATTTCCATCCAAAAACATTGCTGTTAGCAATGACCTTTGAACATGGTGCATTTGTGCATCTACATATTCCTTTGGCATACCCTGCAGGACACATTTTTGAATGGATTGCTTTGAAACATGGCTCAAGTTGGTCAAAAAAACGGCCTTTGAACTTGGTGCATTTGTGCATCAGCATATTCATTTGACACACTCTGTAAGGCACATTTATAAATAGATTGCTTTGAAACTTGGTATGCTTTTTAATACAATTTTTTTTCAGTTGCCTAATTTGCAAAGTACACTGGGGGGGGGGGGGGGGGGGGGGGTCGCTTTCATCAGTACAGAGTTAAAAAACTTTGTGCTGAAAAAAAGAAATATTTTGCCCTGAATTGATTTTATATGCATTGGCAAGACTGTATTCTTTCAATGTTAGATAGATATTTAGAAGTGCATCTTTGACAAATAACTGTAGAATAATCTTGAAACATATGTCTGGAAGTGAAAATACATGATTGATTTGTAGCAGCTTGTATTTCAGCAGCATGTTCCTCTGATGCAGACAAAACACACCTGATGTGAACAACATTTTAACGTACTTCTGCAGTCAAAATATGTTAATCTGGCATTAGCTGTGAAGTGAGGGGAGGGGGAGATTAGACATTTTTGTAAAGAACTGATCATATTGTTTTTATTTAACCCTTTACCTAACATGAAAAGCAGACGACACTTGCAAAAAAAATTCTTGAATAACTAATTTTTTTCATTTTTTGTCTCAAAAACATAGGTTATGACCCCTCGTTGGAACGAGCTCGTCAAGCTCGTTCCAACGAGGGGTCATGACCTATGTTTTTGAGACAAAAAATGAAAAAATAATGAAAATTAATTGGCGATTTTTGAGAATAGCGCTGGCCGGTTTTGGCCGTTACGTTGGGTAAAGGGTTAACAGATAGAGTGCTACATTATTTTTCAAAGGTGATTTGTGAGTGTTTTTTTCAAAAATGTCACTCTACCAGCAAGGGGAGGCTTAGTTTAGTGAGATGTTCTTCATAAATAATAAATAATTTTGGCACTCTCCAATAAATGGTAACAAAACAATTTTATTACATGGCTATTCTATGTAATTTCCATCTACAGTAACACTAAACCATGCGGAAAATGAAAATCTGTTCCACACATATGTGTGGAACGGAAATCGTTGACGGACTATTTTTAAATAGAAGCGAAATTTCATTGGAATTTTCAACAAATCATGTAACGCAATTACAGTTGAATTGCTAGCGACAGATGAAAATTGTCCTCTAAGTTCCAATGTGTTCTATGTGCCAGTAAGCACATTGAACACATTGGAACTCTGGGGACAAAATGGTAACTCCGGTTCCCCTCGCAAATTTGGTTGGCGATAAAATGTGTTCTTTTTGTTGATCGTTGTCAAATGAGATGATGAGTGACCTAATATTTTTTTTATAAACGTGAAGGCATGTAATAAACACAGAACAACACGCATGTATGAATGGGTTAATCAGTATGTCACTTGTGCCATCGTGGAATAATAAAATTCGAGGCCTGTGGCCTCTCGTTCTATCCATCCACTCTGGCACATGCCATATCGATTAACCAATTTACACATGCATGTCGTTCTGTGCATTGATATAAACATTGTTTTTCTGCTGATGAGCAAACAACATAACTAATGTGTACAGTATACAGCCACAAAAATCACTTTCAGCACTTTTCAATAGAGCCATGATAGCGACTTTTAGCACTCAACCAGTTAAGGCTCTATGGGGATAGTAGTAAAACTGTGCAAATGATATAACAAATAGAGATTTTCTGAAAAGATTTTTTTTCTGTTTCTTTTCAGGTGAGTTCATTTATTTATATTGAAATACGATACTAGAGTTCTAAAGGTAAGAATTAAACCATTCTTGTTTTGCAACAGCTGCCAAGAAACATGTGAATCCTTGATGAAGATAAACACACCTAACCCCTTCAGTTTGCCACTGTTCAACATCAGTGTTTTTATCTTGCAACAAGAACGTATTTTCCCCATTACAAGTGAAAACGTCTACACAAAATACAAATCAGTATTGAGGGTAGAAACCACACGTGCGATCTTTCGATTCAGAAAGAGAACGTTTTACCTGCACTCAACAAAAACTAATTTCACGTGTCTACATGTCTACACCACCGTTTTTGATAACAGTAACCAACTCAATGAAATATATTAGTGTAGATTATTTCTTGCCATGATGATTTTTTTTATATAGGCCTACATGCATTAAACCTGAAATATAAAACAAAGGAACACACGGCTGAAACGCTGCTATAAACTTCAGTGGCTACAGTACAAGTAGAATAATGAATGGGGATTACGTCATGGATAGCACAAGAATGCAATATTATCCCGAAATGAAACTCAGCTACTATACAAAGCTATCTAAATATTCATAAAAATGCACGGTACCACCACACAGTGGTGTGCAGTGACTTTGTGGTTAGAGCACTGGACATTAAACCAAAAGTCTGAAAATTCTATCCTTGCCAGCAGTAACTGCATTATGTCCTTGGGTAAGACACTTATTTATTTACTGATTGTATTTTAACCCTTTACCTAACGAATTGCCCGCATCCGCCCACATAATTTACAAATTGAGCAGTTTAAAAAAATTAATTTTTTAAAATTATTTCAACAAAACCATATTATGTGACCCCTCATTGGAACAAGCTTAATGAGCTCATTCCAATGAGGGTCACATGATATGGTTTTGTAGAAATTTTTTTTTTTAAATTTTAAAAAATAGTAATTAAAATAATAAATTTTGATATTCTCTGCATTGTGTAAAGGGTTAACACCAAGTGTGTTTCTGAGATGGTGTATTGAAGTTTCAACCTTGCCTCAGGGTCATATATTTAGTTGTCCTAACAGACTCCTCAATATATGCCCAGAGATGAGGTCTTGACTTCAGTACACTATCTCGGAACATTTATCATATGACTCTTCCGTTTTTGTTCACTTTAAAACATTTGATATTTTGCTTTCATATTAATCAGTGATAAATAAAGCCTTCTGTCAATTTCATTGGTCAATTTCAAAACTAGACAATTTCATTGGCTGAACAAAATACAACTGGGCCACATTTTCATAATTTGCATAATTAGAGTTGGGAGCTTTCATTGGTCAATTTAAAAATTTCTTGATGGATTTGTCTTGCTATTTGCGCGGTTTATGCTTGTCTAGCAACTGGAAGTTGTATTACCAATCGTATTTCTGCCCACGAGGTGCATTCATTCTCTACCTCTTGGGCTTATACAAACTCCGTCATTTTGTCAGATTTTATGCAGGCAGCCTACTGGAGAAATGCTACTTTCTCCACCTATCTGAATCAGTTGCAGGAGCAGTCAGAGGACCTTTTGTGCTATGGGCCCTCTTTCTTCTGCTCAGGCTGTTGTCTTCTTACAAGGACAGTTCCAGCTCTGTGCTGTTACTGCCCTTTTTGTCTGTGCATCGCACAGAACCATACGCCTCATCTCTCATTGCCTTTACTAATGTTTGTGATGCTATGGTTTGATAGGACTAGGGACCTCTTCCTCTGTCCACAGTTCCAGTGCAATTGAGTTATGTGGGGGTTGGTTATGTGGTTCCCTCCATCCTATTGTCTATTAAGCCTGTAGTAAACAATTGTAAGGTAGGTTGATAAGAAATTTAAATTTTATAGTAAATTTCCTTTCTTATTATACCTACCACAATTGTTTACATGGAGGCCCTCCCATCTTCTTATTCGGATAAGAATCCTTCCTCCCCGCTGATCACATGGCTCCTATGTTGGTGGACTCAAAGAATGATTAATTAGTTGATGCCTGCGTACTGGTTTCCGAAAGTCATGGATTTGTACTAAGAGAAGAGCGTCCCCTACTGGGTGTGTGCCGATGGCGCTCGACCCAGTTTTGGCTTATTTTTTCTTTGTGCTTTTGCACCACATTTCTTTCCCAAATCACTTGGGAAAAATCAAAATAGAGAGTATATTTTCCGAGTTAGGGTCTTCCACTGTAGTACAAGCCTGTAGTGAACAATTGTGGTAGGTATAATAAGAAAGGAAATTTACTATAAAATTTAAATTTCCATCAAAAAATGTTGCCGCTGGCAACGTTCTTTGAACTTAGTTTAGTCAGACCTCAATATTTCCCTTTGGCATTCCCCACAGGGTACATTTTTGATTAGATTCCTTTGAAACTTGGTTTTCTCTAGATGGGAGCTATCAATTTTCTTCTGTTTCCGTCAAAAAATGTTGCCGCTGGCAACGTTCTTAAAACTTAGTTTAGTCAGACCTCAATATTTCCCTTTGGCACACCCTACAGGGAACATTTATGATAGGATTGCATTGAAACTTACTATGCTTGTTTGGGGTGACCTCCAGATGTGAGCTATCGATTTTCTTCCATTTCCATCAAAAAATGTTGCCGCCGGCAATGACCTTTGAACTTAGTTTAGTCAGGCATCAATATATTGGCATGCCCTATAGGGCACATTTATGATTGGGTCACTTTGAAACCTGGTATGCTTATTTGGGGTGACCTCCAGATGGGAGCTATCCATTTTCTTCTGTTTCCATCAAAAAATGTTGCCGCTGGCAACGTTCTTAGACCTTAGTTTAGTCAGATCTCAATATTTCCCTTTGGCACACCCTACAGGACACATTTATGATCGGATTGCTTTGAAATCTGGTATGCTTGTTTGGTGTGACCTCCAGATGGGAGCTATCAGTTTTCTTCCATTTCTGACAAAAAATGTTGCACAATGCTGTTATGCTGAAATTTCACCAAATAATATTGGAATCAGTGATCTTCAATTTTGCTATTTCACTTATAACTTACCAAGTTCAAGTTTGTCAAGTTGAGCTACAATGTCACTGACACTTTCATTGGGAATGTTTTCCTGTAACATGGCAACTTTGGTTGACACACATTAACTGTGAGGGCCACGTCAGCCCAGGCCTCAATTCTACAGTACAGTCTACACCTCAAACTATTCTTGTTGAAAACATAGCATGTAGGGTACAGAAACTTAATATATTCTCAGTTATCACAATTCTTGTCTTATTTCATAATCCTTTCATAAACATTGAACATTATCTTTTTCATCAAACACTACACATGGTCAAGTTAAGCTGCAGTGTCATTGCCACTTTCATTTTGAATAGCACTGGCTGGGTTTTGGCCTTATGTTGGGTAAAGGGTTAATTTGAGCCCTGGCATCAAATTTAGGGGCCCAGATTTTAACACTATTCATGATGGAGAAAACATTAGTTCATCTTCTCTCAAGCCTTTGCTACATGTGCTCCCATGCATGTTTGGATCTGTGTAAGGATGATACACTGTTGTGTTCAAATTAAGACATGGGGTAATATTTAGGGGTGGCTCAGGTCCCTCAAGGGTTTAACACTGGCTGATGGTGAAAACAATATAAAAAACCTTTGTCTCTTAAACCGTTCTCAAAACGCTTCCATGTTTGATATTTAACATCTTTGTTAGCATTATTCCATTTGTGTTTTCCTGAGCCCCTAGCATCAAATGTTGGTGTGTCAAGAGACCTCAGGTTTTAACACTGGCTAATGGAGAGAACATTAAACATTTTCCAGTGATAAGCTATGTTTTGGAAGCAGTTATTTAACCCTTGCACACTGATGTCAAAATATAAAAAATTTTCCTGAATGTTTTTCCCATCATACAAAGATGAGCTCATTTAGCTCTATCGAACAAGATTGAATTGGTTAACCCTTTACCTAACATGAAAAGCAGATGACACTTGCAAACAAAATTCTTGGGTAACTAATTTTTTTCATTTTTTGTCTCAAAAACATAGGTTATGACCCCTCATTGGAACGAGCTCAAGTGCTCATTCCAAAGAGGGGTCATAACCTATGTTTTTAGGACAAAAAATGAAAATTAATTGGTGATTTTTAGCTCACCTGACTGAAGTCAAGGTGAGCTTTTCTTATCACTCTTCAGCCGTTGTCCGGCGTCCATCGTCCGTCATCTGTCGTCCGTCGTCTATCGTCCATCGTCCTGCGTGAAGGTGGTGTTTGAGCCTCTTTCTCCTAAACCACTGGCCACATTTTAATTAAATTTCATGTAAGTAGTGGTTATATAGGTGCATTTTTATTTTTATGCAAATTAGGTTTCGGCTCATATTGAGCAGAGGGTGTGGAAAAAATGGCCAAATTTTTTGAAAATCTTCTTCTAATGAACCACCAGTAGCAGAGTCTTGATATATGGTATACAGAGTCCTTTTGAGGTTTAGAATCAAATTTGTTCAAGAAAAGTTTGTCAGGCATTATTTGCTTTCGTTATGGGAGGGGCAAAAATTTTGGCCACGCCTAAAATTTCTATCTTCAGAACCGTGAGGTCGATTTGAACCAAATTTGATATGAGATGATAATGGGTCATAAGTAGTTGATTGATGCCAAAAATTTTTTTCTCATTGCCCCATGGGAACCTCGGGAGCTAAAAATAGGAAAAACCTTAAAACTGCCATATCTCCAAAATTACACGGTACAGAGAATTCTTATTTTGTATCAAGCTTACTTTTATCCAGTAGAATAGAATGGTTAAAAAAAATCTCTATCGGTTTGATCACAAAGTACTTTTTTCAGGACTTTGAAAAAGTGCTGAGTCAGCACTTTTTAACACTGTAGGCAATGGGAAAAACATTAAAAAATCTTCTTCTCCAGATCCTGCAGGCAGAATCTTTTGATATTTGGTATGCAACATTGTAGGGTGGATCTGATTCAAGTTTGTTCAAATCTGCCCCCTGGGTTCATATTTGGGCTCAGTATAGGAGCCCGATTTCGAACTTAGTGCATTTCATGCAAATTTCTTTAAAAATCTTCTTCTCCAGATCTAGCAGGCAGAATCTTTTGATATTTGGTATGCAACATTGTGGGGTGGATGTGATTCAAGTTTGTTCAAATCGGCCACCTGGATTCATATTTGGGCTCACTATAGAAGCCCGAATTTGAACTTAGTGCATTTCAGGCAAATTTCTTAAAAAATCTTCTTCTCAAGATCCACCAGGCAGAATCTTTTGATATTTGGTATGCAACATTGTAGGGTGGATCTGATTCAAGTTGGTTCAAATTGGCCCCCTGGGTTCATATTTGGGCTCAGTATAGGAGGCCGATTTCAAACTTAGTGCATTTCAGGCAAATTTCTTTAAAAATCTTCTTCTCCAGATCTAGCAGGCAGAATCTTTTGATATTTGGTATGCAACATTGCAGGGTGGATCTGATTCAAGTTAGTTCAAATCAGCCCCCTGGATTTATATTTGGGCTCACTATAGAACTTAGTGCACTTCAGGCAAATTTCTTTAAAAATCTTCTTCTCCAGATCCAACAGGCAGAATCTTTTGAAATTTGGTATGCAACATTGTTGGGTGGATCTGATTCAAGTTTGTTTATATTTGGGCTCAGTATAGGTGCCCAAATTTGAACTTAGTGCATTTCAGGCAAATTTCTTTGAAAATCTTCTTCTCAAGATCCAGCAGGCAGAATCTTTTGATATTGGGTGTGCACCATGTTTAGGGGGTGAGATTCAAGTTTGTTCAAGCCAAGTCCCTGGGTTCATATTTGAGCTCACTGTGGTAGCCCGAATTATAACTTTTAAAAATCTTCTTCAGATTCACCAGTCGGAATGTTTTGATATTTGGTATGCAGCATCTTTAGGGGGGTGAGATTCAAGTTTGTTCAAGCCATGTCCCTAGGTCCATATTTGGACTCACTGTGGGAGCTCAAATTGTAACTTAGTTCAAAATGAGGAATTTTCTTAAAAAATCTTCTTCAGATCCAATAGTCGGAATGTTTTGATATTTGGTGTGCAGCATCCTTAGGGGGTGAGATTCAAGTTTGTTAAAGCTAAGTCCCTGGGTTCATATATGGGCTCCCTGTGGGAGCCCGTATTATAACTTAGTTCAATATGAGGAATATTCTTTAAAAATCTTTTTTTTTTAGATCCACTGGTCAGAATCTTTGGATATTTGGTATAAGCTTTTCTTAGGAGGAGCAGATGCAACTTGTTGAAATCAATTCTCTGGATTGATATTTAGGCTACCATGTCAGGTGAGCGCCCTCAGGCTCCCTAGGGCCTCTTGTTTAGAATAGTGCTGGCCGGTTTGGGCCATTACGTTGGGTAAAGGGTTAAATTCCTCCTTGCAATATTTTGTGGAAGTGTCATTCTCTAATCATGTTAGGTAAAGAGTTAGCTCATTGGGCTTCTAATCAGAAGGTCAAGAGTTCTGTCCTTATCCACGTCAACAAACGTGCTTTATCTTTGAGCCAGCTACTTCACTCTGATCTGCTGTAAGAATGGACACTTGCATAACCTGGGAACTTGACATGTGATGGAAGATATCCCCTTTATGTACTACCATCCATTATTTTCATAAGCTTTCAAATATTAAGTTTATTAACTTGCACAAGCCTGGAAAATAAAGAGTGAATTTATTGAACATTGATTGAAAACTGGTGACCTAGCAGTTGTTTGCAGTCCAGTGTTGTCTGAGTGTTCCGGCAGTTGATACTTGGCTAGAAACAACTGCTTAGGTCCTAAAGCTTTTCCTTCTCATAACTATCCAAAATATTTGTTCAGGGCATGGCACTTTATTAAACATATGATTATGAAAACCAGGGACCTAGCAGTTGTTTTCAGTCCAGTATTGTCTGCCTATTCAGGCAGCCAATACTGGGCTGGAAAAGACAACTTAGGTCCTACAACTTTTCCTGCTCACAACTATCCAATATGTCTGTTCAGGACATGGCCCTTGCTGAACAGCATCAGGGTGAATAGACTCCACTTCAGGTTTCTGGTTGTAAAACAAATCGGCAAAATTTACGAAGCCACTTAAATTTTATTTTTTTCTCTTTTTTCTTTCAAACAGTATTTTGTCATTCTCCTTACATTGCCTTAAGATAATCTTTACAGCTTGCCCTAGTTAGTATGTGTGAAACACACAGACTATTGTTTTTGCACGGTTTCTTTTTCTTTTCTTTTTTTTTCTTCTTTTTTTAGCTCACCTGAGCAAAGCTCAAGGGGAGCTTTACTAATCACTTTCTGTCCGTCGTCCGTCGTCGTCCGTCCGGCGTTAACTTTACATTATCGACTTCTCCTCCTAAACCACTAGCCCAATTTTATTCAAATGTTGGCTAAATGTTTATTACCTAATGCCAATTCAGATTTGTTCAAATGAAGTTGCCCCTCCTCCTGGGTGGTGCCACACTCCCAAGGGGCACCAAAATCTTTGTAAATCTTCTTCTCATGAACCAGCAGTAGCAGAGACTTGATATTTGGTGTGCAGCTTCCTTTTGAGGTGTAGACTCAGATTTGTTCAAGAGAAGTTTGTGGGGCTATACTTGACGTTGTTATGAGAGGGGCAAAATTTTTTGCCCCGCCCAAAATTTCTATTTTCCAAACCGAGAGGCTGATTTGAACCAAATTTTATGTGAGGGCTTATTGGGTCATGAGTACTTGATTTATGCAAAAAAATTTTTTCCCGCAGCCCCGTGGGAACCACAGGAGCTAAAAATAGAAAAAATTTAAAACGCCCATATCTCCAAAACTGCACGGCACTGAGAATTTTTATTTGGTGTGCAGCTTCCTTAGGACCAACAGAAAGGATTGGTAAAAAAAAATTGCCATCGGTTTTATCATAGGGTACAGTTTCGGGACTTTGAAAAAGTGCTGAGTCAGCACTTTTTAACACTGTAGGCAATGGGAAAAACATTAAAAAATCTTCTTCTCCAGATCCAGCAGGCAGAATCTTTTGATATTTGGTATGCAACATTGTAGGGTGGATCTGATTCAAGTTTGTTCAAATCGGCCCCCTGGGTTCATATTTGGGCTCAGTATAGGAGCCCGATTTCGAACTTAGTGCATTTCAGGCAAATTTCTTAAAAAATCTTCTTCTCCAGATCCAGCAGGCAGAATCTTTTGATATTTGGTATGCAACATTGTGGGGTGGATCTGATTCAAGTTTGTTCAAATCGGCCCCCTGGGTTTATATTTGGGCTCAGTATAGGAGCCCAAATTTGAACTTACTGCATTTCAGGCAAATTTCTTTGAAAATCTTCTTCTCCAGATCCAGCAGGCAGAATCTTTTGATATTTGGTATGCAACATTGTAGGGTGGATCTGATTCAAGTTTGTTCAAATCGGCTCCCTAGATTCATATTTGGGCTCACTATAGGAGCTCGAATTCGAATTTAGTGCATTTCAGGCAAATTTCTTCAAAAATCTTCTTCTCCAGATCCAGCAGGCAGAATCTTTTGATATTTGGTATGCAATGTTGCGGGGTAGATCTGATTCAAGTTTGTTCAAATCGGCCTCCTGGATACATATTTGGGCTTACTATAGAAGCCCGAATTCGAACTTAGTGCATTTCAGGCAAATTTCTTAAAAAATCTTCTTCTCCAGATCCAGCAGGCAGAATCTTTTCATATTTGGTAAGCAACATTGTGGGGTGGATCTGATTCAAGATTGTTCAAATCGGCCCCCTGGGTTAATATTTGGGCTCAGTATAGGAGCCCGATTTCGAACTTAGTGCATTTCAGGCAAATTTCTTAAAAAATCTTCTTCTCCAGATCCAGCAGGCAGAATCTTTTGATATTTGGTATGCAACATTGTAGGGTGGATCTGATTCAAGTTTGTTCAAATCGGCCCCCTGGGTTCATATTTGGGCTCAGTATAGGAGCCCGATTTCGAACTTAGTGCATTTAGGCAAATTTCTTAAAAAATCTTCTTCTCCAGATCCAGAAGGCAGAATCTTTTGATATTTGGTATGCAACATTGTGGGGTGGATCTGATTCAAGTTTGTTCAAATCGGCTTCCTAGATTCATATTTGGGCTCACTATAGAAGCTCGAATTTGAACTTAGTGCATTTCATGCTAATTTCTTAAAAAATCTTCTTCTCCAGATCCAGCAGGCAGAATCTTTTCATATTTGGTAAGCAACATTGTGGGGTGGATCTGATTCAAGTTTGTTCAAATCAGCCCCCTGGGTTTATATTTGGGCTCAGTATAGGAGCCCAAATTTGAACTTAGTGCATTTCAAGCAAATTTATTAAAAAATCTTCTTCTCCAGATCCAGCAGGCAGAATCTTTTGATATTTGGTATGCAACATTGTGGGGTGGATCTGATTCAAGTTTGTTCAAATCGGCTTCCTAGATTCATATTTGGGCTCACTATAGAAGCTCGAATTCAAACTTAGTGCATTTCGGGCAAATTTCTTCAAAAATCTTCTTCTCCAGATCCAGAAGGCAGAATCTTTTGATATTTGGTATGCAACATTGCGGGGTGGATCTGATTCAAGTTTGTTCAAATCGGCCCCCTGGATTCATATTTGGGCTTAATATAGAAGCCCGAATTCGCACTTAGTGCATTTCAGGCAAATTTCTTCAAAAATCTTCTTCTCCAGATCCAGCAGGCAGAATCTTTTGATATTTGGTATGCAACATTGCGGGGTGGATCTGATTCAAGTTTGTTCAAATTGGCCCCCTGGATTCATATTTGGGCTTAATATAGAAGCCCGAATTTGCACTTAGTGCATTTCGGGCAAATTTATTAAAAAATCTTCTTCTCCAGATCCAGCAGGCAGAATCTTTTGATATTTGGTATGCAACATTGTGGGGTGGATCTGATTCAAGTTTGTTCAAATCGGCTTCCTAGTTTCATATTTGGGCTCACTATAGAAGCTCGAATTCGAACTTAGTGCATTTCAGGCAAATTTCTTAAAAAATCTTCTTCTCCAGATCCAGCTTCAGAATCTTTTCATATTTGGTAAGCAACATTGTGGGGTGGATCTGATTCAAGTTTGTTCAAATCGGCCCCCTGGGTTTATATTTGGGCTCCGTATAGGAGCCCAAATTTTAACTTAGTGCATTTCAGGCATATTTCTTAAAAAATCTTCTTCTCCAGATCCAGCAAGCAGAATCTTTTGATATTTGGTATGCAACATTGTAGGGTGGATCTGATTGTGATTCATGAACGTATTCATTTGTAAAGTTGATAGAATCTTAGACAAAATTTGCAGAAAAGATCTACTATAGGAGGGGTGGTATCCAGGGTGAACCGTTTACCCAAATCTAGCAGTACTAATGCATTATTCACACAAATCTTCGTTCAAATTTTATGACCCCTCATTGGAACACACGCATTCAGCTCATTCCAACAAAGGTCATATGCCATGTTTTCGAGACAAAGGAATAAAAATTTTAGTTATTCATGAAATTTTTAGGCAACTGTTGTCTGTTATTCACATTGCTTCATGAAATTTCAGTACTTTTAGAAGTTACCTCAGTAATCAAGGGTTAATTCCCCTTAATTAAATGTCGCCTCTAAAAAACAACCACTTTGCATATCTTACCTTTTTACCAGCATAACTGCCAAAACTTGTCAGCATTCTTCGCAAAAATCGCTATTCAAATTTTAATTTTTGTCTCTTAAACATACATGTACTTATCGCTTGTAAATACCCCATTGGAATGAGCTTTTTGAGCTCATTCCAATGAGAGGTCGCACACCATGCTTTTTGAGTCAAAAAAGCAATTTTTTTAGTTATTCCAGAATTTCGTACGTAAAACACAGCTTTATGACTTCACATTAAAATGAGCTCTCTAAGCTTGTTCCAATCAACATTCACGCACTATGTCTTTCACACAAAAAATAAGATTTTCCATTTATTCAGGAATTTTGTTTGCAAGAACACTCTTACCCCCCCCCCCCCCCCCCCACACACACACACACACACAAACACACACACACACACAAACACAGACACACACATCTAAAAGTTCGTCAGCAAAAAAACAGTTACTTCAATTTTTAAATGCATTATAGGAACAACTTGCCTAATCAAATTTAAATACTTTTGCATCATTCTGTATCTAGAACAAACCATTTACCATATCTTTACGCAAAATTCTCCAGCATCATTCACAAAAAAACACCATTATTTATATATTCACATTTCTGTCTCAAAAATATACCTGATCTTCCCATACCCCTATTGGAATAAGCTGTTTGAGCTTGTTCCAATGATGATAAAAAAAACTAATATTTTGGAAAATTTGTGAAAATTTTTGTTTTCTTGCATGCAAATATATACATGTAGCACATGGAAGATATCCACAGTTGGGGAGAGATGTCCAAGGCTATCTCTTCACATTCCTTGTTTGTGCTTCATGCTAAACCAGTTTGTCTGCAGAGATAAATTTGCTTTATTAAAAATCATTGGAGATTGGCCACACACCAATGATTTTAAATAAAACTAATTTTAGGTAACAAATGTTGAACTTCAAACAAAATCTATCACTCAACCAGTTAATGTTGATGAGGCATGACATGGTGAAGGTGACCTAAAATACTTCTTAGAGTCACTTTGTCAGGTGAGCGATTAAGGCCACGTGGGGCCTCTTGTTTTTTCTTCTTCTTCTTCTTCTTCTTCTTCTTCTTCTTCTTCTTCTTCTTCTTCTTCTTCTTCTTCTTCTTCTTCTTCTTCTTCTTCTTCTTCTCATCACTTTTTTGTCTGCAAGATAACTCAAAAACGAATTGCCCTATCTCGTTGATTTTTTGGCATGCTGATAGACAGCCACAAGTTCTCGGCCACCTTTGTTTTTCAGATTCCTGGGGTATCAGGGGTGTCTGTAGTGGTGTTTTGAAAGTGGGTCACGCCCATATCTCAGGTGTGGTATGACATATGGACCTGGGACCAACACCAAATGAGTCGACACTCGATGGAGATTCAAAATATGGGTCAAGGTCATGGAGGTCACCTAGGGGTCATTGAGTGCATTTTTCATAATTGCTGGAAATCACATTTTTTGACACCCCCAAAGCATTCCTGACAAAAACACATGCATTTTCACGTTAAAGAAGTGGGCGTGGCCAAAATTTCTGAAAGTGGGTCATGCCCATATCTAAGGTGTGGTATGATGAATGAACCTGGGACCAACACCAAATGAGTCGACACTTGATAGAGATTCAAAATATGGATCAAGGTCATGGAGGTCACCTAGGAGTCATTGAGTGCATTTTTCATAATTGCTGGAAATCACATTTTTTGAGCCCCCAAAGCATTCCTGAGGTTCATACATGCATTTTTACGTTGAAAAAGTGGGCGTGGTCAAAAATTTTTTAAAGTGGGTCATGCCCATCTCTCAGGCGTGGTATGACGTATGCACCTGTGACCAACACCAAATGAGTCGACACTCATTGGAGATTCAAAATATGGGTCAAGGTCACGGAGGTTACCTAAGGTAAGGGTCATTGAGTGCATTTTTCATAATTGCTGGCAATCACATTTTTTGAGTCCCCAAAGCATTCCTGTGGTCCATACATGCATTTTTAGGTTAAAAAGGTGGGCGTGGCCAAAAATTTTTAAAGCGGGTCATGCTCATATCTCAATTGTGGTATGATGAATAGACCTGGGACTAACACCAAATGAGTCGACACTTGATGGAGATTCAAAGTATGGGTCAAGGTCACGGAGGTCACCTAGGGATCCGCCTGAAAGAGGTCACCAAAGTCATCAAGTGCATATTATTCAGAAAGACTGGGAAATGCATTTTATTACACCTTAATGCATTTCTAAAGTTTATGAACATATTTTATCACTCAAATTAGTGGGCAGAGCCAAAAATGTCCATTTCTGATTCGTGTATCGAACCCTTTGAATGCTGGTCACACATATGCCTTTTCTGGTTTCTTATAAAAACTTGTTCTGATTCCAGTATGGATATCTGTAAATACTATTAACGAAAATCCATTTCTGATTTGTTTAAAAATATTTTACTCATGAAAATAAGTCTCCATAAATTCTCTTTCTCTATAGTTCATTCCTGATACTTCAAGTCTTTTCACACAGACTTGAATTTACTGGGTGCAGTAAATTCTGTTTCTTTAGTTATTATACATGATTCAGTAATTTATCACAATTGATCACAGTTCATCTTGACTACCATTCCAAAAATTATATACCGGGTGGTTTGAAAATTATAAATCTGAAAACAAATCTTCCCCTTTTTCCACTTATGGCACTGCCTTTGACACTGATTATTACAAGAGCTTTTCTAAAAATTGGTGCCAGAGGCAGTGTGATCAGTGAAAAGAAACATCTAATCTAATCTATCAATTATTCTTTTACTTTTTTCATCCATATGGTACATTCAGAAAGTTTTAAAATATTACTTAAGAAAGTCACATGATTGGGAGGGGGGTGGGCATCCCGAATGGCTTTAGGGAGGGATGGAGATTCACAGACCATCTTTTCACACTATACCAAATGACAGAATAAATGCAAGTCAGTGTGAGATATTGCCATCACTTGGCGTCCACCACCTGTTGTCTGTCGTCTGTCTTCCGTTCACATTAGGAAACTTGTCTTCAGCTTCACAACCATTAAGCCAAATTCAAACATATATTGCACAGACCATCCATGGAGTATACCCTTTCTGTTTTGTTCAAATGAAGCAGCTGCCATCTTTAGGGTCTGGTTAATGCCCCAAAAACCTAAAAATCTTTAAAAATCTTCTTCTCATGAACCACCAGAGAGAATGCCTTGATATTTGGTATGGAGTATCCCTTGGTGCTGAAGATTAAAGTTTGTTGAAGGGAAGTTGGTAGGTTAATATTTGGGCTCTCTGTGGGAGCATATCCATAAAGGACTCCACCACAAATTTGTATTTCAAGAATCAGTGGGCCAATTTGAACCATATTTTGGTATGTAGTATAAGTGGGTCCTAAGTAATTGATCGATGCCCGAATTTGTTTTTTTACAGCCCTGTAGGGAACCCCAGGGACTAAGAATAGAAAAAATTAAAACGCCCATATTTCCCAAACCGGAACAGAGAACTTATTTGGTATGAATGAAGCATTCTTAGGACCAGTAGAATGGAATCATAAAAAAAAATTGCCATCGGTTGTCACCCCTCTGTACAGGGTGGTGGAGGGGGGGGGGGGGGGGGGGGGGGGGGGGCATAAAAAAAATGCTGAGTCAGCATATGTTCAAAAATTGGAGAAAAAAAAATTTCTTCATAACCCCTGATCAGAATCTTTTGATAATTGGTATACAGCATCCATAGGGGAGTCGGAACAAGTGTGTTCAAATTAAACACCTTGGTTAATATTTGGGTGCAATACAGGAGCCCGAATAATTAACATAGGGCAATATGGAAATAAGCTTAAAAATCTTCTTCATCAGATGCAACAGTCCGATTCTTTTGATATTTGGTATACAACATCTCTAGGGGGATCAAATTAAAGTTTGTTCAAATACAGACCCTGGGTTAATATTTGGGCTCCCCAGGTGAGTCCGAATTTTAACTTAGTGCAATATGGGGAATAATCTTCTTCTTCAGTTCCACCAATCAGATTCTTTAGATATTTGGTATACAACATCTCTAAGGGGGGCAGATTCAAGTTTGTTCAAATCGGATCCCTGGGTTGATATTTGGGCTCTTTATTGGAGCCCAAAGTAGAACTTAGTGTAATATAAGAAAATTTCTTTAAAATCTTCTTCTTCAGATCCACCACTCAGAATCTTTTCATATTTGGTATACAACATCTCTGTAGGGGTTAGATTCAAGTTTGTTCAAATCCACTCCCTGTCTTAATATTTAGGCTCCCTTTGGGAGCCCAAATTGTGTAACATAGTACCATATGAGGGAATTTCGGAATTTCTTTAAAAATCTTCTTTTTCACATCCACAAGTCAGAATATTTTCATATTTGGTATACAACATCTCTAGGGGGGCAGATTTAATTTTGTTCAAATTGGGCTCTTGGGTTAATATTTGGGCTCTTTATTGGGGCCCATAGTTTAACTCAGTGCAATGTGAGAAAATTTCTTGAAAAATCTTCTTCTTTGGATTCACCAGTTAGAATCTTATCATATTTGGTGTGTGACATCTCTTGGGGTGTCAGATTCAAATTTGTTCAAATAGAGTCCCTGGGTTGCTATTTGGGCTCTGTATGCCGGTCACTTACTGATAAACTCATCTGTTTTGACAACTTGAGCCAGGTGAGAGTTTTAAGCTCACTTGAGCCTCTGGTTTTGTGTTTCTAGATGTTGAAACAGCATATGATAGGATATGGAAAAAGGGATGTGGTGAATGCTTGAGGCCTTGGGAGGCATGTTTGTTGGAGTTTAGAAAGCACGGTATAACTAGGACTCTCTGTTCATTTCACCCTCCTTCCACTTCCCTTGAAGGGAAGTGGAGGAAGGTGTAATGACCATAGGGTCCTAGTTAGGATATTGAAAACAGGGCCTTGAAATCCTTGAATTTGGCTATTGCAGGGCATTGAAAATGCAGAAAAATGTTGAGATATGGCCTTGAACAGTCTTAAATTTTATCCATATATTTGTTGAAATGGTAAGGGGAATAATTTTTGCTCCACCTATATTTTACTTTTTTGAAACCCCTTTTGCTGATTTAAATGAAATTTCCTCTCCTACAGGAACCCAGATTTGCTCAAAATCAGACTGAGTGTCTCCTCTTAAACTCTTTTTCTATCATCAATTGCCAAAGGAAAATATTCTGTTAACCAGAGAATACAATTAAAATGTATTGGTCATTTTTCTCTCTTCCAGTTATAAACTGAGCATTTATTCTATTGCATTTTGATTGACAGCTCACTGGGCTCTGTCAACAAGATGTTTATAAATGTGGATAGTTCATTTGATGTCGGAGTAATTCTTCAACAGGTTTCAAACTTTGTTTATTTTTATTCAATTAAACAGGAGTTCACTCTATAACCTATATGCAATTAATAAGGCAAATTTCTACTGAAGGTATGGAAATGGTTTGGTGTTTGTAAGTTATTACAATTAACAGGGTTATTCAATTAAAAGATATTCAGTTTAATGGACTCCTCTATATTCTGCTTTTTTGATTGGCAGAGTCATTACTGAGTACACACCCCAGACTTATATCATCTTGAAAATCGATTATCCATAAAGTTATCACCCTTGAAATCATTACGCAGGTGAGGAAGGTCCCAATTTAGAAGCAAATAATCGTTGAGAAAACACCTATGGCATCAGTAGAAAATAACGCAAAGTTTCCTTTTGTTACTTTTAATAAACAAAATCAACAGACAGCTCTTGGAGCTGTCTTGTTTTTTGTTTATAAAAAGTAACAAAAGGCAATTTGGCTTTTTTGGAAAGTTAATTAGAAGCAACTAGTTCAGAGATAGTCTGTCATTAACTGGTAAAGTGCTGAGTTTTTTCTGACAACAAATCAAAGCTCATCATATACTTCTCTATTACATTTAATTGGATAGTGCCTTATAGGCACTATCCAATTAAATGTCTGAGAGCAAGGTATTGTATAAAAAATCTGATTCATATCAGGGATAATAAAGGCTTCCTCAGGCAAAATGTAGTTACAGAAAGTCACTTTTAGAAAAGCCCAAAATAGGGCTTTCAGCACTCTACCAGTTAACCCTTTACCTAACATGAAAAGCAGACGACACTTGCAAAAAAAATTCTTGAATAACTTATTTTTTTCATTTTTTGTCTCAAAAAGATAGGTTATGACCCCTCATTGGAACGAGCTCGACAAGCACGTTCCAATGAGGGGTCATAACCTATGTTTTTGAGACAAAAAATGAAAAAAAATAATGAAAATTAATTGGCGATTTTTGAGAATAGCGCTGGCCATTTTTGGCCGTTACGTTGGGTAAAGGGTTAAGAATATCTGTCAGTATCACCTCCGTAAACTAAGCATCCAGTTTGGCTCTTAGTTTAGTGAATGTGTTATTATAGTAATTTGGAAATTTTTTTATTCTTCTCAGGAATTTTTTTTAGCAAATCTCACCTCTTTAAGAGTTTTATAGTAATGGAATGAACAGTGTCTGTATTATATGTCACAATGTACACACTGTTGATATGATGAACAGAAAAAAAGTTACAGAACATCAAAAGATGGTGAAAATATCATTTTCTTATTTTTAAATGGGTTTCAAATAAGAATAACATCAAACGGGCAAATTGCTTGAAAAAAATTGTAAAAAACCAGCTTCTGTTGTTTTTTATACTACTCTATGGGAAATTGCCTGAAGTTTGTGAAATTATGCACACATCGATGACAAGATTTTGGTGACATTTCGAAATTTCAATTTTATATAGAATTTCCATACCCTTGGTGTAAAATTTACTGCCGGCATTAGGAAAATAGGGGAGCAAACTTCCCTGTAAATCCCTTCCAATGACGGAAATTGTCAGTCATGAATATTTGAGTGGAGGTTGGCAACATTTTTACAGTCATAAGAAGGTACAATATTTACAATTTTAACCCTTTGAACCCTGGTGGTATCTTCCATGTCAGTTCAATGGTAGCTTTTGGAAGAGTCCATATTTATTATTTGGGGGTAGACCAATCAATATTTTCAACGTGCAGCCTTAGGGCTGCAAGTTGAAAATATTGATTGGTCTACACCACACATTTACCTTGCAGTCATCCCCTTTTAATGACATTATGACGTAGCTTGTGAACCGGCTGGGAAAACAGCCTCTGGAGTTCAAAGGGTTAAGAATAGTGAGGTTGGAGTAACAAATATCTTCTAATGCTTGTTTATGGAATAACTTAAACATTAGTAACCAAATATTAATATTTTTTGGTATATATCTCTTTGAGAACAATGTCTACCTCAAGTTTGATGCCCACCATTATCTCATGAAAATTGTCAGGTCAGAGGTATTGCACTGCCCCCCCCCCCCCCCCACCACCTCCCCCCTCCCCGCCATGCCATTTAATCAGTTTTTCCCAAAATGCAGCTTGAAGGATTGGGAGTTATTACATGCAGAAAAAAAAATTGACTCCTATAACCCAACACAACCCTGAATCCCCCTCCCCCCCCCCCCCCCCCCCCACCCCCCAGGCTCATTTAGGCAATTTTTTTTCCTTTGCCCCAAAATGCATTTTGAAGGACTTGGAATGATTATGTGCAGTAAAAGAAATTTTGTAATTTGGCAATTTTGTTTTATTTACTCCCAAAATGCATTTTGAAGAATTTAGCCCTTGGCAAGATACAGGCCATTTGTTGGATGAAAACAGTGATTATGTGCAATTCGAAAAAGCTTAACGGGCGTATGATGCATCGCCAGGCTTGGCTCTTGTTAACTGGTAGAGTGCTAAATTTTTTTTAGGTCATCAGGATTTGTCCAGATATCTCTGCCTTGTTACGAGTTATGGGAGAGTGCCTATAGGCTCTCTCCCATAAACTGTAACACAGGGTAAATCCTAACTGAGTGAATAATTTCACTTCAAAGATAATATGTGCATACAGAGAATAGAAAGCCTTCAAGTTGTGGTACTTCAGAATAAAGCCCAAATATGGGCTTCCAGCACTCTTCCAGTTAGTAATTTAAGTGATTCATCCTGTAACTGTACCAAATCATTAATCTTGCTTATCAAACTTGAAAGCAACAAGTTCTGCAAAGTCCTGATTCTTACTTTCACAGACAGAAGAAAAGGTTTCCAGAAACCATTCATGCTTTTTATCTGGTATTTTGTTCTCTCTATATGGTGTCCTGGTGACCAAGGTCTGAAGTGGAAGTCTGTGTTGTGGTTATAGTATAGCCATAGATGCTAAAACTGACAGTGAACAGCAATAAATAAATAGGTCAACATTTAATAAAAAAAAATTGGCAGAAACTGTTCTGTAGCTGGAATATTTTGACATTTGTGTGCAGTCTTTTTTTTTTTTACTGCTGTCTTGCATCAGTTGTTGGGGAAAAATAACAACTTCATCTTTTGACAACTGTGTGCAAAAGAATAGAAAATGCTAGTTCCAAGCATTAATATTGCTTTAATATAACATGTGCAGCTGTGATAATGGTTTTTTGTACAATTCAACGATTGAGTTTCCTGCACAGAATGCACATTCACATTGTTTGACTCTGCATACATAAACAAAAAAAAATCTATAAACACATCTTAAAGTGTACTTGTTCTTGTGGGAAACTTTCATCATAATTTGTGCTTGCTCTAACCTTCCATAACATTTGTTTCTTATGCATCATGATTTTATATCTTTCCACTGACGGTGAAAGTTTCAAAACATCAAGAATATTTTAGCTCTGTCTGACAAGTGTCAGCAGCGCTTACTGGTAATTATTTGTCCATCATCTGAAAATTTTATAACAATATGTATTATCAAAAGACAAGTGTGTCACAAATTATAATATGGTATGGGCCCCTCAAAGTCAAGTTCATAGGCACTATGTTAAGGTGACAGTTATAAAAACTTTGACATTTCACTGTCACGTTTGTCCAGTCTGTATAACTTGATTTGATTGACAGACCTTATTCATATTGGTACAATTATTGCTTGTGGCTCAAAGATATGTCGTGACTTTGATCCAAGGTCATACTATCAAGATCAAGGTCACAGACAGCAAAACTTTGATATTGTTATACAGAACTTTGTCTGGTCTGCATAACTGAATCTATGTGATGTATCTTGTTTCTATAAAATCTTGTTTGACAGAGCCCAGTGCATTGGAAAATGCCCTGCAAACTATGTAGTTAGGCGGAGCTAGACATGCTGAGAAACCTCTTGTTCTCTTTGAGAGTTACCCACACAACTGCTCAGGGCATTCTATACTTTGTTTCCATGCCTTATTGTTTTTCCTTCCATTTGCAGCGATATCCTACCAGTGAATGGATGGATTTCAATGAAATTTGGTATGAGGGATCCTTATGACAATTCGCTCATGCACATGTTATAAAAAAGTTGCCCGCCTTTTTACAACAGAATTACAGACCTTACTTTATTTTTAATTCATTTATGCTTCATCGGGCCAGCACTGCAGTGGAGGTATAATTACCTTCAGCAATAGTCCTTGTTTTGATACTGGATTTTGTTTTCAGAGCATAATTAGGACTACTGTTACGAATATAGGCCCCAAACATGGTATACGTCTTTCTTTTTATATCTAGTTGTGCCATTTTGTATTTTGGAATGAGTTTTCTTTTCGGGTATTTGGAGTTTAAATCTCTGCTCACTGAGGTAAAAAAATCAAACATTTCACCAGCAAGTTTTTTCCATGATGTGACCAAAAATTTAGCCAACTTAATCCTGCTTGACAGAGCTCATCAGTCTCAGGTTGACAACATGTTACCTTGTAATGATGTCAAGGCTGATATGAAATCAAACAAGTAATAATTTCTTTATATCTTATTTGACAGAGCCATATAATGAGCTCAGTCAAGCAGGGTATAATGAATTAAATGCTAACATACAAAAAACAAATGAAACTGTAGATATTTGTGTAAATTTTGATTGATGGAAGCAAACAGTTTTGGGGCAGATGCATGCAGGTCATGCACATTATTTATTTACTCCATTTATATTCAGTCAATAAATTGTCAACTCCAATTCCTATGCAAATGAGCCAGATACTTCACTCCAATTTCCCCAGTTACCGTGCTGTAGAAATAGATAAAAGATTATAAGTTACGGAACATTTAGTTGGCCGATATGGTGTCACATGAGGAAAAGTGAGAACATTTGGTGAGGCTTTAGATAAGCCTAATATTGTTCTCACTGAGACACATGTGTCATTGTATCAGCCAACTGAACATCCTGTAATGTATTATTATGCAAGCCTATGAAGCGTTTGTAAAACATTTCATGACTTAGATATATTTTCCTATCGACATTCATTCATTTATAAAATGCAGACAAGTAGTGATGCAATGCAATAGGAGCAATCCAACATTCATTGCCAAGAAAATTGTTGATTTACTACCTCTGACATCTTTGGGTGTATTTACAATTCTGATGCTTAGAACTGAAAACAAAATTTCAAAATTGCCAATAAGCCAAATTCAGACTGCAATTTTTGCTGCAAAAACAAAATCATGGACAATAACAATTAATATACTGCCAGTGTCAGTATATTGAATTGATAGGGATCACTGTTGACCATTATGGTCGGTGTATTCCTCTGTCCTCAGTCACTAGTTATGGCCATTCATTGGTCACTCTGTCTGGCTGACATAAAAGTGAGAACTGGACCTTTGATGGTGGGAGCATGGTGGCTCAGTGGTTACAGCATCGAACTTCAAACCGAGAGGCCCAAGGTTCGATCCCATACTGTCCTGCCTGTTACACTCCATGGTAAGGGTTGGCACACCGATAACCTAAATAACTTAAGAGTCCCAAACTGTCGGCACATCGAGGACTTATTTCGTATAATAGTGTGTCCTTTATGTTTATCTAGACTGATGAACAGTACTTGAATCGTGCCATATTTGTCTTCTAAAGTTAACCACAACCCAGCTTGATAACCACAATAATAGCATATTAGCACATAGGGTTAGGGATACCAACTATCACATTCACAATTAGCCACCTTTTTTAACCTGGAAACTCGTCCATCTTCAGAAATAGACTAATGGGGTACGTAGCCGAGTCAAAGTTGCAGTTTTACTAGCTACTCATGAGTATCCATACAAGTAGATCTTTCTATCAAAGATCAATGCGCAGAGCATGTAGTCAGTGTTGGAGTTAAATGTATTAAGGGAGTGACAGGAAGACAGCCAATCTGGCTATGTCATCTCCCAACGGTATAGACTGAATATCATTTTCTAGTTATCTATTTGTATCCTATAGTCCAATATGTAATTGTCTGTAAACTATACTGTTAAATAAAAATATCAAACATATAATCCCTTCCAGGGGTAACTGTGTTGTGTGCTTGGGCAAGGCACTTAATCCCAACTGGCCAAGTGGGGGCACAGTGACACCGTGTACTAAGGTGTACTGCACGTCAATGGGGCACCTGTCTTCAACCAATGTTAACCCTGCTTGTGTGGAGTTTATACGTTGGAGAGTCTGACAGTTGCTTGCTGTTGCTCAGTGGTTCTCTCCAGGTACTCCAGCTTTCTCCACCTGTAAACTGTCCAACATGAGGTGACCCTGGTTGTCAAAAGTGTCATTAAACTCCCAATAAATAAATAAATAAATAACCTTTGATGGATGACATCTCATTTAGGGGGCTGTCATCTACTCTCATCTACTGATACCTCAAGTTTTCAAATATTAAGTTTCTTAGCTAATACAAGCCTGGAAAAAATAAAAGTGAGATTATGGAGACCAATGACATAGCAGTAGGTTTCAGTTAAGTGTCATCTGCCTTAACTAGAAACAACTGCTCACATTATTCAACCTTTTCTGTGTCCAAGCACTTGCTGTATATGCTGAAGTGAGTCAATACTCCCCATCAGGAGGCTTCTAAAAGTTAAAAAGTCCAATATGTATTAGTGGTATCAAGCATGGCTTAGTATTGGATAGTTATATGCAGTTAACAGTGTGTTGCCATTAACCAGAACACAAATAGGTGGGAAACACTGTACCACCATTTAGCAGTGGCATCCAGCACAGGGCCAGTTAATTACATGTTAATATTTATTGCAGGAATTACTTGCCAGTCCAAAAAGCATAAGTAAGATTAGAAATTTAAATGAGTAGAAAAGTCTTTGATTTTTCTCATTGTAAATTTTAAATTACATTTAAATTGATATGATTATTTGAAGAAAAGGAAACACTTTTACTGGATTGTTGACATTCAGCAAACATACCACGGAAACCATGCTGTTAAAAAGTAGTTGTTCATATTTGTTAATGTACAATTCCCTGTTTGAACAAGCACCTGCATTAGTGCTGTTCTGATGAAGTTAATTCAGTCACTTCATACTTGAAGTGCGTTCTGAAGTGCTAACAGTACCACACACTAAGGAAAGAAGATACTGACCCTTCAGGAGCAGGACAATTCAGGTTTAATATTTACAGAACTATTGAGTCACTGTGGAATCTCAGAAAGTACTGGCAAGCCCTGATTATCTGGGAAAGAGAGACTAGACTCTAGAGTACTGTAACTCAGCCACCACTCTTAAAAGGTTCATGTCTTAGGTTTTAAAGATGGTTGATTGGCTTCCATATTATTGTCACTATGTCAGACTTTGAGTGGCTGTAGTTAACCCTATACCTAATTAATACTACTAGGAGATGACACATGCAAAAAAAATTCTGGAACAAAAAAACAAAAAACTCTGGTTAGGTTTGTTACATCGGGCAAATTGGTTAAAATCTGACCTGTGTTTATATTTAAAATCTGACCTGTCTTCAGCAATACACTGCACCCCCTTACTCCAGTGAGAGCATGACACTTTATGCCCAAAATACAATAATGGCCAGATGCCTTAAGTCAACATATTCACTCACCTGTGATGTTTTGTAGCAGGTGGTCATTAATAGTCCAGATAAGGTTGTCATTAATAGTTCAGACAATGGGGAAGAGAAAAAAACTCATAACCTCCAGCCTTAAAATATTTTTAAAATACTTGGTTTCTCCGAATCAAAAAGCTAATGGGGGTATTTTATCTTTTTCCTACTTTTGAACAATTTTCTCTTAATATTTTACCCCCATATTTAAACTAAACATAAACTAATCCAGGGATCTGCTTTTAATTTAATTAGAAACAAATACACACAAAAAATTAGTTGCATTTTTACCATTTCACACTAACAACAATATTTGCCCAAGAGTCCATGTATGGATTCGAAAAATTGGATACTGGCAGGTATTCATCACCTCGTATTCTATTTGTAAGAATTTGTTCACATATAATACGTATTGTTTACCTTTTTCATCTTTGCAAATGAATAGATCATTCATGGAAGCAAACAGTGATGGGCCAGACCCAAGCAGGTAACTGAAGAATTCTGTTGAACATGTGATTTTTAAAACTGTATGGATTGTATCCGAGCCAATATAGCCTTGGTTGACCCTTTACCTAACATGAAAAGCAGACGATACTTGCAAATAAAATTCTTGAATAACTAATTTTTGTCTCAAAAATGCAGGTTATGACCCCCTCATTGGAACGAGCTCATTCCAAAGAGGGGTCATAACCTGTGTTTTTGAGACAAAAAATGAAAACAATAATAAAAATTAATTGGCGATTTTTGTGAATAGCGCTGGCCGGTTTTGGCCGTTGCGTTGGCTAAAGGGTTAATGATAATCATGCAAATGATATTTCCATTAGCACTGAATATTGGACATTTGTGAGGGACAGTTTGTTTATTGGGGTTTAATGACACTTTAAATCCATGTGGGAACCCTGGGAAGCAAAGTAGTGCTTCTTTGCTATGGTAAACAAGCTGTTTTAATGGTAAAATAGGACCCAATCACCAATGCTTGGGGTAGAAGTCCTCTAAAATGGGGAGCATAAACAATTGACAAAACTTGACTTCATCTCCATATTGTGGTCATGATTGTGCAGAAATATGTGACCTTAAACGCCAATAAATAAATAAATGACACTTTCAACAGCCAGGGTCACATCGTGTCAGACAGTTTTACAGGTATAGGCAGCTGGAGTAACAGCAGAGAATCACTAAGCAGAGTTAGTATTGGTGAAGGCAAGTGTACCATCAACATGCAGCACATCTTGGTATACAGCAGCACTGTGCCCCTGCGTGGGCAGACAGGATTAAGTGTCTTGCTTTTCTCAAGGGAATCCCGGCAACGTAGTGCATGTTTACTGTGGTAAACAAGCTCTGTTTTACTGGTAAAATGGGACGTAGTCAGCAATGCCTGCAGTGGAAGTCCTTTGAAATAGGCAAAATGGGAAAGATGATTGGCTGGACTTGACTTTATATCCATGTTGTAGTCATGATTAGCCATTGACCTGAAATATGTGACCTTAAACAACAATTAGTAAATAAATAAGTGTCTTACCCAAGGACATTATGCAGTTACTGCTGGCGAGGATAGAATTTTCAAACTTTTGGTTTAAAGTCCAGTGGTCTAACCACTAAGCCACCGCACAACGCTGTATGGTACAGTGCATTTTTATGAATATTTAGATAGCTTTGTATAGCAACTGAGTTTCAAATTCTGGATAATATTTTCATGTTGAACACAAGTCAATTTGTGTATCCAAAAAGTGTTTCAAAATGTTGTTCTTGTTAAAATCAGGATCGACTGGATTATATTAATACTGCCTTTACAGGGCCTATATTTGTTGGACTTTATTTTCAAATTAATTTTTCTGAGTGTTATGTAAAAATTTATTGGATATTGAACTTTTCTGACTGAAATGTTTATTAGAATTTATTGGATACTATTTCTTTGAAGCATTCTAGAACATCATTTTCCCAGCTGAAAAATTTCTTCTCTTCAAGATACCACTAACTGGATTCTATTGAACTGTGTTTGGGACTGACTGATAAGCATTTCCATTTTATTAGCTCAACTTGGACGTAAGTCAAATTTGTTAGTTCAACTTTGACGTAAGTCAAATGTTTAGCTCAACTTTGACGTAATCAAATTTGAGGTTATGCCATGGCCCGTCATCTGTCCATCTGTCTGTCAACAATTCAATACGGCTCGGGCTAGAGACCGTATTTATGAACCGATCTTTATGAAACTTCTTGAGTACCTTTGTTATCACCGTGGGACGAGAACGAGTGTTTTTGGGTGCGGTCCAAAATTCAAGATGACTGTCAGTGGCCATTTTATACTTTAGTTAGTGCAATCAGTTTTTGTACAGAACTTCTGCATGAAAGTTCTGATTTGAATAAATTTTTGTCTGAATGTTTAGTAACATGGAATACATCACATTTAATACAGGTTTTTTTTCTCGTGCAGAAATTCTGCAAATTAGATGAACTTTGATTTTTTAAGTGCTACTTACACACAGTAAGTACACATGTCAATACGGCTTGGGCTGGAGGCTGTATTTATGAACTGATCTTCACAAAACTTCTTGGGTACCTTTGTTATCACCTTGGGACGAGAACGAGTGTCTTTGGAAGCGGTCCAAAATTCAAGATGGCTGCCAGTGGCCATTTTGTACCAAAATTAGGTACAATCAGTTTTTGGTACAGAACTTCTATATGAAGGTTCTGATTTGAATAAATTTTTTAATGAATGTTTAGTAACATGGAATACATCACATTTAATACGGGTTTTTTTCTCGTGCAGAAATTATGCAAATTAGATGAACTTTGATTTATTCAATGCTACTTATACACAGTAAGTGCACATGTCAATATGGCTCGGGCTAGAGGCTGTATTTATGAACCGATCTTCATGAAACTTCTTGGGTACCTTTGTTATCACCTTGGGACGAGAACGAGTATTTCTGGGTGCGGTTCAAAATTCAAGATGGCTGCCAGTGGCCATTTTGTACTGAAATTAGGTCCAATCAGTTTTTTGTACACAACTTCTATACAGCTCAGGCTAGAGGCCGTATTTATGAACCTATCTTTACAAAACTTCTTGGGTACCTTTGTTATCACCGTGGGACAAGAACGAGTGTTTTTGGGTGCGGTCCGAAATTCAAGATGGTCACCAACAGCCATTTTGTACCAGAATTAGTGCAATCAGCTTTTTGTACAGAACTTCTGTATGAAAGTTCTGATTTGAATAAATTTTTGTATGAATGTTTAATAACATGGAATACATCACATTTAATACGGGGTTTTTTCTCGTGCAGAAATTATGCAAATTAGATAAACTTTGATTTATTCAATGCTACTTATACACAGTAAGTGCACATGTCAATATGGCTCAGGCTAGAGTCTGTATTTATGAACCGATCTTCATGAAACATCTTGGGTACCTTTGTTATCACCTTGGGACAGGAACGAGTGTTTTTGGGTGCCTTTGTTATCACTGTGCTTTGAGAACAAATATTTTTGGGTTCAGTCAGACCCACTCTGGGACTCCAAGATTTCTTTCCTAGTTTAGAATCTAACTGCCGCCCACCTTTACAATACTTCACCTATACATTTGTTACAGGCTACGGTCAGCATTTATGTACAGACCATTACAATATTTATATGTACCTTTGTTATCAGGTCATTACCTAGATGTTTGTCATTGCTGTGTCACATACTATACATGTACATGTCTTAAACAAGTTGAGCTACAGTGTCACTGACACTTTCATTTCTTTTAATTTGTAAACCACAAATTGTACAACATTTTTAGCTATTTTTATTCAGTTTTTCTTTTTATAAAATTTCAAAAAAGTTAAAGTAGACTTATTTTTATGCCCCCCGACTTGAGTCGGGTGGCATATAGTGATTGATGTGTGCATGTGTCCATGTGTGTGTGTGTGTCCGAGCCAATAACATGAAAACTGTTAAGGCCACAGTCATCAAACTTCACACAATTATAAAGGACCATGGGAGGATGTGTCACACACCATAGCCGGGTTCGTACCTTCAAGGTCAAGGTCACATTTCAAGGTCACACTTAAAATTGGTCAATATTTGTGTCTCAGCCATAACTCAGAAACGAATCATAGTACAATTGTTAAACTTTTTACAAATGTTAAGGACAGTCAGAAGGTGTGTCGCGTATAATAGTTTCTGCCGCATATGCAAGGTGAAGGTCACAGGGGGGGGGCATATGTTACCTTAGTAACATTCTTCTTGTTTTTAGTCCCCTACCGGCATCGCCAGAGGGGACTATAGGTTTGCACTCTGTCCATCCATCAGTCTGTCAATCTGTCAGTTTGTCAGTCACACTTTAGTTTTCCGGAGTTTTTTTGGAAACGCTTCAACGGAATGATTTCATTTTTGGTAAACTACTATAGAATGATGACTTACAGATCAAGTTTGAGTTTCATGCTGATTGCATTATTCTTGTGTCAGTTACGGCCCTTGGAAATATGGAAAAAAGCCCACAAAATATCAGTTTTCCGGAGTTTTTTGGAAACGCTTCAACGGAATGATTTCATTTTTGGTAAACTACTATAGAACGATGACTTACAGATCAAGTTTGAGTTTCATGCTGATTGCATTATTCTTGTGTGAGTTATGGCCCTTGGAAGTATGGAAAAGCACCAAAATATCAGTTTTCCGGTTTTTGGAAACTCTTCAATGGAATGATTTCATTTTTGGTAAACTACTATCGAACGATGACTTACAGATCAAGTTTGAGTTTCATGCTGATTGCATTATTCTTGTGGGAGTTATGGCCCTTGGAAATATGGAAAAGCACCAAAATATCAGTTTTCTAGACTTTTTTTGGAAACGCTTCAACGGAATGATTTCATTTTTGGTAACCTACTGTACAATGATGACTTACAGTTCAAGTTTCATTTACACTCTGTCCATCCATCCGTCAGTCAGTCTGTCGGTCACACTTTAGTTTTTCGGACTTTTTTGGGGAAATGCTGCAACCGAATGATTTCATTCTTGGTAACCTACTATAGAACGATGACATATAGATCAAGTTTGAGTTTCATACTGATTGCATTATTCTTGTGTGAGTTATGGCCCTTGGAAATATGGAGAAGCGCCAAAATGTCAGTTTTCCGGACTTTTTTTGGAAACGCTTCAACGGAATGATTTCATTTTTGGTAACCTACTGTACAATGATGACTTACAGTTCAAGTTTCATTTACACTCTGTCCATCCATCCGTCAGTCTGTCAGTCCGTCTGACGGTCAAACTTTAGTTTTCCAGACTTTTTTGGGGAAATGCTTCAACCGAATGATTTCATTCTTGGTAACCTACTATAGAACGATGACATATAGATCAAGTTTGAGTTTCAAACTGATTGCATTATTCTTGTGTGAGTTATGGCCCTTGGAAATATGGAGAAGCGCCAAAATGTCAGATTTCCGGACTTTTTTTGGAAACGCTTCAACGGAATGATTTCATTTTTGGTAACCTACTATAGAACGATGACTTACAGATCAAGTTTCATTTGCACTCTGTCCATCCGCCAGTCTGTCAGTCAGTCTGTCAGTCATACTGTAGTTTTCCGGACTTTTTTTTGGAAATGCTTCAACCGAATGATTTCATTCTTGGTAACCTACTATAGAACAATGACTTACAGATCAAGTTTGAGTTTCATGCTGATTGCATTATTCTTGTGTGAGTTATGGCCCTTGGAAATATGGAAAAGCACCAAAATATCAGTTTTCCAGACTTTTTTTGGAAACGCTTCAACAGAATTCATGCTGATCACATTTAGGTTATAACATTTGTATAATTATTAATGCTCATTAGTCCGGTAGGGGACATTGTATTGCTTCAGCAATACGTACGCTCTTGTTATCTCTTTAATGATTCATATGCTTTCAAGCATTTTTTTTTAGCTCACCATCGAAGAGCTAAAAACACTTGCTTTAAAGTTATTGTAAGAGTCCACTTTTATTTTCCCACCTGTTACTATGCACCTCCTACTGTTTCTGTGGCTTACAATTTACCCACAGACCCTTACCCAGTGATATTTTTTTGATTTTTAGAGTGTTTTTACAATGTTAGTCGGTTTTATCAGTGTGGACTTTCTGACCTGTTTTGCTACACATGAGTGGAGGATACCATCGGTATGCTGTGGCTTTTATATTTCATATATGTGTTAAATGCATCAATATAAGACAACATTAACCCTTGGCCAGACATTTTTCAGAGATTTTGGACTCTTTTAATGCAATGTTAGACTTTTTTGTCACTGTGGACTTACAAAATTTCTGACCTGTTTTGCTATACATGAGTGGAGGCTACCACCGGTATGCTGTGGCTTTTATATTTCATTATGTATTAAATGCATCAATATAAGACAACATTAACCATTGGCCAGACATTTTTTGGAGATTTGGGACTTTTTTAATGCAATGTTAGACTTTTTTGTCAGTGTGGACTTACAAAATTTTTGACCTGTTTTTCTGTACATGAGTGGAGGCTACCACCGGTGTGCTGTGTCTTTTATATTTCATATATGTGTTAAATGCATCAATATAAGATGACATTAACCCTTGGCCAGACTTTTTTTTTGGCAGATTTTGGACTTTTTTAATACAATGTTTGACTTTTTTTGTAAGTGTGGACTTAGAAAAATTCTAACCTGTTATGCTGTACATATACATGAGTGGAGGCTACAACCAGTATGCTGTGGCTTTTATATTTCATATATGTGTTAAATGCATCAATATTAGTCAACATTAACCCTTGACCGGAATTGTTTGCAGATTTGTAATAAGTCTAGGTTTATTGCATGCCGTGCATTGGTGAGCTAATGGGGATGGACACCCCCTCCTGTTGGGCTTAATGTCCACTTGTGCCCATTCAGTAAGTTGTGATGTCTGACAGTCACAGGCCACTGCTCAATGATTCACTCTGGCTTCCAGTATACATAAAATTGCCCAGTACAGTATGGCAGTGGCTGTTGAAAGTAAGTGTTGGTGAAACACCAATAACAAAATTTCACATTTCTGGGTTTTTTTCTCAACATTTTTCTCCAAACTCAATTACCTGATATTTCATGATATATGAACTTTACTGTGAGAATTCTCCATTACTCACTGTTCACTATATGGTTTCAGTATTGATTGGATCACAGCACAACACAAACCAATTTTGAAAATGTCTGGTTCATTGGTTCTTGTGAAATAACAGACTTCACATTTTATAATTGGTAGTGATTTGTTGCACAGTTTCTGACAGCTGGCATCAAACATGACTTGTTTTTAACTCTTTACCCATTGAAGACAATATCAAAATTTATTATTTTACTAATTATTTTTTCAAAAATATTTCAATAAAACCATATCATGTGACCCCCTTCCCCTCCCCCCCCCCCCCCCCCCATTGGAATTAGGTTGATCAGCTCATCTCAATGAGTAGTCACATGATATAGATTTCTTAAAATTTTTGGAGAAATATTACTACGTGTGTGAATGCTGCCAATTTGTTGGGTAAAGGTTTAACTGGTTGAGTGCAAGAAGCACATATTTGGATTTTACTGGGAATTACTAGTAACCCAATTAAAAGGCTTCATATTCTTTGGATGGACTTCAGATTCAGAATCAGTAATATTTTGGTTATATAGATTTACTTTCTTAGAATTTATTGGAGAGTGTCAGAGACGACATCTCATGACACTACCAAAGAATGATTCTGAACTGCTGCTTCTGAGCTGCAAAATATAGCAAATTGCAGTTTTCCAACTTCAATTTTTATCCCAACAAGCATCCAATTTGACAAAATGAGTATAATGTGTAGAAAATATGTTTCCATAAATTTGAATGGCTACATAATTTCAAAGAGATGTTACAAATGAAGCAAAATATAGTGTTATCTGATATATAATAAAATTGCTAGTGCGAGTGGGGTGATGGGGGGGGGGGGATCATCTTCCAGATCAAGAATATGCACAACCAAGAAAGTGAAAAACAAACCAAGAGCTTGACAACAAGAAAGGCAGGCACCAATCCAGGGTTGCTACAGTCAGAAAACAAAGCAAATGAAAAATTGAGTTTATGCTCTTTATGCAAGTCTTCAAAGCCTGCCTCTCAGTATTTCCAAATGTTTTACATGAGCTGAGGGATTCTGTATTGGTTGATGTGAGGGGTGTGGTGGCCAAATTCAGAAAAAAATGCATTTGAGGGAACCCTATTTACCCTCAAGTCCGTATATAGCCACCAACCTCCACTTTTATACTGCTTTGAGAAAGCAGCCCCCAAGTGTATTCTTACTTGAAAATTCAACCGGTACACTGCATGTATCTTGGCTGTGTTTTTACATCAGTTTTGTCTTCCTGTTCAGGCAATCAGAAATATGTAGAATCACTGTTAACCCTTTACCTGACATAACAGCAAAACAGGCCAGCTCTATTCTCAAAAATCACCGATTAATTTTCATAATTTTTTCATTTTTTGTCTCAAAAACATAGGTTATAACCCCTCGTTGATGAGCTTGTCAAGCTTGTTCCAACGAGGGGTCATAACCTATGTTTTTGAGATAAAAAATGAAAAAAATTAGTTATTCAAGAATTTTTTTTGCAAGTGTCATCTGCTTTTCATGTTAGGTGAAGGGTTAAGTCATCTGCAGCAGTGTACATGTACATAAGGTAACAATTAGCCTAAAAATTAATCTGATGGTCTAATGGTTAACTGAATCTCCACTTTGTCCTTGAAAAATAATCAGTTAACAGAAGAATTTCACTGACAGAAATCTGTTTATTTTCTGTTATACAGTGGAACCCTGTTAATTGAATAGTCACTTTGCTAATGTTAAATTATTCAATTAACAGGAGTATCCAATTAACAGGGATTGTGTCACCTTTGAAAAATAATTCAGCACTCAACCAGTTAACTACACTTGGCAGCAAAAGCTGAAAAAATAATAAAGCTGAAATACTGGTTTTCACGAATAGAGCTTGCCAGATATGGTTGGTACGTTAGGTAAAAATGTTAGAATGTGTCTGACTTCAGGTTGGTGTACTCGTGTGTGCCATGATATAATATGCAAAAACAAGATACAGTAGAGGCCACTTAAGTGTATATCTCTTAATTGAATACCCCTGTTAATTGAATATAATTTACAAACACCCAACCACTTACCATACTTTCAATACAAATTTGACCTCTTAATTGAATATGGGTTACCGAGCAAACTCCTGTTAATTAAATAAAAAATTCCTGTAATGTGTCGAGAAATTATCCTACAATCACCAAATACCCAATGTTTAGGGACCTATTTCACATAAGTGCATCTAATATAGGCATTTATTCTCTTATAGCTTGAATAAATGCTCAATTTATCTCTAAAATACAGGAAAGTGATCAAATCCTTGTTAACCCTTTACCCAATGTAACAGCCAAAACTGGCCAGCACTATTCTCAAAATTTGCCAATTAATTTTCATTATTTTTTCATTTTTGTCTCAAAAACATAGGTTATGACACCTTGATGGAATGAGCTCGTCAAGCTCGTTCCAGCAAATGGTCATAACCTATGTTTTTGAGACAAAAAATAAAAAAAATAGTTATTCGAGAATTTTTTTTGCAAGTGTCGTCGTCTGCTTTTCATCTTAGGTAAAGGGTTAATTGAATACTCCTGTTAATTGAATAAGTGGCTATTCAATTATCAGGTTTCCACTGTATAATATAACTGTTATTAGCATAGTAATATTTTTTCCTTGATATGGTCTTGATGGGTAGACCTACAATTTTCAATTAATATAGTCATAAACTTGTACTTCGAACTGAAACATCTTTTTTTTACTTCTGTCAGAGACATTGTAATAGACCATGTTTATAGACTTGCATGAGTGGTTCAATTGGATATACCATGTTTCATGTTTTGTTGGCCTGCATAATTTCACTGAGCCTGAATTTACATATGGACTCCTCTAAGATTAGAGGTGGAACTTAAGTGCTTGTAAGCAATGGTTTTGTTATGCCAATATCATCCTCCTCTGGAAATACTCTGAACATTCTTTCAAATATTGTAAAATTTCAATCTGGTATGTTATAACACTTTTTGAACCAGTTTTGAAATTTACATCAATTGTATCCCAAAACCTGAATATTTTTCTGCACTTGCTAAGGCAAATGATGCTTTCATGATCAATAGATTGGTAAGTAAATTGAGTCTGACAATGGATTGGTATGTAAATTGGAGAGTCTAACAGTTCCTTGCTATGTACTGCTTGAAGGATTTTTCCATATACTCTAGCTTCCTCCATCCATAGACATGTCTGATACAATATGTCTGTGGCTGTTAAAAGTGTTAACTCTCTGGACACTGTTGTCAAAATACCAAGTTTTCAGCAGCACATTTTACCCACAGTGCAATTGAGAATTTAATAAATTATATCTTGTTTGACAGAGCTCATCGAGCTCTGTCAAACAAGATATAATTTGTTAAATCTTTCATGCAGCCACGGCAATATGGGGTCAATGTCGAAAATTTTGAAATACCACCAGAGTGCTAGGAGTTAAAGTCCAATTGACAGATAATAACAATAATAAACAGCATGTTTGACCAAAAAAATTATAAAATTTATTTCCACTTCTAAAATGTTGGAATTTTTTAAAAATTGGCTCGTTTGAAAAATGGCTGTTAAATTATAATGGAGTTTTCATTCATTCATATGCACTCTTAGAACTAACGCCATCCCAGACTAAATGACCTACTTCTAGATAGCTTTGCCATTACTATTCTCTTGGACTGGTCAGTGTTTCATCCACTGGATCAAATACTTTAATTATTGGCCACATCAGGTCTCTCTCCAGACATACAATTCTTTTTCTGAATGTTCATATCAAATACAGAAAGATTACTTTCATGATCCTTCTGTATGCTATATCTCTGGCTTTGAATTTTCAATCTGACTAAATGTCAGGAGTATGATCTGCCACATAGCATGGGTATCACAGGTGCAATCTATTACAACTGTTTATTAGCCATTATCTTCCAATCACCGCCACATGTCTGATGTCTTAGGGAGAAAAAAACTTGATATACAACACCTTTTCTTGTCCTTGTTTATTTCTCTTCCCTGTTCCACAGCTGGGCTCTGTGCTTAAGCCATCTACTGTATCCAATTTGCTACTTTTTTGTTGACTGTCATGTACACTGAGAGTGTTATGTTTCTGAAACCATGTTTTCAGGCATTACAAAACAAGAATAATTGTTGGGAAAGTGGGAATAAAGGACAGGGTATGTGGAGGAAGTATCAGCAGTTTCTTCTACACGAATTAATTCTAAGACTAATTTATCACACAGTGATTTACCTGACATACAGTCTCAACTCTGAGATGGCTCTAGTTTGATAGCTGGCCATATTACAGTGACAGTTAATATAATGTGAGTGACTTCCCCACAGTAGGTCAGTACCTTGGTTTATTAAGGCAAATTTATCATGGTCGAGGTTCAAATTTTGCTGGACATGTATATTGGGCTCAAGTTGTAATGTTTACTTGCTCTTTACCACAACATTCATTTTCTGCCGATAAAACATGGATCATGGCCTCTCTTTGGGTGTAGGGGCTCTCATTTGTAAACATAGCTAATGCTGCCTTCTGGAACAAACTGATCAATTTCGTTCCACAAGAGGTCTTATGTTTTGAAAGAAAAAAATGGCCATTATTGTGGATAACTTTGGGTATATTTCTTTGTGTAAATGGTTACTCTGGTATAATTTCAACTGCTGTTTGGATGAGCTTGTTGAGCTCGTCTAATTGGTTGAATTGATGTGTGGAGCTCATTAGTCTCTTATGGCCCTAATTAGGGAGTGAGATGACTCCATGTTTATGGCACTGGACTTCAAACTGAAAGGTCCATGGTTCAATCCCCAACCGGGGTCACTGCATTGTATCCATGGACAAGGCACTTAATCCCAATTGCCCATGTGGGGACACGGTGGCGCCATTAACTAGCCCATACTGCATGTCGATGGTACACTTGCCTTCAACTCTTGCCTATCCTGCTTGTGCAAAGTTAGTGCATTGAGGAGTCAGATAGTTGCTCGTCGCTGCTGGGTGGTCTCTCCAGGTACTCTGGCATCCTCCACCTGTAAAACTGTCTGACGCAAGGTAATCTTTGCTATCAAAAGTATTGTTACAAAGAAAAAACAATAATAAAGCAGCTGCAAAGACAGAGGATGTCGACTATCAAAGTGAAGCAAATATATTAAAAAATCTCCAGGCCTACAGTTAAAACTAGAAGTCCTATCATGAAATGTGCACAAATAGCACATCGATCTGTGCGTTAATCTACACATCATGACCATAGTAAGGCTATCAAATTCTGTATGTGTGGCCTGTGCACAAGCAATGTTTCAGCCAATGGACCTCCGGGTAACCCAGAGGTCCATTGGCAGAAACATTGCCTGTGTTTGCTATGAGTAACCAGGAGAACCTGCTGTGCTTTGGATGCTGTTCCTTATGGCAATTGCACACTATTCCTATGCACAATTAAGCCCTGATAAGCACAAAGTTCATGACAGGACTTCTAGTTTTAACTGTAGACTATATTTGAATTCAAGTTGAATGAGTGAACAATGTTTGCCATTTTGTCTAGCATTAGAATAAAAGTGCAACCAGATTTTGTGTGCACTGTGCCACTCAAAATATGTCTCATATCCACAGCTGTATGTCTGGTGATGTTTTACCAAAGTGATAACAGTTGAGAGAATCTTGAGACAATTGTGTATAGTCGGATAAATATCTGTGTTAAAATGTATCACATTTCTGATATTCTCTTGTCATTGCTGATCTTTTAAGCAAACTAACAGGTTACAGATTTATTCTGGTATTGCATTAATAATGAAGTGCATTCAAAATGTTTCAAATACTTCCATTGTGCATGTTTAATAGCTCACCTAACTAGAAGTATGGGTGACCTGCATATAGTCCTAACTGTTTGTTTGCCATTGATCCTCCATCGTGACGGTGGTATTTGTGAGTTTTTTTTCTACATTTGCTTGCCCAATTTCAGTAAATTCTGTTTATGATGGATGAAGTGGGACATTTCAATTGGTTGAAATCATGCTGCTGTCACCCATGAGCAGGGGATGGGGCAAAACCCCTTCACACTAAATGATTTTATAAGGAGTATAATCAAACTGGCCAAAAAATCTGTTGATTTGCAGTGCCCTTTGGTCCTATGTTGAGTGTGGGGGGGGGGGGGGGGATTTAACTGTGGTGGAGGGGGCAGAGTAGTGGCTCAGTGATCAGAGCATTGAACTGCAAATCAAAAGGTTGATGGTTCAATCCTGACCACTGGTAAAAGCATTGTGTGCTTGAGCAAGACACTTAATCCCAATTGCCCATTTGGGACATTGTGGTGCTGTGTACAAAGACATACTGCACGTGAAGGTGCACTTGCCTTCACCATCTGCTAGCCTTACATGTGCAGAGTTAGTATGTTATAGTGTCTGACATAGGAATCTGCGAATCACTTTTTTTTCAAATCAAATCTCAAATCGAATCTTTTCTCTGATATCGATATTGAATCGAATCCCAAATCGAATCTTAATAGACAAGTTATTTCATATTGCACCAAACAAAAAGTTACAGAACACTGTGATGACCCTTACAAGACTGAATGAACATCTTAAACACCAATAAATAAATATTCTCTCCAGCACCGTATCTGAAACAGGTAAGCCTATTATCCAAAGTTTTAGTTTTTGAAGGCTCTGTTTGTTACTATTCACCATAATCGGTGACAACAATGACTGATTCTGGACAATGTGAGGCACACACACTCACAAAAATTTCACCTCTATAGCATCAATCAATATTGTACCTTCGATTCGGCACATGGAAAATTTATATATTCTGAGATGAGACAGTACAGGAGATGGGCAGGGGGAGGGGGATACATTTTGGGATGTATATTAATTTGTGCTCTGCTGCTTCTGTTCTTCATTATATACAGCATTCCATCCATATTTGTATTTATAGTAGGATAGGGCTGTATACTGTAGCAGCATCAATACCAAAATTGATGGTGCCAGAGAATGTTCCTCCTGATCGGAGATAAAACCTGAGACCATCACAAGTGTGACATTTGGTCACCACATCACTCTCCTACTCCAGTCTATTTTTATGGGTATGAAACAACTCAGTGTGAAGTGACTCCATACAAAATGGTAAAGGAGCGAAATGACCCAGGGGATGAAATGGAAAAGGAACAAAAAGACCCAACATCCTTTTAGCCGGTCATACCCGGCGACAGTCATTGTAACACATCACTCTGTTAATACAGTTGATTATGGTCGATATCACTGCCTGATTATTAGTCCCCTACGGGAACCGTAAGGGGACTATTGGATTGCACTCTGTCCGTCCATCTGTCCATCTGTCTGTCTTGTCTGTTTTTTTTATGTTACCACCTCTCCCTCCAACATGCTTTAAGCTACACCTTTCATATTTGGTACATGGATAAAAGGTTCTGAAGGGATGATGCACGCTCAAAATTTAGGACCCTAGTCTGACAGTGCTTGCTACTGCTCAGTAGTTCTCTTCCTCCACCCATAAAACTGTCTGACACAGGTTACCTATTTAATGTGTTGTTAAACTCCTATAAGACAAACAAAAAAGACTTTTGAGGGTTAAAAGTTAATATCTTCAAAGAGATTTACAAATTTGTTCACATCATGCCCCTGGGATCATCTTTACAGGTAGGTAATGGACAAAATAAAGAGAAAATCTTATTCTAAACCACTACTCTAAATGCTTCCATTTTCTAAGTATAACACCTTCATGAGAAAGATCACACAATTTGTTGGAATTAATTCCCTGAGATCATATGTAAAGGTGTCACTCATCACTCCCCCCCCCCCCCCCCCCCTACAATAAGGCTCCTGGCGTCATGTTTAAGAGTGTCATTGGGGCCCCAGATTTGAACACTATGGGTAACCGAGGAAACCCTGGGAAGTGTAACAGTCTTGTTAACTGTGGTAAATAAATTCTGTTTTACAATCTGGTAACCAATGCATGGTCGCGAAGTTTTTTAATGTGCACATTGTGGATATAAATTATTCACAATACTTGATTTTTTACATATGCTGTGGTCAATATATAGTCATAGATGCTGAAAATAACCATAAACATCAATTAAATAAATAAATAATAATGGAAGAAAAATTAAAAAATCTTCTTCCAAATCTCTGCTGCTGGTGCATCCATGTTTCACATATACCATCTTTGTACATGTGTTCAATTCAGGCCCCTGGAGTCATATTTAGGAGTGTCATGGTAACCTGGTTTTAATACAGTGGCCAATGGGACCACACTAAAAACGTCTTCTTTTCCCAAACCACTGCACCAAATGCTTCCATATTTGACATATGACATCTTCATAGAGATGTTTTACAACTTTGTTCAAATGATGCCCATGAGATCATAATCCTTTTTTCAAGCTACTGTGTGAATTGCTTCTTGTTTGGCACATGGGATATTTGTAAAGACAAGTTTGTTCAAATCAAGATCTTGGGTTATTTTTCAGCTCACCTGACTGAAAGTCAGGGAGAGCTCAAGTGATCACTTTCTGTCTGCAGTCTGTCCATCTTCCATCCATCCGGTGTGAACTTTATCAACTTCTCATAAACCACTGGGCCAAACTGAACCAAATTTGATATGCATGTTCCTTATGCCAATTCAAGTTTGTAAAAATAAAGTTGCCACGCCCACAGGGTGGCACTGCAAAGGACATGACTCTGTTAGCACCCATAAATTGTTTTTAAAATTTAAAAAAATCTTCTTCAGAACAATCAATTAGTAGCTTTTGATATTTGGTATACGAGATCTCAAAGGAGGTCAGATTGAGGTTTGTTCAAATCGAGTCCCTGGTTTAATATTTGAGCTCCCCATCGGAGCCCAAATTTTAACTTTGTGGAATATGAGGAAATTTCTTTAAAAATCTTCTTCAGATCCACCAGTCAGAATGCTTTCATATTTGGTATACAACATCCCTAGGTGGATCAGATTTAAGTTTTTCAAATTGAGTCCCTGGGTTAATATTTGGGCTCTCTATGGAAGCTCGAATTTTAACTTAGTGCAATGTGAGGGAATTTAAAAAAAAATCTTCTTCTGATCCGCCAGTCAGAATCCTTTCATATTTGGAGTACAACATCTCTAGGTGGGTCAGATTCAAGTTTGTTCAAATGGGGTCCCTAGGTTAATATTTGGGCTTCCTATGGGAACTCGAATTATAACATAGTGCAATATGAGGAAATTTCTTTAAAATCTCTAGGGGGGGTCAGATTCAAGTTTTTCAAATCAGGTTCCTTGGTTAATATTTGGACTCTCTGTTGGAGCCTAAAGTTTTACTTCGTGCAATATGAGGAGATTTCTTTAAATATCTTCTTCAGATCCACCAGTCAGAATCCTTTCATATTTGGTATATAACATCTCTAGGGGGATCAGATTCAAGTTTGTTCAATTCGAGTCCCTGGCTTAATATTTGGGCTCTCTATGGGGGAGGAGAGAGGCAGGTTAGGTTCAGGTTTGTTCAAATCCATTCCTTAGGGTTTTTCCATAAAATTTGTCTTTCAAACTGCAGTAACATAACAACCTTTGGAAGTTTGGCAGTGCTTGTCTACAGCTGATAGAATTTAAAACTATCAGGAGGACCAGTGATAATCATCTGGCATGGATACTAGAGTTATGAATAAGTTCATGACTTCATTCCTCTGTAGTGCTGATGAACCATGACTAACTGAATATGACCTAAAATACTTCTTTGAACCACTTTGTCAGGTGAGCGATTAAGGCCCCTTGGTTCCTCTTGTTTCAAAAGGGGGGAGGAGGGGCGAGAATATGAGATATGGGGGAAAAAGATCTTCTCATAAACAATTTCATCTTTGTAATAAATCATTTTACTCTCAACACCAACAATTTGACATTTATGTCTGGTTATAAACAATAATGAGAAACTTAATAATTTATATCTTTAAGTCTTTGTGTGAAGAATTGATGGGCTTATGTCAGTAAGTGGGATCTCTTGTAATATTTACATCCATTATGCCCATTTTTTCAAACGTTAGCATTTGATGTGCTTGGTGCTGTCTTGCAGACAAACATACATGTGTTTTTCAGTCTTCTCTTATACTACGGCACAAACACAGCTTAGACTATTGTATTGACACTTAATAAATTTATTGGGAGAACTAAATAAATGAGACCCCCACATGGACCGTAGGAAGTAGAGCAGTGCTTGTTTACTGCAGTAAACAAGTTCTGCTTTACTGGTCAAATGGCATCCAGAATCAATGCCCTGGGTGAAAATCCTCTAAAGTGAGCAGCATAGGTATGGATGGCTAAACTTGACTTCTTGCCTATGTTTTGTTCTTGATACAGTGAAAGATTCTGAAAGTGACCTTAACACCAATGAAGAAATAGGGTGAAAGTCCTCAAAAGTGGGGCAGCATAGGTATAAATGAAATGATTGGCTAAACTTGGCATTATACCTTTGTTGTGGTCATGATACTGAAAGTGACCTTATTACCAATAACACAATGAATCAATAAATAAAAAGGTCTTGAGCCCCAAAAACATAAGACTGCAAAGTGAAAATATTAACTGGTAAAGTGCTTTAAGCCAATATCATTGCTCTATTAAAATATGAAGGCACGACTATGAAGGCAAAAAGATTTTTGAATGGATTGAACCCTTTACGTAACATAATAAGCAGTGCTATAAAAAAATCCCCTGTCACATTTTATTATTTGTGCCTCCAAAACATAGCTTATGAATCTTAATTGGAGTGAGCTCATTATAGTGGGGGGTCATAAGTTATGCTTTGAGGCAAATAAATGAAAGTATTTAGTTATGACTTATAAAATTTTGTTTCTCAGTTAATATTTCTTCAATCTTAGGATTCAGGAAGGTTTTTTTTTCCTTTTTGGGTTCAGGGAATCCATAAAAAGAGTCTTGAAAATAGTTGAAATTAGAACTTAACTCCCAAGACTATTATGAGGAAAAAACATTTTTTTTAGCAGTGAAAATGTCTCATAATGCAGATGCAAACTTAACCAACTGTATCTTCTTTTTTTGACAGAGCTCAGTGATCTTTGTCAAGCAATATATTGTTGGTTAAATTTTTAGTCCTGCAGGTGCAAAATAGTAATGGTGAAGAGATTTCCAGGTAAAAAAAGAGTGATGAGACAATCTTCTATGATGAGGGAAGAGCCAGAGAAATTAGAATTTTCTTTTTAATAGTCTATTAAAGAATTTTTAGCTCAACTTGACAAAGTCAAGCTGAGCTATTGCCATCACTTCTCGTCCGTCAGCATACGTATGTCCACAATTTCCTTTGGCACACCTCACAAGTCACATTTATAATCAGATCACTTTGAAACTTGGTATGCTTTTCTGGGGTGACCACTAGATGGTGGTGCTGGCAACGTTCCTAAAACTTAGTTTAGTCAGACCTCAATATTTCCCTTTGGCACACCCTACAGGGAACATTAATGATCAGATTGCTTGGAAACCTGGCATGCTTGTTTGGGGTGACTTCTAGATGGGAGCTATCGGTTTTCTTTCATTTCCATCAAAAAATGTTGATGCTGGCAGCAACCTTTGAACTTAGTTTAGTCAGGCATCAATATATTCCTTTGGCACGCCGTACAGGGCACATTTTTTACTAGATCTGTTTGAAACTTGGTATGCTTGTTTGGGATTACCTCTAGATGGGAGCTATCGATTTTTTTCAATATCCGCCAAGAAATGTTGCCGTTGGCAACGACCTTTGATGAACTTAGTGCAGTTATGCATCAAAATTTCCCTTTGGCACACCCTGCAGGGCGTATTTATTATCGGATCACTTTTAAACGTGGTATGATTGTTTGGGGTGAGCTCTAGATGGGCGGTATCGATTTTCTTCCATTATCAGCAAAAAATGTTGCCGCTGGCAACGTTCTTAGAACTCAGTTTAGTCAGACCTCAATATTTCCCTTTGGCACATCCTACAGGGCACCTTTATGATCGGATTGCTTTGACATCTGGCATTTTTGTTTGGAGTGACCTCTAGATGGGAGCTATTGATTTTCTTCCATTTCCATCAAAAAATGTTGCCACTGGCAACAACCTTTGAACTTAGTTTAGTCAGGCATCAATATATTCCTTTGGCATGCCCTATAGGGCACATTTATGATCAGATCGGTTTGAAACTTTGTATGCTTGTTCGGTGTTACCTCTAGATGGGAGCTATTGATTTTCTTCAAACAAACTGTTACCACTGGCAATGACCTTCGATGAACTTCAGGCAGTTATGCATCAATATTTCCCTTTGGCGCAGCCTGCAGTGCACATTTTTGACTAGATCGCTTTGAAGCTTGGTGTGCTTGTTTGGGGTGACCTCTAGATGCGAGCTATCGATTTTCTTCCATTTCTGTCAAAAATAGTTGCCATTGGCAATGACCTCTGATGAACTTAGTAAAAACTTAGTGCAGTTATGCATCAATATTTCCCTTTGACACACCCTGCAGGGCACATTTATGATTGGATCGCTTGAAAACTTTGTGTGCTTGTGTGGAGTGATATCTGTATTGGAGTTATCAATTTTCTTCCATTTCTGTAAAAAAATGTTACCACTGGCAACAACCTTTGAACTTCTTAGTTTAGTCAGGCTTCAATATTTCCCTTTGGCACACCCTACAGGGCACATTTATCATCAGATTGCTTTGAAACCTGGTATGCTTGTTTGGGGTGACCTCTAGATGGGAGCTATCGATTTTCTTCCATTTCTATCAAAAAATGTTGCCACTAGCAACAACTATTGGACTTGGTTTAGTCAGGAATCAATATATTCCTTTGGCACGCCCTACAGATTTATGATTGGATCGCTTTAAAACTTGGTATGTGTGTTCGGGGTGACCTCTAGATGTGAGCTATTGATTTTTTTTCATTTCATTTCCATAAAAAATTATTGTCGTTAACACCAGCCTTTGAACTTACTGCATTGGTGCAGCAACTTATCCCTTTTGCACTCTCTGCAGAGTATATTTATGAATCTCCATAAAAAAGAGAGAAAAAGACATTGCCACAAGCAATGACCTTCAAACTTAGTGCATTTGTGCATTAACATCTTCCTTTGGCATGCCTCAGAGAGCGCATTCATTATCAGGTTATTTTAAAACTTTGTATGCTTATGCAGGGTGACAAAGATAGGAGCTATCGATTTTCTTTACATTTCCATCAAAAACTGTTGCTGTTAGCAACAATCTTCGAATTTATTGCATTTGTTCATCAACATTCTTCTTTGACATGTCCTACAGGCCACGTTTATCATAGGATTGTTTTTGAACTTGGTGTGCTCATTAGGCGAGACATTTAGATAAGAGCTATTGATTAGCATTCATTTCTGTGAAAAAAGTTGCCATTTACAATAACCTCTGAACTTACTGCATTTGTGTATCAACATTCTTCCTTTAGCCAGTCGCACAGTTTACATTTAAAAATAAATGGATTATTCTGACATTGTGCACACACAATGTTGTTATGTTGAAATTTCACCAAATAACATTGGTACCAATGATCTTCAATTTTTCCATTTCACTTATACCTTACCAAATTCAAGTTCATCAAGTTGAGCTACAGTGTCATTGACACTTTCATTTTACATTTGTTGTTCCATCCTGGTCATGTTAGTTAACCCCCTGCACACTGATGTCGAAATATCTAAAGTTCAGGGTGCAAATATTTCCCATAATGCAACTAGAAATTTAACCAATTCAATCTTGTTTGCCAGAGCTCATTGAGATCTGTCAAACAAGATTGAATTGGTTAAATTCCCAGTTGCACTATGGGAAAAATGGCTACTTCAAATCTGGATATTTTGACATCAGTGTGCAGGGGGTTAAAGGTTTTATATTCAGTCAGAAGCAATTACAGTGGAGTCCTATTAATTGAATACCCACTTTGCCATGGAAATTATTCAATTAACAGGAGTATTCAATTAACAGGGATTGTGTCTCTTTCCTGTATTCTAGAGATAAACTTAGCATTTATTCTATTGTATTTTGTTTGACAGATCTCAATGAGCTCTGTCAAACAAGTTAGAATAGATTAAATGCCTGTATTGGATGTACTGAGGCCAAATAGGTCTATAAACAAAGGAAAACTAGGGTGAGTCATGGTAATTTCTCAACAGGTTACAAGATTTTTTATTCAGTTAACAGGAGTTTACTTTATAACCTATATTCAATTAACAGGTCAAATTTGAACTGGAGGTACGGTAAATGATTTTGTGTTGGGAAATTATATTCAATTAACAGGGTTATTCAGTTAAGAGATATCCAATTAAGTGGATTCATCTGTTTATTGCATTTAAGGCAACATTTTTCTGGTTAGATACAGGGCCCAAAAATTGAAGGCTTATTTTTAGGCTCTTTGGAAATACTCTGGGTGGCCTTTAGTATTTTTGGATATTTCATATATTTCAAATAAATAGGCTACAAAAATTTATGTGTGGGCAGTGAAAAAATGTATTCCAATTTGATCTCTTGACATTTGATCGGGATGAAATAGAAGGGACAAAAACCATGTTAACTTTTTATCTCTCATCCATAATTCATTTGGGTATCAAATAACAGAAGACTAAAACACCTGGTCATGATGTAGCCTGTGTGTCTTGGTCATCTTCACAGTAATCTTTTCAGTGGAAGTTTCCCCATAGGGAATTCGGAGATATGTTTTCAACAAGACCCAGATTACATTACATCTCAAAAGTCAGGCTTTCTTTGCTGGTATGTTTAAAATGTCAGTGGTTTGACCTTATTTCCTTGAATCATCTCCTTGTGCACTGGTTAGTATAATAAAGTTGTCTTCATATACACAATTCTTCTCATGTAGAACTGAGAATTCAACCAATTCAACCTTGTTTTAACTGGTTAAGTGCTACATTACTTTTGATGATCTGAATTTGTTCATTAAAATTTGTTTTATTACAAGTTATTGAAGAGTGCCCATGAGCACTATTCAATAATTCATGATAAAACAAATTTATATAAACAAAATAATATTTGCATTTGACTGAATGTGAAACGTGAACAAGGAAAATGTTGGCTTTTGCTGTGGTACCCTCATTTTTTTTTAAAGTCCTGATAGTAGCTTCTAGCACTCAACCAATTAATTGACAGCCTTAGTGCACATTGTCAAACAAAATACTGGGGCTTAAATTTCCTGTTGTAGTATGGGAAAAATTGTAGCTAAAAATTACATTATTGTCACATCAGATTGCAGAGAGTTACATCATTCATGACATCTTGGTGTATAAAGATAGCAGCAGTGCTTTCACTGTGTCTCATTTTCTGTAGACTACTTTTTTGTTACCAGTTTTGAATATTGTTAACTGGTAGAGTGCTAAATTATTTTTGGCCATCAAATCTAGCACACAGGTCTTTGCATTGTTACAATTTATGGGAAAGTGGTCACTTTCCCATAAATTGTAACAAGACAATCCCTTACAGACTAAATAATATTACTTCAAAGATGATGCAAAGTACATACACTGGATAAGAGCCTTCAAGCTGTGGTACCTGCACTTCTGAATAAAGCCCAAATATGGGCTTCCAGCACTCTGTCAGTTAAGAAATGCTTGCAATAGAAATTTTCCTCTGTTCTCTCATAATCACTGAGCATACTCTTAATTGTTTTTTTTAACCCTAGCGTAATGTAACAGCCATATCAGGCCAGTGCTATTCGCAAAAATCACTGCCATTCAAATTTCAGTATTTTTTTCAATTTTTGTTTCCAAAGTTATTCAAGAAATGTTTTTACAGGTGTCATCTGCCAGTCATGTTAGCTTGGATACAGTACAGCATCTGTGGACTGGTCGTAATTCAGGCATGGGCAGTGATGTCCACGCATGTATTTACCAGGTAATAAAAATTGTCAGCAGCAACAATTTCAATTAAGAAGCACCAGGTTGTACCCGGTGCTTCATTAATTAAATTATTGGTGATTATTGTGCCCCCGACCTCCGAAGGAGGATTCAGGGGTATCTAGTGAAGCTTTCTGTCCATCCAACTGGCCATCTGTCCATCTGTCCATACAAACATTTTGCATTGTAATTTCAAAGCCATCAGTCAGATTTGGATCTCCTTTGGTATGCTGAAAGACCTGCATGGGGGAACGGATAAACACAAGGAATGGGTTCTGTCCAATAATTTTTTCCTGAGTTGTGGCCCTTTTTCCCTTCTTTCAATTTAGAAACTTGTTATGTCCCACAATACCTTTAAGGCTATTTCAAACATGCCTGCGGGTTGGGGGCAGTGGCCCATGCTTTGCGTTGTCCTTGTTCCTATAATTACTTATTCCCTGATTATTCTGATAATTAGTGTTTGGAATCTTATATCATTGTGTCCATGGAAATATTGCCCACTCATGGAAAGTGACCAGTCCACTCTGGCCATAGTGTAATTTAGATATGCTTTCAGTAGAAGCCTTTGATATTAACTCTTTGTTGTCATTGTGCTTCATGGGTGAGTTAAGGCACTGGCATTTACACTGGAGGCAACCTCTACATTTTCCCATTTGGGCAATGAGCTGTGCATGAATACAATACAAAAATACAAAATGTGTTTTTCCTGATGTTTGTGGCCTTGATCTCCAAGGCACATGTGGCTTTTGCTGGTGTGGCATTCAAAACTGACATCAAGAAAGGCAAGTGGTCAGATGACCCTGTATTATCCCTACAGACCTATTGCTTGCCCTTGAGTCTGAATGATATTGGCTTGTTCTTACAAACATGCAGGTCCCACTAATTTCATGGCATTGTAAATGGCAAGACATAATTGTGCAGGCTGGTACTCAATCAAATTACAAGTGAATCACAGTTTGGCATTGGTGGAATGATTGAGTTTATCCATTGCATAATTGGAAAATTATAGGATTATGCATATCTTGTAGTAAAAAATAGATCACAGCATTGATATAGCACACATGGAACATGTAAGTTGTCTTTTGCCAAAGAAATTTATACTGAAATGCATTTTGAAAATTTGAAAAAAATACAGAACAGTCAGAATTTCAATATTGTTACTCTTGCTGCAATAAAATTTAATTTCAGCTTATATCCTAATAGTTTAAAATAACTGCCTTTTATTTTTTATTGGAGCTTTAAAATTCATTAATTTCATGCCTCACTTCATAAATTCTGATCACAGAGCCTGTTAATACTTCAATTGTGTAACTTGCTAAAATTGATTTAAAACATGATTCATAGGAAAATTATAAAATGTCCAATTTCTTTTAATTGATCTGATTACTGGACGGTAAAATTTCTATTCTCTAGTTATTAGCTAAATTTTATTTTCATTTCTCTTCTATAATGGAAACCCTTTTAAACTTTGTTAACAGTTATCCATGCAAAAGTAACCAAAGTTGAGCAGCATTTTGATAGTTGGGCAAAAGACCTTTTTACAGATTTTTTTCAAGAAGTTTTCTTGACATTACACTTAACAATGGAAGAGGACAGCCTTGCATTGATGAAATGGTTGACGGATTAACCCCTTAGGAATGAATCTGCCACAACCGCTCACATGAATTCAAACTCAGTAGTTGATAAAAATGACCAATCAGTCCAGGCTGTGGCATGCACACAAAAAGGAGATGCTGGCTTCATACATTTGCTGATATTCAATGATATTTGAGATATGACACAAAAGTACATCATCGTTTGTTTCAAAGGTAATTATGGTAAATACATAAATACAGACATGGGACCCTTAACAACAACAATGGATAGCAGTATTAACAAAAATCATTTAATTTCATTAGTTTTTAATTTTTTCTCAAAAACAGCTTATGACCCCTCAGTATTAAACATTAGTTATTTAAGAATTTTATTTGCAAGTGTCATCTTCCTTTTGTGATAGTTAAAGGATTAAAGAAAGACGTTTATATACACTACTCACAATTTGCTAAGGTTAAAATGTACATTTTCATGCAAGCCTGGAAATAAGCAGACTGTCATCTGCAGAATGAGGTCCCCAGAGAGGGCATTACAAATTTACCCTGCGTGAACCTCAGTCTAAATCAAGGGTACAAGACTAAACAGAAAGAGATGCCCAGAGAATAGATTGCTGGATTCTAGCCCATGGGGATAGTGTATGCAAATTGACCCACTGGTGACCTCATTCTGCAAATGACAGATTGCTTATTTTCAGGCTTGTTTTCATATTTATTTATTTGTTCATTGAGGTTTAATGACATTTTCAACATCCTGCCATGTCTGACAATGTTTGGGAGATGAAGAAAAAGTTCCAGGGTGAGAGAGAATCACTGAGAAATGGCAAACAACTTTTAAACTCTTCAATTTACTATCCCAAACACAAGCAGCAGGGTTAGCATTGGTTGAAAGCAAGTGTGGAATCAGCCTGTTGGGCGTCTACAGCCAATGTGTTGTATAATCACAGTACACATGCCTTCAGTCACTGATAACCCAGCTTGTGCCAGGATAGTCAGTGGACAGTCGGTCAGTTACTCACCATTGTTTAGTGGTTGTCACTAGGTACTCCAGCTTCCTCCACCCCAAAAATTGTGCAGTGTGATATTATCCTGGCTGTTCCATATGTTATTAAAGCCCAATATTTATTTATTTATGTTTAACGACACTTTCGACAGCCAGAGTCACCTCGTGTCAGACAGTTTTATGGGTGGAGGAAGCTGGAGTACCCGGAGAGAACTACCGAGCAACGGCGAGGAATTGTCAGGCTCCACAAAAGCCGGGTTAGTATTGGTTGAAGACAAGTGCACCATCGCCCTGCAGTACGCCTTAGTACACAATTCCACCATGCTCCCACATGGGCAATGGGGGTGAACTGTCTTGCCCAAGGACACAACGAGGTTGCTGCAGGTGGGATTCGAATTGAGGACCGCTTGGCATGCAGCCTGCAACTCTGCCTACTGAGCCACCATGCCCCCTTAAAGTCCAATAAGCAAACACACATAACAATATACACACTAATCCTTTATATACTAATATGTCAATGAATAAGGGGGTGATCCTTAGCAACATTATTGGTAGTATTAGTAAATTTCCGTCCTCCCCCCATCTCCCACCCTCCCTCAGAAAACACATACTTACATTTTATTGCCATTTGTGGGGCATACCAAGGCCTGAGAATGAAGGAAATAGTGTTTCTGTGACCCATTGTAAAAGCATATTAACCCACAGGACTGAACCATAGTCAACCAGGTGCATCTTGCACATTTTGCTCCCTTATCTCATCCCCCTCCCACACACAGGGACCAGCCTAGGGGGGAATTTTAGGGAGACTTCAAGTCTCCCTCCAGAAAAAACAGGGAGACTGCAGAGTCATGTAGGGAGACTTCATAGGCAAGTGGGGAAATTTAAGAATATTCATGTACCACCCTCGCCGCCCCTTCACATTTTCAATTTATGGTCCTCCATTAACGTACAAATAATCCAGGTCCAGTTGTCTATGATGCATCTGTGCCAGGTTAAAAAATCACAATGTAATTATTGACTGAAAATCCCCCACTGCTACCTTCTCCTTCATGACCCCTCACCTCTTCTTCGTGCCAATCCCCCATCACCCTCCTGTGGTTGCCTTTCAACAAAGTCTACTAAGGTAATAATTTCCTAAGTCTGAAAGTGATAACAGGACCAGATGTAAGAAGGTTGCTTGGGAGGTACTTTGTTAGTTAATAAACAAAATACATTCTGGGGTCGAGTATTTTGTAAAAGAAATGTCATTCCGCATCATTTTTATGGCATTCCGGTGTCATTCCGCTTCATTTCATGTCATTCCGATGTTTAGGAGGACCCTTTTTCAAGATCGTCCACATGCACACTTGTGTCCTGTACAAAGCTTTTCTTGACATCACTAAAGCTTTTTTTCATGTGTTTCAATTCAATTCGTGTTTTTCTGGGAATAGACAGCCCAACAGTTAACAGTCGTCAGCAAATCGAAATGAAAATAATGTGTTATAAAATACGTCCGTTGTGTATACATTTTCGGCATCCTAAGCGACGTAACCTACTTTCAAACTGGGTTGTTTTGTTGAGTCGCGTAAGTCATCTATTTTCGTTTCGACACTTGAAGCTCCGACTGGAACGCAACAAAATAGAAATAAAAAAATCCGCCAAAAGCGACAATGGACAATTGCTTGTCGTGTGATTTCAAATAAATGGACGTTTATTTGACGAATTAAAATACCCATTTATCACACTCGAGCACATTCGATTTTTGAAAATACTCGTTTTCATGTAAACCTCGCATCACTCAGTTCAGACTTTTCTCATTTTGGCCAATTTTTAGAGGGCGACTTGTAATCGCCCCGACTATTTTTCTAGGCGACTTTGGGCTTAGAAGGGCGACTTAATCGCCCTAGTCGCCCTCACGGCTGGTCCCTGCCCTCCCAACCAACCCCCCCCCCCCCCCCCCCCCCAATTTCATTGAGTTTATGTTATCTGGTCATGGCTACTCAATAGTGAATAGAGATATTCTATTTTCTAAGATAAATTTATCAGTATGATGCTACAGTTATTCAGGAAAAAAATGTTCCATGTATATTCTAGTCATGCTGAGTGAAGTGTTAAACAAGTCTGGGAATAAGTAGACTGTCATCTGCAGAATGTGGTCCCCAGAGGGTGAATTTGGTGTATAGCAGGGTATCATTACTGTGAACCTCACTTTGAATCAGGTCTTAGACCAAAACAGAAAGAGGTGCCCAAATGATAAATTGGGGGATTCTAGCCTCTGCAAATGACATATAGCTTATTTCCAGACTTGGAGTTAAATATTCAAAAAAGTAATTATATGTACTGTTATCTGCATCTTCTGTTTGTGTAATGGTTAACCCTTAACCCAGTGCACATGGTATCCAATTTTTAATTATTTTTTTGCAAACAAATTCTACAAAACCATATCAATGAGCTCATTCCAATGAGGGGTCACACGATGTGGTTTTGTTGAAAGTTATTGAAAAATTTTTCAACTGCTCAATTTGTAAATTACACCAGCAGATGTGTCAGTTCATTAGGTAAAGGGTTAAAGAATCCATTTTAAATTGAATTGAAAATCTTTCCATTGGCACTCAGTTTGACTCATAAGCTGTCACCTATATGATAAATATTATAGTAGCACACATGTCCCATAAAATAAGAAATTCAGAAATGTGTTTTTATAGCATCAATAAATTTATTTTGTGGTGAACAACCCAATAAAATATCATTTCTGGAGAAAAAGTTGTAACACAGCTTCCGTCAAACATAACAGTTATGTTTTACACAGTGTAATCAAATTTTCATCTTTTCATTAAATTCTAGATAGTCTCATGAATATTAGCTATCTATTGTCTTACTTTAATAAGACACAGTAACATGCCTGTATGCATGTTTGCCGAAGTTGGCAGCAAAAGTACGGAAGAACCCTGTTAATTGAATAGCCACTTCACAGGAATATTCAGTTATCAGGAATTTCGTCATATCTTTTATTCTAGTGATAAAACAAAATAATCAGTTAACAGTAATATTCAATTCTAATGATAAAACGAGCCTTTAATTTATTATTATATTGATTGATGGTGCTCTGTCAAACAAGATATAGTAGATTGTATGCTTATACTGGATGTGCTGAGGCTAAATAGGCCTTTTAACATGGGTAATTCATTGGTTGTTCTTGTTCGAGTAATTGAATCTTTATCCATTAACAGGAGTTACCTCTATAGCATATGAACAATTAACATGTCAAATACAAGCAAACCAAAGGTTTTTGTATGCCAAAGGCATGCAGGGATGGTGTGGGGTAAACAAACCCCTTGCATCACCTTCAGCTGCACAGTGAAACCCCTCCACATCCAGTCACCGCACAGGAGGAGAAGCAAAGGAGCAATGAAAGCCATTAAGACCATGTCTGCCAACCTGACAGTTAGCTGTAGTAGGTGATTCTTGGTATGTTCTTCGGGCATGTAAAATTTGCCACTTACCTAATATAGCTTGTTGAGAAGGTCCATGTCCCTCATTGATAAGTTTGGTCTGCCTTCGGAAGGTGAAGATGGTGATGATTCTGGAAGTATAGTCCTGTAGTTTTTTTGACAAGTATAGTCTGCCACATGCTGTTGTTGTTTCCCCAGTTGAGCCTTCATAGACAAGTATAGTCTGTCTTTGGCTGTGTCAGGCCAGTTCATGCTGAAGCACACATCTAGAATATGAAAGAGTTATATGTGCCAAAGGTTTAACGCTCTCTAAACTGGTTGATGTTCCAAGGTGACTTGGAGCATCTGTTGGTTTACACCAAGCATCCAAGAGTAATTCTGACTTTGCCAGGATGAGATAAGCCGAAAGGGGGAACTTGATCAGATTGGTGAAAAGAAAAAACTCCAGTAGCAATGCCAGCCAGGGAGTGTGCGTGGCATAATGGTTACAAAAATGAGATTAGAGAAAATTCCTGTAGTATTTTTGAAGGGGGGGGGGGGGGGGGGGGGGGGGGCATCCACCAATCCTTCAGGGAGGTTGAGATGCTGTGTAACATGTTAAATTTATCCTGAATGTATTGTACAGGATATCAACATTTTTAGCTCAACTTTGGCGAAGCCAAATTTGAGCTTATGCCATGGCCAGTTGTCCGTCTGTCCATCTGTCTGTCTGTCCGTCAACAATTCAATACGGCTCGGGCTGGAGGCCTTATTTATGAACCCATCTTTACGAAACTTCTTGGGTACCTTTGTTATGACCGTGGGATGAGAACGAGTGTTTTGGGGTCCGATCCGAAATTCAAGTTGGCCACTGGCAGCCATTTTGTACAGACTTAGGTGAAATCAGATTTTTGCGCAGAACTTCCATATGAAAGAGCTGATTTGAATAATTTTTTGTATGAATGTTTAGTACCATGGGATACATCACATATAATACTGGTTTTTTTCTCGTACGTAAATTATGCAAATTAGACTAACTTTGATGTATTTAGTGTTACTTTCAGCACTGTAAGTGCAAATGCCAATACGGCTTGGGCTAGAGGCCGTATTTATAAATCGATCTTTACGAAACTTCTTGGGTACCTTTGGTATCACCGTGGGACGAGAACGAGTGTTTTCAGGTGCGGCCCAAAATTCAAGATGGCCGATGGCAGCCATTTTGTACACAATTAGGTGCAATCAGATTTTTGCACTTCCATATGAAAGCGCTGATTTGAAAAAATTTTTGTGTGAATGTTTAGTACCATGGGATACATCACATATAATACAGGTTTTTTTCTCATGCAGAAATTATGCAAATTAATTGAAGTTTGATTTTTTCAGTGCTACTTACACACAGTAAGTACACATGTCAATACGGCTCGGGCTAGAGGCTGTATTTATCAACCGATCTTCACGAAACTTCTTGGGTACCTCAGTTATCACCTTGGGATGAGAACGAGTGTTTCTGAGTGCGGTCCAAAATTCAAGATGGCTGCCAGTGGCCATTTTGTACCGAAATTAGGTCTAATCAGTTTTTTGTACACAACTTCTATACGGCTCAGGCTAGAGGCTGTATTTATGAACCGATCTTTACGAAACTTCTTGGGTACCTTTGTTATCACCGTGGGATGAGAAAGGGTGTTTTGGGGTGTGGTCTGAAATTCAAGATGGCCACCAGCAGCCATTTTGTACCAAAATTAGTGCAATCAGTCTTTTGTACAGAACTTCTGTATGAAAGTTCTGATTTGAATAAATTTTTGTATGAATGTTTAGTAAAATGGAATACATCTCATACAGTACGGGTTTTTTTCTCGTGCAGAAATTATGCAAATTAGATGAATTTTGATTTATTTAGTGCTACTTATACACTGTAAGTGCACATGTCAATACGGCTCGGGCTAGAGGCTGTATTTATCAACCGATCTTCACGAAACTTCTTGGGTACCTTTGTTATCACCTTGGGACGAGAACGAGTGTTTCTGAGTGCGGTCCAAAATTCAAGATGGCTGCCAGTGGCCATTTTGTACCGAAATTAGGTCCAATCAGTTTTTTGTCACAACTTCTATGCAGCTCGTATTTATGAACTGATCTTCGTGAAACTTCTTGGGTACCTTTGTTTTCACCTTGGGACAGGAACGAGTGTGTTTTGGGGTGCCTTTGTTATGACTGTGCTATGAGAACAAATATTTTGGGGTTCAGTCAGACCCACTCTGGGGCTCAAAGATTTTTTTTCTAGTTTAGCATCTGACTGTCACCCACCTTTACAATACTTTACCTATACATTTGTTACAGGCTACAATCAGTATTTGTGTACAGACCGTAACAATACTTTATATGTACCTTTGTTATCAGGTCATTACCTAGATGTTTGTCATTGCTGTGTCACATACTATACATGTACATGTCTTGACAAGTTGAGCCACAGTGTCATTGACACTTTCATTTTTTTTTTAATTATTGTTTTTTTTTAAATTTTTTAAAAAATACCATTGAAACTATATCGTGACTCCTAAAGGGAACACGTTCCATGAGCTCATTTCCATGAGCCTGAGGGGTCACTTGATATGGTTTCATTGAACTTTTTCAAAAATCTTTTTTTTTCAACTGCTAAATTTGAAAATTACGTGTGTGGATGAAAGCCGATCTGTTAGGTAAAGGGTTAAGAAATATCCAATCAAGTGGGCTCCACTGTATAAACAATCCACTAAATGTGTCTTGAATTTAAACTGCAGTCATAATAATAGCCACAGATGCTTAAAATACCAATGAACAAACAGGGGTTAAAATGTCTGGTTTTTGTTAAATTCTGTGGGATTTGGGTCAAGAATTTCTGAAGTGGTCTGCACAGATGAATAAGACAGGAAAATCTGGGCATCAGAAAATAATTGTATTATTTTACTAATAACTCTGATGGGATGTCAGTCACTGGAAGATCACCAATCGGCATAAACAATAAACCAATAACACACACTAGTGGAGGTGTACCAATTACACAGACAAACAGTGCATAGACATTGGAGTCCATTACTCACAACACTGAATCAGGATTTACTAGTAGCCCACAATCTTCGTTATTCATCAAAAAGTTATCAATTTACATCAAAACTTGTTGGTTTCCATATCAATTGTTGCTCAATTCAGTTGGAGAAAAGACAACTATCCATAAAAGTGACTGAAAAATTATTTTGTGCATACTTGAGTGGTTACCTGATGTTTTTTAAATATTTCTTCATAAATTTTTCATGGAAATTTCAGTTTTTAAATGGTACTTTCATTTCAAATTCATTTTAATTTGAAGAGAAAAGTGATTTGATGGATTTTTTTGCGGGAAGTTAATTTTGTTTCATATTTAGAAGATGTTTTGAGACAAAAGTTCAGTATTGGAATTTTATTTATTGACCGCCTTATCTCTATGTTACTTACTGTGATGATTTAATTAAAAGTGTCTAAAATGGTGTTGGATTATGTACTTACTGTGTGGGATGCAGAGGAACCCAAAACCTTCAATGCTAAGGTGAGTTTTATATTTTAACCCATTGCTGCTTGGAGAAAAAGGTGTAACACAGCTTGATATACCTGCCACAAGAGGATTTACCTTGCCATTGAAATTGGTTGTATTTGGGTACATTTAATCATATTTTACCCCTATAAGTTGCATGAATGTTTTCACCAGTTATTTCTGAGTTAAATATAAATGAATTTTTCATCAAATCTAGTTATGGCTGCTTTATAGCAATCATGACTAGATTTGATAAAAAGTATCTTGAAAATACTCAGCAGGTTAAGCATTAACCCATTACCCAAACGTACATAGTATGAGCCCCCAACAAACTTATTCCAATCAGGGTCATATGATAATGGTTTTGTTGAAAACATTTTTTTCAACTGCTCACTTTCTAAATTATGCGGGTGGATAGGGTTTATTCAGTAGAGTGTTAACTCTTTCACCTAACATGATCAGAAATTCACATTAGTAGTATTTTTTTCAAAATCACTAAGCTTGTTCATGTTTTGCTTGTGAAATACAGTTGATGACCCCTCATTGGAATAAGCTCTTTTCAGTGAGGAGTCAAACTATGTTTTGGAAGCAACAGTTTGAAAAAATGATGAAATTTGAATCTGTGCATTGTGCAGGAGGGACTTTGGCTGATACATTAAGTGAATGGTTGACTGTTTAACCCTTTAACTACACACATTCTGAACAACATTTTCACAAAAAATGTCTTGAAAAATTAAAAATATCATTTTTTGCTCCACAAACATAATTATATTTTATGTCTCCTCATTTAAACTAGCTCTATGAGTTTATTTAAATGAGGTTCATAAGATATGTTTTGAAGGCAAAATGCAAAGAAATTATAAACTTTGTATGATGATTTTTGTAAACAGTGCTGGCTGTATATAGTGGCCATTACATTGGATAATGGGTTAAGACATACACATGTAAAAATTATTGTACATTTGTCTTTGTTAACAAATTGCCTTTGATTTAAAAACAGCTGACAATGTTGTTCAATAATCAACCCGCTAGGTATTTTAGAAATATTCTTCATTAGATCTAGTCATGGCTGCTGTAAAGATTTGATGAAAAATTCATCAAAATTTTACTTGAATCATTGGTGAAAAAATCCATTCGATTTACTTGTGGAATATTTGATTAAATGAGTTCAAATTATCCTTATTTCAATGGCAAGAGAAATTCTGTCCTGGAGAGGAGTATACGTCAGCAGCACACAAGGAGTCAGTTGTGGCTTGATGATACTTTTCAACATCAATGACTTTATTGAACCAACATATATAAAGTCAGGTTCAGTCAATGATATTTATATTACAGCCTTATGCAATGACTTTCCTTGATGTAACTAGAAAATATTTTCTTTTAAAACAAAACATAACTGATATTCGCTCATGGAAATGAGCTTAGCAAGCTTATTCTATTAATGGATCAATCAACTTACAAAATCTAGACCACACAGCTCTGTCATTGCATGATAATAACCAAGTAAATTGGGAGCGCAGTGGTTCCTTGGTTAGAATTGGACTCTGGATTGAAAGGTCTTTGGTTCAGTCCTGACCGACATTATCGATTTTATGTCCTCAGGTAAGACACCTAATCCCCATTTCCCAAGTGGGAGCATGGTGCACAGTGTATGCTTTCAACTGCTGCTAAGTGAGATTGAGAGTCTAACAGTTACTTGCCATGGCTTGGTTGTTCTCTGTGGGTTCTCCAGCATCCTCCATCTGTAACACTGCATGTTGATGGTACAAATGCCTTCATTTGTTGCTAACCCTGTTTGTGAGGGGTTAGTGAGTTTTGAGAATCTGACAGTTTCTCACCACTGCTTGGTTGTTCTCTGCAAATACTCATGCATCCACCATCCATAACACTGTCTGACATAATATGACCTTAGCTGTTGAAAGTGTCATAAAACCCTAATAATAAATAAATAACCATGTAAATAGCATTGTAGAAAACTTTGTTATAACTGCTTCTGGGGAGGTCTACAAGCTTTTCTTCTAAATCATCAAGACTTTGAGGATAGAGAGAAAATATATATTATATTTGGTGAAAAAATTGAAGAGTTATCCAGGGATCAATATTGATAAATGGTTCTCAGAAATTATGCTAGATAAGGATCAACTGCTGCACTGTGCAAGATCATTTTCAAGACGGTTGTTTTCTTGTGCACTGCACTAATGTATGATAAAATGTCTTGACTGTTAAATGTATCAGTGTTGAGTACAGTTGTACTGAGGACCCAGATAACTTATCACAGAATCATTTGGAATTACAGTCACTCTTGGGATGGAAGTTCACCCATATATTTGCTTGCTGGGCCTACAGAAAATGATACCAACAAACCGGTTTCAGCTAATTCTCCACAAAATTTTAGGGTGATGGGCCGTAGAGCTGGGACCTGTTTCGGTTTTCCAGTTCAGTTAGGTTTGGTGGAAAACTGAACTGCAAGTCCAGCAAATACCGACCAAACGGTTTTACTATGTTTGTGCATAAACTGTCTGTCTGGGAGGAAACTGGACTAGTATCCTGTATGGACTCTCGTCACTTAGTCTATCAGGCAAAGTGGTGAATATGACGTGTTCTCACTGTCACATTTTGTCCCTTATTGACTCGTCCACAGTGGACGAGTCAATAAGGGAGAAAATGTTACACTAAGAACACAACATAGATTAGATGAACTTTATTATTTGTTACCCGAATTTAGTTTTTTTCTAACTCAATAGGGATGGCAACTGATCCCCTAAAGCCCGTAAGAATAATTAAAGGGAAATTAGGCTGAACCCAATGGCTTTTTGTGGTGAGTGGTGACATATAAACTATTACAGAGCCTGAAGTGTAGTTTACTATATCTTTTTACACTTAGAAAAACTGAAGCGAAACCAAGTTTTTTTCCTGAAACCGAACCGAAATCAAAACTGAATTTGAAGAAACAAACCCACCTCGCTCCAATTGGCCAGTTGTTGAAATTTCCATGTGGCTTGTGATATTATTCCACCAGAAACACCGGGTGAGAATTTGAATGTAAGCAAGCTTAGGAGTCACAAAGTTCCATGTCACTTTCTGTAACCTTCATTGTATCTTTGGTGAAGAAAGCTGCAAGTGCTTTTTTACTTGATTATTCTTAACCCCTAGCTCTCTAGTAGTGCAACAGAATTTTATCAAATCATTCTATTTTTCTCTTGTTTTACTGCGAATTTAACCAATTACATATTGCTCTGTCAAACAAGGTATATTTGGTTAAATATCAGACTGCATTATGGGAAATATATCCTGCTGAAAACTTTGCCATTTTGACATCAGAGTGCAGAAATAATCATACAAGTTTCAGAAATTTCTGAGAGACATGAGCAGTTTTTACACACTCTTACAATTTCCATACGGGAATATATCAAATATTTACCTAAAACAGCTGGTAGCAAAAATTATTGAATTATTCAAATTTTTTTTTCTTCTCAAACATGTAACTCATTGCATTCCAATAATAGGCAAAAAATGGAAAACTAATAATATTTGAATGTCATTTTTGTGTCCAACACACCTGGTTGCGGGCATTGACTAAAAAAAGTAAGAGATTAATTTTGTTAGCATATTCCTATATCACGAAAGACTAATTCTACTGAAGGAAATGGAATATTGGGGTTCCCTCAACTCATAACCCACTGAGTATTTTGAAAATATTTTTCATCAAATCTAGTCATGGCTGATGTAAAACAGCCAAGACTGATTTGACAAAAAATTCATTTAACTGAAGAAATCAATTTACAGGAGCGAAATTTAGTTAAATAATCCCAAATATATTTATTTCAGTGGCAAGAGCTTTTGTACCCTTGGGAGGAATATCTGTCAGTAGTATGCAAGGAGTTAAGCCCTGGAAAGCTGAGTTTATATTGGATAACTGTTATTGTGTGATTAATGTTTCTGCTTGACTGTTTGATAAATATCTTGTACATTATAGATACTGACAGTAACTGTTATTGATGATTTTATGTTGACTGTTCATGAGCCATGGTCTGTTCTATAACAATTGAAGCTTAATGTTACAGAACAACATATATCTGGCATAATAACATATCAGTTTTAGCAGAACTAGGGGGAGGGGGAGGACCTAAGGTAGCCCTTCATTTGAATCTTTGGGCCTAAAGCCTAATTTTGATTTGTCTGTGTGTAGTTGACCAGAAAAATTATTAGCATTTATCATGTATGTTTGGGGGTGATTATGAATGTGCAGGTACTAAGCTAGTCTCTAATGTGACATTTCCAACATTTGTGCCAAATTAGCATTAGAGTCAAATTGAAAATGTGATAACTTGTACAAATGTAATCAGGTGTTGATGAAACTTGCCTTAGGCATACATTATGTGAAGATCTCACTCTAGTTCAGTATTCATCCATTTAGTCAATTTTTTGCTTAACTGGACAAAATCAGGCAGATGTCCATGACTCTGTTAGTCTGTCCGTACTTTGTTTAGTACAGGCTGCAGCTCACAGTTCTTTTCCAGTCATAACCAAACTTCATGTGCTGTCCTGGAAATGAGACGGGTGCGAGTGCAATTGCTCCCATCAGCACCCATATTTTCTATTTTACGGGAGCTAAAAAATGCACTCGTTAAAAAATATTGTGGAGCACTAATATTCTGTGAGGGCATATAAATGTGTGTTGTTTTGAGAAATCAACCCTCTGCAGCCAGTGGCAAGTTACTGTCATAATTCACCAGTTCTTTATACATTTGGCCCCTGGAAACCGATCCGCCACTTTTCTGGCCAGGAACATGATACCTGTGCCTCATAACTTCATTAAATAGTATGGCTGTTCAGTAAATTTATGGGGTAGAGCAATCAATATTTTCAACGTGCAGCCTCGAGGCTGCACGTTGAAAATATTAATTGGTCTACCCCAAATAATGAATATGGACTCTTTTAATTGCTGCCATTGAACTGGCATGGAAAATTCCACTAGAGTTCAAAGGGTTACGGTATCTGGTGTTTGGTGACAGTATTTCCTTGAAAATTCATATACTAACATTTTACGGGTGCAATTTACTCCCGTCTCTGAATTCACGGGAGTTTAAAACTGCACCCGTCAATTTTGTTCATTTCCAGCACTGCATATGATGGGATTTTGATGAAACTTGCTTTTGGCATACACTGTGTGAAGAATTTTAACTAGATACACTCTAGTTCGATATTCATCCACGTCCTATCTTGGTCAAGGTCGGCTATACATAACGGCTACTATGGCAACCATCCTGGATTTCTCTGAACACCTGTCAACATTTTGTTCAGCACAGGCTACAACCCTGAGTTTTCTTCTGATCATCAACAAATTTCTTTTGCTTGTTCAGGTTCATGCCTAGATGAGAACATCCCAGTATGATCATGGTACAATGATTGCCACATCAGCCATCTTGAACTTTTTCAGCACAGGCTACAGGTCGCATTTATGCCTCAATTTTTAGCTTAACTTGACAAAGTCAAGATAAGCTATTGCCATCATGTGTGTGGAAGTCTGTTAGTCTCAGTCAGTCAGTTTGTTCACATTTTCCTTTAGCACAGGCTACACCCAGTATTTCTTGTCCGATCGTCACAAAATTTCATATACAGATTTGAGATCATGTCTAGGTGAGAACGTCCCCTTTTGGTCACGATTAGTCAACCGTGATGGCTGCCTGAGCCCAAAACCTGAAAACGTTTAGCACAGCCTACAGGTTGTATTTATGAAGGGATTTCATTGTAACTTGATAGGATTACTCTGTATAATGTCTAGCTGAGAACGTACCCTTTTGGTCATAATCTGTCAACTGTGACTGTGACGGCTGCACAAGCCCGAAACCCCAAAACTTTTAGCACAGTCTACAGGTCATATTTAATATGGAGGGATTGCATTGTAACTTGGTAGGATGACTCCATATGATGTCTAGATGCGAACTTCTCCATTTGGTCACGATCTGTCAACCATGATGGCTGCCTGAGCCCAAGACCCGAAAACCTTTAGCACAGTCTACAGTTCGTATTTATGGAGGAATTTCATTGTAACTTGGTAGGATGACTCCATATAATGTCTAGATGAGAATGTCTCCCTTTTGGTCACGATAGATCAACTGTGATGGCTATATCAGCCCAAAGCCCAAAAACCTTTAGCACAGTCCACAGGTCGTATTTATGAAGGGATTTCATTGCAACTTGGTAGGATGACTCCAGATAATGTCTAGATGAGAATGTCCCTTTTGGTCATGCTCATTCAACTGTGATGGCTGCCCGAGCCCAAAACCTGAAAACCTTTAGCACAAACTGCAGGTCATATTTAGTTTTTCTTCAGTACAGCCTACAAGTTGCATTTATGTAACAATTTTGATGAAATTTGGCAGGGTGACTTAGTATGATGAGTAGATGAAGAACACCCTCTTTTGGTAATGGGTTGGTCGCCCATAGTAGTGGCGTGAGCAACCATCTTTCTCTAGAACTCTTTACAGGCTTCATTTATGCGTCATTTCTCTTGAAACTCAGCAGGACGACTGTATGATGGGTAGATGAGAACATCCTATTTTGGTTATGGCTGGCTGCCCAAAATAGCCACCATCTGCATTCACTGCCAAAGCAATAACTCTCATGGATTTCTTTGGCATATTCTATGGGGCACATTTATGCATCAGTTTACTTGAAATTTGGCAGGGTGACTTAGTATGATGATTAGATAAGTACATCCTATTTTGATAATGCTTGGCTGCCCATAATGTTAGCCACAGCAGTCATCTTGGATTCCTTCAAAACACCCTTTATGTCACATTTATACATCAATTTTATTGAAGTTTGGCAGGATGACTTGGTAGGATAAGTAGATAAGAATTTTGGTCACAGTCAGCCACACACAATTGCTGCCATAACAGCCATCTTGGATTTTTTCTGCACACCCTTGCATCATTTTTATCGATTTGGCAGGATGATTTAGAACGATGAGTAAATAAGAATGTCAAATTTCAGTTAGGGTCTGTCACCCTCAGTGGCCGCCAAAGTAGCTATCTTGGATTTCTTCAGCACATCCTACAGGTTGCATTAATGGATCAATTTTCCTCAAACTTGGCAGGATGACTTGATATTTCCACATTCTCTTCTCCCGAAGAGCTGGCCTGATTTCAGTTAAATATCTCATCAGTCATTGGTTGGGGTGGGGCATTTCAGTTTTGTTCAAATCAAGTTGCTGATATCACAGCAGTAGGGGTAAAAATACTCCTCATTTTTTAAAAATCTTTCTTGAACGGATGGGTTTGATGAGTTGATGATGTTCAGTATTTAGATTCCTTTTGAGGTCTGGTGTCAAGTTTTTTTCAAAGGACGTTTGAGGGGCAGTATTTGCAATCACGCCATGTAAGGTAAAGAGTAGAGTGAAGCTGTTTTACTCCCAAACCCCAGCAATTATAATGAGAGACTAATTATTTTTGAAATCTGGAAACTTTTTTGTGAAGAATCTATGGGCCTTTTGTCTGGTGAGTGCTTCAGGCCCTCTTTTTGGAATGAGATTATTCATGGAAATTCAGATCAGCTTTGGAAATGCAACATTTTAAAAATTGTTTACGTGAACCTAAATTACACATCTTCTTGATCCTTTGCTTTAACCATAACTGTACAAACTGTCATTCTCAATTAACCAAATTTTTGGAACTTTTTAATTTCTGAATAAGGTATTGATCGTTCTCATCTGGTGCTCTATACCATTCATGTAAATGGTGGAATAATAGTAGTGATAGCGTTATAAACACAGGATGTTGTGTAGTTTTCTCAATAACGACTTTTCATTATTATCATTATTTTCTAATCAGTCCATTACCAGATCCTGTTACACCATTTTTACAGACAATATCTTTAGAAATTTTTTCATAAGTACACATGTCTTGAATGATGATCATCATCAAATCATTGTTAAGTGTGACTGTACTAACATTATTTCACTACAGATAAGGCTAGGACTAACCCTTCACTACTATTTTTTTTAACCCTGAAGAGATATGTTCTTGCTTGACAAACTTTGTTGACCATTGTGCAGTCAAGAGAATGTCTTCAAAAAAAGAAGAGAAATAACTGCCTTTCCTTTAGACTTACAGGTTGTAGTCTAGAGGAAATTCTGGGAAATTGTCCATTACTTAACTGGAAAAGTGCAAAAAGTCAAAATTTGAGCTCCAGTAAATAGTACAGGGGAATCCTGTTAATTGAATTGACACTTTATTCAATTAACAGGAGTATTCAATTAACAGGGATTGTGTCACTTCCCTGTATTCTCGAGATAAACTTTGCATTTGTTCTATTGTATCTTGATTGACAGAGCTCCATGAGTTCTGTCAAATAAGATATAATAAGATTAAATGCCTGTATTAGATGTACTGAGGCCAAATAGGTCTATAAACAAAGAAAAACTGGGGAGAGTTAGGGTAATTTCTTGACAGGTTACAAGACTCTTATTCAATTAACAACGGTCAAGATTAGCCATTGTGCATAAGTATGTGACCATAAACACCAGTAAATAATAAATACTCAATTAACAGGAGTTTACTCTATAATCTATATTCAATTAACAGGTCAAATCTGTACTGGAAAAATGGTAAATGGTTTTGGGTTGGGAAATTATATTCAATTAACAGGGTTATTCAGTTAAGAGATATCCAATTAAGTGGGCTGCACTGTATCAGTGATGCAATAAATTTCACATGTTCTTTGCAGGTGCTCGATATTCAGCTAGCAGATCTGGAAATAAATGTTTATGTTATACAGTGATACTGCAGTTTAAAATATGTGAACGAACTACAGTTTATGATGAAAGAATACAACATAAATTAATTTCCTAATCCTGCATGTTTTGCCTGAGACCTAATAATCCTTTGGGACTAGCTTGACTCAAAAGTTGTGCATTGCCTCCACATATGAATGTAATGTCATTCCAAGTTATCTCAACTGAATTTTCACCCAAATAAATAGAAATGACCAATACGCGATCTCACCAAAGTGAAATCACATATTAGTTGATGCTATTTATTTTGGTGGAAATTCTGTTATGTCATGAATAAGCCTGAAAATAAGCAATCTATCATTTGCAAAATGAGGTCCCCAGAGTAGGAATTTGCTGATGCTATCCCATGCACTGTACCAATTTATCCTCTGGGTACCTCTTGCTGTTTAGGCTTGAGATCTTGATTCAGAATGAGGTTCACAGAGGGTAAATTAAGTGATGCTACCCTGCTGTGCAGGGTAGCTTCACCAAATTCACCCTCTGGGCTCCTCATTCTGTTGATGACAGTCTGCTTATTTTCAGGCTTGGTCAGAACAGCATGGTTGGTATTTTCACTGCATCACAGCACTTTTTTCCTATAGGTTACCATCATGTTACACAGTGTAACATGTTAATGGGTTAAAATGTAGGCTGTTTAGTGGAGAGAACTTGTTGGCACTCTCCAGTGAACTGTAAGAGAACAATTATATATGAACAAATTCTGACAAGCTAAAAAGTTAAGACTTATGAATTCGTATTCTGACAAACTTGTTGAGGCTTATTTTAGTGACCATCAGATCTATGCATTTTATTCAACAGTACCAGTGTTGATGATAATGAATATGTTTCTGGAGTGGGGAGTAGTCATCAGTTACCACTTGGGCATCTAAATTATAGACTAAGTTTGAATCTGTTTTGGGTCACTTGCTCCTTTTCCTGTTCAACTTTCTCTTGATGGAGCATGGTGGTTCAGGTGACCAGGGATATGAGTCCTGGATACAATACGTCAGGAAACACACCCTTTGTTTCTGGTTAGTATGTTGAAAAGTCTGAGAATTACATGCCTAAGCTCAGTGGCTCTCTGTGCATAGTCTGGCTTTCTCTGTTCCTGAAATTGACTTGATAAACCTGGATGTTGAACTTCTTGTTGAAGCACAACAAACAAATGAGACAAACACTTTATTTGAAATAGCTCAGGCCTCTTCACAAATGTTATGATTTTGATCGAGTTTATGATAAAACTTATATGTCAGTTTGATGCTGAAAGTGAGCTGTGGCTCCCCAACAAAATGAATGGTAGAGAAACATAGCATAAAATTAATGTTTGCTGACACTCAGTTCTGTGTTTCAGTATATGACAAACTGTATCTATATGCCCCTGAAGTTAGGCATCTAAAATCTGGGCTGAATTTTGTCTGTCTATCTGGAAAGTTGTGTCATAATCTATAAAGGCAGGGAGAATTTTCACAAAACTTCATACAAGAGTAAATAACAAAGGGAAGGTTTGTTGTGAAGCACCACCAAGTCTGAATGACAAAAGTCAAGGTCAAACAATTACGAAAACTAAAATCTTTTATAAATTTTGTCTGCATCGGCATGGGTTTGGTGGACATCAGTAGCCATGTGGTCAGTGTTTGTCTTAGATACTGATAATGACATTGACTCCACTCGTGAATGCCTTGGAGCCAACAGTTAAGTCTACTTAGTGATACCAGTGATTCTGTGTAATTGGTGCTCTTATGTTGATTGCTCGGGTAATGGTGAAGAGAAGGAGTCCTTTAATCTGAGCAGTTTTATTATTTCAAATCAAGTGCCATCTTACAGTAGAGAAAGAGAAATAACTCAAAGGCTGCAAGAAGGGGCTTCACGAAGATGAAATAGTTGGCGGGGGGGGGGGGGGGGAGGGGGGGCACGCAGATTTGTCCTGACTCTAATACTTCAAGTCCCGACTGATGAAATATTCCAGCTACCTCATAAAGCATGCCTTCATCAAAGGCATGCCTTGGTGATGTAGCTGACTTAATTAGCCAGTAGTTATGACATTTCAAAAATGCAGAGTTCCAAGGACTTCCCGATTTATTTAATTAGCACATATCATACTCCAAATTGGTCATGTTGGGACCCCACCAGCCTCAGGTACCCCAGGCCTTCATTTGTATGACCGACTATGTGTGGTACATAAGTCCAAGTATCATGTCTAGATTCATAAGACAGCACATGATTACTTGCAAGAGCAAATCAGTACTTCAGACTCCAATATGGACACAACTGTGCAGACTGAAAAAATGATTTGGAAGGTGTCATATCATCTCCACCTTCCTCCTTAGTTACGCCCCTGGCCACAAGGTTTGATAAGGTTTGGGATTCAATAAACTTGATCATTTTCCAGTTTTATACAAAATAATACTGTAAACCACCAATTTGTTTTGCTGAAAAAAGCTTTAGATTTCCAAAGTTTCGCACACTTAATATTTACTCATTTGTGACAGTTAGCTCATGTAATTATGCATTGTCACAATTTATTGGGGAATGTCTGCAGATACTCTTGAATACTTCAAAAGGAAGATTTTTTCAAATAATAATAGCAAAATATCTTCAAAATTCATGTTTAAATTTACCATTCAAAATCATTTCAGTTTTTTCAATCATTATAATAATAAAAGCCTAAAGTATATTAACCCTTTACCCAATGAATCGGCTAAAGTCATCTACATAATTTCTGAATTAAGTAGTTAAAAATATTTATTTTTCACAAAATGTCAACAAAACCATATCATGTAACCCCCTCAGTGGAATGAGCTCATTTAATTATTTATTTATTGAGGATTAATGACACTTTCAACAGCCAGTGTCACCTCATGTCTGACAGTTTAATGCTTGGAGGAAATAGGAGTACCTGGAGAGAACCACTGAGCAATGACGAGCAACTGTCAGGTTCCCCAATGTACTAACTCCACACAAGCAGGGTTAGCATTGATTGAAGACAAGTGCACCATCAACGTGTTGTACGCCTTAGTTCACAATGCCACCGTGCCCCCATGGGGACAATCAGGACTAATTGCCCAAGGACATAATGCAGTTGCCACAGGTGGGATTCAAACTGAGCACCTCTTGGCTTGCAGCCAGCATCTCTACCTACTGAGCCAACATGCTCCTGGAATGAGCTCATATATATGGTTTTGTTTAAAATTTTTGAAACCTTTTATTAAACAAGAATTAAAATAATAAATTTTGATACACTGGGTGTTTGGTAAAGGGTTAAAGTGGATGTATGCCTGGGCTTGCCTACAAAAAAATGGTAAGGTGAATTTAATTTGTCTGCTGCAAGCAGATTTTCCTGCTCAGTACTAAGGTACTGTAACATCGTAAAAATATGTTCCTGACTCTTGTGAACAAATTGTACCCTCACAATTAGGAGTAGTCTGTCTTATCAATTTCTTGATGTACTAGACTCTTTGAATTTTCCTCTAAAATAAGTCCTGGCTTTTCTACAGTAATATGTTCCTGACTCTTTTGAACAAATTGTACCCTCATAATTAGGAGTAGTCTGCCTTATCAATTTCTTGATGTACTAGATTCCTTGAATTTTCCACGAAAATAAGTCATGGCTTTTCTACAGTAGCAATGACTTGATTTTATGAGTATATAAGAAAACATTTTGTAAGGGTTAACCCTTTACCTAACGTAACGGCCAAAACCGGCCAGCGCTATTCTCAAAAATCGCCTATTAATTTTTATTATTTTTTTCATTTTTTGTCTCAAAAACATAGGCTATGACCCCTCGTTGGAACGAGCTCGTCGAGCTCGTTCCAACGAGGGGTCATAACCTATGTTTTTGAGACAAAAAATGAAAAAAAATAGTTATTCAAGAATTATTTTTGCAAGTGTCGTCTGCTTTTCATGTTAGGTAAAGGGTTAAAGGTCAGTACAAGTGATTAGATATTACCAAGATTGGCTGAGGACCAACCTTTAATGACCGTCTGTAAGAGGTCATCATTTTCTGATTATCTTCACAATCTCCAGGTTATTGTTGACATTTTAGGATAGTGGTAATAAGATCTCAATCCCCAAGTAATCTGATCACTCTGTCAACATATAATGACAGACTACTTAGTGAGTAACTTGTCATTGTCCACACCTAATTTCAAGGAACATTAGTTAACAAAAAACAACAATCAAACTTTAAAAGTGTTTGCCTTCTATCCTTAAATCCTCAATTATGTTGCACATTACATGAAAAAGAGCAAGACCTTTTTGTTTGTCTAAAGAACAACAAAGTAGCTACCTATGCCTTATTAGACATCATAACATCCTAATTGATGGAAGGAGACAGACTACACTTTCTTAAGATGGCCCAACAAAAGCACAAATAAGCAACAGACTGTACTTGCCTGAAGACCAAATTTCACTGAAATCCTGACCAAGGCTTTTTTCTTGATATTGAGTAGATACATCAATCAAAACTTAAACACTGCCATTTGGGCCAGAAGGGAATGAACAACCCACAATTTCCCTGTGTGCCAGAGGCCATCCATTTTCATAATAAACAGCTCTGCATTGGTAAAAATATTTAGATACACAACAACTTTGATACTCATGCCACTCTTACATCCTTTGCAAGGATGTGAATATTTTTTCACTTGGTCATTGTCCAATTCTTCTGACTGTCAAGGTGATAGCTTAAAGTTGCGATTTTCTTGTTTAAAAGTGTAAACAATTTTGATAATTTTTCTCGTTTGGGACAAAAGCTTAAATATAGGTATGTGCCAGAGCCTGAAAAAACAATTTGTCAAGTAAGCCATATGTGTATCTTAATTGAAATGAATCAGACAAATGTGATAGCTTTAAAGGAGAGGAATCTCAGTAGGAGCCTGCAACGCCAATTAGTGCTTATCTGCTCTGAAACAACGATCTTGACTTATAAGCTTCAAACAAAAGACACTCGTTTAGCCATCCAAGGTAATCAGTCATCTAATTGTAGAGTTATTAGTATTGATACTCTCCTATTCTTTCATACCGCATGTGTAACGTCTGTGTTATATGCACTTCCTCAATTTTTGACAGGGTACTGTCAGAAATCTCAAAGTATAGCAAACTTGAAGGAGTTAGAAAGAGAATGTTAAATTAAGATAGATCTAAGTAGCTATGTTCAAGAGAAGCAATTAAAATGAGAATTAATGATCTGGCTATCGAAATAAAAATCAGGGGATTTCTCAAAAATTTCATTTTAGTCTGAAGGCGTGTAAGACTGTGGGTCATAGGCAAGCGAGGAGCTGGGATGTCCCATGCTAAAGGTTAGAGGAGGTGCAACATCGGTGCGAAAGTAAAGGCATGTTGTAACGTAAGGGGAGCTGCAGAGCTCATATTTAGAATAGGAACAGTCGCGGGCCAAGGCGGTGGCCATATACAAGTTTTGGACCAGAAATATGAAGTACAATCTCGGGGAGCTATTTGCATAGAGGTAGACGATATTGTCAGCTGTAGGAGGCAAGCCATACATAGGCAGAGTAGACTTTGTATGAACATTATTCTGAGATAAATGGATGAGAGCGTTTAACACCAATGGTCGCGACTGCTTGAGTGAAAACCATCCAGTAAAGTGACAATAAGCTAGTGGCCATGTGACAGCAGTGGTAGAGTGACATTCCGTCACTTGTTAGAGGGAAGGCGATATAGTAAAGTGACGATACATTAGTGGCCATGCAATGGCAGTGGTAGAGTGACATTCCATCACATGTTAGAGCAAAGGCATCCGGTAAAGTGACAATACTTTAGTGGCCATGCGACGGCAGTGAAAGAGTGAAGTGAAAAGGCAACCAAAGTCCAAAACACCAGTAACAAAGGAAGGGAAACCAGTGACAACAGAGAATGTGGGCCTGCAAATGTGGGTGGGGTGTGATTGATGTTTTGTTTTTCTGATTCATTGAATTTCATGTAAGTCACAAATTACCATATTTATTTTTATATATATCTGTTAAAATTGTTATTTTCAGTGACCCCCTGTTGATTTATGCTTTTTGAGGAAAAGTCATTGACCCCTTCAGGATAAGAACCACCCTAACAAAAACAAAATGGGCGGATTCATCATGGTGAGACATACATTCACGCACAGACACTCCTTGAGTTTGGGCTGAATACGCAGCATGAATCTATATCCCCCAGCAATGACAAAACCTGGTTTATGAAGACATTAAGTTGCAGCATCTGCACTTCAGAATAAAGGTCAAATATGGGTCTCCAGCACTCAACCAGTTAAATACATGTACAGATGTTATTTAATCATTTTAAATTGACTCAATACTGTGTCAGTGAATCCCAAACCTATCAAATTGGCCAACTTGCATTTAAAATTTAATTTTTAGCTAAACTTGATGAATGGATGCATGGCACATGTGGATGTCTGTGAGTTTGGTAATCTGTTTGTATGCCCACAATTTGTTCAGCTTGAGCTACAGCCTACAGTACTTTTGTATGGTTGTTCTGGTTCGTGACTAGATGACAACATTCCTTTATGGTCATGGTTGCCCAATACAGTGTCCTCTGAAGCAGCCATCTTGGATTTCTTCATAACAGGCCATAGGTCACATTTACGTAGCAATTTTTTTTAAAACTTGGCTGGAGACGTAGTATGATGAGTAGATGAGAACATCGTATTTTGGTAGCAGTTGATTGCCCATAATGACCACTGTAACAAAATTTTGTGGTCATTTTTATGCTCAAACCTAGATGAGAATGTCCTATTATGGTCACAGATGGCTGCCTACTATGGCTGCTATATTAGCAATCTCAGATTTCTTTAGCACTGTCTGTGGCCTGCATTTTTGCTTAAATATTCTTGATGAGGATGACTTAGTATAATGAGCAGGTGAGAAAGTCCTATTTTGGTAATGGTTGTTTGCCAATAAGGGCTGAGATGGCATCCATCTTGGATTTTTTCATAACACTCACACAATCCATTTGGCATGATCTTTAACCCAAAGTTATTTTCCGATCATCATCAAATTTCATATGCATATTCAGGTTCATGCCTAAATGAGAACATCTATTATGGTAACAGTTGGCTGCTCAGAATGGCTATCACAGCAACCACCTTTATTTCTTCATAATGCCCTGCAGTTGCATTTATGCAACAATTTTTGTGAAACTCAGGCAGATTCCTTAGTATGATGAATAGTTGAGAACGTCCTATGTTGGTCACAATTGATTTCTCATAATGGCGGAAATGGCAAGCATTTTGAATTTGTTCAGCACACCCAACAGGTTTCATTTATGGATCAGATTTCTTCAAACATGGCTGGATGAAAGTTTGATGAGGAGATGAGAATTTTATATTTCTGTCATGGTTAGTTGCCCAGAATAGCTCAATTTTTTTTCTTTTCAAGTTTATTATTTCTGATTGATAACAAATTGTCAATAATTATGTCACAATTTACTTGAATGCAATATTTGTGACATAATTACAACATAAATTTTATAAATGCACCATAAAGTGAAAGTAAGATACAATATCATTGACACTTTCAGTTTCCCAAACTATGGGCTACCTCACTCTCACCATAATTAAAGCTCAGTGTATTGTGGGGGAAAAGCTACAAGTGGGAAGAAAAAGAGTTGTATTTACTAGTTATTAAATATATTGGTGCTGTCAAGCAAGTTGTGTCAGACAAAAGAGTAACCAGTAACTGACTGGTTCATTGGTAGATGCCAGTATCTGTAGTTCAATAAAATGTGTAGATGCCATGATAAACCTCTCATACTTTTAGCATGTACTTCATAATTAACTAACAGTGAATGGTATTTGTAAATCTGGATTTACTATATCTCAATTTATTGGAGAGTACATTTGGTCACGCCAATAGATTTTAACAAAACTATTATTGATGAACTATTACTGAAATTTACTTTCAATTCAAAGTGTTAAAAGAGATCTGAGGCAATCTTCATGTATGTGGGGGCTGAAGTCATACTCCATACATGTTGTTGTCTGTGCAGGCTGCCAAGAAGCAATTCATTATGATGAGTAAATGCTGGCAGCACTTCAGTTTGTTGCTGTTTGTATATATATTCTTGCCGCATTAGAATGTACTACCAATTATTTTATAGGGATGATTAGAGTAATTATATTGAATGTTGCCAAATTGTTTGGGAGTCTTGGAGTACTGCAATATCCTTCCTATTAATGATTCTATAAGAAGTATTGGCTTGAGTTATTTTAGTAAATAATTATTGGTATAAACCTATTATCCTTGATACAATTAAATAGAGAAGAGATAGAGAGTGAAATGACCATGACCAGATCATAATGATTAGACAGGACATTTGTGGATTGTTATGCTTTCTGAGGGAGGGCTTCCTATGGTGTAGGTGGGAGGGTGGTGATGATGGGGGTGGAGGTCCTAGTCCTAGGCTCAGTATTCAGGCTGTTGGGTGGCAATAGTGCCAATGGTATTAAAAAATTTGTACTACATATGGCACCAAAGTATGGCAAACAAATATACTTTTGGCAGGTCTCAAAGGCTTTGAGGTTTATTATTTCAGTGCATCATTTAAAATGAAATTACTGCCTGATGGCACAGCAAGACAGAATTGATGCTTGTCAAGTAATCTAAAGGCAACAGTTACAATCATGGCTCTTTGTTATGGGTGAACTGAATTAGCAGTTTATCCATTTAATCTGCTTCTTATCAGAACATTTGGTCATGATTAGCCATTGTGCATAAGTATGTGACCTTAAACACCAATAAATAGATAAATATATCAGAACATTATTGAATCTTTTTTATCTTCTAATCCTTATGGAAGAAAATATATTGTTTGCTACTAGTTTATTTTGAGTGAACAAACAATAAGTAAAACAGCCAGTTAATACTAAATTAAAATATCATACTTTGAGTGCAACAAGGCATCATCTGTAATGTATCGTTTTTTGACTGCAACAAGGCACCATCTCCATGAACTGATCACCATTTGTTTGAGACCACAAATGTCCATTCCAATTGTCATCACTTTTCTTCTGCCTGAAATGCACTAAAACTCCCCACCAGTTCTGGTTTGTCATTGTTTCTTTGATCCAATTTCAAAGAACTCAGTGTGAAAGGTGGCAACAGAGGTGGTACACACACAATCACAGACTTGTTTCATCTCTGAACAGTGATCTCATCAGCAATTCCTCTGATCTCGATTGAAAATGCCCTCAGCAATGGTGCTGACAGAAAAATAATACGCAGTGTTAGAATCCCAGAGACATGGTCTGTCCTCAAGTATGATGTCAGCTCTCAAATGTCTTGGGATTGTTGTCATTGGGTGTTTGTTTGGTGCTGTCCATTTCTTTCAGTCTTGCATGGTGTATAAATCATAATGTAGCCTGATTTGGTACGTTCGTTGAAATGTCCCCCACTTTTCATCATGAGCAATCTCCAAGTGCTGAGTATCATTGTCATCCGATGACCCACAATCGGCTGATTTTGATTATTGACTATTATCTTAACCCTTTGAACTCTGGTGGTATCTTCCATGCCAGTTCCATGGCAGCAATTAACGAAGAGTCCATATTTATTATTTGGGGTAGACCAATCAATATTTTCAACGTGCAGCCTAGGGGCTGCACGTTGAAAATATTGATTGGCCTACCCCACACATTTACTGAACAACCATCATATTTAATGACGTTGTGACATATCATGTTCCTGGCCGGAAAAACGGCCGCTAGGATTAAAAGGGTTAATACTTCTGGGTTCTCCTCAAATGATCCTTTTCACTTGTCTCCAACAATCATACTTGGTCCAAGCTTGCCAGTTTTGATCACAAACCTCCAGCATGCTCCTCCCAGTTTGTTTCTTCTTTAGAGGTGTAAAGTTTCTATTGAATACTTTCCTGTTGGCTGCCTTATATATTGGTGTGGGCTAATTATGTATGTCGTGTGGTAAAATGAGCTACGGCCTCTTTCCACCAAAGTACACATGGTTGGATAACATAATATGAGTGTAAACAAAATATGAGGATATGTGAAAATGCTAACTAAGATTTGTGAATTTAAAAAAAGCATTTTTAAACTTGGTTTTAATGATATGTAATAAACAGAATAATCAACTGACTTTCTTTAATGATATGTAATAAACAGAATAATCAACTGACTTTCTTAACCCTCTGTACTTTAATGTCAACATACTAAGGCTATCTGCAGCAAATTTTTCACATTTTGCAATTTGAAATTCAATGAATTGTATATACATATATATGACAGAGCTCATTGAGGTCTGTCAAGGAAGATAACTGGTTAAATTCTAGTACATAATTAGAGATGACTTGATGAATAATTGTACTCACCAGGGGTAGATTAATCCACCTGGCATCTGGACATTTTGTACAATAACTTTTTCTCAATACCTGCTAAAAATACAGAAATAATTTTCAGACTTTATCACAACCTTCTGCCTTAGTTAATGACAAGTAATTAACTGGTTGAGTGCTAGATTGTATTTGTTGGTCTGAATTTGTTCATCAAAATTAGTTTTATTACAAATTATTGAAGAGTGCCCACAGGCACTCATCAATAATTTGTAATAAAAGAAACTTCAAGCACTCAACCAGTTAAATTAAATTCTACTGACAGTTGGCTTCCTACATATCTGATTTAGCTCAAATTAAAATGCAGAAGAGTTAAAAAAAAAATTTAATTTTAAATGGAATACCCTTTCAACCCAATGTTTCTGAAAGGCTTCTTCTGTCTTTCTATAAATACTAAAATTACAGGTTATAAATTTTCCCCGTAAATTTAAAGGTTAATCAATTCCATCTCTTGATAGGGCCCAGCGAGATCTTTCAAACAAGATTGAATTGGTAAAGGTGCTATATAAGTAATTGAATTTTGACATCAGTGTGTAGAGGGTTAACTATTCATTATCTTGTCCATCTCCTCAATATCATTGCTGATGGCCTATTAGTTCATCTGCAAATCTCCAGATTTACCAGTCCACCAATCCATCCTTGATATGTCTGGTAACTTTTGGAGGTCTAATCTGGCCCTGGTCCTCATTTACATTACTAGCAGGCCAACCAATCCCAGGAGTGGTAGCCCCTCCCATGTGATGGAATATTTCTAGCTGGTTGCGGACACAGATGGATGCTTCACAGAATGGATGTGGACTGAACTTCCCATTTATTTTGTAGATTAGTTAAGCCAATCCCAAAAATTTCTTCTTTCTCAGACAATTGTCCCTCAATTTTGTGATGAGGGAGGGAGACTTTTTTTTCTTCTGCGAGTCCACAAAACAGTCCTGTAAATAGTTGGAATTATTAATTTATCTCCCACACTGTAGAAAATCAAACATTTCCCTGATTCAGTTACAAATTTAACCAACTCAGTGAGGTCTGTCAAACAAGATTCCATTGGTTAAATTTTACGCCCCACGAGCAAAAGTATCACTAAAGAGATTTACAGGTGAAAAAAGAGTGATGAGGCACACTTTCAATGATGAAAGCGATGCCTGAAAAACAAGAATATGTTTAATCGCTGTATTTGGCAGGGTACAAAGCCCCTTGTATCCTGGCAGAATTGTATGTACAGCACATAGTTGATAAAATCCTGGCAGGGTATTTGGCAGCTTAGGGTACATAAAATTCTGACAGGGTACATGGCAGCTCAGGGTACTGTACATAAAACTCTACAGGGTATATGGCAGCACAGGGTACATAAAATTCTGATGGTAAATGGCATCTCAGGGTAATAAAACTCTGACAGGGTACATGGCAGTGCAGGGTACATAAAATTCTAACTGGGTACATGGTAGTGAAGGGTACATAATATTCTGACAGGGTACATGGCAGCACAGGGTACATAAAACTGATGGTATATGCAGTGCAGGGTATATAAAACTCTTGACAGGCTACATGGCAGTACAGAGTACATAAAATTCTGACAGGCTAAATGGTAGTGCAGAGTACATAAAATTCTGACAGAGTACAAGGCAGCACAGGGTATATAAAACTCTGACAGAGTCCATGGCAGTGCTGGGTAAATAAAACTCTGACAGGATACATGGCAGCACAGGGTACATAAAATTCTGACAGGGTACATGGCAGTGCAGGGTACATAAAACTCTTGACAGGGTACATGGCAGTGCAAGAAAACATAAAATTCTGACAGAGTACATGGCGGCTCAGTGTACATAAAATTCTGACGGTGAACAGAATAAAATAATTTAATTTTCTTTGCAGTATGACAAAAAATAATGGATTTCTTGACATTTGCATTTGAGCTATTGAAAAATTCAGTGGGTAGTCACTATAAACAGAGATAGGTTATACTCATAGTTTGAAAAGGTCAAACCAATTAGATTTATTGAACTGTTTTGTTATGAATCAGATTTATGAGCCTGATGTTTGTTATTAAAGTATTTTTGCACTCCAAGGGCTTGGAAAATTGTAGAAAAATTGTAGAATTTTTCACAAAAATGCACCTTCCTCCAAGGAATTCAAGGAAATTCTGTTTTGCTTGTCTAGGGTGATTGTTCTTATGTGGGGTGTGTTGATAATGAGTTGTGTTAACTTGACATCCCCTCCATCCCTTCCCATACCCCCACTCCTTCTGAGAAGAGCTAGCACTATATCCACTTTTAAATCAAAGCTTGTTATCGTCATTATAATCTCATATATCTTGAATGGTCCCTGCTGTTTACAACCAGGAGTCAATACTATAAAACTTTTACAATTGTATTTTCTACAATTGTATTTTCTGCCTATTAATATAGCTGACTAAAATGAATCATTAGCATTTTCAAAGATTGGGCAATTTGCCAACTGGCAAATTGCCAGATCTTTGAAAATACCAATGCTTCATTTTAACCTATTTAAAGTCGTAATTAAAAAATGCAATTCTAGAAAATACAATTGTAAACGTTTTATAGTATTGGCTCCAGGTCCACATTTAGTACTTTGAACAGAACTATAATAACTATTATAATAAAACAAGTTTATACCCTCATAATTGTTTTCTACTGCTGACCAAACCACAAACTAAGCACACAGTGTGAAGCCACTAAAGTGGCCTTCAGTATTGTTCAAAAGACCCATGATAGTGGTGGCTTCTATTACTCAACCAGTTAATGGTCTGAACTATCTTATGTTTAAATGATATCCTTTTGAATGTTTGTTTATCATTCATATGTTGCACCCAGTAACCTTTTTATGACATTCACTTGAAGAAAAGCATTGTTTATAAAATGATAAGAGGAAAGTTTACTTCAGAATATTTATTATGCCAAATTGTTTACATGAATTTTGTTTCTCAGCCTCACCTCAACCATATTGAGAGATAGACTTTTCTCGTTTCACAAACTGGTTTGTCCAATGGACTGAGTTATCCTGCAATTCTCTTCATTGTTCCTAACCCATTCCCTAATCACATCCTCAAGTTGGTAAGAGTGGCTATTAAAATAGCAGGGTAAACAAGTCTTCCAAAACTCTTTTACAATGAGGTTTACAGAGTTTTTACTGAAGTACCCAAATCAATCCGACTGTTCCAACAGATCTGTCTGCCTTGGTACACAGCACCACAGTACGCCCATGTGGGCATACTGTGACACTGTGTACTAAGGTGTACTGCACATCAATTGTGTGGAGTTATACAGTGGAGAGTCTGACAGTTGGGCCATTGCTTGATGGTTCTCTCTGTGTATTCTGGTTTCCTCCATCACACACACACACACACACACACACACACACACACACACACACACACACACACACACACACACACACACACACACACACAGTCTTGTCTACCCTACATACCGAGGTACCCCATTGTTTGTCCTTTGTGTGTACTAACGGTTTCTACCTCGTTTTGCCGGTACAGTTCTGGGAAAACAACTGAGGTAAAGGGTTTCTTTTGTCTTTTGTACCTCGGTAAGGCGAAACACGCAAACTCTTTTGTCTAGTTACCTCGTCAAGTTGGTAAGACAAACCCACACACACACACACACACACACAGTCTTGTCTACCCTACATACCGAGGTACCCCATTGTTTGTCCTTTGTGTGGACTAACGGTTTCTACCTCGTTTTGCCAGTACAGTTCTGGGAAAACAACCGAGGTAAAGGGTTTCTTTTGTCTTTTGTACCTCGGTAAGGCGAAACACGCAAACTCTTTTGTCTAGTTACCTCATCAAGTTGGTAAGACAAACCCACACACACACACACACATCTTTGTCTACCCCACATACCGAGGTATCCCATTGTTTGTCCTTTGTGTGGACTAACGGTTTCTACCTCGTTTTGCCGGTACAGTTCTGGAAAAACAGACGAGGTAAAGGGTTTCTTTTGTCTTTTGTACCTCGGTAAGGCAAAACACGCAAACTCTTTTGTCTAGTTACCTCGTCAAGTTGGTAAGACAAACACACACACACACACACAGTCTTGTCTACCCTACATACCGAGGTACCCCATTGTTTGTCCTTTGTGTGGACTAACGGTTTCTACCTCGTTTTGCCGGTACAGTTCTGGGAAAACAACCGAGGTAAAGGGTTTCTTTTGTCTTTTGTACCTCGGTAAGGCAAAACACGCAAACTCTTTTGTCTAGTTACCTCGTCAAGTTGGTAAGACAACCCCCCCCCCCACACACCCACACACACACACACACACACACACACACACACACACACACACACACACACACACACACACACAGTCTTGTCTACCCTACATACCGAGGTACCCCATTGTTTCTTCAAATGGCTCAAAAAAGACAGAAGCATCAGGGAAAGAGAGTTGCCCAGTCTGGAAGAGGCCAGGAACAATCGTTCCAGGCCTATTCTAGATTGGTCAAGGCCCTTTTCCAGGTGATTCAATGTATGCACCATATTGGGCTCCTAGAGCAGCATTTGGCCAACCGGGATTTCCCGAAACAGTTGGAGAAGAAAGTAGATGAGTTAGGTGGCTTTCTAAAGCCGGCTCTTCCCACCCCACACATTTTTTCTGTTTTTCGACAGATTAGTGTGGGATGGGCCAACCAAACGTTAAATGCTTTAGTTGAGCATTACAAGATAAATTTAAACCAGTTGAAGTCTAAGATAACTTTGGCTATGCGACCACCTCCTGGACTCGAAAAAATAGACTTCAACAGCGCTTCGGCGCATGCCTTGATCTGGGCTCAAAAAAACTTTAAAAATAAGTTGACAGATAAGACGATTTCGGCCTATGAGTCTTACATTTCGGAACTTCGCCCAGCGTCTGGAGTAAGGAACAATACGGGAGGGAGCAAGCAAACTCCGGCCCGTGTTGTCCCTCTACCCCAACGCGAAAAGCAAAATAAGAAAAGATCAAGGCAAAGCACTTCTCCCTCTTCTTTTCCTTCTACTTCTTCTTTCTCTCAGAGTAAGCGCCTCAATTTGCAAACATCTCCGGTCCATATTGTGACTGAAGATGCTCGCAAATTGAGTAACGCTGTCTCGCCTCGTCTTGTTCCTCTACCTCCTACTCCTCCTCAGCCTTTCTTCTCTGGTTCTCCTAGTGCTCTCACTAGAACTCCTCCTCCTCCTTCTGTTTCTTCTCCTGCTTCTGTTTCCTCTCCTGCTTCTGTTTCTTCTCCCCCTTCTCCTGCCTCTAGTGTGGTTCAACCAGGTATATCGTACTCAGAGAAAGTCAAATCACCGAGCCGCAACTCGGGCCGCTCATTTGATTCTAAATTCTCCCAGTTTCGGCATAAAAGCGGAGTTAATTTTGACAAAAGGAATTGGCGCCTCCCCGATGTTTGTAAAAACATCCTTATGATTGGAAGTTCAAATTTAGGACGCATTGATCGAAATCCCCATCCGGACATCCAGGTGGAGTGTTACCCCGGCGCCAAATTCAATCATCTGCGCTCTATGTTTAAAGGGCACAGGGGCCAGTCCAGTCCCCAAAAAATATTATTAAATATTGGCGTGAATTCTCGAAACGATAATTCTGATCTCGTAGTTAAGCAGTTGCGGAATATGCTTAGCGATATCAGGGTCAAGTTTAGATCAGCAAAAATTTATTTCGCTGAACTAAACTTTTCGCAAAAACTCCCTCAGGCTGAGAGGAGAACCCTGAGCATCATCAACGAAACCATTCGGAAAGTGAAGGACGTTAACGTGATACCAAAAATTGATGACGCGAAGTTTGATGTTGCTCAGGATTTAATCCATTGGACCACGAGAACCGCCAATATTATGTACGATCACTGGTTGAACCACCTAAATTTAAACTAAGTAAAGGCAAAGGTAACAGCCGCCTAACAGATGTGGGGTTAGGAACTAATGTGGTTAACCTGTCTGGCACCAATGACCTAACAACCCAAGAGAAATCTCTTTTAGATCGCGGTTTGACTTTTGTACCAACACCAAAGCCTAAAACTGATAACCAAACAAATTTACCATCATACAACTGTAATTTTCTTAGGCAAATGAAATTAGCCGACCGCTTTAGAAACTCCAGCGGTCGGAAACTTCCTTTTACAGAATCATCTGGTTGGTCACCTCCAGATAGTGAAGTAGATCCCGAAATTATTGAGGCTAGCAAACGAATCATCAAAAAGGTGTTCAGCATGAACATACTCTCCGATAAAGACAATTTAACAGCTGGTGAACGGAGAGCCCTCACGAAACTTCGAAAAAATAAGAAATTAGTAATTAAACCAGCCGACAAAGGTGGGTCGGTAGTTGTTCTATCTCGGGATAATTATATAAAGGAAGCCATGAGACAACTCAGCAATACTAAACATTATAAGAAAATAGATTCACTTATTTGGCCTAGTAATATCGAAAAATTCAATAAGATCTTAAAATTTCTCCTCGACGAAGGTCACATTACCAAAAAACAATTGAAATATTTAACAGCTAAGCTCAGTGCTCAAACAAGACAATTTTATATCCTACCAAAGATCCACAAGGACCGTTCTTCATGGACGGATGACTTAACTCCACCCGGGAGGCCAATTGTATCAGATTGTAATTCGGAATCTTATGCGATCTCGGAATTAATTGATTATCATCTGAAACCTATAGCAAATAGACATCCGAACTATCTAAAAAATACACAGGATTTCCTGTCAAAAATTTCGAAATTGAAAATATCGAAAAATGCAATTCTGGCTACTTTGGATATCGACAGTATGTATACCAACATTGATATTGATAAAGGTGTTAAATCAGTTAAAAATGCATTTGAAAAATATCCGGATGCGAAACGCCCGGATGAACAAATTTTGGATCTTTTAGAGCTGAGCTTAAAAGGTAATGACTTTCAATTCAATGGAGAATATTTTCTACAAATAATGGGTTGTCCTATGGGCAAAAGATTCAGTCCTAATTTTGCAAGCATTTATGTAGCGGAATGGGAGGAAAATGCCTTAAGCAAATGTGCAAAGCATCCTCTCGTATATCTCAGGTACTTAGATGACATTTTTATTATTTGGGAACATTCAAAAAAAGATTTTGATGAATTTTTAGAAATTTTGAACAATCACGATCCAAATATTAAATTGAAAGCTACTATCAGTGAAAATTCTGTTGATTTTCTCGATGTAACCGTGTATAAAGGCAAGCAATTTCAGGCGTCCGGTCATTTAGATTATAAAGTGTATTTTAAACCAACTGATTCACATCAATTGTTGCACACAAAATCATTTCATCCTCAACATACATTTAAAGGTATCATCAAATCACAACTCATTCGTTTCCACCGCAATTCAAGTGATAAGGTAAATTTCAATGAGGCTTGTTCTACTCTATTTGGCGCCCTCAGATCGAGAGGGTACTCGCTGCGCCTCTTGCGTAGCCTGAAATCCCAAACCCTGAAAAAGCTCGAAAGTCCAGCTGAAACTACCGATTTCGAACCACTGAAGATTGAACACAACAGACCGTTGCAGAATGGTAGTGGCGCGGTATTTAATTGCAAAAAGCCTCGTTGTAGACTGCATACTTTTATGCCTGATCAGAAAGAGGAATTTTCCTCCGAACAAACGAAAAATCATTATCAGATCCGTAACCCCCTCCATTGTGATTCACCAAACATTATTTACCTTATCACTTGTAAACGATGTCGGAAACAGTATGTTGGTCAAAGTCAAAATCCTTTTCGAGAACGTGCTACTAGACACAAACAGGATATAAAACATAATGCTGATGCCCCAGTAGCACAACATTTTAACCTTCCTGGCCATTCTTTGGACGATTTCGAAATCCATCCTATTGAACAACCACCAATTAAAGACACATTAGAAGAAACTGACGAATTTAGAAAAAAACGTGAAGCTTTTTGGATCAATACGCTTCAAACCCTCTGGCCATTTGGTATGAACATATCAGAGGGCGAATGCGAAAGGAGGTCCATCATTCCTTTCACTTTAACGTACAACAGAATGAATATCGAAATAGCAAAAATGTTAAAAGATGAATTCAATTTTACCAATGCTAAATTAAATGAACCTTTGAATCTTCGACCTGTCATCGCCTATAAGAAAAACAAAAGCTTGCGTAACATCCTTGTAAGGACTAAATTAGAGCCCATCAATGAATAACATCAATTATTGCCAGTCAGTTTAACCAGTTCCTAAGCTCATCACTTAGTTTAAATCAATTTTATGTACTTTTTTGTTACGTTTGAAACCCATCAGGGTTCAGTAAATGAAAACAATTTTTCAGCGGCATATTAAAAGAAAAAAACGTTTCAGTAGGAAATGTCTGTGCCAGTGCGATTTTTTAACCTCAAACACACACAGGCGAGTGCCAGAGTTCATATATGCCCCAAAACAAAATAGGTTCCAATTTCAATCATGTGTATGTATTTCCTAAATAAAATTATTATTTATTTATTTATTTATATATTTATTTATTGATTATTATTTTTTAGTAATGTTTTATTTATTTATTTATTTATTTACTTATTTATTTATTTATTTACTTATTTACTTATTTGGATGATTCATTTATTTTAATTATTATTTTTATTTTTATTTTTAATTTTTCATACCTTTCACACAATGTAGAGGTTCACAAGGTAAAACACACAATTTCTACGTGGTGTAAAATATTTTCCGTCATAAACCTCCGTCGGGGGATATTCATTCCAACTGATAACCTTCGTGAGGCATCATGATCTTTGGCGTTATTTTTTCATTTATTTCTTTAGTCTCAATATATTTTATCAAACCATTTTTTCATATTATTTTCACATACTTCTGAAGCCAGTAAAGCAAACCGCTCCCGATTGGTTTTACTTAAATCAAAGCCAACCAATGGGGCTTCATGGGGTCAGTAAAGCAAACCACTCACTGACTGATTAAAATTCAATGGAAGCCAATCAATAGGGCTTCATCTAATTTGTTTGGACCACACAAACTGAGTTGTGAAAAACAAACTTGGGACATCTCAGATTGAAAAGAATTAATTAGATGAGTGACATTTGTCAGCTTGTTACTGAGTTTAATTATGTACTGAGCTGTGAAAAACACCCCCAGCCCACATTTGGATATATACCATGCATGCCCTCCCAAAGTTGGATTCATTTTCCTCAAAGTCTCTTTGAAAAAGCCAAACCAAGCGAAACGCGTCGAGACAGACGGATTATTTTCTACCTTTGCTGAAGACTACAACCAATCCAGGTATCTTCTCTAATAGGTAATATCTAGATTTCATTTTAATTTATTTCATTTCTTCATTTTAATTTCCTTCTAAATTCATCTACCTATTCTTCAAATGGCTCAAAAAAGACAGAAGCATCAGGGAAAGAGAGTTGCCCAGTCTGGAAGAGGCCAGGAACAATCGTTCCAGGCCTATTCTAGATTGGTCAAGGCCCTTTTCCAGGTGATTCAATGTATGCACCATATTGGGCTCCTAGAGCAGCATTTGGCCAACCGGGATTTCCCGAAACAGTTGGAGAAGAAAGTAGATGAGTTAGGTGGCTTTCTAAAGCCGGCTCTTCCCACCCCACACATTTTTTCTGTTTTTCGACAGATTAGTGTGGGATGGGCCAACCAAACGTTAAATGCTTTAGTTGAGCATTACAAGATAAATTTAAACCAGTTGAAGTCTAAGATAACTTTGGCTATGCGACCACCTCCTGGACTCGAAAAAATAGACTTCAACAGCGCTTCGGCGCGTGCCTTGATCTGGGCTCAAAAAAACTTTAAAAATAAGTTGACAGATAAGACGATTTCGGCCTATGAGTCTTACATTTCGGAACTTCGCCCAGCGTCTGGAGTAAGGAACAATACGGGAGGGAGCAAGCAAACTCCGGCCCGTGTTGTCCCTCTACCCCAACGCGAAAAGCAAAATAAGAAAAGATCAAGGCAAAGCACTTCTCCCTCTTCTTTTCCTTCTACTTCTTCTTTCTCTCAGAGTAAGCGCCTCAATTTGCAAACATCTCCGGTCCATATTGTGACTGAAGATGCTCGCAAATTGAGTAACGCTGTCTCGCCTCGTCTTGTTCCTCTACCTCCTACTCCTCCTCAGCCTTTCTTCTCTGGTTCTCCTAGTGCTCTCACTAGAACTCCTCCTCCTCCTTCTGTTTCTTCTCCTGCTTCTGTTTCCTCTCCTGCTTCTGTTTCTTCTCCCCCTTCTCCTGCCTCTAGTGTGGTTCAACCAGGTATATCGTACTCAGAGAAAGTCAAATCACCGAGCCGCAACTCGGGCCGCTCATTTGATTCTAAATTCTCCCAGTTTCGGCATAAAAGCGGAGTTAATTTTGACAAAAGGAATTGGCGCCTCCCCGATGTTTGTAAAAACATCCTTATGATTGGAAGTTCAAATTTAGGACGCATTGATCGAAATCCCCATCCGGACATCCAGGTGGAGTGTTACCCCGGCGCCAAATTCAATCATCTGCGCTCTATGTTTAAAGGGCACAGGGGCCAGTCCAGTCCCCAAAAAATATTATTAAATATTGGCGTGAATTCTCGAAACGATAATTCTGATCTCGTAGTTAAGCAGTTGCGGAATATGCTTAGCGATATCAGGGTCAAGTTTAGATCAGCAAAAATTTATTTCGCTGAACTAAACTTTTCGCAAAAACTCCCTCAGGCTGAGAGGAGAACCCTGAGCATCATCAACGAAACCATTCGGAAAGTGAAGGACGTTAACGTGATACCAAAAATTGATGACGCGAAGTTTGATGTTGCTCAGGATTTAATCCATTGGACCACGAGAACCGCCAATATTATGTACGATCACTGGTTGAACCACCTAAATTTAAACTAAGTAAAGGCAAAGGTAACAGCCGCCTAACAGATGTGGGGTTAGGAACTAATGTGGTTAACCTGTCTGGCACCAATGACCTAACAACCCAAGAGAAATCTCTTTTAGATCGCGGTTTGACTTTTGTACCAACACCAAAGCCTAAAACTGATAACCAAACAAATTTACCATCATACAACTGTAATTTTCTTAGGCAAATGAAATTAGCCGACCGCTTTAGAAACTCCAGCGGTCGGAAACTTCCTTTTACAGAATCATCTGGTTGGTCACCTCCAGATAGTGAAGTAGATCCCGAAATTATTGAGGCTAGCAAACGAATCATCAAAAAGGTGTTCAGCATGAACATACTCTCCGATAAAGACAATTTAACAGCTGGTGAACGGAGAGCCCTCACGAAACTTCGAAAAAATAAGAAATTAGTAATTAAACCAGCCGACAAAGGTGGGTCGGTAGTTGTTCTATCTCGGGATAATTATATAAAGGAAGCCATGAGACAACTCAGCAATACTAAACATTATAAGAAAATAGATTCACTTATTTGGCCTAGTAATATCGAAAAATTCAATAAGATCTTAAAATTTCTCCTCGACGAAGGTCACATTACCAAAAAACAATTGAAATATTTAACAGCTAAGCTCAGTGCTCAAACAAGACAATTTTATATCCTACCAAAGATCCACAAGGACCGTTCTTCATGGACGGATGACTTAACTCCACCCGGGAGGCCAATTGTATCAGATTGTAATTCGGAATCTTATGCGATCTCGGAATTAATTGATTATCATCTGAAACCTATAGCAAATAGACATCCGAACTATCTAAAAAATACACAGGATTTCCTGTCAAAAATTTCAAAATTGAAAATATCGAAAAATGCAATTCTGGCTACTTTGGATATCGACAGTATGTATACCAACATTGATATTGATAAAGGTGTTAAATCAGTTAAAAATGCATTTGAAAAATATCCGGATGCGAAACGCCCGGATGAACAAATTTTGGATCTTTTAGAGCTGAGCTTAAAAGGTAATGACTTTCAATTCAATGGAGAATATTTTCTACAAATAATGGGTTGTCCTATGGGCAAAAGATTCAGTCCTAATTTTGCAAGCATTTATGTAGCGGAATGGGAGGAAAATGCCTTAAGCAAATGTGCAAAGCATCCTCTCGTATATCTCAGGTACTTAGATGACATTTTTATTATTTGGGAACATTCAAAAAAAGATTTTGATGAATTTTTAGAAATTTTGAACAATCACGATCCAAATATTAAATTGAAAGCTACTATCAGTGAAAATTCTGTTGATTTTCTCGATGTAACCGTGTATAAAGGCAAGCAATTTCAGGCGTCCGGTCATTTAGATTATAAAGTGTATTTTAAACCAACTGATTCACATCAATTGTTGCACACAAAATCATTTCATCCTCAACATACATTTAAAGGTATCATCAAATCACAACTCATTCGTTTCCACCGCAATTCAAGTGATAAGGTAAATTTCAATGAGGCTTGTTCTACTCTATTTGGCGCCCTCAGATCGAGAGGGTACTCGCTGCGCCTCTTGCGTAGCCTGAAATCCCAAACCCTGAAAAAGCTCGAAAGTCCAGCTGAAACTACCGATTTCGAACCACTGAAGATTGAACACAACAGACCGTTGCAGAATGGTAGTGGCGCGGTATTTAATTGCAAAAAGCCTCGTTGTAGACTGCATACTTTTATGCCTGATCAGAAAGAGGAATTTTCCTCCGAACAAACGAAAAATCATTATCAGATCCGTAACCCCCTCCATTGTGATTCACCAAACATTATTTACCTTATCACTTGTAAACGATGTCGGAAACAGTATGTTGGTCAAAGTCAAAATCCTTTTCGAGAACGTGCTACTAGACACAAACAGGATATAAAACATAATGCTGATGCCCCAGTAGCACAACATTTTAACCTTCCTGGCCATTCTTTGGACGATTTCGAAATCCATCCTATTGAACAACCACCAATTAAAGACACATTAGAAGAAACTGACGAATTTAGAAAAAAACGTGAAGCTTTTTGGATCAATACGCTTCAAACCCTCTGGCCATTTGGTATGAACATATCAGAGGGCGAATGCGAAAGGAGGTCCATCATTCCTTTCACTTTAACGTACAACAGAATGAATATCGAAATAGCAAAAATGTTAAAAGATGAATTCAATTTTACCAATGCTAAATTAAATGAACCTTTGAATCTTCGACCTGTCATCGCCTATAAGAAAAACAAAAGCTTGCGTAACATCCTTGTAAGGACTAAATTAGAGCCCATCAATGAATAACATCAATTATTGCCAGTCAGTTTAACCAGTTCCTAAGCTCATCACTTAGTTTAAATCAATTTTATGTACTTTTTTGTTACGTTTGAAACCCATCAGGGTTCAGTAAATGAAAACAATTTTTCAGCGGCATATTAAAAGAAAAAAACGTTTCAGTAGGAAATGTCTGTGCCAGTGCGATTTTTTAACCTCAAACACACACACACACACACACACACACACACACACACACACACACACACACACACACACACACACACACAGTCTTGTCTACCCTACATACCGAGGTACCCCATTGTTTGTCCTTTGTGTGTACTAACGGTTTCTACCTCGTTTTGCCGGTACAGTTCTGGGAAAACAACTGAGGTAAAGGGTTTCTTTTGTCTTTTGTACCTCGGTAAGGCGAAACACGCAAACTCTTTTGTCTAGTTACCTCGTCAAGTTGGTAAGACAAACCCACACACACACACACACACACACAGTCTTGTCTACCCTACATACCGAGGTACCCCATTGTTTGTCCTTTGTGTGGACTAACGGTTTCTACCTCGTTTTGCCAGTACAGTTCTGGGAAAACAACCGAGGTAAAGGGTTTCTTTTGTCTTTTGTACCTCGGTAAGGCGAAACACGCAAACTCTTTTGTCTAGTTACCTCATCAAGTTGGTAAGACAAACCCACACACACACACACACATCTTTGTCTACCCCACATACCGAGGTATCCCATTGTTTGTCCTTTGTGTGGACTAACGGTTTCTACCTCGTTTTGCCGGTACAGTTCTGGAAAAACAGACGAGGTAAAGGGTTTCTTTTGTCTTTTGTACCTCGGTAAGGCAAAACACGCAAACTCTTTTGTCTAGTTACCTCGTCAAGTTGGTAAGACAAACACACACACACACACACAGTCTTGTCTACCCTACATACCGAGGTACCCCATTGTTTGTCCTTTGTGTGGACTAACGGTTTCTACCTCGTTTTGCCGGTACAGTTCTGGGAAAACAACCGAGGTAAAGGGTTTCTTTTGTCTTTTGTACCTCGGTAAGGCAAAACACGCAAACTCTTTTGTCTAGTTACCTCGTCAAGTTGGTAAGACAACCCCCCCCCCCCCCACACACCCACACACACACACACACACACACACACACACACACACACACACACACACACACACACACACACACACACACACACACACACACAGTCTTGTCTACCCTACATACCGAGGTACCCCATTGTTTGTCCTTTGTGTGGACTAACGGTTTCTACCTCGTTTTGCTGGTACAGTTCTGGGAAAACAACCGAGGTAAAGGGTTTCTTTTGTCTTTTGTACCTCGGTAAGGCAAAACACGCAAACTCTTTTGTCTAGTTACCTCGTCAAGTTGGTAAGACAAACCCACACACCCACACACACACACACACACACAGTCTTGTCTACCCTACATACCGAGGTACCCCATTGTTTGTCCTTTGTGTGGACTAACGGTTTCTACCTCGTTTTGCCGGTACAGTTCTGGGAAAACAACCGAGGTAAAGGGTTTCTTTTGTCTTTTGTACCTCGGTAAGGTGAAACACGCAAACTCTTTTGTCCAGTTACCTCGTCAAGTTGGTAAGACAAACCCACACACACACACACACACACACACCGAGTCTTGTCTACCCTACATACCGAGGTACCCCATTGTTTGTCCTTTGTGTGGACTAACAGTTTCTACCTCGTTTTGCCGGTACAGTTCTGGGAAAACAACCGAGGTAAAGGGTTTCTTTTGTCTTTTGTACCTCGGTAAGGCAAAACACGCAAACTCTTTTGTCTAGTTACCTCGTCAAGTTGGTAAGACAAACCCACACACACACACACACACACACACACACACACACACACACACACACACACACACACACACACACACACACACACACACACACACACACACACACACAGTCTTATCTACCCTACATACCGAGGTACCCCATTGTTTGTTTTTGTGTGGACTAACGGTTTCTACCTCGTTTTGCCGGTACAGTTCTGGGAAAACAACCGAGGTAAAGGGTTTCTTTTTTTTTTTTACCTCGGTAAGGCAAAACACGCAAACTCTTTTGTCTAGTTACCTCGTCAAGTTGGTAAGACAAACCCACACACACACACTACACACACCACACACACACACAATAGTATAAAACACTTTAATATTGCTCCAGTTTCTTCATCCCATTCTGACATGAAGAGAAAAGGGAAAACAGGTTTTTCTGGTAGGTACTCACTGAGACGATTCTCTATACCTTTCTTCCAGGATGAATCAACCAGCATTGTAATGTTTAATTCAATACCAAAGAATAAGAAAAAAAATTCTTGGAACTTGTTTATGGCAGTGTCAGAAATAATTGAAATATAGAACAGAATGAAACCAAATTGCATCATTAGGAACATCAGCAGGTTGCCTCTAATTAATTTGACATTTATCAGAGATTCTACAGGTTAGATTCACCACAATCCTGGAACGCCAACCTGTTACTCATTCTTGGGTTATATACACCAATTGGAAAGAAACAGATGAAAAAACAATTTGTCTAATGCTATCTGATCATTGTTGTTGTTGGATAGGCATTGGGCCAAAACAGTTTTTTTAAATGATTAACACATTTCGGTATATCACAGACAGCTTATGAAAAAAACTTCTTTTCATTTATGGCTTGATAAATCCTTTGTACACAGAAAGTCTCTGAAAAGAGCAGTGGTCATCACGAAGAGCATCAGTGTGGTGATGGGGGATTTTGGGCACCTGATTTCTCCCAAATGTGATGGCTTAAGTCCCAACTGATGAAATATTCAAACTTTGAAGACATGCCTTAATCCATAAGGGCCTACAGATTTTTACATATTTTTGCTACTCTTTGCCAGTCTACATCCTGTGACTTTGTTGCTGTTTTTGGCAAGTCTTGGCTGCCTGTATAGGCAGCCAAGACTTGCCTAAAAACAACTACCAAGGTGCTTCATTAATTACAACCCGGTGCTTCATTAATTAAAATTTTGCGAATGATGATTTTTATTACCTGGTAAATGCATACGTGGACATCACAGCCCATGTGTGTTTTTCGACCAGTCCATGGCAGCTGTACTGTACAGCCATCCATTTTTATGACCGACTATGTGGGTACAATTCCAAGTATCAAATCTAGTTGTGTAAGAAAGTACATGATTTCTAGCAAGAGTGAATCGATGTTGTAAGACTCCAGTCCTTGTCCCATCTGAAAAAAATTATCACGGGGCATATACCCCTAAACCCTCTTTGATACACCCGTGAAAAGAGCTATGAATAAGTGTGATAGACCTACAAAAACTCTTAAATTTAGAATGAACTGGTTTACGACACTTAGCTTGCATACATCCTGATAATGATAATTTATTTTACTTTTGAGTCAGGCATCAGGAGGTCCTTTGGATGGCAGGGGAAAGATGGATGAGTGGACAATATTTTTTTCTTGGGTTCTATGCCTAACATATAGTCAAATTTCACCTTCACCTATATACAAAAAAACACCTTGAAAATTTAAGTAATTTTTCTGCCAAAACATAGCTTATGACACCTTATTGGAATGATCTGATGAGCTTGTTCTAATGATGGCTCTTGAGATGCGTTTTGTAGAATAACGTGAAGTTTCAAGTGAAGGATATTTATTCATACTATTGTCTCTAAATTATGTTTGGTTCCTTGTGGAAAGCCTGTGAAGTGGAGTAGTGCTTGTTCAGTGTGGCAAAGAAGTTCAATTTTACTGATAAAATATGAGCTGTTAACCAGTGCCTGGGGTGGAAGTCCTCAAAAGTGGGATACATAGGTATACATTGTTGGAATGAGTGGTCACATGATATAATTTTGTTGAAATTTTTTTTTTAACTTTGAAAAAAAAATACTTAAAATAATAATTTTGATATCATGTGCATTGGGTAAAATGTTATATTATCACCACCACTGATCTACCTATTTATTTATTTATTGGTGTTTAAGGTCACATACTTATGCACATTGGCTAATCATGACCGTGACAGTTTTACAGGTGGAGGAAGCCGGAGTACCCAGAGAGAACCACTGAGCATCGATGTGCAACTGTCAGCTCCTGAACATTCTAACTCTGTTCAAGCTCCGCTCAAGCAGGGTTACAGCAGTTGAAGAATGTGCACCATCGACGTGCAGTATGCCTTAGTACATGGTGTCATTGTGCCCCCATATAGGCAATCGGAATAAAGTGCACTGATCTACCTTATCAATTTGTTGTTTGTTGTGTTGTCAGTTTATGTACTTCCAAAGTTTACTGTACACAAAAAAGCCTGCTCGGTGTTTGAAAGGGTTAACTTCATTTAATTGTAATATCGTTTGAATAGCTTCGCTACAAAGATCTTGCTCTCTGTTTAAGAAAGAAATCGTATATTTCATTGAAATTACAAAGAAACAAAATATCAGAATTTTGGCTTTTCGTTAACCTGAAGGATAGACACATACAGATATCTGTCTGGAAGTTAGTATCAGTAGTTATGAAAATGATGATCTAATTGCATATAAAAATTTCATTTTGCTGCAAATAGTAATTTATTATAAGTGCATATTTGCGGAGGTCTGGCTTATGTCTATTTTATAGAATTTATCATAAGACAGTCAATTAGGAGTCTGACAACAAAAAATTAATCATTTTTTATATCTAATAAACTTCATAACATTATATAATTAAATTTATTTAGATGCTTTTATGTTACATACAGATGGATGAGATCAAAATGATTATTTTGTGCTGAGCATTGTGACTGATTTCTTTTTCATGTTGAACCCCTGTGGGAACCCCGGAAAGTGAAGCAGTGCTTGTTTACTGTGGTAAACAAGCTCTTTTTCACTGGTAAAATAGGACCCAGTCACTAATGCTTGGGGTGCGAGTCCTCTAAAATAGGCAACTGGTCATGATTGGCCATTGTGCAAAAGTATGTGACCTTAAACACCAATAAATAAATAAATAATTTTCATGTTGAGCTCACTGTAACATGTTGGAGATCTCATTTATAATTAACAGTTTACCCACTGACACATTTTTGAAAAACGAACTTTGTCCATGCATATTCCTCAAAAAATATAAACAAAATGGGAAATACTGAATTTCGTTTCTTTCCCTGTTACAGTGGACCCTGTTGATTGAATAACCACTTTTCCAGTGGGAATTATTCACTTAACAGGAGTACAAGTATTCAATTAACAGGGGTTTGGTCACTTTCCTTTGCTAGAGATAAATTGAGCATTTATTCTATTATAACTTGTTTGAATGGAGCTCTGTCAAACAAGATTTTATAGATTAAATGCTAGTATTGAATGTACTGAAGCCAAATAGGGGAATTTGGTGATTGCCATGTAATTTCTCGACATATTACATAATTTTTTATTCAATTAACTGGAGCTTACTTCAAAACATATCTGCAATTAACAGGTAAAATTTGTACTCAAGGTTTGGTAAATGATTTTGTGTTCGGACTTCATATTCATTTAACAACATTATTCAAATAAGAGATATCCAATTAAGTGGACTCCACTGTGCTATATGTTTGAATGGTCAGGCCTGATTTTCCGAAGAGTGACTTCTCCCCTCATCTGACATTGTCTTCAAAGCGATATACTGCTTGCCCACATTGTGGGTTGCCTTCTGCATAGTCTTCTAAAGTTTGACAGTTCTTAAGTTGTCACTCAGAAGTGTCGTCTACTTGCCTCTAATGTTCTCCACTGGTGCATAATATTGTTTCTGTCAGCTTGGATAGTAGGAAGAAGGAAAAAAAATATAAACCTGGTAGTTATTTCCAGTTAGGTGTTATCTGCCATGCCTTATAGCCCACCAGCCAAACCCACTTTTTTTACTTGAACGTGTTTGGCATCTAAAGTTTTTTAGCTCAACTTGACAAAGTATGTACGCATGTCCACAATTTCCTTTGGCACACCTCATAGGTCGCATTTATGATCAGATCGCTTTGAAACTTTGTATGCTTGTGTGGGGGTGACCTCTAGATGGGAGCTATCGATTTTCTTCCATTTCTGTCAAAAAATGTTGCCGCTGGCAACATTCTTAGAACTTAGTTTAGTTAGACCTCAATATTTTCCTTTGGCACACCCTACAGGGCACATTTATGATCGGATTGCTTTCAAACTTGGCATGCTTGTTTGGAGTGATCTCTAGATGGAAGCTATCAATTTTCGTCCATTTCCGTCAAAAAATGTTGCTGCTGGCAAAGACCTTTGAACTTAGTTTAGTCAGGCATCAATATTTCCCTTTGGCATGCCCTACAGGGCACATTTTTGATCAGATCGGTTTGAAACTTTGTATGCTTGTTTAGTGTTACCTCTAGATGGGAGCTATCGATTTTTCTTTGATTTCCGTCAAAGAATATTGCCGCTGACAACGACCTTCGATGAACTTAGTGCAGTTATTTATTTATTTATTTATTTATTTATTTATTTATTTATTTATTTATTTATTTATTTATTTATTGGTGTTTTGATGTCAGGTACTCAGTGCAGTTATGCATCAATATTTCCCTTTGGCACACCCTGCAGTGCACATTTTTGACCAGATCAATTTGAAACTTGGTATGCTTGTTTGGGGTGACCTCTAGATGGGAGCTATCGATTTTCTTCCATTTCTGTCGAAAAATGTTGCCGCTGGCAACGTTCTTAGAACTTAGTTAAGTCAGATCTCAATATTTCCCTTTGGCACACCCTATATGGCACATTTATGATCGAATTGTTTTGAAACCTGGCATGCTTGTCTGGGGGTGACCTCTAGATGGGAGCTATCGATTTTCTTCCATTTCCGTCAAAAGATGTTGCCGCTGGCAACAACCTTTGAACTTAGTTTAGTTAGGCATCAATATATATTCCTCTGGCATGCCCTACAGGGCACATTTATGATCAAAATGGTTTGAAACTTGGTGTGCTTGTTTGGGGTAAGCTGTAGATGGGAGCTATCGATTTTCCTCCATTTCCGTCAAAAATAGTTGCCATTGGCAACGACCTCTTATGAACTTAATAAAAATTTAGTGCAGTTATACATCAGTATTTCCCTTTGACACACCCTGCAGGGCACATTCATGATTGGTTCGCTTGGAAACTTGGTGTGCTTGTGTGGAGTGATATTTATATGGGAGTTATCGATTTTCTTTCATTTCTGTAAAAAAATATTGCTGCAGGCAACGACCTTTGAACTTAATTTAGTCAGGCTTCAATATTTCCCTTTGGCACACCCTCGGGGCACATTTATGATTGGATCACTTTGAAACTTGGTATGTGTGTTCGGGGTGACCTCTAGATGTGAGCTATTGATTTTTTTTCATTTCCATAAAAAATTATTGTTGTTATCACCAGACTTTGAAATTACTCCATTTGTGCAGCGACGTGTCCCTTTTGTACTCTCTGCAGGGTATATTTATGAATTTCCATAAAAAAGAGAGAAAAAACATTGCCACAAGCAATAACTTTCAAACTTTGTGCATTTGTGCATTAACATCTTCCTTTGGCATGCCTCAGAGGACGCATTCATTATCAGGTTGTTTTGAAACTTTGTATGCTTATGCAGGGTGACAAAGATAGGAGCTATTGATTTTCTTTGCATTTCCATCAAAAACTGTTGCTGTTAGCAACAATCTTTGAATTTATTGCATTTGTGCATCAACATTTTTCTTTGACATGGCCTACAGGCCACATTTATCATAGGATTGTTTTTTGAACTTGGTGTGCTCATTAGGCGAGACTTTTAGATGAGAGCTATTGATTAGCATTCATTTCTGCGAAAAAAGTTGCCATTTACAATAACCTCTGAACTTACTGGATTTGTGTATCAACATTCTTCCTTTAGCCAGTTTAAATTTAAAAATGCATGGATTACTCTGACGTTGTGCACACACAATGTTGTTATGTTGAAATTTCACCAAATAACATTGGTACCAGTGATCTTCAATTTTGCCATTTCACTTATAACTTACCAAGTTCAAGTTTGTCAAGTTGAGCTACAGTGTCATTGACACTTTCATTTCTAGGTGGTTTCCGATAGTTTAGACATCCCAAATGAATTTTCCATTGGCTGGCTTCCTATCAGCCTTGAAGAATTTCAAATATTAGGCCCGAATAACATGGCCACAAATATGACCGAAAAAATCAAATTTGAAAGATTTAGCATGGATTTCATGACCCAAACTGGTGTAGACCCAACCTGTATCATTTCCTGATCAACACATTGTTGCGTAAACAAGGAAATCGGTATATAAAGAGTGTTAACTTTGCAAGATATGGCCTTTAATATTTACAAGAGCTCTGCCCCAAGACATTCTCGAACATTTCATGAAAGGGAATCATGTAATGAGACATATAGATGGAATTTTGGAATTTAGAATGGAATTTGGAGCGACATGTACATCGAAACCACATTCATGTGTTATGGACATTATAAATCTGAAATAATTGGTATCACTTTGAAACCACAAACTCTCAATGTCTGGGCTCTCAGTCTTCATACATGTGGTCGTTTAGTGAGTGACGTTTCTCGATTGAGGGAGTCCGCTGTGAATTTGAGTTTAAATCAGTTTCACAAAGAAAAAGCCAAGAGTAGAATTGCCACTGATAAACTTGATCGAGATGGCCTCAGGAGCAAACTCGACATAGTTATCAATCCCTTAAATCCGAAGCAACACCTGGGCGAAGTCGTAAATATCACCACTGGTAGGATTGGGCCAGCGTCCGTAAATGTTGACAATGCCATAGTTCAGGGTCAAGAGGAGATGGTTGAGTTTGAGAGGCGGTTAACAGCCGGGTTTTATGATACAATGTCCCCACCAGTGGTGACAATGCCCATCATGAAGAAGGTTATAAAAGTAGGTGACTCACGTTTATGATTGCAAGGGTAATGGGTCTTCAATCGAGTATGAGAGATATTGACATCAAGGAAGTGGTCTCTTATGATCTGGTGCCAGTTCCAACTGCACTCTTCAATGAAGCTGGTGATTTGCATATACCAAAATCAACATCAGACCTCAAAATAAGAACTGTGTGTTCAATATCAGCATGGGAATCCACACCGACAGACATAGATGTTTGCATGGTAATTGATGGATGTGCCCTACTCTGGTTTACTTACTGACTGGCACCGAATAAACTTCATAGTCGTATTGTGCTGAATTTCGTTGAAAACTTTCAAGAATCTGTGAAACAGAAGTTATTGTTGGGCGACGTTTATCTTATTTTCGACAGGTACAATGAGTTTAGCACAAAAAAGTTGTACAAGGACTCACAGGAGTGCTAAGAGCTGTTGCCGAGAATTCAGGTTGAGTGCAACATCAGTATTACCGTCTTTGAAACTTATGCTGACTGTCTCTGAGAATAAAAGGCAGCTCATCAGTATAATTTGTCAGTATTTCAAGTCACATAAGAGTTTTAGTGGTGAAAGTACTAAGGGGCACAAACTTGTCATTACTGTCCAAGACAACGTTCCAACTGAAATTAACAAAGGTGTCCTCATAAAAAGGTGTGACATGAAAACCAGTCACAAAGAAGCTGATAATATTATAGTTCAACAGGCAGTGAAACTTGCCATGGATGACTAAAAGCAGGTTATCGTCCTTGCAGATGACACAGATGTGTATACCCTACTTCTGCACCACTATCTGGGACAGAATATAACATCTCCCATGTTTATGGAGTCACCCATTAGGGATAGGTCTGTGATAGAAATTGGTGCCACTGTTGAAATTCATTGTGACATTATCCCAGATATCCTTGCCACGCATGCTATCTCTGGTTGTGATACCGTCGAAGTGTGCTTTGGAATAGGAGGTCCTTAAAGTTTTGAAAGAGGGTTGTATATCACTAGAGTCAGTTGGAAAAATTGATGCTCCTTGGGACGACGTCTTGCGAGATGCTACACAGTTCATGGCTGCCTGTTATGGGTGTCCTACATCCAAATCAATGTCTGATGCAAGAGTCAGTAGTTGGACATCCAAAGTAGAGATGACCAGGAGCAACAAAAGTCCCTAAACTATGTACCCTCCCTCCAAGTACTGAGTCGTTTGCAGAGAACATCAAACGAGGCCACATGCAAGCATGCATTTGGAAACATGCACTGCATTCGGACCCACCCAAAATGGAACCTACAAATTAGGGGTTTGTTAGAGATGAGAAGGCGAAGTCACTTCTCCCATTGACTCTGCCTCACAATGTATCACTAGCATCTCACAATATCTTCAAACTTATTCGATGCTCATGTTCTAGCAAACCACCCTGCAAGACATCAAGGTGCAGCTGTGTTGCCACACAGTCAGCAAGCACTTTTTTCTGTACTTGCCAAACAACAATTGAGTGATGTAAAGAACAGATGAGCGGAGCGACTGGCGAGCAGGCAGAAAATGAAGACTAATCATTGCCTAAATTTTTAGAAAATACCTTATTGGATATTACATTTGACCGCCTTTTTGTTATACTTTTGGATACTTACCAGGTTTTGAAACTACCTAGTGGTCTACATAATCCTTCTTGTCGTACCATATACCAGGACTCTCTGTTTCTAATATTTTTAATACCAGTGCTATCATTGATAATTTATGGGCGATATATTAGTACCAATTCCGAACCGATTGAGCTTGTACAGTTGTACGAAAATGCCTATACATTTCTGTCATGTGATTGTCTATCACAAACACTGGTCACTACGACCATCATTGCACAAGTCATCTGGAACAAATTGGTGAAATTTGTGGAAAAAAATCAATTTTTCTGGTTTTTGTTGCCATTTTATCCACCATGTTGGATTTAGGCAGTCTGATTTTTGCACAAAATTAAAACGGTGTATCTGTTGGATAAGAAAGATGCTAGTTTGTTTTAGTTAGCAATCCACATTGGTTAAAATTCTCCTGTTTGTAAAAATGGCCGCCACTTTGACCGCCATTTTTAAAAATCAAAATATCACAAATTCCTCAAGGCTGACAAAAGGCCAGGCGATGGATTCTTCAAATGGGTGTTGTGGACATCCATAATTTGCTGAGAAAAGAACTTTAGATGCTAAAACATGCAACAGTGCATTGGCTGCTGGACTACCTGACTAAAAACTACTAATAAGATCTTAAGTAGTGATAATTTTTTTTATTCATGTTTTTCTATACTACTTATTATGTTCAGGGAGCAAACAGCAGTGGACCCTTCTTCAAGGTATAAAAAAAGTCCTCAGAGTTTAGGAGAGCTAAAAGCTCACCTGGGCCCATCAAGGAGGGCAATTTTTAGTTCTCCTGTATTTTTCTGGAAAGGGCCAGAATCATTATCAGACAGTATCTGTTTTGTACAACCATGTTATATCGTTTGCCATTGAATTTAAAGATGGTGGGACCTATGTGTGTTTGTTTAGATTTGAGGGTAGTATGTGGAGAGGAGGAGTCAGATTGTTTTCAGTTTTTTTTTAGTTTGTTCATCAGTCTCGTCATAGATCCAATCTTTGTCTTTATAGTTTCTACCTAGTGCTCTTACATAGAACAATGAAACTTCATATCACAGCAATCTTTTCGCCAGATATCAGTGGGATAAAGAACCATCTTAGAATGCATGTGGGAAGACAGACATTGTTGTTTACTGCCACTCAGTCTGAAGTTGTAAGTTGAAAAGCCTGATGATTACCTGTTACTGGGCATTTTTTTTCTTCAGATACTGCAAGCTAACTGATCATCAAATCCTAACAGTAGATTATTTTTGAGTTTCTCATAAAATCAAGTCATGGCTGCTTTAACCCTTTTGCTGCCACGCCCGCTTTATCCATATATGGAGGACCTTTGTGTATGCCTATATAGGAAGTTTAATAAAATTTATGACATACTTGAAACACTCTCATCTGATTAATTGTCAAAAAGAGCTCTCTGTGCCTTTTCCAGCAATTAATCAGATGGTAGGTTTAATCTGTGCATACCAGAATGTACAGATAATCATCATAAAATAGGTGACAATAGTCGCTTTAGGCAGTGTAAGTGTTGAAAGTTGTCGGGACTTAATTTGTTAAAAAATTCAAACAGGTCTGACATCAAGAAACTATTTGCGAGAGGACTACCATTCATCAGGGTTATTTTTTTTATAACTAGGGTTGTTATTTTTTTTAACTTGAGCCTATACTGGGTAACAGTAGTTTTATACTGGCCAGGAAAATCTGCCCGTATAAAGCAAAAGGTTTTGTTAGGAGAACTGCACCAAAATTCACCAAATGATAAGGACACAGCAAGAGATCTTTCATTTGGCACAAAAAGGCTACAGCAAATTTAGGTCTGTTGGAAATTTGATTTGATTTGAAATCGTTACAGTAATTCAATCAATTAGATTCCAGTCACACTGATTTGGAAATTTTCAATTTGAAATTGTTCCATTAATTCGATTCTATTTGATTCCAGTCATGTTGATTTGGAAATTGTTTGATCATCGAGTTATTCTCAAATGCTAGGAAGTGTTTCCTCTAGAACTCTTCTTCTATCATCAGGTCTCCTGTAGAGCTGAAATGGTTAACCGATTAATTGAATAATCAATGTTCAACATCTTGATCGATCCAAAAAGTAATTGTTCGTTTTACCATTATTTTTGAAATACTGTATTATATGGGTCAACAAAGGAACAGAACAGAACAGGCAAACATTGTCATACTGACTCACATCAATTATATGAAACAGAGTAAAGCATGCAAGTTACTTGCTGACATACTTGTAAACTTGCATGCTCATCGTACTGTATCAGTAGCTGGAAATAGTCATTCTTAACCCTTTACCCATTGCGGGTAGCAGATGATACTTGCAAAATAAATTCATGAATTACTAAAAAATTTCAATTTTGTCTCAAAAACATAGCTTATGACCTCTCATTGGAATGAGCCCAATGAGCTCATTCCAATGAGGGGTCATAAGTATGTTTTTGAGACAAAAATTGAAAACATAATAAATTTGAATGGAGATTTTTGTATATCAGCCTAGTCGGTTTTGTTTGTTACGTTGAGTAAAAGCTTCATGCTGTAAATCATCAATGGTATGGCAATTATTCCGATATCTATTTGGACAAGTGATTAATCGGTTAACCAAGGTTAATCCATGTGATTAATCGATCAAGAAAACCTCATAACCGTTTCAGCTCTAGTTTCCTGCACAGGAGACCTGATGATAGAAGGCAAGTACAAGGAGGATCCCTTTCCAAAATTACTTTGCTTCCATTTAGGAATATTCCACAATATAAACAGCTGTAAAAAAGAAGGTGCAATATCCAATTTAAAGAGCAGTGAGATTCAAATCAATTAGATTTAAAATCTTATATCTAATTTGATTTGCATTTCTATTCGAACCTAAGTAAATTGCATCAATATATGACATTTTATTTTCGATTTAGGTTCAGCTTTGGTATTTGGAGAAGAAGACTTCTTGATTAAAGTATTCTGACAAATTACGAATGCATTAGAATGCTCCAGACAAAGGCAATGTCTGCTACAGGGATCTTACTGGAATGCTTATATGAATAAATTTTCAGGATATATTGCATTCTGTATGAGACAGCGTGATCAATGAAGATAATTAACTATTCTGTTGACATGATTGGCCATATAGCATCTGCTGAAATCTTAACATTGCCCACAACATTGTACCATCTTAAAGTGGTAAGAGTTCAGAGATCCTACTTTAAACTCAAATACACTTCATTAGATTCCAGCAACTCATGGCTGAAGACAGAGAATTTGGTCTGCAGCTAAATGTGCATCCGTGCTGAAAAAGTCAATATCTGCTTCTGAGAATTAATTTTGAGATATTGCTTATATGAATATCTTAGATTGTGAAAGTATGATTTCCTTTTATTTGAGACAGTGTGATTATCAGAGAAATTCGTTATGTAAAAACAATGAATAAAACTGACTTATTTTATTTGGTGATATGTACACCATTGATCTCATTGACTTTTGTTCATTTAAATATTAATTTCATGCTAATAAAATGCTTTACTGGTATTAACGAATCAAGGTTAATTACCTTACAGAGTTTAAAAAGGGTCCTTGAAAATCCTTGAATTTTTTCATACTTGAGACAATAAACCCCCGATAATAATTGTATCCTAGAGCCTTATAGGGCTGAAGACTTAAACTATTATTGAACCTCATCCATTAGGTGTAGATTGTGTTGTCTACTCAGGCTGCCAACTTCTGCCAAAATTTATACATTTAACCCTTTATGGAACAAATCTTCCACAACCAGGTCATTTACAAATTAAGCAATTGAAAAAAATTTCAGTGACTTCGTATCATGGTATGGTCACATGATATGGTTTTGTTGAATATTTAAAAAAAATATTTTTCTTACTGCACAATTTGTAAATTACGAGGGTGAATGAGGCTGATTCACTAGGTAAAGAGTAAAGTGGTTCCTTGTCAAGTCATGGCTGCCTATACCAAGACTTCACTTAAAAATACCCGCCAACTGCTAAACCTACTGGTTCAACTGTCATGGAAGCTCTGAAAAATTTTGCAAGAATTTTTGTATTGAGGTGAATAAATTGTCAATGAACAAGAACTGGGCTGCTACACCGTGCGTACCCCTACAATTGACGAAAATAATTAAAATAACTAATGTTGATATCCTGTGTGATGGATAAAGGGCTAAGAGCACACATCAAGAGATACTTTCGGATCTACCCTTACAACCCATAGACCACATGCCCTATGCCCCATGCCACTGTCGCCATCTCCATGTCTGCAATACCCAACCTGTCTTATGTTATCAAATGGTCAAGGTGGGAACTTATAATGCAGTTCTTGTCTGCTACATTTGTTGCACTGGTAATTCATTTTAAGCTTAACTTGACAAAGGCAAGGTAAGCTATTGCCATCAGGCGTGCGGAAGTCTGTTAGTCTGAGAGTCTGTTCACATTCTCCTTTAGCACAGGCTACACTCTGTAGTTCTGGTCCGATCATCATGAAATTTCATATGCAGGTTTGAGGTCATGTCTAGATGAGAACGTCCCCTTTTGGTTGCAATTGGTCAACTGTGAAGGCTGTCTGCGCCCAAAACCCCAGAACCTTTACCACAGTTTGCGGGTCGTATTTATGAAGGGATTTCATTGTAACTTGGTAGAATGACTCTGTATAATGTCTAGATTAGAACGTCCCCTCTTGATCCAGATCTGCCAACCATGACGGCTGCTCAAGCCAAAAACCCCAAAACTTTTAGCACAGTCTACAGGTCATATTTAATATGGAGGGACTTCATTGTAACTTGGTAGGATTACTCCCCATTTGGTCGTGATCTGTCAACCGTGATGGCTGCCCAAGCCCAAAACCTGAAAACCGTTAACACAGTCTACAAGTCGTATTTATGGAGGATTTCATTGTAACTTAGTAGGATGACTCCATATAATGTCTAGATGAAAACATCCCCTTTTGGTTTCGTTTGGTCAACCTGTAAACCTTCAGTACAGTCTACAGGTCGTATTTATGAAGGGATTTCATTGTAACTTGGTAGGATGACTCCAGATAATGTCTAGATGAGAACGGCCCCTTTTGGTCATGATCGTTCAACCATGATGGCTGCCAAGCCCAAAACTCCAAAACCTTTAGCACAGCAGACTACAGGTATTATTTATGAAGGGATTTCATTGTAACTTTGTAGGATGACGCAGAATAATGTCTTTTAGGGTTGCACTGGGTCAACCGTGATGGCTGCACAAGCCCAAAGTCTGAAAACCTTTAGCATAGTCTACAGGCTGTATTTATGATGGGATTTCATTGTAACTTGATAGGATGACTCGTTTTGGAATAATTTCACTAACTTGGTAACTTGGTTGACATACATTAACTGTGAGGGCCACATTAGCCCACCTCTCAGTTCTTTAGTACAGTCTACACCTCAAATTAATTTTATTGAAAACATAGCATACAGGAAACAGAAATTAACATATTCTCAATTATCAAAATTCTTGTCGTAATTCATAATCCTTTCATAAACATTGAACATTATCCTTTTCATCAAACACAACTTAACTCTTAACCCACTGAGTAATTTTAAAATATTTTTCTTCAAATCTAGTCATGGCTGCTATGAAGCAGCCATGCCTAGATCTGATGGAAAAATTCATGAAAATTTGACAGAAGAAATCATTGGTTAAAATGTCTACTCAACTTACAGGGGAAAATTTGGTTAAATATCCTCATTTTAATTTATTTTAATGGCAAAAGATGGGTGCCCAGGGGCTCAGTAGGTAGAGGTGCAGGCTGCAAACCAAGAGGTCCTCAGTTCGAATCCCACCTACGGCAACTGCGTTGTGTCCTTGGGCAAGACTCTTCGCCCTCATTGCCCACGTGGGGGAATGGTGGCATTGTGTACTAAGGCTTCACGTCAGTGGTGCACCTTTCTTCAACCAATGCTAACCCTGCTTGTGTGGAGTTAGTATGTTGGGGAGCTGACAGTTGCTCACCATTACTTGGTGGTTCTCTCTGGGTACTCTGACTTCCTCCACCCATAAAACTGTCATGGTCATGATTAGCCATTGTCCAGAAATATGTGACCTTAAACACCAATAAATAAATAAATAAATAATGGCAAAAGATTTTCTGTCCTGGCAGGGATATCTGCTAAAAGCTTCAAGGAGTTAACTGGGACACTGTTATGGTAACTGTATTTAGAGAATCCAAAGAATCAATACAAAATTTTAGTCAACCTTATATCTTGTCTCTGTTGGTTGTGTAATTGTTACTGTGAACAGATGTAATCCTCACATAACATTGTCATGTTTTGTATTCCAAGTGTATCATATATTCTGTCAGTGGTGGTGTTCAATATCTCAAGTCACATGTTGTTTTAAGTGACTGCAGATTTTTCAAAGCAATAAAATACTGAATAACATAAGTCAGTCCAACATGGGTGATAAACATAGCATTGTTGAGGTAATTTTTGTTTAAACTTTACATTGCTCAGATAACTTCTTATGTCATTTTAATGTAAACTTTGTTTTTGTATGTTTTCAAACTCAAAAAGGTGAATTGCGTATCAGAAATGGGAATTTCATTGCTACATAATTTTTAATTACTGATTTTTATAGTCCCAAAGCAAGAGGAGAGTTCTCTCATTTTTCTTCTTCAGATCCAACTCTCAAAAGAAAACAAACTTGTGTCTTCTCTATTGGAACCAATGTTTTCATAAATTCCATAAATCTTCTGAAAAAGGATCAAATGGAAGCCCATTTGGGGTGGGGGTCAGTATAACCATTAGTATTGTTCAAAACTAACTTTATTGTCATGATAATACATGGGCGGATACAGAGGGGGAAGCACCCCATACACATCCCTCCTATTTTTTGTATTTCATTTTTTTTTTACAAACACCGATACCATTTTTCTGATGTATAAGCCCCCACAAAAGTGAAAAAGATTATAGAAGAAACACGGTCAATTCTTTCAGTTTAACAGACAATCGATAACAAAAAAATTCATTGTGTTGTCAGCTTGCCGACTGCCAAATTTTTTTTTCCCCAAAATTTATTCATAGAAGGATGAAAAGGTTAAAAATACTTGTTAACTGGTGGTGTGCTGTATTATTTCTGGTCATTAAAAGTTTTTCACTTAATTATATTTGCCTTGTAACTAATTATATTTGCCTGGTTACAATTTTTGGGTGAGTACTAGAAGCACTTACCTCAAAATTGTAACAAAGCAAATCCATACAAACTAAGCAATTTCACTTAACCCTTTACCCAACTTAACGGCAGAAACCGGCCAGTGCTATTCACAAAAATTATCAATTAATTTTCATTATTTTTTCATTTTTTGTCTCAAAAACATAGGTTATGACCCCTCATTGGAACAAGCTCTATGAGCTCGTTCCAATTAGAAGTCATAACCTATGTTATTGAGACAAAAAATGAAAAAAATTAGTTATTCAAGAATTTTGTTTGCAAGTGTCGTCTGCTTTTCAGGTTTGGTAAAGGGTTAAAAGATAATATGAAGCCCATCCACTGACGATGAAGCCTTTAACTGCTTGCTCCCAGGGCAGAATTTTCACTAATCATTTCTTGAGTTAAATTTAAATAAATTTTTCATTAAATCGAATCATGGCTGCTGTGAAGCAGCTATAACTAAATGTTATGAAAAATAGCTTGAAAACACTTGGTGGAGTAAGAGTTATTTATAGTACCTACATTTGATAATAACACCCAAATATTGGCAGCCAGCACTCTGATGAAGAAATGAATCTCTCATGCATGAGAAAGTCAAACTGGCTGTTTGATAAAGCAGATTCCTCTGAAATCTAGTCTTAGGTTATTAGTTTCCTTTACAAGAGATTTGAAGATAAAAATTGTTAATCTTGATTGATACAGGGAATTAAAAACTTTCAACCTCAGAGTTTATATGACTGTGTCCAGGTAAGCTTCATCTTTGCCTTAATGCCTGACCCAATGCCTTGTGGTTCGTTCAGTTCTGCGTGTGAAATCTCAATCATTATTTCTCTGTTACAGTCTTTGACATTCATATTTGAAAATGGATGATAATAATTTTCTGCTTTTCTTTATTGAATAAAAATTTAATGTTCTTTTTTTTCTTTTGTAGGTGAGTATTAAATACTAAATTACTGTTGAAATTAATGGTTCAGGTAAGAAGCTTTATTTGAAATTTGGTAGATTTTTGGGAATTTTCAGGAATCAAAATCTGCTTCTTATTTTGGAACAGAATTATATTCCCAATTGTTTACTACTTTCATCTTCATGTGCGATCTTCGTGGGCTTGTCTTCCCAATTTTGTGAGAACCTAGACAATAGTGTTTGCATCCCCACAAGGATTTCCTTTGTTTTTGCTATGTTCTCGCAAAGAAAGCAATGGGTTTTGGTTTGTCTTCCCAATTTTGTGGGGACTTGTTTGTCACCAATAACAAATAAAAAAAATAACAAGTCATCTCAATGATGGCTAAACTAGCTTGTGTGGATGTGTGGTGGAGGAGCATAAGTACTTGCTTGTCAAAAAACTTCTCAAGAGTTAACTTGGAGAGTATATATTTTGTCATGGAATAGTTTTGGAAATTTTTTAACAGATTCATGTTGTAACCCTGAATCATGTATTACATGTATTCTTATCAAAGGCTTTTGCCAGGGAGTGTGTTGGCTTATTATGCCCCCACATCAGAAGGAGGATTCAGAGGTATCTAATGAACCCCTCTGTCCATCCGTCTGTCCCTCTGTCTGTCCATCCATCCGTACAAACATTTTGCATTGTAACTTCAAAGCCATCAGTCAGATTTGGATCTCCTCTGGAATGCTGATGGTATGCACATGGGGGAACGGATATGCACAAGGAACAGGCTCCGTCCAATAATTTTTCCCAGAGTTATGGTCCTTTTTCACTCTTTCGACTTAGAAAATGTTATCAACCTCTGTATTGCATTCACTGCATGTTGAATTTGATTTATTCTTGGTATGCTCATGGATCCACTTTGCAAAAGAATATCCACAAGTAACGGGGTCTGCCCCATTACTTTTCTAGAGTTATGGGCCTTTGTCAACATAGGAAATTTTTATTTTTCTGATTTCAGTATGTTCTGGATTGTAATTTCAAAGCCATCAGTTGAATTTGGATTTCCTTTGGTATTTATTTATTTATTTATTGGTGTTTAAGGTCACATATTTCTGCACAATGGCTAATCATGACCTCGACAGTTTTACGGGTGGAGGAAGCCGGAGTACCCGGAAAGAACCACCAAGCAACAGCGAGCAACTGTTAGCTCCCCAACATACTAACTCCACACAAGCACTTTTTCACCCTTTTGACTCAGAAATGTTTCTGTCCAACAATACCTTTAAGGCTGCTTCGAACATGCCTACGGGTTGGGGGCAGTGGCCCATGCTTTGTGTTGCGCTTGTTAGTTTGAGTATTGGACTTTAACTTAACCCTTTACCTAACATTAAAAGCAAATACTTGCAAACAAAATTTTTGAATAACTAATTTTTTCATTTTTTGCCTAAAAACAATAGATTATGACCCCTCATTGGAACGAGCTCGACGAGCTTATTCCAAAGAGGGGTCAAAACCTATGTTTTTGAGATAAAAAATGAAAAAAGAATAAAAATGAATTGGTGATTTTTAGCTCAACTTGACAAAGTCAAGATGAGCTATTGCCATCACTTCTTGTTCATCGGCGTACATATGTACGTACATACATCCGGGCGTACGTACATGTACATACGTATGTACGTACGTCCACAATTTCCTTTGGCACACCTCACAGGTTCCATTTATGATCAGATCGCTTTGAAACTTGGTATGCTTGTTTGGGTTGACCTCTAGATGGGAGCTATTGATTTTCTTCAATTTCCATCAAAAACTGTTGCTGCTGGCAACGTTCATAGAACTTAGTTTAGTCAGACCTCAATATTTCCCTTTGGCACACCCTACAGGGCACATTTATGATCAGATTGCTTTGAAACTTGGTATGCTTGGTTGAGGTTACCTCTAGATGGGAGCTTTCGATTTTCTGTGATTTCTGCCAAGAAATGTTGCCTCTGGCAACGACCTTTGATGAACTTAGTGCAGTTCTGCATCAAAATTTCCATTTGGCACACCCTGCACGGCACACTTTGAAACTTGGTATGCTTATTTGGGGTGACCTCTAGATGGGAACTATCGATTTTCTTCCATTTTCGTCAAAATATGTTGCTGTTGGCAACGTTCTTAGATCTTAGTTTATTCAGACCTCAATATTTCCCTTTGGCACATCCTACAGGGCACATTTATGATCGGATTGTTTTGAAATCTGGCGTGCTTGTTTGGAGTGACCTCTAGATGGGAGCTATTGATTTTCTTCCATTTCCATCAAAAAATGTTGCCACTGGCAACGACCTTTGAACTTAGTTTAGCCAGGCATCAATATATTCCTTTGGCATGCCCTACAGGGCACATTTATGATCAGATTGGCTTGAAACATTGTATGCTTGTTTGGTGTTACATCTAGATGGGAGCTATCGATTTTCTTCGATTTCTGTCAAAAAATGTTGCCGCTGGCAATGACCTTCGATGAACTTAGTACAGTTTTGCATCAATATTTCCCTTTGGCTCACCCTGCAGTGCACATTTTTGACCAGATCACTTTGAAACTTTGTATGCTTGTTTGGGGTGACCTCTAGATGGGAGCTATTTTCTTCCATTTCTGTCAAAAATAGTTGCTATTGGCAATGACCTCTGATGAACTTAGTAAAATTGTTGCCGCTGGCAACAACCTTTGAACTTAGTTTAGTCAGGCTTCAATATTTCCCTTTGGCACACCCTTCAGGGCACATTTATGATCGGATCACTTTGAAACTTGGTATGTGTGTTTGGGGTGACCTCTAGATGTGAGCTATTGATTTTTAGCTCAACTTTGACGAAGTCAAATTTGAGCTATTGTCATGGCCCGTCGTCCGTCTGTCCGTCTGTCCGTCTGGCCATCTGGCCGTCTGTCCGTCTGTCCGTACGTCAACAATTGGCTATGGCTCGGGCTAGAGGTCGTATTTATGAACCGATCTTTACGAAACTTCTTGTGTACCTTTGTTATGACCCTGGGACGGGAACGAGTGTTTTTAGGTGTGGTCCGAAATTCAAGATGGCTGCCAGTGGCCATTTTGTACCGATGATGCAAAAATCAGTTTTTTGTACAGAACTTCTGTATGAAAGTTCTGATTTGAATAAAGTTTTGTATAAATGTTTAGTACCATGGGATACATCACATATAATACGGGTTTTTTTCTCGTGCGTAAATTATGCAAATTAGACTGACTTTGATTTATTTAGTGTTACTTTCAGAGCTGTAAGTGCCAAGCTGCTATGGCTCGGGCTAGAGGCCGTATTTATGAACCGATCTTTACGAAACTTCTTGGGTACCTTTGTTATGACCGTGGGACGAGAACGAGTGTTTTTGGGTGCGGTCCGAAATTCAAGATGGCTGCCAGCCGCCATTTTGTACCGACGATGCAGAAATCTGTTTTTTGTACAGAACTTCCATATGAAAGCTCTGATTTGAATAATTTTTTGTATGAATGTTTAGTACCATGGGATACATCACATATAATACGGGTTTTTTTCTCGTACGTAAATTGTGCAAATTAGACTAATTTTGATGTTTTTTGGGGTTACTTTCAGCACTGTAAGTGCAAATGCCAATACGGCTCGGGCTAGAGGCCGTATTTATGAACCAATCTTTACGAAACTTCTTGGGTACCTTTGGTATCACCGTGGGACAAGAACGAGTGTTTTTGGGTCCGGTCCAAAATTCAGATGGCCGATGGCAGCCATTTTGTACAAAATTAGGTGCATTCAGATTTTCGCACAGAACTTCCATATGAAAGCCCTGATTTGAATAATTATTTTGTGTGAATGTTTAGTACCATGGGATGCATCACATATAATACAGGTTTTTTTCTCGTGCAGAAATTATGCAAATTAGATGAACTTTGATTTTTTCAGTGCGACTTACACACAGTAAGTACACATGTCAATACGTCTCAGACTAGAGTCTGTATTTATGAACTGATCTTCACGAAATGTCTTGGGTACCTTTGTTATCACCTTGGGACGAGAACGAGTGTTTCTGGGTGCGGTCTAAAATTCAAGATGGCTGCCAGTGGCCATTTTGTACCAAAATTAGGTCTAATCAGTTTTTTGTACACATCTTCTATACAGCTCAGACTAGAGGCCATATTTATGAACCAATCTTTACGAAACTTCTTGGGTACCTTTGTTATCACCGTGGGATGAGAGCGAGTGTTTTTGGGTGTGGTCCGAAATTCAAGATGGCCACCAGCAGCCATTTTGTACCAAAATTAGTGCAATCAGTCTTTTGTATAGAACTTCTGTATGAAAGTTCTGATTTGAATAAATTTTTGTATGAATGTTTAGTAACATGGAATACATCACATATTGTAAGGGGTTTTTTTTCGTGCCGAAATTATGCAAATTAGATGAACTTTGATTTATTCAGTGCGACTTACACAATGTAAGCACACATGTCAATACGGCTCAGGGTAGAGGCTGTATTTATGAACCGATCTTCACAAAACTTCTTGGGTACCTTTGTTATCTCCTTGGGATGAGAATGAGTGTTTCTGGGTACGGTCCAAAATGCAAGATGGCTGCCAGCGGCCATTTTGTACCGAAATTAGGTCCAATCAGTTTTTTGTCACAAGTTCTATACAGCTCGTATTTATGAACTGATCTTCACAAAACTTCTTGAGTACTTTTGTTTTCACCTTGGGACAGGAACGAGTGTGTTTTGGGGTGCCTTTGTTATCACTGTGCTATGAGAACAAATATTTTGGGGTTCAGTCAGACCCACTCTGGGACTCAAAGATTTTTTCTAGTTCAGCATCTGACTGTCACCCACCTTTACAATACTTTACCTATACATTTGTTACAGGCAACGGTCAGTATTCATGTACAGACCTTTACAATACTTTATATGTACCTTTGTTATCAGGTCATTACCTAGATATTTGTCATTGCTGTGTCACATACTATACATGTACATGTCTTTGTCTTGACAAGTTGAGCTACAGTGTCATTGACACTTTCATTTTCATTTCCTTTAAAAAATTATTGTTGTTATCACCAGCCTTTGAAGTTACTGCATTTGTGTAGCAACTTATCCCTTTTGTACTCTCTGCAGGGTATATTTATGAATTTGGAGTCCAACAAATGCTCATCACTGCTCAATTGTTCTCTTTTGGTACTTCCTCCACCCATAAAACTCTATGATACAATATGACCTTTGCTGTTGAAACAATATGACCTTTACTGTTGAAAGTGTTCTTATTCCCCAATAAATGAACAAACAGTTTTCAGCTTTTTCCTTTAGCTGGGAGAACAGTGGCTAAGTGGTTACATCTTGAACTCAAGACATGTTATGTTTCACGATTTTGGCGGGAGGCTCCCGATTTTTTATGCCATCTCCCGACCTCACGATCAGGGGACAAATTCTCATGATTTTGAAACCCCATGTTTTGTTTTGCAAACATGAGCCTTGAGTTTTCAGTTTACTGTACTAACATTCTATAAATAAGCTGAGTGGAACTTGGAAGATAGAATAAGTATTTCAAACAAATTGCCTTACATCCACCTAGGCTGTAGATAATGCAGATATATATAACTGGAAACGTCGAAAAAAATAATTGGGTAAAAAACAAACCTCTACAGTCGAAATTAGGAGAGATATTGGTGAAAATGTTGGAGTGAGTAACCAACAAAAATGATTCGTATCCCACGACTTAATTCAATAAAAGTTAACAAAATCACAAGAAATATGATTTGTGTTGTGTTTCTTTTATTTCACTGGCATTTGAAGTGGGAATCATAAAAAGTGGGGCAGATTTTGGTGTTTCTTACAGTGATGTCTAATTACCAAAATAAGCACAAAAATTGCATATTATCCCCAAAACCATGGTAAAAGCTTATTGACTTCTTAAAAAGTAAGGAAATATTGACTTTTGCTAAAATGTAGCTTTTTTTTTGTAAATTTCTGCATCTTGATAAAGCACCTAGTCTTACTTTCCAGTGGTGGAGCCATAGTCTGAAATCCTGGGGGATCATGCTAGTGAAGAGGGGGGAGGGGGAGGATCTCAGAACTGAAGGCACTGTACTTGGACTGAGGGCAGGAAATCAAAAAAATTATTTTCAAATTTGGGGGTGGATGTTCCCCCCTAATTTTTCATACCCCAAGCGGAGGTATATAGGATTCGCCTTGTCCATCCATCCATCTGTCCGTCCGTCCGTCCGTCCATCCTGAAATTCAATCATGAATAACTTGTAAAGTACTTGGTTGAGTGACTTGATATTTGGTATGCAAGTGTATTCTATTGCTGTATACCCATAGTGAAATGCAGGTGTTCGAGATTTTATTGCCTGTGTACTTGCCCTTTATGGACTTAGAATTTGTCCGCCTTGAAATTAATTTATGAATAACCTGTAGAGCACTCAGTGGAATGACTTCACATTTGATGTGCAACTCTATCTTATTGATTTCTACCCACAGACAAGGTCCATCATCAGTTCTATTGCTGTGTACCTATAGTGAGATGCAGGTGTTATTCGAGATTTTATTGCCAGAGTTATTGCCCGTCTGTCCATCCATCCCGAAATTTAATCATGAATAACTTGTAAAATATTTGTTTGAGTGACTTGATATTTGGTATGCAAGTGTATCCTATTGCGCTGTATACCATAGTGAAATACAGGTGTCGTTCGAGATTTTATTGCCAGAGTCATTACCCTTTATGGACTTAGAATTTGTATATACCCCAAAACTGTATCACCTATAGTCAGGCTTGCATTGTTAAATATGCGGGGGTATCTTTTTGTGTCACCTTATGGTGACACTTTATTTTCTTTTCCTTTTGTGAGTATCAAAATGAAGCACCTATACAATGTGCTAACATATTTTTAAAAATCGACTTGATAGCAATCTTTATTTTGGGTTGGCATGTACATTGCAGGGGTATTTCGTTAGCTGTGCTTATGAATGCAGATATATATAACTGGAAACGTCGAAAAAAATAATTGGGTAAAAAACAAACCTCTACAGTCGAAATTAGGAGAGATATTGGTGAAAATGTTGGAGTGAGTAACCAACAAAAATGATTCGTATCCCACGACTTAATTCAATAAAAGTTAACAAAATCACAAGAAATATGATTTGTGTTGTGTTTCTTTTATTTCACTGGCATTTGAAGTGGGAATCATAAAAAGTGGGGCAGATTTTGGTGTTTCTTACAGTGATGTCTAATTACCAAAATAAGCACAAAAATTGCATATTATCCCCAAAACCATGGTAAAAGCTTATTGAATTCTTAAAAAGTAAGGAAATATTGACTTTTGCTAAAATGTAGCTTTTTTTTTGTAAATTTCTGCATCTTGATAAAGCACCTAGTCTTACTTTCCAGTGGTGGAGCCATAGTCTGAAATCCTGGGGGATCATGCTAGTGAAGAGGGGGGAGGGGGAGGATCTCAGAACTGAAGGCACTGTACTTGGACTGAGGGCAGGAAATCAAAAAAATTATTTTCAAATTTGGGGGTGGATGTTCCCCCCTAATTTTTCATACCCCAAGCGGAGGTATATAGGATTCGCCTTGTCCATCCATCCATCTGTCCGTCCGTCCGTCCATCCTGAAATTCAATCATGAATAACTTGTAAAGTACTTGGTTGAGTGACTTGATATTTGGTATGCAAGTGTATTCTATTGCTGTATACCCATAGTGAAATGCAGGTGTTCGAGATTTTATTGCCTGTGTACTTGCCCTTTATGGACTTAGAATTTGTCCGCCTTGAAATTAATTCATGAATAACCTGTAGAGCACTCAGTGGAATGACTTCACATTTGATGTGCAACTCTATCTTATTGATTTCTACCCACAGACAAGGTCCATCATCAGTTCTATTGCTGTGTACCTATAGTGAGATGCAGGTGTTATTCGAGATTTTATTGCCAGAGTTATTGCCCGTCTGTCCATCCATCCCGAAATTTAATCATGAATAACTTGTAAAATATTTGTTTGAGTGACTTGATATTTGGTATGCAAGTGTATCCTATTGCGCTGTATACCATAGTGAAATACAGGTGTCGTTCGAGATTTTATTGCCAGAGTCATTACCCTTTATGGACTTAGAATTTGTATATACCCCAAAACTGTATCACCTATAGTCAGGCTTGCATTGTTAAATATGCGGGGGTATCTTTTTGTGTCACCTTATGGTGACACTTTATTTTCTTTTCCTTTTGTGAGTATCAAAATGAAGCACCTATACAATGTGCTAACATATTTTTAAAAATCGACTTGATAGCAATCTTTATTTTGGGTTGGCATGTACATTGCAGGGGTATTTCGTTAGCTGTGCTTATGAATAGGTCTAATTCTGACTTGAATTTATGGTCTGTTTATGGTGAGGGGGGTGTTTAGAACTTATTGTATTCAAATTTTTTCCAACCTAATTTTCATCAATCAGTTAGATTAAACTGTACATATGTTCCTGCAATATTGCCATTATTTTATTTATCTATTTGTTTAGCATGATTTCTAAAGGTATTGGATGAGGTGGGGGAGGCGAATTACAGTTTTTGTCGTGTAATGAAAAACCAGCTTCACTGCGTAAAAATCTCACCATTTTGAGTTTTTAAAACTTAATATGTCTGCTTGAACTTAATTCAAAAGGTCAGCGGTCAATCCCTGCCAGGGGTTACTACATTGTGTCCTTGGGCAAGGCACTTCATTCCAATTGTCCATGTGCGTGCATGGTGGCGATGTGTAGTAAGGCGTTCTGCATGTCAATGGTGTACTTGTCTTCAACCAATGCTAACCCTGCTTGTGCAGAGTTAGTATGTTGGGGAGTCTGGTAGTCGCTTGCCATTGCTTGGTGGTTCTCTCCAGATACTCTGGCTTCCTCCACTTATAAAACTGTCCCACACAAGGTCACCCTGGCTGTCAAAAGTTTAATTAAACCCCAGTAAATAAATAAATAAATTTACATTTAGCTCAAAAGTGGTGCCCAGTAAAAGTTTCTAGCTGCAGTTCAACTGGTTAGGCATTATTTCATAGAGAATGGTATTTTGTGTTTTAAAAAATTATTCCAAAACCAAATCACCCCTGGGAACCTCATTATGTGGAGTGGTGCATGTGTTCTTTGGTTGACAAGTTTTGCTTTACAGGTATAATAGGACCTACTTGAAATTTTGCTATTTTGATATCAGCATGCCGAAGGTTAATTTACTTATTACTGATACTTTACCAATTTGTTGCTCAAAGTGATGCATTGTGGGCCAGTGGATTAGTCTTCTGATTTTGATTTCAAATAGTGATGTGTGTTCATCGCATTATGCAAGTAGCTCGATATTTGGTGATTTTATTGGGCATATCCCCCATCTTACCTAATCACAATGTCTACAGAATTTACAAGACCCTTATAAGAAGACCAGACTGATTGGTGCAGAATATTTCATCTGCTTTCTGGGGTGTTCTTGATTAAACTGAAGACATGTTGTAATGCAGCACTATGCCAAAAGGGCACAAAAAATCCTTTCCAACAATGTACCAGATATCGTCATTTCAAAAGTATAAACAAAGGTTCCAAATGATGCTGATTGGATAAGAAAGTGGGTTACAGAATTAAGATGCTTGACACAAAGACTCGGCCATGAAAAATATACTTTGCACAGAATAAGAAAAAGTAAAAATCTCAATAATTTGGTCTTGTAGACTCAAACTGATTTGGGGAGATGTAAAAAATTAGAAGTTTCACAAGTGTGGCAACCAACCCAGACATTTTGTTCTAGAATTACACATTCTTAACTTTTTGGGCTTTGTTGGTTTGCCATGATGTAGAGCTGGTTGCCAAAAACAGTATAAACTACATGCAGACAAACAAAAAACAAACAGAAATTGAGTGTGTTAATGCTGTGAGCAGATGCTTCTGTTTCACAATCAGAATATTTTAAACATGATCTGACTGTGCTGTATGTTTGTGCAGTTGTGCATAATCAGATGGGGATGGTCCCGAAAATTTGTTTCCAATCATGCCATCAACTTGTCATTCCAACAGATAAAAAACTGGCATGTGCAGCTAATGTTAAAGAATATAGAGACTATCGCTTGAGGGCAGGCGCTTTGCTTTGTGACATTCATTATGTTTGTTCTTGAAGCATGCCTGCTATTGTCTATACCAGATGTTTCAGAAACTGAATACCTATCTACAATCTTTTCAGTTCACTGATGTCTTAAGATTCATAGATTGGTAGATAAAAGCTTTATCTACAGTGGAATGTACTGTATCTATAGAACCAAGTTCATGCAAAATGTAGAAGAGGTTGTTGTTGGCTTTTTTCATATGCACATATTTTTGGAAGGATGAGCCTGAAAAATGATGCCTTGATTGCTGACTTTGCCGAAACTATGATTTAAAATTACTCATCATACTGTTTTGAAGAAATGTATCACAATGCTTCAGTTGGGGGGGGCACACTGGCACTGTATAGTGAGGAGTACTGCACGTCGATGATGCACTTAGAATCAGCTGCTCTTAACTCTGCTTGTGCAGAGTTAGTAAGTTAGAGAGTGTCAGTTGGTCGCCACTGCTCTGTGGGTCTCTCTGGGTACTCTAGCTTCCTCCACCTGTAAATCTGTCTAACAGGATATGACCCTGGCTGTTGAAATGTCATTAAACCCCAATAAACATAGAAACTATGCTTCAGACGTGCAATCAGAAAATCATCAATCTGTCATCTTGGTGGAGGTGGCATTATTCTGTCGTGGAGCTTCTTAACAAATAAGCAGGTTGTTCTGCCTCAGAACTATTCCATCATGCAGTCCATACAAATGATATCATATCTTGACTTTGATACAAATTTTGTGCCCTACCAAGCAGTTACGAAGTCATTGTACTGAAAAATGTTCATTTACTTTATAACTCTGTAGTTTCACAGCTCAGGAGAAATGAGAGTTTCAGCTTGTCCAAAGCCATATCATTTCATGTCAGTCTTAAATGAGGCTTACATGAAATCACTGATGGGTGTATATTTTGAAGATGACACTCACATATGTGAAATAAAAACTCAAGTTCCTTTGTGCTGAACATCAGACCAAATTTTCTAGAATTTCATTTTTAGCACAACTTGACATCAAGTATGAGCTATTGGGATGGGTTGTGATCCTTCGCCCATCCGTCCGTACATTTGTCCATCCACAATTCCTTTAGTACACCCTACTGGCTGCAGCTCTCACCCGATCAGTCCCAAATTTATATGTAGCTTTGGGGCAATGTCTAGGTGGGAGCTATCAAATTTTTCCAAATTTCGTTAAAAAACATGGTCACCAGTGGCCATCTTAGATTTGGCATATAAATTGTCAACATTTCCATTAGCACACCCTACAGGCTGCATCTCTTAGCTGATCTTTTTCAAATTTCATATGTTGCTTTTGTGTGATGTCTAGATGGGAGCTATCGAATATTTCTGAATTTTGTTGAAAAACATGGCCGCCAGCAGCCATCTTGGATTTGGATATAAATTGTCAACAATTCCATTAGCACACCCTACAGGCCACATCTCTCACCTGATTTTTAGTCGAGTTGTGACGAAGTCAAACTCGACTTATAGTTTGGTGAATGGCGGGCGGGCGGGCGGTCGGGCGGGCGGGCGGGCGTAAACAATTGGTTTCCGGATGATAACTTGATAGTGGTTCAACTCACATTCATTAAACTTCATACGTAGGTTGGTCTTGGTGGGAGGAAGAACCCTATTGATTTTGGACATGCTACGTCGAAGGTCAAGGTCACAGTGACCTTGAACATAGTAAATCTTAAACAATTGGTTTCCGGATGATAACTTGATAATGGTTCAACTCACATTCATGAAACTTCATAGGTAGATTGGCCTTGGTGAGGGGAAGAACCCTATTGATTTTGGACTCGCTACGTCAAAGGTCAAGGTCACAGTGACCTTTAACATAGTATATCGCAACAATTGGTTTCCGGATGATAACTTGATAGTGGTTCAACCTAGAGTCATGAAACTTCATAGGTGTGTTGGCCTTGGTGCGAGGAAGAACCCTATTGATCTTGGACTCACCAGGTCAAAGGTCAAGGTCACAGTGACCTTGAACATAGTATATCGCAACAATTGGTTTCCAGATGATAACTTGATAGTGGTTCAACCTAGAGTCATGAAACTTTATAGGTGTGTTGGCCTTGGTGTGAGGAAGAATCCTATTGATCTTGGACTCACCAGGTCAAAGGTCAAGGTCACAGTGACCTTGAACATAGTATATCGCAACAATTGGTTTCCGGATGATAACTTGATAGTGGTTCAACCTAGAGTCATGAAACTTCATAGGTATGTTGGCCTTGGTGCGAGGAAGAACCCTATTGATCTTGGACTCACCAGGTCAAAGGTCAAGGTCACAGTGACCTTGAACATAGTATATCGCAACAATTGGTTTCCGGATGATAACTTGATAGTGGTTCAACCTAGAGCCATGAAACTTTACAGGCGTGTTGGCCTTGGTGCGAGGAAGAACCCTATTGATGTTGGACTCACCAGGTCAAAGGTCAAGGTCACAGTGACCTTGAACATAGTATATCGCAACAATTGGTTTCCGGATGAGAACTTGGTAGTGGTTCAACCTAGAGTCATGAAACTTCATAGGTGTGTTGGCCTTGGTGCGAGGAAGAACCCTATTGACCTTGGACTCGCCAGGTCAAAGGTCAAGGTCACAACTCGACATTGGATCTGTGATCCTGAGCGGGATTTTTTTGATTTCATATATAGCTTTGGTGTGATGTCTAGATGGGATCTATCAAATTTTTCGGAATTTTGTTATAAAATATGGCTGCCAGCAGCCATCTTGGATTTGGCATATGAATTGTCAACAATTCCATTAGAACACCCTGCAAGTCGCATCTCTTGCCCAATCTTTTTCAAATTTTTTTGATTTCATATATAGCTTTGGTGTGATGTCTAGATGGGAGCTATCCAATTTTTCTGAATTTTGTTGAAAAACATGGCCGCCAGTGGCCATCTTGGATTTGGCATATAAATTGTCAATAATCCCATTAGCACAAGCTACAGGCCACATCCCTTACCCTATCTTTTTCGAAATTTCATATGTGGCTTTGGTGTGATGTCTAGGTGGGTACTATCAAATTTTTCTGAATTTTGTTGAAAAATGTGACTGGCAGTGGCCATCTTGGATTTGGCATATAAATTGTCAACAATTCCTATAGGTATTACTGAACTAAATATTTGAATTAGAGTTAACCACCTTGAACTGTTGCTCTCAGAAATGATGCAATCGCTAAAAATAAGCAGCCTTGGGAAAATATATTGTTTCAATAAACTTTTGAAACATTCTATTGACATCTTGCATTATTGTCGAATACTCCAGATAAATAAAGAGGGTGATTTGATGACTTTTGGACCTAAAATATACAATTGACTTTTAGCGTGTTTTGTTGGGAATTCCCTTAAAAATATGTGCACGAGACCGGTACTTCCCTTCCGGTCAGTTTTTAAATCTTATTTGTTGCATGACCCCCTGTTTTTGGGTCAGAAGAACTTGTCTGAAGGGCTATACTTGACAAAGATATTTGAATGCCAAAATTAAAAATGATGCGATCATATTTTTTTTCGCCTGTACGTTACAATGGTTGCTCGTGGGAAAATACTTAGTTCTGTTATACCATTAGCAGACCCTACAGGCTGCACCTCTCACCCGGTCTTTTTCAAATTTTATATATAACTTTGGTATGATGTGTAGATGGGAGTTATCAAATTTGTCTACATTCCATTGATAAAGATTGCGCCACTGGCCATCTTGGATTTGACATACAAATTGTTGACAAATCCATTAGTACGCCCAACAGGTCCCACCCCTGACCCGATATTTTCGGATTTCATATGTAGCTTTTAGTATGATGCCTTTTCTGTAGAAACTTGAGTGAATGACTTGGCATTTCTTGGAAAAGTTCAGTTGCAGTGTTATTGACATTTTCATTGTTTAATTTCAATTGTCATATTCAGTTTTTCAACATCCACTTCATATAGTAAACAGATTATTACTACAGTAGATCAAGCTGGCTGTCACCCTGTGGGAATCCTGGGAAGTGAAGCAGTGCTTGTATACTGTGGTAAACAAGCTCTGTTTTACTGGTAAAATAGGACCTGGTCACCAATGCTTGGGATGGAAGTCCTCTAAAGTGGGCAACTCAGATATAAATGATTGACTGACTAAACTTGATTTTCATATTTTGGTCACGATTAGCCGGATTTTTTGTGCAAAAAATATGTGACCTTGAACACCAATATATAAATACTCTGACTGTCATAATCCACTGAGTTGACAAGACCAGATCAACCAGACCAAATGTTTGGTTCTGAAACAATTATGACCCCCATTCAGGCCTGAAAATAAGCAGTCTGACATTTGCAGAATGAGGTCCCCAGAGGATGAATTTGATGGTGCTATCCCATACACTGGACCAATTTATCCTCTTGATACCTCTTTCTGTTTAGTTTTGAGACCCTGATTCAGATTGAGGTTCACAGAGGGTAAATTTAGTGATGCTACCCTGCTGTGCACCTCATTTTGCAGATGACAGTCTGCTTATTTTCTGGCTTGCCCCCATTACAATGAGCTCATTGCAATGAGGGTTCATATGCAAAATTTTGAAACACAAAATAAAAATATTTTGTTGTTGAGAAAAACATATCAGAGCTGTTGTCTGCAAGGCATGTCATGTAAAAGGTACAGATACATTTTTCTAAGCAGTATGCAACTACTAAGAGTTGAAACTTCTAAATTGTATCATAAAATGGAATGCCGCTTGAAATGTGAGATGAAGGATATTTTATAAAATAGTATCCAGTCAAGTGGAGCACCCAGTAATATAATATGGATATACACCAAGAAACTTGATCTTAGATCTTAGGCCCCTAGATTGTACCAGTACCAGACACATAAAACATAAAATATATTGCTACATGGTATGTGAATTATTATATCGGCTAATTATTGTCATTTGAGTAGAAATGTCAATGGAGTGATAATTTATTCTCATCTCAAACAAAGGGCTATAATATATGTTACTTAGCTTGCAGGTGTAATTTTTTTTTCTTTGAAAATGGATACTTAGTTACAGTTATTTAATTAAACAGTGTAACAAATATTGTTTAGTTGTGCATGACATTTTAGCTAATGCACAATGTTTTGGACAGAGTTTTTCCCGTTTATACTTGTCTTGGTGAGCACATCAGTTGAAGAGTTCAGACCTTTTGAACAATAAAAATGATTCTCATAAACAGGAAATTTGAATTGGAAAGATATAAAATATTTAATCTCTTTACCTATCTGCTTGTCCAAGTTATGCAGGTATGAGAAAGGGTATAAGATTTTGGCTTTTAATCTACTTTATCCCCTGTGGAAACCGCAGAAAGTGAAGCAGTACTTGTTTTAAGTAACAAACAAGCTCTGTTTTACTGGTAAAATAGGACCCAATCATAATACATTGACCTTAACTCTTTACCCAATGTAACAGCCAAAACTGGCCAGCGCTATTCACAAAAATTGCCAATTAATTTTCATTATTTTTTTCATTTTTTGTCTCAAAAACATAGGTTATGACCTCTCGTTGGAATGAGCTCGTTCCAATGAGGGGTCATAACCTATGTTTTTGAGACAAAAAATGAAAAAAATTAATTCAAAAATTTTGTTTGCAAGAGTCGTCTGCTTTTCATGTTAGGTAAAGGGTTAAATACAAATAAATAAATAAATAAGCTAAATAAGCTAATTTGTGATCAGAAGTCATAAATTTTATATTGTGTAATTTCCCATGAAAGACCATTTTCTTATAACTTGTCCGCCAGTTGATGCTTCAGCTATATGTGTTTTTTTTAATGTAACTGCTCACAAAAATCACTTTTCAAAGTTCATATTTTTTCTGAGCTCATTCCAATGCAGAGTCATAAGCTATGTTTTTAGCTCAACTTTGACGAAGTCAAATTTGAGCTATTGTCATGGCCCGTCGTCCGTCTGTCCATCCGTCCGTCCGTCTGTCCATCCGTCCGTCCGTCTGTCCGTGCGTCAACAATTGGCTATGGCTCGGGCTAGAGGTCGTATTTATGAACCGATCTTTATGAAACTTCTTGTGTACCTTTGTTATGACCCTGGGACGGGAACGAGTGTTTTTAGGCATGGTCCGAAATTCAAGATGGCTGCCAGTGGCCATTTTGTACCGATGATGCAAAAATCAGTTTTTTGTACAGAACTTCTGTATGAAAGTTCTGATTTGAATAAAGTTTTGTATAAATGTTTAGTACCATGGGATACATCACATATAATACGCGGTTTTTTTCTCGTGCGTAAATTGTGCAAATTAGACTGACTTTGATTTATTTAGTGTTACTTTCAGAGCTGTAAGTACCAAGCTGCTATGGCTCGGGGTAGAGGCCGTATTTATGAACCGATCTTTACGAAACTTCTTGGGTCCTTTGTTATGACTGTGGGACGAGAACGAGTGTTTTTGGGTGCGGTCCGAAATTCAAGATGGCTGCCAGCTGCCATTTTGTACCGATGATGCAGAAATCTGTTTTTTGTACAGAACTTCCATATGAAAGCTCTGATTTGAATAATTTTTTGTATGAATGTTTAGTACCATGGGATACATCACATATAATACGGGTTTTTTTCTCGTGCATAAATTATGCAAATTAGACTAACTTTGATGTTTTTTGGTGTTACTTTCAGCACTGTAAGTGCAAATGCCAATACGGCTCGGGCTAGAGGCCGTATTTATGAACCGATCTTTACGAAACTTCTTGGGTACCTTTGTTATCACCGTGGGACGAGAACGAGTGTTTTGGGGTCCGGTCCGAAATTCAAGATGGCCGATGGCAGCCATTTTGTACGAAATTTGGTGCAATCAGATTTTTGCACAGAACTTCCATATGAAAGCGCTGATTTGAATAATTTTTTGTGTGAATGTTTAGTACCATGGGATACATCACATATAATACGGGTTTTTTTCTCGTGCAGAAATTATGCAAATTAGATGAACTTTGATTTTTTTCAGTGCTGCTTACACACAGTAAGTACACATGTCAATACGGCTCGGGCTAGAGTCTGTATTTATGAACCGATCTTCACGAAACGTCTTGGGTACCTTTGTTATCACCTTGGGACGAGAACAAGTGTTTCTGGGTGCGGTCCAAAATTCAAGATGGCTGCCAGTGGCCTTTTTGTATCGAAATTAGGTCTAATCAGTTTTTTGTACACAACTTCTATATGGCTCAGGCTAGATGCCGTATTTATGAACCGATCTTTACGAAACTTCATGGGTACCTTTGTTATTACCGTGGGATGAGAACGAGTGTTTTTGGGTGTGGTCCGAATTTCAAGATGGCCACCAGCAGCCATTTTGTACCAAAATTAGTGCAATCAGTCTTTTGTACAGAACTTCTGTATGAAAGTTCTGATTTGAATAAATTTTTGTATGAATGTTTAGTAACATGGAATACATCACATATAGTACGGGTTTTTTTCTCGTGCAGAAATTATGCAAATTAGATGAACTTTGATTTATTCAGTGCTACTTATACTCTGTAAGTGCACATGTCAATACGGCTCGGGCTAGAGGCTGTATTTATGAACCGATCTTCACAAAATTTCTTGGGTACCTTTGTTATGACCTTGGGACGAGAACGAGTGTTTCTGGGCGTGGTCCAAAATTCAAGATGGCTGCCAGTGGCCATTTTGTACCGAAATCAGGTCCAATCAGTTTTTTGTCACAACTTCTACACAGCTCATATTTGTGAACTGATCTTCACAAAACTTCTTGGGTACCTTTGTTTTCACCTTGGGACAGGAATGAGTGTGTTTTGGGGTGCCTTTGTTATCACTGTGCTATGAGAACAAATATTTTGGGGTTCAGTCAGACCCACTCTGGGACTCAAAGAATTTTTTCTAGTTTAGCATCTGACTGTCACCCACCTTTACAATACTTTACCTATACATTTGTTACAGGCAACGCTCAGTATTTATGTACAGACCGTTACAATAGTTTATATGTACCTTTGTTATCAGGTCATTACCTAGATGTTTGTCATTGCTGTGTCACATACTATACATGTACATGTCTTTGTCTTGACAAGTTGAGCTACAGTGTCATTGACACTTTCATTTTTAGATAAATTAAGAAAATTTGTAATCGTGTTAGGTTAAAAGTTAAGGAAACATAATTTTCATAAAGTTTGCAATACATCCCCATAACCCTCAAACAACTACACAAATCAGGCACACACTGAACAGGAGGGAGCACTAATTGTGGAGAAGCTGGTTCACAAATAATACCATTTCACAGCTTGATGATATCTCCAGGACCTTTTTCGATTGTTGGATGAAGAACAGTGTTTCTTGGCAGCAATACTTGGGAAAAGACTAACCAGTAGAAGACCCAAAGTTGATTGGCGGCTCCAAACTTGTCCCATATAAACCCACTCATCAGAGGAAAAAACCCTGCTTTACATATGGAATGTTCATGCATACAGTACCAGCTGAGATAAATTATGGGAACACTAATAGCATATTTGCCTGCCTGCCTGCCTGCCTGCCTGCCTGCCTGCCTGCCTGCCTGCCCGTCTGTCTGCTCTTACGAGAGATACATTGTGGGGCTATTCTTAAGTACAATTGACCATTCCAAGGTTTTTTGACGTTGTGGGGTTAACCCCACAAATCACTTGTGTTCTATGCACATAATAAGATATTGTGAGTTGTTTAAAAATGAAGAGAAAATATGTACCCACAAGGGGGGTGTCTGTGGTCTGTTTTTTTTGTGTCTGTTGTCTGTACTTAACCTGTTAGGTCACATTGTGGGTCGATTCTTAAGTACGGAGAGGACATTATGGGGTGTCTGCCAACCATTATGGGGTGGGGACATTCACCCCACAATGAACAGACACAAAAAAATTCACAATGTAGCTGGCATCTGTCTGTCTGTCTGTCTGTCTGTCTGTCTGTCTGTCTGTCTGTCTGTCTGTCTGTCTGTCTGTCTGTCTGTCTGTCTGTCTGTCTGTCTGTCTGTTATGTTACCACCTCTCCCTCCAACATGCTTTAAGCTACACCTTTCATATTTGATACATGGATAAATGGTTCTGAGGGGATGATGCACGCTCAAAATCTTGTTTTCAAAATCCAAGATGACGAAATGGCATCCATTTTTGTTGTGTTTTTTTAAGCTTTCTTCTCTGTTTTCATGTTACCCACCCTTCCCTCCAACATGGTTCAAGCTACACTTTGCATATTTGGCACATGGATAGAGGGTTGGGAGGGGATGATGCACGTTCAATATTTTTTTTTCAAAATCCAAGATGGCGGCATGGTGGCCATGTTTGTTGTGTTTTTTTAAGTTTTTTTCTCTATTTTATGTTACCACCCCTCACTCCAACATGGTTCAAGCTACACTTTTCATATTTGGCACATGGATAGAGGGTTGTGATGGGATGATGCATGTTCAATTTTTTTTTTTAAAAATTCAAGATGGCACCATGGCAGCCATTTTTGTGTTTTTTAAGCTTTTTTCTCTTTTTTATGTTACCACCCTTTCTCCAACATGGTTCAAGCTACACCTTTCATATATGGTACATGGATAAAGGGTTGTGAGGGGCTTATGCACGCTCAATATTTTTTTTTTCAAAATATAAGATCTGTCTGTCTGTCTGTCTGTTCATCTGTCTGTCTGTCTGTTTTTATGTTACCACCTCTCCCTCCAACATGCTTTAAGCTACACCTTTCATATTTGGTATGTGGATAAATGGTTCTGCAGGGATGATGCACGCTTAATTTTTTTTTTCAAAATCCAAGATGGCAGAATGGCGGTCATTTTTGCTGTGTTTTTTAAGCTTTTTTTTCTCTATTTTTATGTTACCACCCCTTCCTCCAACATGGTTCAAGCTACACTTCTCTCAATTCTCAATTTTTAGATTCCATTCACATTTGAAATCCTGTCTGATAACCTGTATTTTACCCAAACCACCCCCAGGTCTGACACTCCTGTTGACTGTTGTCATGAAACCCGAATTGTCTCCAAGCCGAACCGTCCCCAATTATTTTACCAAAACTGCCCCCCCCCCCCCCCCCCCCAGGTCTGATACTCCTGCTGACTGTGGTCATGTCTTATGTGACAAAAACAAAAACACCTTATGTCACAAAAGCGCCGTAGGGGACTAATACCACCTCGGTGGTCAAACACTTGTTTAAGCTGGTTCTGTAAACTCAACTACACTAAAAAATTTCCAGAGTGCATTGCAACATTAAGGTAGATAGAGACCTAAGATAGTCCCAGATAGCACTAATTTTTACCAATTTCTACCAAATTGCATGAGTGAAACACACAGACACACTCCCCTCCCCAACCAATGTTTTATACTTCATGACATTCCTGTGATTTGCAACATCAGTATGCCTGCCAAAATATTTTACCTTTCTGCCCACTCATGCTGGACATTTTAGCTTTGCACATCGCTAGTTGGTCAGTTATTGAATAACTGCTACAGCATGCATGCTGTAATATGACAGGTGATCCAGAGTCATTGGCATTATGCCTCCTCATCGCTTATTTTCTTCAGTTTTAAACCGAGGGCCACTATGAGATTTATTTTCTCAAAAATATTGAATAATGATTTTGTGTTTAGTATAAGGTTTGATAGGTCTGATTTATTAGGGAAAGAGTTGACTTTTTTTACCATTATCTTTGAATTTGTGTGGAGTAGTGTTGTAAGTAATAGTTACTAACTGAGCTGGAGGTATTCATGAATTTGAACAACCTGCCAACGTGCGGTATGTGACTCCGAGTTGCGAAGTGGCAAGGTGTTACAGCACGTTGGCAGGTTGTTCAAATTCATGAATACCAACAGTGAGGTTAGTAACTTACTTACATGCCAATTCACAGAATGCATGGACCCAGGTATAGTAAGTGAGTACAGGTGTTCAAGGAACACCTAGTCTATTGTTCTGTCAGGTATTTCACGTCTCTTACCAACCCAAAGACAAAGGAATTGGTGTGTAATGATTAATCAATCAGCCTGTACAAGCCAGAAAATAAGCAGACTGTCATCTGCAAAATGAGGTCCCCAGAGGATGAATTTAGTGATGCTATGGTTACAAGCATTTTCCTGTTAGGATTTTTGCCTCCTGTTAACCACCCTGTCATCTGTGAATTTCCAACTGCAGAAGAAATCTGAATGGACGCTCTCTCCTTGTGTTCAAAATATATGACCTTTGGGCTCTAGAGTTGGAAATCATCTCTTGAGTCCACAAGACACCATCTGCAATGCTTCAGCACTCGAGGGACAAAATTTTTATTTATTTATTGGGGTTTAATGACACTTTCCACAGCCTGGGTCGCCTCGTGTAGGACAGTTTTATGGGTGGAGGAAGCTAGAGTACCCAGAGAGAACCACTGAGCAATGATGAGTACTCCACACAAGCTGGGTGCATAGGTAGCATTGGTTGAAGACAAGTGCACCATCATCGTGCAGTACACCTCTTAATACACAATGCCACTGTGCCCTCCACAGGACAAAATATTAATCTAGTTAGAAAATCCCATGAAATATTGTTAACAAATCACTAAGAAATGGTTAGAGCCACAAATAAAGTGCCACAAAATATACTGCCAAAGGACATGAAATTACAACCGTTTGTGGTTTGAGGCTTAAATTTTGTAACTATTGAAAATTTTGGCTGGGATTGGGGTAAACCCCCCCCCCCCCCCCCCCCCCCCCCCCCCCCACACACACACACACACACACACATGTTCATTTTCAAAGCACAGTGGAACCCAGTTAATCGTATATCTGTTAACTGAATAACCCTGTTAATTGAATATAATTTCCACACATAAAACCATTTATTATACCTTCAGTACAAATTTGACCTGTTAATTGCTTATAGGTTTGGATAAAAAATATTTTATTAGGTCTTGAAATTATCCTAAAATTACCCAATCACTGAATCCCTCTTCCTATAGAACTATTTGGCCTCAATACATACCATACAGGCATTTAATCTATTATATTCCCTGTGGGAACCTCAGAAAGTGAAGCATTGCATGTTTACTGTGGTAAACTAGCTCTGTTATACTGTAAAATGGACCCCTGCCACCAAAGCCTGCAGTTGAAATCCTTTAACATGGGTATAAATGGTTGGCTCGACTTGCAAATGCTGCGGTCCTGGTTAGCCATTGTGCAGAAATATGTGACCTTAAACATCAATAAATAAATAAATAAATCTATTATATCTTGTTTGACAGAGCTCTATGAGCTCTGTCAAACAAGATACAATAGATTAAATGCTCAATTTATCTCTAGAATACAGAAAAGCGACCATTTCCCTGTTAATTGAATACTCCTGTTAATTGAAGAATTTTCCCTGGTAAATTGGCTATTCGGTTATCAGGGTTCCACTGTATATTCCTTTGGTATGTACTAAACGTTTTGTTGCATTTTCAGGGGTAATTTTTTAGTTTTTTGTCGAACATCCAACCTGCCATTGGATAGATTACATTGGACATGACCAGTCTTTGAATGCAAATATTGTCACTTTGGCATTTTGATGGGAGAAAAATTGTCCACAATAGGTTTTGCTAGTGGGATGGAGAAATTCCTGTAGACAAATTTTTGCTAGACCCTCAGCAAGCTCAGAAATATGTTCCTGAAGATAAAGATGTCCTTATGTAAATTGGTTGCCAACATCTAGGTGTGTTGTTCACCATTACTATTCTTTGGGAGGTCTTGGTGATAAAACACCACTTTGTTCTTGTTTTAATTACAGGGGTATTTACATGAATTAGCACTCAGTAGGAGAGGGAATAAAAGTATTTATTTGTGTTAGTTTTAGCTCCAGCATTAAGGGGAAAAATATCTCCAGGAATTAAGTTTTTTCTGTAAGGGCAAACCACACTGCAGAGACATATTAACATAATAAGCACTCCAGGAATTAATTTTTTTCTGTAAAGGCCAGCCAACCTGCAGAGACATATTAACATCATAAACAGCGAGTGGTTAATTGGATAACCCCCTTAATCTACTAATTTATCTTCCTATTGGTCGCTGTTGGTTGTAATTGCCTCTGGTCATGCCACCTGATGTTCAAAGGAAATACAAGTTTTTTACTTGTGATGTAATATGGTTTGTTTGCTGTATTTTGTAAGTCTTCCAAGTTAATTTGGCAGTGGTTGGCGGCAATATCTATAACTCTTTGTGAAAGTAAACCTTTCAAACATTCTGTGATTTTAAAGAAAAGCATGTGCCAACAATTGCATATGCCAGCTTCTTGTGATGCCGGAGCTCGCTGTATGTTTCTGAATTTGTGTCAAAGACATAAAGAGGAGAGTTTGGCATGACCAAAATAGTTTTATTTAAAAACCTATCAATATTTTAACTGGTAGAGTGCTGGAAGCCTTATTTTGGGCTTTACTCTGAAATGCAGGTGCCACACCCTAAAGGCTTCATATTTTGTGGATGTGTTTCATAATATTTTTGAAGGAAAGTTATTTTGTGTGTATGGATTTGCCTTGTTACAACTTATGGAAGAGTACCTTCAGGCACTCTTCCATAAACTGTAACAAGGCCGAAACATGTGAACAAATTCTGATGACCAAAAACCAAAAATAATTTTTACCATTTAAAACTTTAGAAGCTTAAAGTTGAGACCACTGACTTCAGTGTTGGGAGTGCATGTATTTTGAAACAAGTTGTTATTATTATGGTGAGAAGAAAACATTGTATTACCTGAACAGTTGTTTTAATGATTGTCAAGGGTAAAACCCACCAGGATAAAAAAAAATCTCATTACAAAATCCTTCTCTAAATTTACATTGGAAAGAACCCTCACATGATGAAAATTGGTAATCAGTGAAAGATTTTTATTTTTTATTTTCATATTCAGCATAAAAAAAATTTGCCATTTCTGGATAATGCACCTGTATAAATGCTATAACAATAATGTTACTATCTGGTTATTTACTCATTTCATTTATGTTTTCATATATTTTGCAACAAAACAGCTTAAGACCCCTCGTGGTTATATTCAGTTGAAATCAGGCAGTTGAAATCATTTTATAACTTTCAACATTACTTTTTGATAGATTTGAAGTTTTTGTAATGTATTCTGTGATCTAATCATGAAGATCTAACTGAAAAATTAAGAGAGACCATACTGGAGATACGGCAGTGCAGTGGAACAAAAACTTTAGTCATCATTGCTGCAGATAATGATGTGGAGTAGTGGTGAAAAAGAAAGTTGTTGGATACACATAGGAAGATTTCTGCTGATTTTTAGCTCAACTTGACAAAGTCAAGATAAGCTATTGCCGTCACATCTGCGGAAGTCTGTTAGTCTGTGAGTCTGTTCACATTTTCCTTTAGCATGGGCTACACCCCGCAGTTCTTGTCTGATTGTCACAAATTTTCATATGCAGGTTTGGGGTCATGTCTAGATGAGAACATTCCATTTTGGTCGAGATTGGTCAACCGGCTGCCCGAGCCCAAAACCCAAAAACCATTAGCACAGTCTACAGGTCGTATTCATGAAGGGATTTCATTGTAACTTGGTAGGATGCCTCTGTATAATGCCTAGATGAGAACGTCCGCTTTTGGGCGTGATCTGTCAACCGTGATGACTGCCCAAGCCCGAAACCCAAAAACTTTTAGCATAGTCTTCAGGTCATGTTTAATAGGGAGGGATTTCATTGTAACTTGGTAGGATGACTCCTTACGATGTCTAGATGAGAATTTTCCCATTTGGGCATGATCTGCCAACCGTGACGACTACCCGAGCCCAAAACCAAAAAACCTTTAGCACAGTCTACAGGTCATATTTATTGAGGAATTTCATTGTAACTTGGTGGGTTGACTTCATATAATGTCTAGATGAGAAAGTCCCCTTTTGGACGTGATTGGGCAACTGTGACGGCTACAGGGGCCCGAACACCTTTAGCACAGTCTACAGGTCATATTTATAACGGGATTTCATTGTAACTTGGTAGGATGACTCCAAATAATGTCTAGATGAGAACGTCCCATTTTGATCACGATCATTCAGCCTTGATGGGTGCCCGAGCCCAAAAACTTTTAGCATAGGCAAAAGGTCATATTTATGGAAGGATTTCATGGTAAACAATTAGGTTGACTCCATATAATGCCTAGATGATGACATCCCCTTTTGGTCGTGATTGGACAACTGTGATGGCTACAGGTGCCCAAAGCCCGAAAATCTTGAGCACAATCTACAGGTCATATTTATGAAGAGATTTCATTGTAACTTCGTAGGATCACTCCAGATGATGCCCAGATGAGAATGTCCCCTTTTGGTTGCGATCATTCAACCATTATAGCTGCCCAAGCCCGAAGCCCAAATATCTTTAGCGCAGTCTACAGGTCATATTTATGAAAGGATTTCATTGTAACTTAGTAGGTTTGACTTCATATAATGTCTAGATGAGAACGTCCCCTTTTGGACACGATTGGGCAACTGTGACAGCTACAGGGGCCCGAAAACCTTTAGAACAGTCTACAGGTCATAATTATGAAGGGATTTCATTGTAGCTTGATAGGATGACTCCAAATAATGTCTAGATGAGAACGTCCCCTTTTGGTCGCAATCATTCAGCCTTGATGGCTGCCCGAACTCAAAAACCTTTAGCATAGTCTATAGGTCATATTTATGGAAGGATTTCATTGTAACTTGTTAGGTTGACTCCATATAATGCTAGATGATGACATCCCCTTTTGGTCTTGATTGGTCAACTGTGATTTTTGATCTGCGACAATTTTAACCAGGTTATCTCCCTTTGACTTAGATTTATTATGTCTTTCCGTTCGAACAAATTCTTGTGTGCGCAACTCCTCCTACATTAATGAACCAATTTTGATGAAACCTTTCAAACATCATCTCTACTAAGTGAACATGTGCATATTTCAAACTTTTTGATCTGAGACAATTTTAACCAGGTTATCTCTCTTGAACTTTGATTTAATATGGGTTTCTGCATGAAATTCTTGTGTGCGCAACTCCTCCTACATTTATCAATCAATTTGGACGAAAGTTTACAGACATCATCACTACTAAGTGAACATGCGCATATTCCAAAATTTTTGAGCTGTGGCAATTTTAACTAGGTTATCTCCCTTTAACTTAGATTTATTATGGGTTTCTACATGAAATTCTTGTGCGTGCAACTCCTCCTACATTTGTCAATCAATTTTGACGAAACCTTTCAAACATTATCACAACTAAGTGAACATACGCATATTCCTAAATTTTTGATCCGCGACAATTTTAACCAGGTTATCTCCCTTTAACTTGGATTTATTATGGGTTTTCAAATGGGATTCTTGTGTGTGTAACTCCTCCTACATTAATGAACCGATTTTGAATAAATGTTGCACATTGTAAATGTGTTTTTCCAAATGTAAACCATATATGTGTGGGCTCTTTAAGTATTCAGTGCTGTTCTGTGGAAGGCCACATGCAAATACAATTTTCAACAACAAAAAATGACCTTTATGTATACATTTCCTTATGGCCTTTGCCTACATGATCAGAAGTGCATTCCTCTAAAAACCCAAAGCGGGGGTATTAATCACCTTCAGTGATAGTTCTAGTTTTTATCAAAAACATAGCAAACAGGGAACAGAAATGAACATATTCCCAATTATCACAATTCTTGTCTTATTTCATAATCCTTTCATAAACATTGAACATTATCCTTTTCATCAAACACAACACACAAGTTAAGCTACAGTGTCATTGACACTTACATTTCTTTTTGGTGATAATTCAAAATCATATCACTTCCTTTGAAGCTCTCTCTTTTTCAGAACCATCAGTTAGAATCTTTTGATATTTGGTATACAACATCTCTGGGGTGTCAGATTCAAGTTTGTTGAAATCGAGTCCCGGGGTTAATATTTTAACTTGGTGCAGTATGAGGAAATTTCTTTAAAAATCTTCTTCTTTTGATCCACCAGTCAGAATCCTTTCATATTTGGGATATAACATGTCTAGGGGATCAGATTCAAGTTTGTTACATTCGAGTCCTGGGCTTAATATTTGGGCTCTCTATGGGGAAGGGCTGTGGGTCAGGTTAGGTTCAAGGTTGTTCAAATTCATTCCTTAGTGTTTTTCCATAAAATTTGCCTTTCAAACTGCAGTGACATAACAACCCTTGGAAGTTTAACAGTACTGCAGCTGATAGAATTGGAAGCTGTCAGGAAGACCTATGATAATAATCATCTGGCATGGACACCAGAGTTATGAATAATTTCATGACTTCATTCCTAGTAGAGTTGATGAACCATGACTAACTGAATGTGACCCAAAGTACTTCTTTGAACCACTTTGTTAGGTGAGCGATTAAGGCTCCTTGGGGGCCTCTTGTTCCAGGCCTGGCATTCTTAAAAATGCAGGAGGGCTAAAAATCGCTCCCCTCTCATGGCCTAGGGGGGCGATTAGCTCTCCTCAAGCTTACAAAAGCTAAATGTGGCAAAATGAAGTTTTACTATTAATGAATTCTGCTTAGTGGGCTGTGTACATTTTATTTCATGCTGTGAACAAGATAGTCTCTGTGAGACAGCTACGCTGCCCCTCCCACACCTCCGAGCCTTGGCAAGGCTCGGTGGTGTGGGACGGGCAGTGTGGCCATCTTACAGAGACCACTAACATAGCAGAGATCTGAAAAGATATTGATTTTAGGAATAGGCTGTTATTGTAATCATTATTTTCCAAGGCCATGAGGGCGAGTTTTCGCTCTCCTTAATTTTTTTAAGGCGAGCAGTAGGCGAGCGAATAAATCGCTCACCTGAAAATGCCAGGCCTGTTGTTCTACAGCTTTTTGGACTGTACTGTATCTTCAATCTTCACATTGCAGAGCTTGTTTGATTTTCATTTAATTTATGGATATAAAAACCTGGAAATATGCTCCAGGTGTTCAGGTTCTTCGTCTCCTTAGCACTATTTACTTCTGCCTGTTTTATGCAACTCTTTGTATTATTCTTTTTATACCATGATTACCTGTTCTACTGTATATGAAAAGCCTATTACATAAATTTTAGCTTTACACATCAACCGTGGTGAACACACCAGCAATGGGATTTCAATAGTAAACATGTTCCCCTACAGTGGAACTACATCCAAGTTGACCTTTGGTGACATCGACCTGAATGCAAACTTGTCTAAATTTATCACATGTCGCCTCATGAAGAGTGAAATGAAAGTGGTAATTATTTATTATGTTTTTAAATGAGTTTGCCAAAAATTAACAGACATGCATTTTCTCATGTTAATAAAGCATCCATAACTCGAAACAGTATGTTATTATGTTATTAAAATTAAAAAGGCCGTTTCTTTTTCTATTTCGTTTCGATGATAAACTTGACAGCGGAAGTACCATCCACCGATACTCATGTAAACAAAAACTCGCACATATGTACGGCTGCTGCTCAGTAAAATCGAGAAAAAATAATAGCAACTCTTTATGATCTGATGATCATGGTATAAATAAAATATACCCAAAGTAGCTTGGTGTACCAAATGTTCACCACTCGTGGTGAACATTTGGTACACCAAGCTACTATGGGTTTATTCTATATTTCTCACATTTTCAAGGTGCAGCAACACTCAAACAAAACTATGGTCCATGTTTTATATACACCTCCAACAGAAAACATTTAGAAAAACTTGTAAATCTTTTGCTCTGGAATTATCATCTAAATACCATGTTAACTTTTTAATATCATGACAACATTCAGCCAGGCGTCTTCACAAGAATACAACTCAAATTTCATTGTTGTCTTTTTCAACTTTAACTTCCTAAACATAGCTTATTAACCCTCATTAGAATAAGCTGATCAAGCTCGTTCCTAGGAGGGGTCATAAACTATATGTTCGAAGCAAAATATGAAAAAGTTTCAGTTACTTAAAATCATATTTTGTAACTGTTCATCCTCTAGTCATGTTAGGAAAGGTTTAACTCTTTGCCTAATGAATCAGCCACATCCACCCACGTAATATACAAATTAGAAGTTCAAAAAAATTATTTTTTCCAAAATTTCAACAAAACTATATCATGTGACCCATATTTGAATGAGCCACTTAGCTCATTCCAGTGAAAGGTCACATGATATGGTTTTGTTGAAATTGTTTGAAAAATTAACAAAAAATAGCAAGTTTTGATATCATGTGCTTGGTTGAGTAAAGGGTTCAAATTTCTCGAGGAATGCTTTAATTAAATTTAGATTTTACTATGCAGAGATTACAACATGATTATATTTATTTAAAAAACAAGTTTTTTATCGTTAAAGGAATTTTCATTATCAGTTAGCTGAGTCAGCTGTTCGTAAATGATATCACTTTTTGTTGATTTCATGTTTAAATCAAGGAAGATTATGTTTATTTTCTTTGGTGCATTTATCCTTTTTATTCTGCAGTAATTATGCCTATTAGATATATTTGTTACAAAGATATCTGTGGGATACCATGAGCTCAACCATTTGATTTCTTGTCGCCATACTTATCAGTAGAGGCTTTTCTATCAAAATGTACAAATTGCAAGCACATGCTTCCACTGCATTGCGTAATCAGTATCTTCACTGGATGGAATGTTAGTACAGTGGAGCCCACATTACTGGATCTTACTTAATTGAATAACAATGTTAATTGCATATAATTTCAAAACACAAAATCCTTTACAATTCCTTGGATACAAATTTGGCCCGTTAATTGCTTTTTGACTATAGCGTAAACTGCTGTTAATTGAATAAACAATCTTGTGATGTATTGAAGAAATATTCTGACAATCAAGGAGCTTCCTATGTTCATAGACCTATTTGGTATCGGTACAGGCCTCGAAAATTCAGGTGAATGATCGTTCCGTTCGCCTGCAGGTTACACAAACAAAAATTAAGGTGAACAGATGATCAGTTAACCAAAAGGATCCATCGGTTAACCAACTTTTTTTATGATCGTCATATTAGATGCCTGTGGAGATAGTACACATACAAATATTAAATTTGTGCTTATTATTGAGCTGTAAACATAATTAGAAACATTTGTCACAGTTTATGGAAATTGAAATGCACTGTAGCCTAATGTATGATGGGGCCACTGCCAAATCAATTTTTGACCTATTCACCGCCACATGTTCTTATATGCAATGCTGCCAATAGAAGAGGCATAACTCTATATTTCTAGTGCTTTCATATTTCTGCTTCGCTGATATTTTTATTGTCGGAAGTCATTGCATGTTACCAACAGAAGAGGCATCACCCTACTGCCTTTGGGATATGCTTGTGGCATATCGTGTTTGGATTTTTGGTTAACAAAAAGGTTGATGATACAAATTTACTTAACCTTCAGAATAGGTTATTGGACAGTTAAATGGGTAACCTGTTCATAGGTTTACCAAAATATAGAATTGTCAATGCCTGCAGTACAGGCATTTAATCTATTATATCTTGTTTGCCAGCTCCTTGAGCTTTGTCAAACAAAATATAATAGAATAAGTGCCCAATTTATTACCAGAATACCAAAAAATTACCAATTTCCTGTTAAATGAATACTTTTGTTAATTGAATATTTTTTCAATGGTAAAGTGGTTGTATGTATTCAATTAACAGAATTTCACTCTATGGGCAAGATTAGTTTATCATATATAGTTTGACAAACCCAATATTTCTTTATAAATATGTATATTTTCTGCATCCTATATAAATAAGTATAGTTTCTGCATTCAAAACATAGCTCCTAACCAGATTTTGCCATTTTGTTGGGTAAAAAATGTTCTGTCTCAGGTCAGCATCTGACATGTTTGGGACTGTGGTACCATTTGACTATTAATAAAACTGTCAGCATGTAATGCACTCTACATTGACCACCACCAAATCATTTTTGAGTGAAAATATACTGCACTGCTTCCCACCACCTGTCTGGGAAACTGAACTGACAATGAGATTTTCAGTCTTCGTACCATGTGGTACATCAGTTGGTTCTTTGGACTCTCCTGAACAAACACTAAACTCCACTTGAAACAGACTGTTAAAAAATAAGCTATGTAGATATCATACCAAGATCACCACCCATGAAGCTGTGTAGCATTAGTCCACCCAAAACAGTCTGTTTAGGCATAAACTTTTCGTTTTCCCCTGCCAAAATGAAGGGTGGATCTAGTAATGGGGTCTGTCCGTAACAATTTTAGACCTCTATCTCGGTCAGTGCATGTTGGATTTGAATGATCTTTGGTATGTTGATAGACCATCATGGGGGAAGGATATTCACAAGTAACAGGTTTGGTCCAATCATTTTTTCTGGAGTTATGGGTTTTTTTTACTTTTTTTGAGTTAGAAAATTATGGTTTCTGGTTAGTAAACCACTTCTTGGCCGGGGATACCAGTGACATTTCACCTTGTACATATAACACCAAGTAATCATGGTACCATCTGGCTCAATAGGAATTCTTTCCTGTAATAAACAAGTTCTGTTATAGTGGTAAATTAGCACCCATTTAACCAATGCGTGGGGTGGAAGTCCCATAAAGTGGGCAGTATTGGTATAAACAATTGCTGAACTAATTTAAACTTCACATCCAACAAGGATTAGTGCCACAAGTACTTTAAAAATGATTCAGTTGAATCCTGATTTTTCACAAGAGTAAATCCTCGTTCACAAGAAGAATAAATTTTCTTCAAATTTTGGAAATACTTCTCAAATACCAAAAGATGCACATTTCACAACAGTATCATTCCGTCTCCAGTGTTCAGTGAATGCTGAATGGATAAACACTTCTCAATGCTGTGTGAGATATATAATAAACTGAGCTGCTATCTATAATACTGCAGTGTCCTGTAAAAATCTCCAATGTTCAATGAATGCTGAATGGATAAACACTTCTCAATGCTGTGTGAGATGAAAGAGTGTCAGAAGTCTATGGACAGAGACTTATATAGCCTTCAAATACTCCCCCCAGAATGAGAAATTTCTCTAATGCTCTATTGTTTCATTAATTGCTGATTTGCCGAATTAAAGTCACCTCATTAAGTTTTTAGATGATTCTAAGTTCAAGTAAACAAGTGTGACCCAAATAAACAGTTAGGGATCTAAAAATAGATCCTGTTTAAGAGTATTTGTAAATATATTGATGGGTACATTCAAGGTCACTCAGTGTAAATAAGTGATCACACAAGCAAGAAAGAGTCTGCATATTCTAATTAAAAAATAAGTTTATTAAATATTAATTGTTTATAATTATTCACCAAGGATATGTCAATTCTGATATTATTATAGGGGCCTATGACAAACCTTCTAGCTAAATAATTGCCCAAAGTCTAGCAATATATCAAACAATAAAAAATGTTAGCCCTTTTTTTCTGGATAAGGGTTAAACGAAATAATTATTCACCCGATTTATATGGGTCTGTTTTTTTCATAAAACATGGTAGCCTTTACCCAACAAACACAATAACAAAATTTGTTATTTTAAATACTTTTTTCCAAATTTAAAAAAAAATTCAACATAACCATATCATTGGGGATCACTGGATGATATGGTTTTGTTGAAATTTAAAAAAAAAAATTTCAACTGCACAACTTGCATATTACATGAGTGGATTGTAGCTGCTTCATTAGGTAAAGGGTTAAAAATTATTGGAAATTAACTTTTACCAATACAGATTTACTGTCAAACTGTAGCGAAAATGCATAAAAGGGTTAATGAGAGACCAGCACACAATACATAACAAATTGGAGGATGAGCAATAATTTAATCCTACACTCCTATACTCAGCATCCTATAAGGCTATAGGATTAAATAAAAGCTGAACAATGAATACAACATATATTTGCCCATTTTGTGGTAAATTTATATTTTGTAGGGGGATACCTTAGCTTAGTGGGGAAAATTTTAACCTGCCAGATACAAATATGAAAGCACAGACATAACAGTGCTGTGCTGCATAAGAAAAAATCATCTGATATGAACAATTATTATTTATTGGTGTTTAAGGTCACATACTTATGCACAATGGCTAATCGTGACCATGACAGTTTTATGGGTGGAGGAAGCCGGAGTACCCAGAGGGAACCACCAAGCAGTGACAAGCAACTGTCAGCTCCTCAGCATTCTAACTATGTTGAAGCTCTGCTCAAGCAGAGGTTACAGCGGTTGAAGACATGTGCACCATCGATGTGCAGTACGCCTTAATACATGGCATCATCGTGCCCCCACATGGGCAACCGGGATAAAGTGCCTTGCCCAAGGACACAACGTGGGTCGTCCCGGATGGGGATCAAATTCGGGACCTCTAGCATAGAATTCCAACAGTCTACCACTGAGCCACCGTGTTCCCTCTGATATGGACAAGCTTTTCTCATTGGCCATTAACATAAAATATTTCCATACAGGTCCTTACCACATTGTCGTGGATAAGCATCCTGACATGTGTATTTCATCTTTTCTAAAGTAACAGATGGTTAATCGGTAACAGAATGGTTAAAATAAAATGCTTAACCGATTACTGAATTCCCTCATTCTCTAACTTTTTCAGCACTGATGGCCATAAATTATAAAAGCAACCTTAACCCTTTACCTAACGTGAAAAGCAGACGACACCTGTAAAAAAAATTCTTGAATAACTAATTTCTTTCATTTTTTGTCTCAAAAACATAGGTTATGACCCCTCATTGGAACGAGCTCAACGAGCTCGTTCCAATGAGGGGTCATAACCTATATTTTTGTGACAAAAAATGAAAATATAATGAAAATTAATTGGCGGTTTTTGAGAATAGCGCTGGCCGGTTTTGGCCGTTACGTTGGGTAAAGGGTTAAAAGTGAACAAAACATAATCATCACTTGAGTGCAAAAAGGTGCCATCTGCAGTCATTGTAGAAGGTGCCTTGTTGCACTTGATGGATGATATAATTTTGCATTTGTGCAAGTCTGGTCCTCAGAAAGCATTTATGTTTTAGTTTTCTGGTCCCACAAACTGCTTTTTGACTTGTTGAACATATCACAAGAGAGAGGAAGACTGTGTATAGATGCTCTCAGTAGGTATTACTTATCTAAATGTCAGTAGGTTAGAGGTTATAACTAGTTTTAATCTTCATAGACCTAGTTCTAATCAGCATTAGTTGAACAGGAAGACCTTTCATTTCTGTCTCACAGAGGGAAACACAGAGGATTGTCATTCAAATTAGGTTTATAGTACTCTCTCTGTAGAGCTTGTAGAACACACAGACCATTATTATTCCACAGCATGTCTGGAGATCCTGTTTTTAACTTACATTTACCAAGTGATTTGAAAAAGCCAGACATTGTTGACAACTTTTGTTTCAGTTTTACAGCTGCTTCATTATGACTGTGAAAGCCATTATAATTAACCCTTTACCAAACATAACTAGATGATGACATTATCCATAGGTGGTTTTGGTAGGCATATAGTTTAGGGCTCTGCCTATCCGTACTTCCGTACAAACATTTCGCATTGTAGCTCAACACCAGTTGTCGGATTTTGATTCCCTTTGGTATGGTGACAGATTAGCATGGGAGAAAGGATATCCATATATTGTGGGTTTTGTCCCTTGTTAAAACTTTCTGTGTGAATGTTTTGCATTATAACTTAAGCATCAGTTGTCAGATCTTGTATAGTGAGAGAACAGCAAGGGGGAAAGGATAGCCACATATTGCAGGAATTGTCCTTGTGTACATACCAGAGTTATGGCCCTTGTTTACATTTCTGTATGAGTGTTTTGCATTATAACTTATACATTTGGTTTTCCAATGATTACTAGTTATAGTTAGCAAAATCAAATGAAATTTGGTATGAAGGTGTATCAGCATAAAATACAGGTTAACCCTTTGCCCAACAAATCAGCCACATCCGCCCACTTAATTTACAAATTAAGTAGTTGAAAAATATATATTTAAAAAAAAAATGAACAAAACCATATCATGTGACACCTCATTGGAATGAGCTTGTTGAGGTCATTCCAATGAGGGATCACATGATATGGTTTTGTTAAAATATTTTGAAAAAAAGTTAAAAAACAATAATTAAAATAATAATTTTTGATATCCTGTGCATTAGGTAAAGGGTTAAGTTCAAATTGGGGTGTGATCCGACTTTTTTTGCCAGAGTTATGTCCCATTTTCGACTTTGAAAATTCATTTTTTGGGGGTTTCCCAATGATAACTTTAGTTGTTGTTGACCACATCAAATAAAATTTGGTTTGTAGGTGTATCAACATAAAGTACATGTCAAAAGTTCAAATCGGGATGCGGTCCAACAAGTTTTGTCAGAGTTATGTCTCTTTTTTTACTTCAGAAATTCTTCTTCTTTTTTTTTTTGGTGGGGGGGGGGGGGTTCCTGGTGATAACTTTAGTTATAGTTGGCCAAATCAAATTAAATTTGGTATGTTGGTGTATCAACATAAAATACCAGTCAAGTTAGAATCAGAATGCGATCTGACAATCTTTGCCAGAGTTATGCCCCTTTTTCGACTTTGAAAATTCTCTATTTTTTTGTTTCCCAATGATAACTTTAGTTGTTGTTGACCGAATCAAATAAAATTTGGTATGTAGGTGTATCAACATGAAATACAAGTCAAGTTCAAATCGGGGTTTTTTTTGTCAGAGTTATGTTCCTTTTTCGCCTTCAAAAAAATCTGATTTTTTTCAAATACCTCAAATTGCACAGTTTGTTTCGGGATACATGTGGTCGAGTGGCCTTTTATTTTGTAATATTTTCCCTGAAATGAAAATGTTCAGCTTTTGATTCTGAAACATATTTTATTATCCCTCATTGGAATGAACTCAATGATGTGAGGTCAAAAGCTATACAGTGGAGTCCACTTAATTGTATATCTCTTAACTGAATAACCATGTTAATTGAATATAATTTCCCAACACTAAACCATTTACCATATCTCCAGTACAAATTTGACCTGTTAGTTGAATATAAGTTGAAGAGTAAACTCCTGTTAATTGAATAAAAAATCTTGTAACCTGTCACAAAATTTCTTTGACTCTCCCCAGTTTTCCTTTGTTTCTAGACCTATTTGGCCTCAGTACATCCAATACAGGCATTTATTCTATTATTTCTTGTTTGACAGATCTCATGGAGCTCTGTCAAACAAGATATAATAGAATAAATGCTAAGTTTATCTCTAGAATAGAGAAGAGTGACACAATACCTGTTAATTGAATACTCCTGTTAATTGAATAATTTTCATTGGCAAAGTGGCTGTTCAATTATCAGAGTTCCTCTGTATTTTGGAATCAGAAACTGAAAAACATTTTTAGCTCAACTTTGACGTAAGTCAAATTTGAGGTTATGCCATGGCCCGTCTGTCTGTCCGTCAACAATTCAAAACGACCCGGGCTAGAGGCCATATTTATGAACCGATCTTTGTGAAACTTCTTGAGTACCTTTGTTATCACCGTGGGACGAGAACAAGTGTTTATGGGTGCGGTCCGAAATTCAAGATGGCCACCAGCAGTCATTTTGTACTTTAGTTAGTGAAATCAGTTTTTTTGTACAGAACATCTGTATGAAAGTTCTGATGCAAATAAATTTTTGTCTGAATGTTTAGTAACATGGAATACATCACATATGATACAGGTTTTTTTCTTATGCAGAAATTCTGCAAATTAGATGAACTCAACAATTCAATACGGCTCGGGCTAGAGGCCGTATTTATGAACTGATCTTTACGAAACTTTTTGGGTACCTTTGTTATGACCGTGGGACGAGAAAGAGTGTTTTGGGGCCTGATCCGAAATTCAAGTTGGCCGCTGGCATCCATTTTGTACAAAAGTAGGTGCAATCAGATTTTTGCGCAGAACTTCCATATGAAAGCGCTGATTTGAATAATTTTATGTATGAATGTTTAGTACCATGGGATACATCACACATAATACAGGTTTTTTTCTCGTGCGTAAATTATGCAAATTAGACTAACTTTGATGTATTTAGTGTTACTTTCTGCACTGTAAGTGCAAATGCCAATACGGCTGGGGCTAGAGGCCGTATTTATGAACCGATCTTTACGAAACTTCTTGGGTACCTTTGGTATCACCGTGGGATGAGAACAAGTGTTTTTGGGTCTGGTCCGAAATTCAAGATGGCCTATGGCAGCCATTTTGTACAAAATTAGGTGCAATCAGATTTTTACACAGAACTTCCATATGAAAGTGCTGATTTGAATAATTTTTTGTGTGAATGTTTAGTACCATGGGATACATCACACATAATACAGTTTTTTTTCTCGTGCAGAAATTATGCACATTAGATGAACTTTGATTTTTTCAGTGCTACTTGCACACAGTAAGCACACATGTCAATAGGCTCGGGCTAGAGTCTGTATTTATGAACTGATCTTCACGAAACGTCTTGGCTACCTTTGTTATCACATTGGGACGAGAATGAACGAGTGTTTCTGGGTGCGGTCCAAAATTCAAGACGACTGCCAGTGGCCATTTTGTACCCAAATTAGGTCTATTCAGTTTTTTGTACACAACTTCTATATGGCTCAGGCTGGAGGCCGTATTTATGAACCGATCTTTATGAAACTTCTTGGGTACCTTTGTTATCACCGTGGGATGAGGACAAGTGTTTTTGGGTGTGGTCCGAAATTCAAGATGGCCACCAGCAGCCATTTTGTACCAAAATTAGTGCAATCAGTCTTTTGTACAGAACTTCTGTATGAAAGTTCTGATTTGAATAAATTTTTGTATGAATGTTTAGTAACATGGAATACATCACATATAGTACGGGTTTTTTACTCGTGCAGAAATTATGCAAATTAGATGAACTTCGATTTATTCAGTGCTACTTATACACTGTAGGTGCACATGTCAATACAGCTCGGGCTAGAGGCTGTATTTATCAACCGATCTTCACGAAACTTCTTGGGTACCTTTGTTATCACCTTGGTACGAGAATGAGTGTTTCAGGGTGCCGTCCAAAATTCAAGATGGCTGCTGTAGTGTTAGTGAAGTTTTGACTTGTATAATATGTATTCTGTTGTCTACTCCGGCTTAGAGGGTTCACGCCTGTAACAATCGAACGCAGCTAAGTCGGGCGGACATGTCTGGAATGGATGGATAATAAAACAAATGGGCTCATAATGTTGGAGTTGATTTCTGTACAACCATTGAACTTTATTAACAGAACAGCTGCCAGTGGCCATTTGTACTGAAATTAGGTCCAATCAGTTTTTTGTCACAACTTCTATACAGCTCGTATTTATGAACTGATCTTCACAAAACTTCTTGGGTACCTTTGTTTTCACCTTGGGACAGGAACGAGTGTGTTTTGGGGTGCCTTTGTTATCACTGTGCTATGAGAACAAATATTTTGGGGTTCAGTCAGACCCACTCTGGGACTCAAAAGATTTCTTTTCTAGTTTAGCATTTGACTGTCACCCATCTTTACAATACTTTACCTATACATTTGTTACAGGCTACGGTCAGTATTTATGTACAGACCGTTACAATACTTTATATGTACCTTTGTTATCAGGTCATTACCTAGATGTTTATCATTGCTGTGTCACATACTATACATGTACATGTCTTAACAAGTTGAGCTGCAGTGTTATTGACACTTTCATTTCAGTGCTACTTCCACACAGTAAGTACACATGTCAATACGGCTTGGGCTAGGGGCTGTATTTATGAACCGATCTTCACAAAACTTCTTGGGTACCTTTGTTATCACCTTGGGACGAGAACGAGTGGGTCTGGGTGCAATCCAAAATTCAAGATGGCTGCCAGTGGCCATTTTGTACCGAAATTAGGTCCAATCAGTTTTTTGTACACAACTTCTATGCGGCTCAGGCTAGAGGCCGTATTTATGAACCAATCTTTATGAAACTTCTTGGGTACCTTTATTATCATCATGGGACGAGTGTTTTTGGGGTGCAGTTCGAAATTCAAGATGGCCACCTGCAGCCATTTTGTACCAAAATTAGTGCAATCAGTTTTTTGTACAGAACTTCTGTATGAAAGTTCTGATTTGAATAAATTTTTTTATGAATGTTTAGTAACATGGAATACATCACATATATATAATACAGGGTTTTTTCTCGTGCAGACATTATGCAAATTAGATGAACTTTGATTTATTCTGTGCTACTTATACACAGTAAGTGCACATGTCAATATGGTTCGGCTGAAGTCTGTATTTATGAACTGATCTTCACGAAACTTCTTGGGTACCTTTATTATCACCTTGGGACAGGAACGAGTGTTTTGGGGTGCCTTTGTTATCACTGTGCTATGAGAACAAATATTTTGGGGTTCAGTCAGACCCACTCTTGTACTCAAAGATTTCTTTTCTAGTTTAGCATCTAACTGTCACCCACCTTTACAATACTTTACTTATACATTTGTTACAGGCTACAGTCAGCATTTATGTACAGACCGTTACAATACTTTATATGTACCTTTGTTACCAGATTATTACCTAGATGTTTGTCATTGCTGTGTCACATACTATACATGTACATGTCTTACACAAATTGAGCTACAGTGTCATTGACACTTTCATTCAAAAAGATGCTATTTATATATAGTGCTGGACAGAAATTGACTGTCTTCAGGTTAGGGGTTAAATGTTACTTGAAGAAATATTATATAGCTTTAGATGGATCTTATCTACAATGTATAGAACTGTGTGGGAGGTGCACAAGAACCCTTTTGTCTATATTTCATTTTTTTTTAGAATAATTGAATGTGTATCGCATTCAGTAAGAAATAAACTAAACTGTGCTTCTAGTTAACCCTTTACCCAACGCAGACGATATCAAAATTTATTATTTTAAATATCATTTTTTAAATTTTTTCAAAAAATTTCAACAAAACCATATCATATGATCCCTCTTTGGAACGAGCTCAACGAGCTCGTTCCAAAGAGGGGTCACATGATATGGTTTTGTTGAAATTTTTTGAAAAATAATATTTTTTCAGCTGCTGAATTTGCATATTACGCGGGCGGATGCGGGCGATTTGTTGGGTAAAGGGTTAATCCACTTTCTAAAACACATCACCAATATTTTCTTTTGAATAACTAAAAATAATCCATTTTTTATGTCATAGCTTATGACCCCTTCCCCCCCCCCCCCCCCCCCTTCATTGTAATGCATTTGTATGGCAGATTTTGAGAGCCATCCAGGCTTTTTTTTAGCTCACCTAACTGCAAGTCAGTGTGAGGTATTGCCATCACTTGGCATCCATCATCCGTTAACTTTTGCAAACCTGGCTTCTTCTCCACAGCCATTCAGCCAAATTCAAACATATATTGCACAAACCACCCCTGGGGTATACCCTTTCTATTTTGTTCAGATGGAGCGGCTGACTTCTTCAGGCTCTGGGCAATGATGTCAAAGCCTAAAAATCTTCTCATGAACCTCCAGAGAGATTGCCTTGATATATGGTATGTAACACTCTTTGGTGTTGAAGATTAAAGTTTGTTCAAGAGAAGTTGGTAGATCAATATTTGGGCTCTCTGTGGGCATATTCCCATTTTGGGCTCTGCCCAAAATTTCTATTTCAAGAACCGATGGGCCGATTTGAACCAAATTTGGCATGAAGCATAAGTGGGTCCAAATACTTGATTGATGCCCGAAAAAAATAAGACCCAGAACCAACACCTGGAGTGGAAGTTCTCTAAAGTAGGCAGCAGAGGTATAAACCATAGGCTAAACTTGACTTCATACCTACGTTGCAGTCATTATATAGTCAAAGATGCTGAAAGTGACCTTAAGCATAAATAGATAAATTGTCCTTCAAGAGAGTGAGCTTAAATACTTATCTTTGGGGATTGGGGGGGGGGGGGGGGATTAGTCTCGTAAAATGGAAGGTATCTTAGAGAAACATGTGATATAAATGTACTCATTAACTGTTGATTACACTTTGACATGCCTATTTGGCCTGGTTTAATTGTACTATTGTACCACATTACCAGGAGATGAAAGGAATGTTTATTTTAATTTTATACCTATTTTACAGTGTCAAATTGCTACTGTAAAATTTAAAAAAAATAAACTCACAGATGTTTCAGTTTTACACTCATGAACATTTTGTCAGAGAACTCTGGCACTCTATTCTTCTCATTTGGGCACATGGCCAGAAGAAATTATAAGAGAATTATCACTCCAATGTTTTAATACTTTGAGCTTTAACCTCACCGAGTTGCCAGGGCAATAACTTCAGTTCTATTCGGTGTATCATCACCAAACCTATACCACAGGTTACCCTACAGGAAGGAAAGACACCTATCGATTTCGGAGTCTGGGGCCCCAAGGTCAAGGTCACTGTTACTATCAATAGAATATATTGTGACAAATTGGTTTCTGGGCAATAACTTTAGTTCTATCTGACGCACCTTTACCAAACTTATACCAGAGGTTACCTTATAGGAAGGGAAGACACCTATTGATTTCGGAGTCTGGGATTCCAAGGTCAAGGTCACTATTACTATAACTGGCTTATTTCTTCAGAATTTAATGTCAAAACTCGACTTCTGGATCTGTGATCCTCTTGCTGGATTTTTATCAGTATAAAATATCATTGTAATTATATTTTCATCCCGTTTCTTGAGACTTATTATGTATGTATGCAATAGATACCACTTCACAGATTTTTTACATTGGAGGAAATGTTGCAATGAGCTCAGATCACCGATTGTCCAAACAAAGGCAGCTCCAGTGACTGGAAATGCATCCACTCTAGCAACACCCAAATATAAATACCCTCTCAAATTGCTGTATGAGTCTTAAAATAGGTACATACAATGCCCAGGGCTTGGCAGATGCTCGAAAACGCAGGATTGTTTTCTCCTATTTGAGATCAAAACAGTGTCACATATTCTGTTTGCAAGAGACCCACTTTACCCGCGAAATTGAAAACATAATAGCCAATGAGTAGGGAGGCCACTGTGTTTTTAATTCATATACGTCAACTGAAAAAGGCATATTTGCTGACAATTTTGAATATAAGGTTCACAGGTTCACCAATATTGGGGATGGCCAGTGTATTATTCCAGATATTTCCCTGGAAGGAGAAAGATTAACACTTATCGGTATCTACGGCCCAAACACCGATAACCCAAATTTTTATCAACATATATGGGATCAAGTAGCCATCTGCGGAAACGACTAGCTATTGCTCTGTGGTGATTGGAACTTAACCCTTAATCATGAATTGGACACAAGACATTACTCGAGAGAATATAACATTAACTCAAAACGATCTGTAATTAATTACATGAACGAACAAGAGCTGTGTGACCCCTGGCATTATCTGTATGGAAATAAAACTTCTTTTACATGGTGGCCAAGTAATAGACATAGGTATTCCCGTGTAGATTTTTTCATTATCTCAAAAGATCTAGTACAATTCATTGAGGAAATACAAGTACATACAAAATGCCCTGAAATATCCGACCACTGCTTAGTCAATATTAAAATAAAATTTACGAATTTCGTAAGGGGTAGGGGGTACTGGAAATTCAATAAGGAATTACTAAAGGATCAACTTTATGCCCAAGGAGTTAAGGAAAAAATTAAAGAAGTAAAAACACAATATTCAACCCTAAATGATGAAATCAATATAAATCCCCAATTATTTTTGGAAGTTCTACTTTTAGAGATACGCGGTTTTACTATCTCACATGTTTCATACACAAAAAGGAACCAAGCTAAAGAGGAAAAAAAACTTGAAGATGAATTGGAAAAATTGGAAACTCTATACACATCTCATGATAACAATGTAAATAATAAGATAAAGGAAATTAACAGTCAACTCAAAAAAATTAAAGAAATTAGGTTGAATGGTACATTAATAAGATCAAGAGCTAGGTGGGTGGAAGATGGGGGAAAACCAACTAAATATTTCTGTGGACTTGAGAAACGCAATTATCAAAATGACTCAATCTTTAAGATTAAACAATCAGATGGGTCATATTTAATGGAACAAAAGGAAATATTAAGTGAATTGAAGAACTTTCACCAAATTCTCTATATGACATCAAATCTAGAAGACGTTAATTTGGACCAGATAATTGACAAATCAAAGGTGGCGACCCTAAGCAAAACTGAATCGTTAACCACAGATGGCTATCTGAGCTTAGCAGAATTAACTGATGCTTTAAAGAGTATGAAAAATTATAAAGCTCCTGGATTTACTGTTGAATTCTTTAAATTCTTTTGTCTAGACATTGGACATTATGTTCTAGATTCAATAAACTATGTGTATGATGTACAAAATCTCTCAGTCACACAGTGCCATGGTATATTAAAATGTATCCCCAAAAAGGACAAAGACAAAGCCCTAATAACCAATCAGCGACCCCTCACCCTCCTCACCATCCCATATGAAATTACCACAACCGCATTGGCTAACCGAATTAACCCTCTTCTACCCAAACTAATTAGTGATGACCAAACAGGTTTTATTAAAGGTAGATGCAGTAGTTTACTGTTAATAGATTCTGAAAAGGCGTTTGATACCATTGAATGGAATTTTATTCTACAAACACTCACGTTTTTTAATTTTGGTAAATCATTCAAAAAATGGGTAGAAACTATCTATAACGACACATTCTCGACTGTACTCCAGTCTGGTTTTATGTCTGAGTCTGTCCACTTGCAGCGTGGCTGTAAGCAGGATGACCCATTGTCCCCATATTTATTTATTCTAGGTGCTGAAATCCTTGCAATGTTAATCAAACAAAATGATATAACAGGTATATATATGCCTCTCGGGGAAAGAACTTAAACTTAGCCAGTACGCAGATGACACCTGTCTACTCCTAAATGGCTCTCAGAAATCAACTGCAACATCATTAATGGTCTTAAATAAATTTGCCGCAATCTCTGGGCTAAAAATTAATTATAAGAAAACAAAATTGATAGGGATAGGAATGATAAAAGGCAGAGCCCATGCCCCCTATGGATATCCTGACGTGGAAGTCGCTTCTAAATTCATGCTTCTCGGTGTGGAGTTCAGTATGGCAGATAAGGACCCAGTCTGAGAAAATTATAGCAAAAAAATGGATAAAATGAAAACAATCCTAAATCTCTGGAAAAAACATCAAATAACACCACTGGGAAAAATAACAGTAATTAAAACCTTTCTAGTTCCCCAATTAAATCATTTACTTCTTTCAATTCACAACCCCTCACCAAAATTCTTAAAAGAAATGAGCAGCATGTCGTTCAATTTTATTTAGGGAAGTAGTGTAGACAAAGTAAAGAGTTGGTGTCTCATGTCAGGGTATGCATAGGGGGGCCTGAAAATGATAGATCTGGAGATACATATAAACACTATGAAGGTCTCGTGGATAAAAAGACTCCTCACAAAAAATAATTTCTCGATGTTTTTTTTCAAGTCCATAGCTTATTAATATTGCACAAATCGGAGAAAATTTTGTGGAACATTGATTTGTTGAAAAGCTAAAAAAGTGCATTGTGCGTCATCCCTTTTGGCTCAAAGTCCTACAATCATGGCAACAGTATATAGTAACATTCAAACGAACAGCAACTGATTTTATTAAGTCCTCCTTTGGTTATAGCAGTGGATTAAATAACACAGAAAATATAATTAGTATTCCAGCCTGGAACAAACGTGGAATCAGATGCATTAGAGATATTTTTAATCCAGATGGTAGTCTCATGTCTTTTCAAATTTTTAAAGATAGATATGGAAATTTCACCAATTTTATTAGCTACTCTGGCATAATAATGGGAATTAGAAAAGCAATGAAAGAGTTTAAGTTAGACCAAGAAACAATTGCATCAATCGAACAACCTATTATCCCCACCCCGTATCAAAATATCTTATCAGAAAAAGGCCAGAGATTGCTGAAGCTTCAAAATATACAAAAAAACATTAAATGTAAATCACAATTGAAATGGGAGTCAGAAATCGAATTAGCCCTAAACTGGACTACAATATACCAAAATCCATTCAAATGTGGTATTATGGACAACAAATTAAAATACTTTCAATACAAAATTATCAATCGAATATTAGGAGTAAACAAATATACATGTACAGCTAAATTTAATACTCATTCCCCTCTATGTAATTTTTGCAAAAAAGAAGAAGAAACTATTTCCCACATCTTTTGGTCCTGCAACATAAACAAACAATTCTGGGAGGAATGTCAAATATTTTTACAAAAATGAGACATATCTATATGTTTGACTAAAAGGAATATACTACTCGGAACAGAAGACCCCAATGACATAATCAATAGTATCATCATTTTGGCTAAACACCATTTTGACTAAATTTCAACAAATGTCTCCTAGCCTCGCCAACTTTAGAATCTGCCTTAAAAGATTTTACGAAATAGAGGAACACATATATACAAAAATAACTTAGCCAGCGAATTTTCTGAAAAATGGAGCAAACTCGACAATATTGCTTACGAATAATTACCTATTCCGACATCACCTTTGTAATAATCCGATTTATTTATTTATTGGTGTTTAAGGTCACATACTTATGCACAATGGCTAATCGTGTCCGTGACAGTTTTACGGGGTGGAGGAAGCCGGAGTACCCAGTGAGAACCACCGAACATTGACAAGCAACTGTCAGCTCCTCAACATTCTAACTCTGTTCAAGCTCCACTCAAGAAGGGTTACAGCGGTTGAAGACATGTTCACCATCGACGTGCAGTACGCCTTAGTACACGGCATCATCGTGCCCCCATGTAGGCAACCGGGATAAAGTGCCTTGCCCAAGGACACAACGCGGGTCGTCCCGGACCGGGATCGAACTTGGGATCTCTAGCATAGAAGTCCAACAGTCTACCACTGAGCCACCGCGCACCCTGTAATAATCTGATAGAAGAGATAATGTGTATCATGAAGTTCCAAGCAATCTGTATAGACACACAGTGTGCTGATGTAAATCCCTCCGACCTCAAAAGTCCGTTCCTCCAACATATATATTTGTTTTTGTGCCCCCATGTAGGCAACCGGGATAAAGTGCCTTGCCCAAGGACACAACGCGGGTCATCCCAGACCAGGATCGAACTTGGGATCTCTAGCATAGAAGTCCAACAGTCTACCACTGAGCCACCGCGCACCCTGTAATAATCTGATAGAAGAGATAATGTGTATCATGAAGTTCCAAGCAATCTGTATAGACACACAGTGCGCTGATGTAAATCCCTCCAACCTCAAAAGTCCGTTCCTCCAACATATATATTTGTTTTTAGCCTGTAATGAGTGGTAAGTCACTTCAAGTGTGATTTTGGGCATTCTTTTCTGGAATTCGGGGGCACTAAAATTTGTGGGGGGACTAAAGACCTGAGACCACTGCAAATTGCAACTTACTTAGAGTTATGCTCATTTCCTCTTCATCCGCAAAGTTCCCGGGAACACTGAATCCAATCGCTAGGATGCCTGCCTTCAGATGAGTGAAAATTGAGCTAATCGACAAAATATGCATGCATATACAAATAACGAATTGTCTCAGCAAGTCATTTCAAATTACCCCTTCTATCGTCTTTTTCATAGTAGCAGTCTCAATCTAACCCACCAAGCCCACCCCACCTCCATCACAACACACTCAAATACACCCACATAAACACATACACACATGCAACGACCCTCCCACACACACACCCCACACACACACCCACCCTACTGTTATATACATTTTTTCCAATTGTTAGTGTATTTCGCTGTAACAGATTTGGTAACATAATATGTAATATTTTGTATACCCTCTTGCATCTCCTAGCCACGTGAGATTGTACGGAGGATTGTAAAATCGTGGCCTCTGCAAAATATCACCAAATAAATAAATGGTAAAAAAAAAAATAAATAAAAATATCATTGTAATTTTGTATTGGAAATTGGTTTGAAAACTTGTTCCTGTAATATGTTTAGGTCTCATGAGTGCAGAAAGGTGCTGAAGCATTGCAGGTGATGCCTTGTTGCATTCAAGGGACACAAAAATGGAAATTTGTACTCTTTACCTAACCTGACTTTCTGCTCACACTTGCATATTTTTGCTTTAAAAACATAGGTTATGAACATATGACCCTACTTTGGAATGTGCTCAATAAATTTATTCAAAAGAGGCGTCACAAGCTATCTTTGAGAAATAAAAAATGAAAAAAAAAAACCCTAAATTTTCTTTATCAAGGAATTGCATTAATTCTACATACTGCACTGCAAGGAAATCAGTGAGAACTTCTCTGTCTCTATCTCTATCATGTGTGTGTGGTTCAGTACAGTTTCGCTAGGCGGTTGGAGCTGCAGGAAACTCTTGGCGTGGGTTCAAACCCCCGACATGCCATTGTGACCTAAATTTTCTGTTTTTGTTAATAACACAGGGAGGTTTTGGCCATAACTTCAGATAGAGGATTAAATTCAACTCCTTTATCCTGAACTTTGTAATATAATTGAGTAATGGCATTTTGTTGAGCTTTTTGGAACTCAATGTATGTTTTTTGTCTGGGTTTTCTTATTGTCCCCCGACCCTTCGGGGGACTATTGTAATCAGCAGTGTCCGTCCATCCGTCTGTCCATGCGTGCATCCGTCCGTCCGTCCGTCCGTCACACCCTTGTCCGGATGATAACTTTAGTTTGGATGATTTTACTGAAACTAAATTTGGTATGTGTCTTACTTGGGCGGAAATGCAGGTCAAGTTCGAAAATGGGCACGCTCCACTGATTTCTACTGGATTTATTCCCCTTTTTCGACTTAAAAAATACAGTTTTTGTGTTGTCCGGATGATAACTTTAGTTAGGATCATTTGATTGAAACGAAATTTAGTATGCCGCTTATTTGGGTGGAAATGCAGGTCAAGTTCGAAAATGGGCACGCTCCACTGATTTTTACTGGATTTATTCCCCTTTTTCGACTTAGAAAATACGGTTTTTGTGTTGTCCGGATGATAACTTTACTTTGGATCATTTGATTGAAACGAAACTAAATATGTGGTTTAATTGGTTGGAAATACAGGTCAAGTTAAAAAATGGCCATGGGCGAACAAATTGCATCCTAACAGCTCCCTTGAATTTGCCATCTTGGTCGGGGGACCGGGGGCGTTGCCCTTGTTTGTTCTTATGAGATCCTCTGTCAATGATACCTAAACTACATTAACAGGAGTGTTTTGGGGGAACTGCCACTGTAACTGTAATCATCTTGTGTGTGCACTGTGACACTGTCTACCAAGGCTTACTGCACATCAGTGGTGCTCTTCACTGCTGCTAACTCTGCTTGTGTCAGGTTAGTCAGTTGAATGACCCTGGCTGTTGAAAGTGTCATTAAACCCAAATGAAGAAACAAACTGTAATTGTCACTATCAAAGTTATCACCACTTTTTCTACTGATCAGTAACTATTCTGATTCTCATTTTAACCCTTTACCTAATGCACAGGATATAAAAATTTATTATTTTAATTTGTGTTTTTTCCCCCAATTTTTTAACAAATTTAAAAAACCCATAACATGCGACCTCTCATTGGAACAAGCTTGATGAGTCATTTCAATGAGAGGTCACATGATGTGGTTTTGTTATCCCCCCTAAAAAAAATTTCGGGGGACATAGTCGTCACGCGTTTTTTTTTGTCTGTCCGTCCGTCTGTCCGTCCGTCCGTCCATCCATTTACATTTCGTTTCCGGATGATAACTTCCCTTAAAATAGTTTGATTGTAACCAAACTTGATATGTGGCTTAAACATATAAAAATACAGGTCAAGTTCGAATCCGGGTTCATCCTGATTAATATTACCAGAGTTATGCCCCTTTTTAATTTAGAAAATCTTATGATTTTTGGTTTCCGGATGGTAACTTCCCTCAAGATTGTTTGATTGTAACCAAACTTGATATGTGGTGCAAACATATCAAAATACGGATCAAGTTCGAAAATGGGTTTGTCCTGATTAATTTTACCAGAGTTATGCCCCTTTTCAACTTAGAAAATCTTATGATTTTTGGTTTCCGGATGATAACTTCCCTTAAGATAGTTTGATTGTAACCAAACTTGACATGTGGTGCAAACATATCAAAATACGGGATGATGACCACACTTTTTTCGGGGGGATCAGCTGCCCCGTGGATGTGGCAGCCCTCTAGTTGAAATTGTTTGAAAAAAATATTTTTTTCGACTGCTCAGTTTGCAAATTATGCAGACAGATGTTTCCAATTTGTTAGGTAAAGGGTTAACCCTTTGAGCAATGATGTCGTACACATGGGGTTATGGTGGTGCTTTATATTAAACTGTAATGCATGTCGATGATGCACTTTCCTTCAACTGCTGTTAACACTGCTTGTTCATTGTTAGTTGCAGTGTCTGACAGTTGGTCATGCCTGCTCATTGGTTCTGTCCAGGTACTCCAGCTTCCTCCACGCACAAAACTGTCTGACATGTTATGACTCTGCCTGTTGAAAGTATCATCCCCCCCAAAAGCAAACAAAATGTAATTGTCACCATCAAAGTCATCACCACTTCCTTTCCTAACTGCTTAGGATTTATTCTGATTACTAAGTGTTCTAGATTGACTTGTCAGCAGCTATTTGGTTATCTCCGGTTCAATTTAAGTCCCTGCACAATGATTTCAAACACATAGTGGGTATGCTTGTGCTTTGTACTTGTGTGTAGTGCATGTTATGGTGCTCTTTTCTTCAACTGCTGCTAACTTTGTGTGTGTGCTGTGTTAGCTGAAGAGTGTAACAGATTCTCACTGCTGCTCAGTGGTTATCTCCACTGACCGGTTTTGGCCGTTTCTGGCATCCTCCTTCTGTAAAACTGTCTGACATAATATGACCTTGGATGTTGAAAATGTCTTTAAACTCTTAATAACCTTTTACCCAAAGTAACGGCCAAAAGTGGCCAGCACTATTCTCAAAAATCGCCAATTTTCATTATTTTTTCATTTTTTGTCTCAAAAACATAGGTTATGACCCCTCATTGGAACAAGCTCGTTCCAATGAGGGGTCATAACCTATGTTTTGAGACAAAAAATGAAAAAAATTAGTTATTCAAAAATTTTTTTTGCAAGTGTTGTCTGCTTTTCATGTTAGGTAAAGGGATAAACATACAAAGAAACACGGATGTTGAAATCATATAATTTCATGCTGCCTATATTTCCTACAGTGCAGTTTGAAATTTAACCCAATTCATTATTTTTTGACAGAGCTCCTTGAGCACTATCTGACAAGATTGAATTGGTTAACAACTGGTAGAGTACTGGAAGCCCATATGTGAGCTTTACTCTGAAGTGTGGGTCCCATAACTTAAATACAACATATTCAGTGGATATGCTTCATATTATCTTTTAAGTGAAATTAATTTATCTGTATGGATTTACTCTCCCATAAATTGTAACAAGGCAAAGACATGCAAACAAAATTTTGCTGATCAAAAATAATTCTGCCCTCTACCAGTTTAATTCCCAATTGCATTATGGGAAATATTTGCAGCTTGAAATTGTGATATATCGACTTCCATATGAAGAGTGTAATTTTTAAAAAGTGGGCTTGTTAGCTCTTTGACTTTCCACTAGCTCAGCAAGTTTCTTTTAAGTTAAATTTATGCACAGTGGGAATTCCAGTACCAAATCCCTCAAGTTTACTGTATTTGTGTATATATTGAAGGGATGTAGATAAACATTTTTTTCTAGCTGCAACAATTGTTTGTTTATTGCCCTCTTGTAAAATAAAATCTGACTGCTTATTGACATCTGACATTTCTGTGTTTTCTTTTCATCATTTCATGCCATGCTCATTGTATCGTTCATAATTAATCTAGTTGGTAGAGAAATGGTTCTTTTCACTCTCAGAACCTGCAACATAAACTCCTTGATGAAAAATAATAGTAGGCTTAAAACAACTCTTTAGTAAGTATGAAATGGCAATGTTTCAAGGTAAATAATAACCACCTGGTCAGTACAAGAAATATAACCTTCTTTCTGCTGCTTTCATGTTTACACTCACAACCAGTGCTCTGTGTCTTTCACAGAGAACCCAGTAACTTCAGTTGTTTCTCTAATCTTTTGCACATGCAACACAATCATTTCTTGTATTCTGGAAACTTACCTTCCAAATGAAAGTTTGTCACACCGACCTCTAGCATTCAAGGGATATAGGCTACTTACAAACAATCTGGTTGGTTTCAAGCCAGAAAATAAGCAGACTGTCATCTGCAAAATGAGGTCTCCAGAGGGTGAATTTAGTGATGCTACCCTGCACAGCAGGGCAGCATCACTAAATTTACCCTATGTGAACCTCAATCTGAATCAGGGTCTCAAACTAAACAGAAAGAGATACCCAGAGGATAAATTGGTGCCTCTGTATGGGATAGCATCATCAAATTCACCTTCTGAGGACCTTATTCTGCAAATGTCAGACTGCTTATTTTCAGGCCTGGTTGGTTTACCTGCATTTAGTTGCTTAATCTGCTGTTTCAGATCTACTTCTACACTTTTGCTGTGAGAAGCCCGGGAAATGAAGCATTGCTGGTTTACTGTGGTGAACAAGTACTGTTTACTGGTGAAATGGGATACTTCCATACTTCTCTCAATCTATTACATTTAAAGGCTAGATCAAACCTTAAGCCAACCACAGCAGGTGTTTTGAACACTGGGGTCGCGAAACCCAATGGAAAAGGAGAGAATGTTTGTAGTCAAGATATAAAAGCCCCTTACCAACTCAAGTGGTTGGTGCAGACGGCTGATCTCTTAGTCTTGATGTAAGCTGGTCATTTTGTTTGCTGGTAATCCTGAGTTTGATATCTGCTTCCACACTTCTTTCTCAATCTATCACAAACCGTTCAGGCAATAATTTGGACTTGCATTAATATAGAGAGGATATCTAGTGTTCTTGAGTGGATACATGGAACCCTGTTAATTGAATAGCCACTTTGCCAGTGAAAATTATTCAATTAACAGGAGAATTCAATTAACAGGGATTGTGTCACTTAGCTGTATTCTTGAGATAAACATAGCATTTATTCTATTACATCTTGTTTGACAGAGCTCCATGAGCTCTGTCAAACAAGATGTAATAGATTAAATGCCTGCATTGAATGTACTGAGGCCCAAAAGGTCTAGAACAAAGAAAAACTGGGAAGAGTCAAGATAACTTCTCGACAGTTTACAAGATTTTTTTTTTCATTTTACAGGAGTTTACTCTGCAACCTATATTCAATTAACAGGTCCAATTTGTACTGGAGGTATGGTAAATGGTTTTGTGTTGGGAAATTATATTCAATTAACAGGGTAATTCAGTAAGAGATACCCAATTAAGTGGGCTCCACTGCGGCAAAAATTATCTCATGAGTGACCGAGACAAATGTTTATTTTTCGCGAGTACTTGCGCGAGCGAAAAAAATAACCATTTGTCCCGGTCACAAGTGAGATTATTTTCGGTATCCACTCAAAAACATTTCTGTCCTTCCGTAATTTTTTCGATAATCTAGTGTGTAGCGTATAATAAAATTATTTAATAACCACAATCATGACTTAGTTACAAATGCTGGGATGTTCTTGATTTCTTTGAAACATAATTATATGCACAAATGAACTTTAATGGAGTAAACTTACTGAACACAGTTACAATGGTATCCTGTGTTTTTATTGGTAGCACCCCAAAAAATCACTAACATTTCAATTTCATATACCTCTACCAATTTTTGATATCATTATATCTCTCTAGGGGAATATATAGGAATGCCACCTGCTGTGCACGTCTTGTCACTCTGTGTTATGTCTTGTCCTTTTGTATTGCATCACATCAGGTCAGATCACAGGCTAAATACGTTACTGGTTAGCCAAATTTAGCCAAAGTTGGGACACATGTTCGCAATAGCCTTATAATTGAATTTTTGTTAAAACCAATATGTTTCAACCCCATTAGGGTCCCCAAAAGGGGATAACACTCTAAAAAACTAAAATAAATCTCATTCAGAATGACTGTAAAAAAAGCGTTGATAGAAATCACCCCTGCCGTGCACATCACATCTTATTACATCATGTCACATCATGTTGCACCATGTTGGAGAACAGGCTAAATATACTACTCAAAGTTTGCTAAGCACCAAGTATATCCAACTACCTGTTTTACGTTTTAGTTGAAATATTGTAATGAAAAGTGTATGTATTTTTTACTTAATTATATCTTTAATGATTTAAGTAAAGAAATTAAGATTTTATTTGTGTTTGACATTATTTTTCAGATTTTGAATACGATAACCATGGAAAATGGATATTATTGGTAAAAGAGGAAATTTTTCAAATTTGCCAAAATGTTGACGGAGTGAACTGATATGGGTTCAGTATCGAGCATGAGACCCATTACTGTTAATTACAGCTTGACAACGCCTTCTCATGCGGTTCCTGGTGGTCCACTGTGGGATGTTTTTCCATTCTTGGACCAGCATGGCACCAAGCTCCTGGACACTTCTTGGCTGGACTGGACAGGCTGAAATTGCAAGCTGCAACTCATTCCAGACTTGTTCAATTGAATTTGGGTCAGGGGATCTTACTGGCCTGTCCATACGCTCTGTCGGTATGAATCTATCACCCACTGCCCTGCATACAATCTGATGTGGACATCCAGGATCTCATCAATATACCGTTGTGCAGTCAATGTACCACGTTCAAGGACACAGAGCTCTGCACGTCCTTCCTAGCTGATGCTGCCCAGACCATGATTTTCCATCCACCATAGCGGTCATGCTCAGCAATGTTGGCTGTATGAAATCGCTCTCCTGGTCTTCTCCATACCCTAGAATGCCTATCTGTGTGGCCTAGGCAGTACCTTGACTCATCTGTAAAAAGGACAGGTCGCCAATCTTCTCTGGTCCATCCAACACGGTCCATGGCCCATTCATATCGTGCCTGGCAGTGGTTCTGGGACAGCGGAATGCGAATACATGGTCTTCTCGATCAGAGACCACCTTCGTGCAACCTTGCCTGGATAGTCTGCATCGAAACATTTACCCTGGAAGCATTCTGAAGGTTACTGTGAAGCTGGGTTGCTGTGGCAAAGCGGTTCCTACGGGCATGAATGATCAAAATCCAGTCTTCAGCTGCAAATGTTGCCCTGTCTCTGCCGCCACCATGCCGTCTTACTGGTGTGGCATACTGTTGAAATCTTGACCAGGCTCTGGTGATCACCGTATGGTTCACACCAAGGGCTTCACCAACCTGATGATGGGTAGACCCTTGCTCCACAATCCTTACAGCCCACCACATTTCTGCTTCAGACAAATGTCTTCTTACATTTGCATTTGCCATATTCAGTCATTAAATCACAAGGGTTTGTGATGAAATGAAGATTGAATGCCCTACATGTAGACAGTACACGAAAACATCATGAAAATCAAGGGGTACATGCGTTCCATGACTGTCATGAAAAGTCTGTCTGTCAAGAGAGCTTATGTAAACACTGGGGACCATCTCAATACATTCCTAAATCTAATATTTATTTATTTATTTATTGGTGTTTAAGGTCACATATTTCTGCACAATGGCTAATCATGACCACGACAGTTTTACGGGTGGATGAATCCGGAGTACCCGGAGAGAACCACCGAGCAACGGCGAGCAACTGTCAGCTCCCCAACATACTAACTCCACACAAGCAGGGTTAGCATTGGTTGCAGACAGATGCACCATCAACGTGCAGTACGCCTCAGTACACAGCGTCACCGTGCCCCCAAATGGGCAATGGGGGTGAAGTGTCTTGCTCAAGGATACAACACGGTTGCCGCAGGCGGGATTCGAACCAAGGACCTCTCAGCTTGCAGCCTGCACCTCTACCGACTGAGCAACCACACCCCCTATTTCTCAATCATATCCACCAAAAATATCTCAAGTATGTCACACGAAAATTTCACAATGATGTGTCAAATATTTGGTGCTTAGCAAACTTTGGGTAGTATACTTTACTACTGGTCAAATTTATCCCAAGTTGGGATACATGTTCCCTGCTTTTCTTACAATTGAGAATTTCGTTAAAATTGATCCGTCCTCCTTCTTTAGGGTCCCCAGAAGGGGGATAACTCAAAGAACCTACACTAAATCTTCTTTGGAACTACTGCATAAAAAGGTTGACAGGAATCACCATTGCCTGTCACGTCATGTTGTGTCATGATGTGTCTCATTGTATCCACTCAAAAACATTTCTGTCTTTCCGTAATTTTTTCGATAATCTAGTGTGTAGCGTATAATAAAATTATTTAATAACCACAATCATGACTTAGTTACAAATGCTGGGATGTTCTTGATTCCTTTGAAACATAATTATATGCACAAATGAACTTTAATGGAGTAAACTTACTGAACACAGTTACAATGGTATCCTGTGTTTTTATTGGTAGCACCCCAAAAAATCACTAACATTTCAATTTCATATACCTCTACCAATTTTTGATATCATTATATCTCTCTAGGGGAATATATAGGAATGCCACCTGCTGTGCACGTCTTGTCACTCTGTGTTATGTCTTGTCCTTTTGTATTGCATCACATCAGGTCAGATCACAGGCTAAATACGTTACTGGTTAGCCAAATTTAGCCAAAGTTGGGACACATGTTCGCAATAGCCTTATAATTGAATTTTTGTTAAAACCAATATGTTTCAACCCCATTAGGGTCCCCAAAAGGGGATAACACTCTAAAAAACTAAAATAAATCTCATTCAGAATGACTGTAAAAAAAGCGTTGATAGAAATCACCCCTGCCGTGCACATCACATCTTATTACATCATGTCACATCATGTTGCACCATGTTGGAGAACAGGCTAAATATACTACTCAAAGTTTGCTAAGCACCAAGTATATCCAACTACCTGTTTTACGTTTTAGTTGAAATATTGTAATGAAAAGTGTATGTATTTTTTACTTAATTATATCTTTAATGATTTAAGTAAAGAAATTAAGATTTTATTTGTGTTTGACATTATTTTTCAGATTTTGAATACGATAACCATGGAAAATGGATATTATTGGTAAAAGAGGAAATTTTTCAAATTTGCCAAAATGTTGACGGAGCGAACTGATATGGGTTCAGTATCGAGCATGAGACCCATTACTGTTAATTACAGCTTGACAACGCCTTCTCATGCGGTTCCTGGTGGTCCACTGTGGGATGTTTTTCCATTCTTGGACCAGCATGGCACCAAGCTCCTGGACACTTCTTGGCTGGACTGGACAGGCTGAAATTGCAAGCTGCAACTCATTCCAGACTTGTTCAATTGAATTGGGGTCAGGGGATCTTACTGGCCTGTCCATACGCTCTGTCGGTATGAATCTATCACCCACTGCCCTGCATACAATCTGATGTGGACATCCAGGATCTCATCAATATACCGTTGTGCAGTCAATGTACCACGTTCAAGGACACAGAGCTCTGCACGTCCTTCCTAGCTGATGCTGCCCAGACCATGATTTTCCATCCACCATAGCGGTCATGCTCAGCAATGTTGGCTGTATGAAATCGCTCTCCTGGTCTTCTCCATACCCTAGAATGCCTATCTGTGTGGTCTAGGCAGTACCTTGACTCATCTGTAAAAAGGACAGGTCGCCAATCTTCTCTGGTCCATCCAACACGGTCCATGGCCCATTCATATCGTGCCTGGCAGTGGTTCTGGGACAGTGGAATGCGAATACATGGTCTTCTCGATCAGAGACCACCTTCGTGCAACCTTGCCTGGATAGTCTGCATCGAAACATTTACCCTGGAAGCATTCTGAAGGTTACTGTGAAGCTGGGTTGCTGTGGCAAAGCGGTTCCTACGGGCATGAATGATCAAAATCCAGTCTTCAGCTGCAAATGTTGCCCTGCCTCTGCCGCCACCATGCCGTCTTACTGGTGTGGCATACTGTTGAAATCTTGACCAGGCTCTGGTGATCACCGTATGGTTCACACCAAGGGCTTCACCAACCTGATGATGGGTAGCCCCTTGCTCCACAATCCTTACAGCCCACCACATTTCTGCTTCAGACAAATGTCTTCTTACATTTGCATTTGCCATATTCAGTCATTAAATCACAAGGGTTTGTGATGAAATGAAGATTGAATGCCCTACATGTAGACAGTACACGAAAACATCATGAAAATCAAGGGGTACATGCGTTCCATGACTGTCATGAAAAGTCTGTCTGTCAAGAGAGCTTATGTAAACACTGGGGACCATCTCAATACAATCCTCAATCTAATATTTATTTATTTATTTATTGGTGTTTAAGGTCACATATTTCTGCACAATGGCTAATCATGACCACGACAGTTTTACGGGTGGATGAATCTGGAGTACCCGGAGAGAACCACCGAGCAACGGCGAGCAACTGTCAGCTCCCCAACATACTAACTCCACACAAGCAGGGTTAGCATTGGTTGCAGACAGATGCACCATCAACGTGCAGTACGCCTCAGTGCACAGCGTCACCGTGCCCCCAAATGGGCAATGGGGGTGAAGTGTCTTGCTCAAGGATACAACACGGTTGCCGCGAGGCGGGATTCGAACCAAGGACCTCTCGGCTTGCAGCCTGCACCTCTACCGACTGAGCAACCGCACCCCCTATTTCTCAATCATATCCACCAAAAATATCTCAAGTATGTCACACGAAAATTTCACAATGATGTGTCAAATATTTGGTGCTTAGCAAACTTTGAGTAGTATACTTTACTACTGGTCAAATTTATCCCAAGTTGGGATACATGTTCCCTGCTTTTCTTACAATTGAGAATTTCGTTAAAATTGATCCGTCCTCCTTCTTTAGGGTCCCCAGAAGGGGGATAACTCAAAGAACCTACACTAAATCTTCTTTGGAACTACTGCATAAAAAGGTTGACAGGAATCACCATTGCCTGTCACGTCATGTTGTGTCATGATGTGTCTCATTGTGTCATGTCACTTTGGCTCACACGCTAAATATTTAACCAAAGTTAGGACACATGTTCCTTACAGCTTTTCAATAACATTTTTTTTTTAAATTGATCAGCCCATGCCTGTTTAAGATCCCAAAATGGGGGATAACTCAAAAATCCTGAACAAAATCTTCAGAAACACTACAGAAAGTATTGATTAACGGCAAGCTGCATCTTTCACTCATTTTCATTCAAGTTTGTTCATGTCTAGTTTAGTTTGGGAGCCCAAACATTGCCATTGGCAATTTTTTTTCTGTTTTCATGTGACTTGGACTATAGCAAACATTACTGCATCAAATATGTGTGCCATGCCTAATTACAGACAGATAGCATGGAAAAACATGCAATGTTTGAGAAATTGATACAAACTTCACATTTTTTGTGAAATTCCTGCAATTTGTTACCATACACAATGTGTTGATTTTTTTGCAAGCAGCATCTTCCACTCATATACATTCATATCTGTGCAAGCAGAGTTTCTATGTCCATATTTGAGTATCTTTTGGAAGCCAAAAACTTGCTTTTATACTCAAAAATGCAAAATATTGTAATTTTTTATGATTTTTATGATCAGGAGTTTACTCTATAACCTATATTCAGTTAACTGGTCAAATTTGTACTGGAGGTATGGTAAATGGTTTTGTGTTGGGAAATTACCTTCAATTAACAGGGTTATTCAGTTAAGAGATATACAATTAAGTGGGCTCCAATACAGAGAGCATG